>CM036619.1:63053217-63723634 GCA_020746105.1 Trogon surrucura | reverse complement strand
TATTCAAAGCACCTAACCCATCGCTGGGACAGCTGACAATCACGTCACAGTTCAACAGATTTGCGACATATATTTACCTTCGCTTTAGCCCATAAAGAGAGATTTTGCTTTCTCTCTCCATCTGTATGGAGTGTAACTACTATAATCTGTCTGGCTAATGGGAACGTGAATTACAGTAAGAAAAACAGGATGAAAGACAACACACCACAGCCAGAAAGACTAAAATAAAATCAGAAGCCGGTCAGCTCTTCCGATTGCTACCATTTAGATTTGTTGATATCTGAAACACGAATGTACCGAGACACAAATTTTCTAGAGAAACCAGTTCTACCCTAGTAAACTAATCGCCGAGTCTTGAGAAGGTGCCCAGGGTTGTAATAAACGCAGAAAGTAAGATAAATTGTCGTGAAGTGCTTAAAATCTATAGGCTTGATTCTGCTTGTACTAAACCCAGTAAACACAATTTCCAGTCATTACAGTGCAAACAGGGGGAGATATCACTGGAAAGAAAAACAAAGTTAAGGGTTTTAAACAGACAATTTAAACGTGGAAGAAGACACGGATGCACCGCACGCCGTATCATAGAATCATAGAATCACAGAATCACAGAATGTTAGGGATTGGAAGGGACCTCGAAAGATCATCAAGTCCAATCCCCCTGCCAGAGCAGGAATGCCTAGACTATGCCACACAGGAACGTGTCCAGGCAGGTCTTGAATGTCTCCAGAGAAGGAGACTCCACAGCCTCTCTGGGCAGCCTGTTCCAGGGCTCCGTCACCCTCACTGAGAAGAAGTTTCTTCTCGAGTTTAAGCAGAACCTCTTATGTTCCAGTTTCAGCCCATTACCCCTTGTCCTATCCTCTGAGATTCTGGGGCGTTCCAATGAATTGAGCAATAGCTACTGAAGAAGCTATGTTACGGTAAGATAAGTAACACTGGACACAAAAACAGGCGTCCCAACAGATTGATTCAACAGTCAATTCTTATAGGTTAAATTTAGTTAAAATAAAGGGTATTCCAACAACTCACAGTTAAAAGGTATAAAATATAAATCAGAGTCTGTTTTTTCCCTTTTTGGGTAACATCCTGCTATTCTTGCCAAATCTTGTAGTACTAGGGAAGTACTAGGCCCAGTTATTTATCCTCTAAATTTTAAAGGGAAGTTACTAAAAGCATCAAGGAAAATCACAACTGAATCAGGAGCTTGATGCAGTTCCTATGCATAAATGATTACAACCAAGAATAAAGTGAAATTAAACCTTCTGAATTCTGGATATAAATCCAAAACATGAAACTTAAAGTCTATCAACAAAACAACTTGACCAAAAATTTAATCAAGCTAACCTTTCTCCTTGTCAGTACCAACCACCTGCACTGACAACTCTCAAGCTCCCTTCTTCTCACGGTGACCAAAACCCAGTCAACTTTTTTGCTAACTCCTGCCAACAGAAGGCAATTTTTAACAGTGTCCTTCTCAACGCTTAGGCCACTAAGGCCTAATAAGGACAAAATTATCTTTTTTCAGCAAGTATACTGAAATTTAGGACTGCTGCCTGCCTTAGCACTGGCTGACTTTTGCACCACCAGCCTGTTTCCCACTGGGACTGTAACTCCTGCCTTCTCAGGAAGGGCTCAAACCCTCCTTAGGCGTTTGCTCTTGGAGGATACATTCAGAGCAAAGTGCCTGTGGCCTAACAGAAACACATCCATCCCGGACATCGAAGCAATCTACAGTAAAGTAAAAAATTTAAAATGAATGTCTGTAAGAGGACTAGTTACATGTGCCACACATATTGTAGTCACACTGCTGTGCATCTTGATAATTACTATTTGAAAGTGCGTTGAACTGGGTTGCGTGCAGCACAGAATTAGTCTGAATCACTGTTTCCAGTTCAAAATAGAAACATGAACTCTCATGACTATGTCCCCTATATACCTTATGTCTTCAGCACACACAGCTAAACCATTATTATAATCCAGTTTAGCATACAAATTGCTAATAACACATTTTATTAAAGTCAGAAAGTTGGTCCCAAGTTTTCTGTATCAACTGTAATACCGGTCTCAAACACAAGAGTCCTTCCAGTGCCTGTACCCGAGTCTCCCACTCACTGGCTCTAACTCCAGCCAACTCCATGGCAGACTTCCAGGCCAAGAGAGTCTCCCACAACACGCCGCAGGATCCGTACCGGTTGTTTAAAGATGCTGGGAGCTTTTCTGAATAAAAGTAAATTGCTTCTATTTCAAGTAGTTTTCTCAAATAGCAAAAATAGAGACTGTACTGAAGGTCAGGCTCACAAATGTAATAAAATGATAGATAGCTGAACAAAAATTGGCGAGATAATACAAGGCATTACCTTACTCTATATATTCTTCCAGCACTTTTTTATTAATTTGTTTAAAAGTGTGTGCAAGTTTGGAAAGCTATTACATAGGTTCACCTCATTTTTCTTTACTAAAGTAAACGTCAGCACAAGTGTACAATAGGATCAAATGGCAAAATCCAGACAGAGAAACTCAGAAAGCTGGATGTGGAGCAGTCATTTCACACGCACATATCTCTGATCTAAACAGCTGAATCAAATACATATTTTTTGTTTGGACACATCTGTAGGTATGATGTGTGTAATTAATTGTTCATTCAAAAATGCAATTTCATGATGCATTTGATGATTTAGGTATACAGCAGCGTTAATTCTCAGAGCTGACTACAAATAGTGATTTTAATTTATTCCTGCTGCCTACAATTACACACAACCATGTATTTTTAAATATTTCCAGCCTATAAAAATTACTAATTTTTGCCACTTGTGTTTATCTGCATTTAGACTTTGATTTGGATAAATTAAGCTCTCAAGTGTTCCTTGCTTTATGAAACTCTGCATGTTGTACACTTCAACACAAATAAATGACTTCTACCATTAGAGGTTTAAATAATGTAATGTATTTCATGCTCAGCCTGAAGCTGGATTCCAATGAAGTTGCTAATGCACGTAATGATTAAGTGTAACTCAAATACTAACTGTGTTGTTGAAAACATGACAGGCAATAATTTGGTCTATTATATTCTGCCATTTAATTGCCTAGTACAGACATTCTCTGACACGTTATGAAGCAATGATTTACAATTATTCAAGCTGCAAAGGTCAGAAAGTGACATTATAATCATCTACACAGAGATCCCTTCTAATGCACAAAAACTAGGTAATACCACACAAAAATAGTTTTACTAGAGTAGCAACTTTCTATTTAAAATTTCCCAAACTGCACAAGTATAAATAATTAATTTATATTATAGTACATTAAGGCATCCGTGAAAATATAATGTTTTTTTCTGCTCCTACCAACAAATTTATGAATAAGTCTTTTTTGCTTGCTAAAAGAAATCTTAAGAGCAGGCTTTCACTAAAAGTAGCCTGACATTAACAGTAATCATTTAAAGAAATCTGAAAATCTAAAAGATTTTTTTAGAATACAACACAGAGGAGTAGAGCCAGTTTTTTTGATGCAGCTGGTCAAAGCACATTTGTATCTATAAAATAGGAAGATCTATTAGCCACTATACTCAATATAGGCAAGTATTTTTCTTTAGACGTTCTCTAAGCAACTAGTGTCATTAAAATACTGAACTTTATACAGATTAAGATCTCTGAACTATTCTTAGCATTAACAACAGCAGCAGAATTGAAGATATTTCCATGCTTGGGACACTCTAACTCTCCTCGAAGCTTGTTTATATGAGGCTTTAAAAAAATAACTGAATTTGGCAACACACTTATTTAGCAGACCATCTGTAACATCTCCAGGATTAATTGGAAAAAAGGAGTTTCAAAGTAAATGGAGAACGGAGGACCAGAAAGTAAAAAAAAAAAAGATTAATACTTTCACCCACCAAAAGACCAAAACAAAGCTAAAACATCAATAACAACAAAAAAACCCTAGGAGAAAGAACTACTTCAGCAAAATACAGAAAAAGCCCAACCTTTTCCACTCCCTTCCAAATTCCTCTATGTATACAAATACTTACTTCTGTTCCTTAAAACATTTGACTGCTATATATGGAATACTATATATGGAATAAGCATAATAGAGACAAGGCTACCAATGTCCTTTCAATTTTTAGGAAGGTAGCAAATGTTTACATGCTTGTCGTAAATACTGACAATTTCCCTAAAAATCCAAACCTACCTTATAGCCATCTTCCTCAGCAGATTTTTAAAAAGTCATAAAGGAGAGAAAAAAAAGAAAGAAGCAGCCACTCTTACTTGAAACATGTAACTACATCCTCAAAAACCTCTGTTTCTGAAAGCAAAGGCAAGAAAAAGGCAAAGGAACAGTAGATGCATTTTTAAATCAAACATTGCCCATAAATTTCATTCAAAATCTCAACTGCAGAACAATGCATTTTTCATGTTCTACCTGAGGCATAAAATTTCAAAAGTGCACGATAAGCATTTTCACTGCATTTCACCAGGCAAATGAAACAAAAATTTTAAATGCTGGCCAACCAAGATTTGCTCATCTAACCCAGGGTATCAGCCAAGTTCAGAGCCAGACTTTCAAAAAATAAAATCAAATATGCAGCAGTTCGCCACCCGCAGAAAATAGATACTACCTCTGAAATAATGGGATATATTTTACAGCCATGGCTATGGAAAAGAAAACAATTAACACACATCTGCGATAAGGAAATGAGTAGCAGACGGTTTATTCCAAATGTTAAAACATTAGCAGTGTCCAATTTCTGTGTCATGTAGTTTCTGCTGTGCAGCTGAAGAAAAACAAACCCCGAACTTCAATTAAAAAAATAAAACAACACAGCAAAATTGCTGTCTTTTTCAACAACTAAGTGAATTATATATTGTGTACTTTGCATCATGTAAATATGAATATCATTTAGAAAACTGATACACAGCAAATCCTTCATAAAACAACATCACAGATACAGCTTTTGGGGTTTTTTTAAAGACAAAAATTTCCAGAGAATTTTTTTCTAAAAAAATAAAAAAGGTATTTTGAGACCACGATGTTGCACTGACATTTCACCTTTAAGAAGTGCCGAAACACATTCAAAAGCTTTTGAAACACAATTTATCGTCGCAGCTAGCAGAGGGCTTATTACTATGAATCTAAAAGTCAGAGGATAGAATATTAACTACTGTAGAAAAGAAAACATAGTGCAGGACCTTCTGTTTGTGACAAAATTACAGAGTTAATGTTCCTGAAAGATCGCTTCACCTTTTAAAGCATGATTTTTAAAAAGGTAAAATTTATAGCAATTAAAGCTAATGAAGAAATGCAGCATGAGCTGCTTATGTTCAGGAACTAATAGGTCCACTGAGCATTTCTAAGATTATTTAGCCATCAATGATAATGAATTGACATTGTCAGTGGTGTTAATGTACCAATGCTCTATAGTGCCACTAATCAGATAGCCAATCCTAGCAATTTTAATTTTTTTTTATGTTGTTACTTTATTTTTTTCACCTACACACTACCCAATCCTTTCAACTAAAATACCAGAAATACAGCACGAGCTATTACACTTTTTTTCTCTTCTTCCACATTTAAGGATGGCATATTTGGAATATGGTTCAAACCAATCTGGTCATTATTCCTTCTTCAAATCCTGCTCAGTTCTTCAGGCTTGTTAGCTACGGTAACAAAATTGTCTTTTCCAACTGAGTCAGTGCTAACATATAATTCGTAAAATACATTTTTGGTGCACATAAAGTGAAATGTGGTGATTACTTAAACAGGTATATAAATCAGATTTTTGTGAGCATAGGGTACTGTGGTATATGTCTCTTCAGATGATTGATTTACCGTATCAAAATTGCACAGATTCATGTTGTTGACGAAAATTAGCAATACAATATTACACAAAAATGGAAAATGAGTACCTGCTTGACTACCAGGTATGACATGTCAGCAACATACAGTAAGCATTCGGCTTAGCAAAGTGACTAACATTCAAGTCCACAGTTTAAATCATTCATACGTGTTTTGCTCTCTCTCTTGCATAACCGTCGTGGATTGCAACTGAGAGTAATTTCTCAGGCAGACTCTAAGAATATGTCAAACCCGAAGCAAACGATTTTTGAAAAAATGAGGTACTGTGCCAAATCCTAAACATTTTAATTCTCTTTTCATAAATGATATGGTATTAGCTATTTTGAGATTTTTTTACTTTTCCTCTCACGATACCATAGTTAAATAATATGATGATTTTTCAGTTTAAGCTAAAAGGGAATTGAATAAAGAACCATTGTCAAGTTTGCTGACAACTTCTAAAGAACAGAGCTTAGCCTTAGCTAAACAGTTTTGTGGATCTGTAGTTGTTAACTATCTTCTGTGTCAAATTCTTGGCAATTCGTATAGCAGAGAGAGTAAATAAGATTTTTCAAACAATATAAAATAGTCCACCACGCCTAATGTTCATTTTAAATATGCTGCAAAATAAGAAGTAGCACAAGTTATTCCACTACTGATATTCAGTGGACTTAAGAATTAGGCTCATACATTTTTATATCTTGGTTCAAGAAGTCGGCAATTAATTTTCTTAAGTGAGTAAAAACATCCAAAGTATCTTATAATGCTGCATGCAAAATTATTTGAGAAACAGAGAGATGAATCAGTGAAAATCACTCAGCTGCATCTTCAGCTGAAGATTCACTTGTCCTTTAAAATATGTAACTCACTTTGTCCTGCAGCAGATCGGTGTACGATGGCTGGAGAAAAACCCTCCTGCTGAACATTATCCCCAGCATCCCACCACACCATTCGAGTGTGCACTGCATCATTTAATTGAACCTGTGCTGTTCTAGACATTAGCCATAAGACTGCTGTAGCAGGTTACATAGGTTTGAGTAAAATGTTTTTATATGATGCATATATTAGTTAATTTCTCCAGCATAATAACATTAAAATATATTTTTAATCAGAACCAGGGTATTAAAATCCAACTTTGAATGTCCTATGATGTACCATATATGCCATGGCATTTTAAAACCTTTTAAACATTTCTGCTAAATTAATTAGTTTTGCATTAAGGAGTCTCAATGCCTCCTATTAAATGCAACACTTTTGAAGGACAATTAAACATTACAAACGATCCTTGTGAGAAAATAACGATTAAGTACAAAAGAAAAACAAGATTTTGGGGGTACCAACAAGAGCACAAGCATACATAAAAGACTTCAATTTGGTTTTAAAGTCTTATGCCTGCAATATTTTAGATCCGTTTGTTTGAAAAATCGGTCTTCTGTTTTGTTTTCGTAAAGAATGAAAACCCTAATGGAGTCCAGAAATCTGTTAATGGTACTAAAATTATAACAGTATAGCAAAAGAAAAAACCCCACACAGTAAAGTCTATATTATATATTTTTTATGTCTTTAAATGGAATTTACAGTTCTCCCTGGCAATGTGAATGAACATCCTATAATTTAGTCAATTTACAGATTACAGGTTCAAATTGACCTTGTAGCCCATAAAATTGCTCATCTTCAGTGCAGGATTAGAAGTGGGAAAAGAATGTCATAACTGTATTTAAGGAATTTACCATAACAATGGAAAGGAGGATATGCATGCATAATTTTAGCCATTCTTGCTCACATCACAGTTTTCAATTCTGAAACAATGCATATCCTGCACTCTTCTCCTGGTTAACCATGGTGGAGACTGTTTCAATTTACTCACCCACAGACATGACACTTGTATTCCCTCATCCCAAGGTGCCTCTTGACATGGTTTCTGGCATCTCCAAGCTGAGCTGTTGCAAAGTGGCATATCTTGCACTTGAATGGCTTTGATCCTAAGTAAAATTTAGCATAGGATATGAGTTGAATTAGAATAATATAGCACCCAGAGTTAAAGAAATAAAAAAGCCGGGGGAAAAAACAACCTTTAAAAAAGCCTATCTCACATTTAGCCTGTTGGAGACTTTTTGCCTTACAAAAAACAAAGTGTCTGGGAAATAAATTTTTAACTCCCAGGACACAGCCAGTATATACCATACATTACTCACTGAAGTTTCCTTAAGTTCCAGATCACATAAACTACTCTCTTAACTTCTAATACCAATTTACTCATTATTTTTTTTAATTATTATTAAAAAACCTGCACAAAATACAAAAATGCGAAGACAGTACAGGAGGTAGATAACCTTTCAACAAGACAGCAAAAGTTGTTCTACACCTTTCCCCACTTTCAAATGCTGGAACTCAGGTAATGGTCTTAAAGTGGCTTCAAAATCTACTTGTTTTTTAAGCAAACACATTTAAAGTAATGTTACAGGTCTTCTGACTTTGAACAGATTTCACATTAGCATTGGTATTTCAGATTTGTTCTGTCACACACAGAAAATGATTCATCACCTAGCCATTGTAATGACATGCAATGTATGAATATACAGTGGATAAAATATTATGCCTTTATGACTGTTTTATGGTCAAGAATTTATGATTATTCTGCAAACCAGAAGTATTGACATTTTGGCTATTATTTATTTCAAGAACAAACTTTAATATTAAATGTCTACTGCAGACCAAGGAACTCTGGAATTATTTCTGCAAGGGAGAAGTATCAGGGTATTTCCTGTATCACATCACTTCAGCAAAATGTCAAATTATTTGTCTATCTTAATTAACAGTAATCCTCTCTCAAGGATGGAGATTTTTTTTTAATGAAATAGTTAAATTTGGAACATATCAGTCCCCATGTTATTATGCAGCAACACCACTCTAAAGCATGCTGTAGCACTTTCCAACTTTCTGACCACTAAATCCTTAAATCAATAAATCAAAATCATAGAATTGCAGTTAAACTCTAGCACAATATGGTCACAGGTCTCCATGTTATGTTTAGTATATGTTTTCTGAAGTACTTCCTCCAGTATAGTTAAGCATAATATGAAATATGTGGTCTTTAACAAATATACATAAAGAGCTCTGATAAGAAAAATGTTGTACTATATCATACTTGATCAATGAACCTTTATGCTTTGCCCTTGAAAACAGAATATCCTTCAAGAATCCGCTGGTGAAATTGAGGATCTTAGTAAAAATTTTTAGAGCCTTAAATTTCAATTTAATTCCCAAAAGCTGACGAAAAATGAAGCATTTAATTTTAATCTTCTAACTGAAATAAAAAAGTCAACAGTACTAAGCACGGGCAGACAAGGAAGGTTGAATATTTCACAGTTCAATGACAATGAAGCCAGATCTCTTAATAATTCCATTTCTACTGTTGGAAGTAGATGTAAAATATATTTAGCACCTGAATGGTTATATCTAGTCAGCTTTATATGTTTAAATATCAAAAGCAGGTTGAGACTGCAGCTAACAGCAATCACATTCTATCAATCACACTGAAAAAGCTCAGTTTATTTAAATGATCCTGATAAAACTAAATTAATCATTAATTTGGTGACATTTCAAATCAACACTGCATTCTATAAAGAGAACCATGGAAATAAAAAAGCCTATCTTTGCATTAAAGAATATTAAAAGTTGATGTCTTAACTTACGATCTTAAAGACTAACTGCACAATTAATAACATCAAGGCTACTGTTGGAAAGGGTTTTTTCAAATCTATTGGTGTTTATATTGGGGTTTTTTTGTCACAGAATTCAAATACCATGTGGATTCAATCCTATGTTCCCTTAGTTTCTCTCCTACTGATTAAATTGTGAATTCGTTCCTCATTCTGTTACTGCAGGTGTCCCACAGGGCTTCCATACAAGACCTTTGCTGTTTTCCATTTACATGATTCCTTTGTGAAGAACTCGAGTTCAGACCAATCGTAGCTACAGTGTGCTGACAATACAGAAATGTATTATTCTGTTGACTGCCCTCATCCAAAAATCACTGAGGCCTTGAGGTTTTTTTATTTATTTCTCAGATCCAGAGTTGAATATCTGTTAACATCTCCATTTAAACTCCACGAAAATTCAAGTGCTGGCAGGCTCCAGTCAGTACTTAGCACCTGAAACAAAAGCAGCACATCTCCCTTTTAGGCTGCTAGTGCCAAATTTTTTCCACTATGTTCTTAGCTGGAACAACCCAAAACACATTAAACTAAGAAAGCATTAAACTAAGAATTAAACTAATGGGGGGGGGAGGGGGAATCTGTATTTGCCATAAGGCTATCTGAAAAAATGCTGAAGCAATTAACCATTTCTTTAGCCATACTTATCAAAACTTTAATGGTTCTCATATGCTGTGTTAAATGGATTCACACATGGCTTTTAGTTCACAGAAAAACAAGAAAAATATTTTCAAGATAGCATCCTTCCAACCAAATGATTTTAAAAAAACATATAAAAAAGACAAACAAAAAACCCCACAAACAAACTGTACATTTTCTAATGGTAGCAGTAAACAGTAAGGCTGTTAAAAAGAGAACTGGGGGGGTGAACCAGCAAAAAAACACCAAACTGAAAACAGACTACATTTAAAAGTTCAGGTCAGACAGACACAAACCTTGCTACTGTTTTACAACGGAGACTGGAGTTCATAGTCCTTATTTTACATTAAGCCAAAAGAGACCCAAAACTAAAAAATTCACTGCCCCAGCTTTACACCAGCTAAAGGCAACATCGCTTGCACCTCCAGGTCTACTTGTGTCCCTGGCTCAGGCCCAAAGCAAAGTGTGCAGAATTACAAGAAGTATCATTGTACTGTTTCCTCCTACATTTAGGATGTGGGGAGTAAGATACCACACTTACGCCAAGCAAAACCTCCCATTAACTGAGAAATCTGATGAGAAATGAAACAAAGATGATGTGGTTGCAGGTGATTTTTCCTCAGATGTTGATTGTTAATTAAGTTTATGGGACCTCCATCAACTGCGAACTAAAAAGTCTTCCACCTCTACTACTCCTTTTATTTTTCTTTACGATTCCTCATTTTCACTTGTCAACATGTGATGGACTTACTTGTTATCTCCTCTCTAGCAAAGCTTCCCCTTCATTTGCAATGTGAAAATCTACTACATTGCTTAACAGTATTTTGAAACATTATTTTTCTATTAATGGGAATTATTAGTTGTATCTTTCTACAACTTTCCCTTCCTCCTCCTGCCCCAAACCATCACCAATTACTCAGTAAAGAAAAGGCAAGGAGTTGGATATGGTTATGTATGCATGCATAAACATATATATGTGCATCTGGATGCTGAAGAAAGATTTTTTTAAAAAAACACATAAGTACGATAAATTGGGAAAATGTGCATCTCTTCTGCTATGATGTACCTGGTGTTACCCTGGAACAGGTGACAAGCTAGAAAATCTGTACTTGGCCTCACCAATGTTATAAGCCAGTGTGTATACAGTTGGTGGAGTAGGTGAGTTCCCTCTTCCACCACTCCCAATAACCCCAAAATATTTGCTTCTTATTCAGCTGCATCCATTGCAATACGGATGGGAAGAAAAGGTTCTATAAGACACAAAGGAAATCACAAATATGAAAATACGTATTGGAAGAGAAAGCCTTCTTCCGTTAACTATTAATAAATGTCTTCGCGTTACTATTTATGTGAATGAACAAAGCATAAGAAAAGCATTTCATTTAAAGGTGCCATGAGGGGAGATAAAACTATTCTGTAACCCTTCTCTACCCTCTCCACGCACACCACCAAAAATGACTTGCAAAATGAAATGTATTCTTCTACTGCTTTGCATATTTAGGGCCATCTGAAAGCACAATAAAAATATACTTCATGATAAGACCTACACACAAGATGTTAAAAAGTACACTAACTTTTACTAAATGTTACAATCAATGATGTAACTTATGTAAGTAGGGTTGCTTTGTCATATATTGATAGTTACCTCACTTTCACATCCACATTAACTTGATTTTAAATGCAATTAATACATATAGTCAAGGAAGACTAATGGACTACATTCTGCACTTAACCTGGTGGACATTTTCAAATGGCACAAGTGACCAGTGCAAACCTATTTTGCATTGTAAACGACTAAATAAATCTTAATGGATTAAGAATGATCAGCTATCAACACACAAGGGAAATTAAGTGCTGAAATGCCTACATTGATTATTTTAAATTATTAGCCTTACTCTGTTCTTGAATTTGTATGCTTTTAGTGAGCTTTAACACATTTACAAGACTTATTGACTATAATTACAAGAGAATTCAAGTAATGGACACATCAATTATAAGCAACATGTCTTGACCAGACAGTTGCATAAAGAATTCTAAAGAGAGCTCCATTAGCATCCTCCCCCTTAGTTTTATTCAGTTTTATCTGCCGTAAGAGGGCATATTAAGGGCTTATACAGCTGTTCTGACCATGTGAACAGGAGCGTCCCTCTAAAGACTTAATACGGCATTCAAAGTTGGATATTAGCTGAAGCAATACAGATAACTACGTTATTGACAGGACAGAAGTAATGCCGAAAGTATTAAGCGTGTGAGTTACTGGTATACGTGAATGCTGCCGTTATAGTAAAATACTTTGAAAGGTTTGAAATACAATGCCTGTGTTCCCCAAGATTAATTTGAAACTTTGCTGTCCAGTCACGCCCTTGCCTTTTCATAAAAAACCTTGCAAAACTATTTTAGGATTATGCCAGGAATTACCATTCTTTTATGTTCCTTTTTTCTTACCTTTTTGTTCTCTTCCTTGTAACCATGCACTAAGTTTCAAATACTGCATGAATTTAAACTATAGCTTCCATAATAAGCCATTATTTAAAAGTACAGTAAAATAAACCTTACAGTTTTAATGAAAATATGTTCATTGAAATGTGAATTTATTATTCAAATCCACTCATAAATTCAACCATGGAGACACCACTTGTCTAAGCAGAGCTCAGTGATTTAGAAAAGCTGTCTATTTAAAATAAAGAATGTATGGCAGGTTTATAGAAACATCGCAGTGAATTTTTACATAAATTTAGAACTGCAGCTTATGCATTTTTCTACAAAAATGTTTTTAAATTTTCCACTTAAAATTAAACATAAAAATGAATTGAAAGTGTGATCAGCAGAGAAATTAAATCAAATGCTACATCCCTGTGCATCACATCAGCATTACACACCGCCTTGCAGAAAGGCTGACCAATTGCAATCCCCATAGCTTATTCTACAAAAACCTCTTCTTATTGGTTTTTATTTAGGAATGATGTAATATCAAATGTCTATCCTCAAGCATTATGTCATGCTGAAAGCGCACCTGAACTGAAATGAAATAAACAATTCAGATGTTAAACAACTGCAGGGAAGAGGAAGTTAGAAAGAACAGCTAATTGTTCTCTCAAACCACCACTGCTTCATTATATAAATTTAAGAACCAATTAATAGTTACAATTTAGATTAAAGGGAAGGAAATCTCTCTGTATGAAACAAAAAGCAGAAGGGTGACTGCGCTTACATCTTCTGCCCTTTGATCACTGCATTTTCATGCTCCATTTTGAATTTCATTGGGGGCATACCGAGTGATATGAATGCCAGTTCCTAAGAAATGTTAAAGAGTTTAACAAGCAGAAAAAGACTATAATTGACTCTGTCTGAAAGAGAATACTTGCAAAGAGAGTGTTTCCATACCTGTATGGGTACGGATGTGAGCTAGGAAGGCCATAGAATTGCTACTTCTACACATCTTCCCACAATACTTGCAGACATTGCCTTGGTTCTCTTCCCTCTCCCTGTTTATTTGCTCAGTGTCTTCCACAATGTACTTATTCACTTCCCGCAACAGCTCTTCATGTTGCTCTTTGATGTGGAGAAACAAGCTCTGCTCCGAATCGAAGGGCTCCGTGCACTTCACGCACTTAAAGGTAGCGCCTCCTTCGGGCAGCTCCTCCACGCTTGCCTGCTCGTTTCGCATGTGGCCAGCACTGGCCAAGTGCTGGTGAAGGTTGCTCTCTGTGTAAAACGATTTTCCACAGAGCAAACAATGAAAATGCTTTTCTTTTGAAGGATGTTTCATGGCTATGTGAACATTTAGTCCGCTCAAACCATCTGCTAGAAAACCACAGTCATCGCAGCGGATGCGCGTCGATTCCCCAAGGGAAATTCCTTCTGACTTCTTCTTTTTCCCGCCGCTGGGTGAGGGGTCTGCTTTCACCGAGAGCTCACTGGCTTTCGCTCCACCTGCCGTCTGTCCTTCAGCAGAATGGTCAGTGGCTTCCCCGTCTTGATGGCTTTTCAACCTCACTATAGAGGAATCGAACTTGCCAAAATTTTGCATCGCCTTTCCTTTATCATCAGCACTGTTAACTGTTCCTAAAGCCTCATTACTACTTTCTTGCGTGCCCTCAGCTGTTGAGCCATCTGCCTCCCAAACATTGTTATTTATAGTTACTTCTGCTTCACGTTGCGCTTCCATAAGGGCTTCTTCCTCCTCCCCAGTAGGATCCTCTTTGAAACTTCTGTCACCCTCTAAACTATGTATGTTTTGTATCGTTTCTCCAATGTTTCCAGCAAAATTTGATTGCTCTACTGCACTACTTGTTTCTGGAAGAGTTAGTGTAAGTGTGTTATTTTTTTCCAGTGATATTTTTTCTGGAATATCTGCATTTATACACCCAACTTCGGGGGTTTCTTTATTTACTTCCAAGCTTTCTTCACCGTTTCCTGAATTCAAGTTTGTGCTGCTTGATCTGTTTTGATTTTCTGCAGTGCAGTCATCGTACGAGCTGAGCAGCTCCTGACCACACTTAGTTTTCTGCAACTCACAAGGACCTGCTTCTTTAACTGATATTTCCTTGTCAAGTTCAACAACTTCATCTTTCTGAGGAGTTTGCTGGAATCCTTCACAAAAAAGGTTTTCCCCTCCATTTTTAGAGTCTTCTTCAAGTTCAGCTTCTGGTGCATGTTGGGAACCACCACTTTGAAGCGTTCTTGGAGAAACATTTTCATCTAAGACACCACACTCAGTTAAGCTTTTATTCATATGATCAGCTTCTGCTGCATCATTGGCACATGTTGTTTCACCTAAACCAGTTTTCAATTCTGCACTGTAATGCTGCTCCTCCGGAGGCAAAGCGCTGCCTTCTTTAGTGACATTTGCTGTGCTTGTTTCCTCCCCAGAAGAATGAACATGAGATTCTCTTCTAATTTTATGTTTCTCTGTTGCTGCATGCCTAATCATCTCTCTGTGAGTAACAGCATAGTAGTCACAAGCCATGCAGTAGTATTCAAATTGTTTTGTATGCTTTCGCTTCACGTGCAGCTCTAAAGAAGAAGAAGAATGAGCCACAAAGCAGCAGTGAATGCACTTGTTGTCGTTTGCACCCCCTGCTCTTCTCTGGAAGCACGCATCACCCTCTTGAGGAACCCTTGCTGGTTCCAGAAATACACGGTGGTTTATATTTAACGGATTGCTAGCATGCTCCGCATCTGGCGGCCTGCTGGCACTTACAACTTTTAGCTCAGCCTCTCCCTGCTCAACTTCCTGATTCTCTAAGACAGAATTTTCCAGATCTGATGGTCGGCTACCATCCTCAACATGTTCGTACAAGGCAGGCATGGGGCTGTTAACCTTCTTGCTCATGGGTTCAAAATTACTTCCTTCTGGGCTAACGATGATCTCTGAGTTCTGTTTTCCATGTCCTTCCATTTCAACACGACTTTTGTGTTTTTTGGTTGCACAGTGGCGTTCCATATCCCCTTTGGTTACAGTGTAATAATTGCAAACCTTACACAAATAGCTGTACTGATGACTGTGCTTTCGTCTGATATGAACAGTCAAATTCGTAACACTGGAGGCCAAAAGACCACAATGGGTACATGTCCGAGAAATAGTACCTTTGGTTTTCCCTCTTTTGGGTGCATTAACTAAAGCCAATTCAGTTTCACCAATCCTTTGATCAAGTGGAACGAATTCTTCATTTCTTGACATGTTTTCCACAGAAGAGGATGAAACATGAATAATTTTTTTATCTAACTCTGCATTCCCACTCCCAGAAACAGAAGGATCCACTACTGTTTTAATACCACCAACACAAACCTTTTCAATACATTCTTCAAAACGTAGTCCAATGTTGTTTTTCCTGGCATTTTCAAGGTGCTTGCTTCTTTTGATATGCTTCTCCATTCCTTCCTTACTCAGTGAGTAGAGATTACATGCTTTACAAAGGAAGTGATACTCCTGTGCGTGTCGGAGTTTTATGTGCCTCGTAAGAACTGTGGAAGACCTTGTCTTATAAAAACACTTTTTACATTGAAATTGGGTTTTATTCAGAACAGAATGCTTTAGGTCATTTCTATGATTTATGAAGGAGGAGTCTGAAGGTTTAGCTTTCATTGATACTTCCTCTGCCTTTGCAAGATTTTGGCTATTGTTTGATACTGAGTCAGCATGAGTTACCACTTGCATGGTACAATCACTGTTATTCGATGGAGTAGCTTCCTGAAATAAGGAACCATCATGTTTCTCATTTTTTTGATGATTTATCAGCTCTTCTTCCATTTGAAAAAAAACAACGCAAGTTGGACAACTATAGGACATATTATGCGCTTCACTCATATGGCTTCCAAGGCTGCTCACATTTAAGCTGGTAAACGAACAGAGGTGACAATTAAAGGTGCAAGCACCCATTTGGTGTTTACTGTCCTGACAGTGTTGCTTCATGTCTTCCCTGATTCCGGAGGAATAACTACACATCTGACAATGAAACTGGATCCTTTTTGTATGAAGCTTTGCAACATGAATTTCCAGGTTTTTTCTGTTCTCAAATACATGACCACAGTCAGTGCACGTGTGAAGAACACCATGATTAGCAATAACTTTAACATCAGAATCTTTAGTATCTGTGGTACTGGAAGAAAGGGTATTTGGCTTATCTTCAGTAAGACCTTCATTTTTTGAAGTAGTATTGCAATTACTTTCAGCATCTGTTTCTAATTCTGTATGTAGTATAGGGTTTGAATCATCAGGTTTAAGTTGTGTTCTGGAGTTGTGTTCTGTGTTCTTCATGTGAATTCTCTGAGTTTCCGACCTGCCTCTCTTACTACTACCCAACAAATTGTACCTTCTTTTGACCTGCCTTTTTAATCTCAAAGACCTACTCTGTCCAAATGAAGACCTTAACAAGACATTTCTTTTATGTTCCAATCTACTGAACCTCCGTGTCGTGTTTAAACTGCTAACTAGCTTCTTGATAACTGGAGAGAGTTCTCTTCTCTGCAACGTATTTTCTGAGGGTCCTGGTATTTTTAGTTTTTCAGTACAGACCTCATACTTTCCTTCTACACTGGTAGAAAATGAAGTTTCTTTTGCCATACTATCTGTTTTTTCAGTGGGAACATTTGAAGATGCTATCACTTCAGCACGTTCAGTGCCATCATTTTGTTTAGACAAGCTTACTTTTGAGCCTTCCAATGCACTGCAAGCACTTAATTCTTTTGCAGCAGCAGTTCTTGCCCTTAATTTACTGGTCCCAGGTTTTGCTCTGACATTCCTTGCTTTCGTTGCAGTAGATTGTTGTTGTTTTTTAAAGGATTTTTTTGTCAATATCTGTACAAATCCTCCCCGTGCTGCAAGATTTTGGCGTCGAAGGTGTGTCTTGCCAAGAAAATGAGAATTCAGGAGATTTTCCTCAGCACTCTGAAAACCACAAAGATCACAGCAAAATATTTTGGATTTCTCATCATCTTGCTTAATATGTGTATGTAATGTTGAATTACATTCAGCTGTACAACTACAGTGAGGGCATGTTTGCTCTTTGGATTGTTTAGAGGGTCCTTCTTGTTTATGTTTTCCCATATTAGAGGAGGAAGGTAAACACTGATCACTCATTTTGCCTTTGCGGTCTTTGTCTACGTTTCCAGCTGTATAGCCAACACCGATTTCTTCTGAAGAAGACAATTTATCAGGAACAGCAGCTGGCATCTCTTGTGAATGTTTATTTTCCTTGTGAATTTTCAGTATGGCACCATCAGCACATTTGAAATCACAATGTAGGCACGGTAAATTTGAATTAAATATGTCATCAGGAGAACAAACAGTGACTCCTTCCTTCTTTACAGCTCCAGCTACCATACTACCTGCTTCTCCAGCTACAACTTTGTGTAATTTTCTTTTGCTATCTTTTACATCTTCTGAAGAACTCCTCTTTCTTTTTCCGGAGACATTTTCAGGTTTGTCTGCTTCAACAACATCCAGGTTTGGTGATCCTGACAGTGCCCTTTTGTTTGTGCCATTCTCATTTCTTTTCTTTTCAAGGTCCTTGAACACTTCATCTGATATAAGCCTTGTTTTCTGCTGAGACAAAGAGTCACATCCAGCATTTTCTCCTGATATATTTCTCTGGGATTCTTCTGTCAACTCAGTTTGTAAACTCTCATCAACATCATCGCTCTTCTTATTTTCCTCTCCATCCATTCTTAACATTGATATTATCAATTGTAGATCATTTGGTTTAGTACCTATAAAACAAAAGAGTTATTATTAGTCTTTTATGCATGATCAAAAGTTAAAAGACTCAAGTCGAAAAAAAGCAGTGCAGCAAATTAAAACCATGGCAGAAAGACACAATCAAAGATAGGGGGCTATGTTTTCAGCACGGTGTCTAAACCTATGAGATCTAAAAATCAAACCAACTTCTAGGCACTTGATTAAGAGCTCTCACTGCAATGAGCACTGTATGAGTGAGCACTAGCTTCAGTAGTTTTAATGCAATCAAGTAATTTACTACATGCTTAAACCCGGGAGACAAGCCTAATCCTTGTTTCTGGAAGTGTATTTAGGACATGAAACACTAACACCTTGCAAGATACCTGCCACAGTATGTTCAACTTTTCCTGAACTACAAATCCAGTTTCCCAAATGTAAAAGCTCCAAGGACGAAACTACCATGACTGCTACAAGCAAAACAAAGTCAATATAAGGATTGAATATTGTAAGTATGAAGCTTGCTTTCTTTCCTCTCCTTAGATTACCTGCTGAATATGGAAGACATACACAGAGCCACATTTTAAAAGAATGTGCCATGAGTATAGTTCCCCATCATTCCTAAAATATCCTCTAACACTTCATCTCCCAACTGGGGGGGACAGGAAGGCGGGGAGTGGGACTAAAAAATAGTCATGAAATAGCAGCGCAGACAAGGGCAGCATCTTTGAACCTCAGCACAAACTCCAACTATGCAAATCCAATTGCCAAAAGCTTTTGCTCAACTGCCCAATGTCACTTTCCTGCTCCTCTAAAGATGCCATCACTAGAAAACTGATGCTGCCAGCACAGTTTATAAGAGGGATGGGGGTGGGAAATCAAATCTTGATGTTTATTACCTTTTCATTTTGATATGAAGCAATTGTGAATTGAAAATGCATTTCATTTTAACAGATGATTAAATACTAAATGTTTATCTATGTGCTTTATACTATGGTTTAAACATCAGTTTGCTGCAGATCCAAGTATCCAGTTTTTTGTTCAGTTACCCACTGAATGAGGCCATGACCACAATAGTAAGTACTTCCTGACAAGATTGCAATGTTGATACAGACAATGCAGGGAACACAAAACTATTCCAAGTACATGCTATATTTTAAAAAAAATAAAACAATAACTATGTTTATTTTTGAGGATGATGTAAGAAAGTATTAAACTAGGGAAATATACTCAAATCACTTGGACTTACTGACTATGGAAGAAATGTTTTTCTGCTTAATAATAATTCATGGAAGGCCTATAAGGAACTGAGTGCGCAGTAGCTGCATACATTGGACAGTTTTTCAGCTGTAGGTCTCCGAGCTAAAGTACTGACCAAACTTATACTGAGTTAGCCATACATAAATTTCAGGAGAATCTTGATCACAAGAGCTCTTTGGAGGATCCAAATATTGCTTCTCTAACTGTCATTTTCTGATTCTTATCCACTATTGTTTTTCTTTATTCACTAAACCAGGATAGAAACTATCACAACTAGTCAGAAGTAAAACCATCAGGTCTATATTCTCAGCTGGTTTAAGTCAGCATATTGTCAGTATGTTCCGAAATGCTACAGCAATTAATAGCAGAGGAGGATGAAGCCTTTGAAGTGCAAGCTTACCCTGAAAATGTTCAGAAGCACTATTTGGGATACAGAAAGAAAGATCAGATGAAAATTATGTTGTTTAACTACAGTACAGCTTTATTTATATAACTTGGGAAATACCAAGTGATGGGTGCCACAAGTACATCCTTAATGGTTCGCACACAGCAGCCATGGGTCCTTTGCCTCGCTGCACCTCCACAAGCAGGTGCCCAGCCCACCAGTGAGACCTGAACACTCTTCGCTTGCACGGCCTGGGGAAGAACAGCAGTTTTTCCTTCGATGCACAACACAACTTGCATCTCAAAGCAATTGTCCATCATCTTTATAGGATACTTTCTGCTCAGACCATCTGATTTATCAGAGAACCTGTCCAACAGGGTACTAATACCTCCACTGGAAATTCCACTGTCAAAGGTCGTATCGGGATAATACAACCCAACAGAGTTTCTCCATGGACAAAAATTCATACATTCAAGACATACTTAACATCTTTGTTGGCAACACAGACAGTGGGATCACCTCAGCAAGTTAGTCCACAATGCCAAGCTGTGCGGTGCAGCTGACACGCTGGAGAGAAAAGATTCCATTGAAAGGGACTTTCACAGGCTTGAGAGGTTACCCTGTGCGAATCTCATGAAGTTCAACGAAGCCAAGTCCAGGCTCCTGCACCTGGATCAGGGAAATCCTACACAAAGATACAGGCTGGGCAACAAGTAGATTGAGAGCAGCCCTGCAGAGAAGGACTTGAGGGTATGGGTGGATGAAAAACTGAGTATGAGCCAGCAATGTGCACTCACAGACCAGAAAGCCAACCCCATCCTGGGGTGCATCAAGAAAACTGTGGCCACCAGGTCGAGGGAGGTGAATCTGCCCCTCGTGAGACTCCACCTGGAGTAAGTACTGCGTTCAGCTCTGGGATCTCCAGCATAAAAATGATGTGGACGTGTTGGAGGAAGTCCAGAGGTGGGGCATGAAGATGATCGGGGGTTGGAGCATCTCCCCTGTAAGGACAGGCTGAGAGAGTTTGGGCTGTTCAGCCTGGAGAAGAGAAGGCTATGGGGAGAACTTACAGTGGCCTTCCTGTACTTAAAGGGGGCCTACGGGAAAGAAGGGGAGGGACTCTGCATCAGGGAGTGCAGTGATAGGATGAGAGGCAATGGTTTCAAACTGTAAGAGGGTAGATGTAAATTAAGTATTAGGAAGAAATTCCTTACTGTGGGGATCGTGAGACACTGGAGAAGTTGTGGGTGCCTCATCCCTGGAAATGTTCAAGGCCAGGCTGGACTTCCAACCTAAATCATTCTAGGATTCTATGAATAAGTAAGGGACTGGTGGCTCTATACCGTACTCTCTTCTGACAGACTTCATGCCCATTTAAAGCCATCCTGTAATTTCATTTAAACCATAAAGCACTGTCACACCTAGATCAACCTCTCAGCCACTTTCAGCCAGACACGGTAATCACCAGAGGTAGATGCTTCCCAGGTGTCACAGGCAGGTATCAGCAGTCTCAGAACATGCCTTTTCTGCCACACCAGTACAGATTTAGCTCATCTCCACTAGCCAACTGCACACCTCAAAAAGAAATAGCTGATTATTTGTATACAGTATCTGCAGGTTTAGCCATACTTCTTGGCATTTGTTCACTAACACTCTTAACCTTCTCTGTGCTTTACCAAAAATCTCAGATTGCAGTCCCAGTTATGGCCTTGTCTTCAACTTGGCTGTACGGCACTAGGTAAGGATTTTTTCAAGTGCTTTAGGAAGAAAAAAATAAAGTATTTGCCCTTTTTATCTTTGTAAATTGTTTGGAGGCACAACTACAAACAAGTTCCTAAGCAAGTGAAAAAATGCAAAACACAAACCCCATAGGCGCTGCCAATAATTTCAGCAAGAAATTAAAATAGTCATAGTTTAATGCAAATATGCAAGGGAGCCTTACGCACCAGCCTCCTGCCTAATTCCTCCAGTTCTCCAAGTGAACAGTAAATGGAGACATTTATCTCTGCCTTCATTTCATTATAAACTTCTAGTACACCGACTGGGGGATGCACTCCCGTTACAGGCAGTACTCCTAAAGAAGTCAACAGCCTCATGTCCATCTCCACAATAAATAACAAGTATTATTCAAGGCTATATCTCCTCAGCCGCACAGCACAAGTTGGGTGTAGCAACAATTAAGGATACTCCTCTACCAGTTTCATCTCTACCTCACATCTGAGTTTTCATGAAAATAATCTCCTGTTGCACACCCTTCACAGCTGGTTGTGGCACTGTCTTGCCTCTATATAAACTGTGGCAAAATATCCCTATATGGGAGTATGCACCCGCATGAAATCATAATCCAGAAAGGATTCTCTGTAAAAGAGAAGAGCTGCTGTGGTTTCTCAGAAATTACCAGTAGCATATGCCTTGGCTTCTTTGAGTAGTGCCTCACAGCCAAAGGGAGCTGTTGGCAGACCTTTTCTCAGCTTCCTGCATGGATTTTATTGCAGGAATGAGAAGGCATCAACAGCACTCCGAGTTTGTACAGTCCCAGTGACCACATGGTACATAAGGTTAAATGGGTTTCTTTTTGCAAAATTAACCTCGGATCAAACCTTAGTCTGGCACAGGGATCGTCATCAGGAACAAAGAATCAGCATCTGGAATTTGATTAAATCACTGGTAACTGAAACAACGCTCTAGACGTAACAAGTAACCTTCTGCAGCCACAGCAGTTTAAGCACATGCTTAAGTCTAAGTCCTACTTAGTAGTGTGACTGCGTGAGCCTTCTGGTATCAATGTAATGCTGGCAAACTCAAGTAGCAATAGAAGTGGGGATGAACAGCTCTTGAACTACTTGATTCGTTGGCCAAAAAGACTAAAAATGATGTAAGATGCAAGCTCTCATCGTCCTCCTTCTACGTTCACCTTTTAAAGATTCTGTTTACATTTTTCCAAGTAACAAATATCTGAAGTGCAATAATATATAATGTATTGCACTTAATGTATTGCATAAATAAACCAGAAAGGATTTATGTAGGCTCCAGGACTACACCGATAGTATCACCAGACAGCACAGTCTGAGCACAGCAGACACAGAAAACCAGAGCACAGGATCAAGCCCAGGCTAAGCAGACAGCAGTCAAATCTTCAGTAATTCCATAGTTTAAAACCCGGTTCTGTCAAACAGCTCTCTCTTAACATCATATTTGATGTTCAGAATGAAGCTGTTCTAACTCAAAAGTGGGTTGACTTTTTGTAACATAAATCTTTTGTTAATGTTCATATAAATCAAGTATAGCTGAACAGATTCTTAAAGGATATGACCAAAAATTAATTTGCCACATTAGCTTCAGGTTAACAAATTCTTCTGCTTGGAGACAGTCATACATTACCTAACGCATTTTAAGGTTCTTGTAGCCTACTGCTGTTCCTGAGTTTTGGAAAGAAACCTGTTGTGGCCTCAACAATTTTGCACAGACAAAGCTAATTTCAGTAATTCTACTGGAAACCAGAAATAAGCCTTCAAAGAGTGCCTTCAAGGTTTTGCAAAATAGCCAAAAGAAGTGAAACACATATTCAAAATCTTTAAAAGCAAAATGTAGACATTACGTATGTTATATCTGCAGAGGCCAAATATCCAAATCTTTACAGAATATATGAGGAGACACACACATTTTTAAATTATAGGTGCATAATACACAATACTTAGGATGTGTTACAGAAACTAATACAGCTAAAGATCCTCCTCTTTCATGCACTGGGATTTCCAAATGTTCAGAATCATAAAATTTTTGCTTTAATATTTAAACTAATTTAAAAGAAGTCCCACAGTAACAACTCAGCACCATCTTACTACTGATAAAGAATAAAACATATACAAAAAAATAGAAAAATACCATTTCTTGAGCTGCCACCAGCAGATAACAACACAGATTTTTGTATTCTTCCTACAAGGTTTTTTTGTATATTGATATACTATCTGCTATAGTTCTATACAAAAGCATCAGTCATTTGCAGACAGAAGATCTTTTCTTTGTTGGAAATAGAGAACATTTTAGTTGAGTGTTTAATTTTTTTCCTTTGGTGCAAAAAAAAAAAAAAAGTATGTAATTCCTCTATGCTAAAAGGTGGAGACAGTGCAGTTAAGATGTTCTGTGTAAGACTAGCGTTGCCCTAATCCTCAAATGAAATTTAGAAAGTAGTAATCTTAATTTAAGATTAAAAGGACAAGCAATTTAGGGATGATCCATAAACCTGTAATGAACTGCAAAGTTCCTTAACTTGATGCTCAATACAATTTTATTTACTTCTCTTTTTGGTTATATGCCAGCTCTTAAAGGGAAAGGGTAAGGATGTATACAGAAGAACCCAAAGAAAGTATATTTACAAGTACTAAATCCACTTTGGTTTTTATTTTTCATGCTAATTCTGGCATTAGAATTCCCAAAGCACTTCTCAGTCAGACTATCATTGTCTCCAAGTATTCAATACCCAATCTGCAGTGTTTGTAAAGGATGTGACATATGGAAAACAGAGTTTCTTTTTGTTTCCAGTAAAAATTCCCCCTTTTAAGACAATTAATTCTTTCAATGAAATCATGGATACAATGAAGCAAAATCATTTTAATGAGCTCCTTAAATAGCCTGCACAAAACTGAATGTGAACAGCTCATCTCAACATACCACCTTTGTGAAAAATAAACATCTTCTCATTTTCAAGGCCGTCATGTCCTTCCTAAACCAAATCATAGGTCTGTCTTACTTACAAAGTTACCTCACTTCCTGCAGAGAGACTAGTCCAAAAAAACCAGTCTGCTCAGTAATGGATACAGAAGACAATATGCCTGTGCGTTCATATGGAACAAAGATCGCCTTTATTTTGAGGAGTATTTGATGCTGTCTATTATAAACACGTATTTTCCCTTGCAGCACAAGAATGCTGGAACTTCGAGCTTTGCATCACGAGCCTGTTCTTCATGTAAAGCCACTTATTTTCCTAGGGCACCAGAACCTTCAAAGAAGACCTTCAAACAAGCTACAGACTTTTCAAAGAAACTCCCCCACTGATGTATCTACAATAGTTAAAGTAACGAAATAAAAAGCCCACTGATGGTCATCACTTGTGCAGAGTCCTGCACCTGGGTCAGAGCAATGCCAAGCATAAATCCAGGCTGTGCAACGAGCAGATTGAGAGCAGACCTGCAGAGAAGGACTTGGGGCTGCTGGTTCATGAAGCGCTCAACGTGAGCCGGCAACGTGCACTGGCAGCCCAAAAAGCCAACTGTGTCCTGGGCTGCACCAAAAGAAGTGGGGCCAGCAGGTCAAGAGAGATGGTTCTGCCCCTCTGCTCTGCTCTGGTGAGACCCCACTTGCTGTACTGTGCCCAGCTCTGAGCCCCCAACACAAGAAAGACATGGAGCTGTTGGAGCAGGTCCAGAGAAGGGCCACAAAAATGATCAGAGAGCTAGAGCACCTCTCCTGCGAAGTCAGGCTGAGAGAGTTGGGGCTTCAGCCTGGAGAAGGCTCTGAGGAGACCTTATAGCAGCCCTCCAGTGTCTGAAGGGGGCCTACAGGAAAGCTGAGGAGGGACTTTTTATAAGGTGTGGTGATGGGACAAGGGGCAATGATTTTCAACTAGAGCAGGGTAGATTTAGATTAGACATTAGGAAGAAGTTCTTTACTATGAGGGTGGTGAAACAGTGGAATGGGTTGCCCAGAGAAGTTGTGGATGCCCCATCCCTGGAAGTGTTCATGGCCAGGCTGGATGGGGCTTTGAACAACCTGGTCTAGTGGGAGGTGTCCCTGCCCATGGCAGAGGGGTGGAACTAGATGTTCTTTAAAGGTCCCTTCCAACTCAAGCTGTTCGATGATTCTATGAAAACAGAAGTTATCTGCACCCATTAACTTCATTTTCTCACAGACACCATAATGAACTGTAATTGCATCATGGGAAAACACACGCTGCAATAATACTCACTTCTGCTTTCAAAACACTGAAAGTCCTTCTTGGTGGGCAGGAATTGCCAACATAAAGGAAGTTCTTATGAATTCCTGACATAAAGAATACATTCCTTAATTCACACCAAAAAAAAAAAAAAAAAAAAAAAAGGAAAAAGAGAACAGCTCCCTAGGTTCATCACTCACTCACTTCAGAAACAAACTCTGCTAAATGCAGCAGCGACCACTGATTAGATTAGCTTTGAAGAAGAAGGCAAAAAAGACATGGATACACACCCACCTCAGGTGCTGTCACAATCAATAGGCATGTGTGTCCAAGACAGAGAATAAGAGGAAATGCACTAGTATCTCCTAAAAATTGTTGGAAAACCCCCAGATTTTCTATTTTTGAAAATTTAAAATTGTAAATTCAAAGAATTTTGACTATTTCCAGAGCAAGGCATATATAAAACAACAGCAATACAAATATTCAACAGAAGCTTGGGGATCCAAGAAGGATCATACTTATACAACACTGTAATATTTATGGATGAGAAGCACTTTTTAAGTATTCTCAAAACACTTCAGTGAGTTTATCAGGTCTATGAAAGAAACTTCCAGGAAAGAAATGTTCATTTTTCACATACAGCAATGAGTCTCATAGTTTATGGGAATTCTTAGGATGACATGATTTCATGCAAGATTCGATTTTCAGCAACTTCACTAATTAAAACTAGAGAGAAGCAAAAAGTAAATCCAATTTGAATCTCTTTTCTACCATAGGCTGTAATAACCTCTTACATAAAATGGACCATGCTGGAATTCATCAGAGGAAGTACACAGGCACTATCACTGACACCTGGGGGGGGGGGGGGGGGAAGTAAAATTGGAAGTCTTAACTTTCTCCTACCCTTTGGCAGCAAAAGATAAAGCTAACTTGAAATTGCTGTTACTTGCAAATTGACTCCTGGAAACTTTTCCCTAGAAACCTGGTCCTAGAAGCCTTGACTACATTCTTCTTTAAAATATGAAGAATATAAATTGCCTAGATTTTTATTCTAGTGTTTAACATTTGCTAAGACTTACTAAATTTCCATCAACTTTTGCTTAAAATTAAACTTAAAAGACAAAAAAAAAAAAAGATGGTTTTGTTGGCCTCTTATTTTAAACTACTGCATGATATGAAAAGCAACAAGAGGCCTCCATCATCACAGCCTGGGATCCATTTGCCTCCTAACACAGTTTGAGCAGACTCCGGGAGGCAGCAGCACCAAGTCCAACACAAAGGGCCAGCTCTCTGCTGGCTACGAACCAAGAACCCATTTTTTGAGTAATCTGAACCAAGATGCAGAAGGGAAGTATGAGCTAGAAAAAAAACCAAGTTTTTTCTTGCAGATCTTTTTTCTCAGACACAAAAAAAAAGGCATCTTTTGCATTTAAACATTCTCTTGTTTTTTATATAACAAAAAAAAAGTTATTGAGCATTTTTCAGATATTTATTACCCAGACACTCACTGAACCATGTTTCACTGAATATAAAAAAAGAACCTAACCAATACCATTTTAAATTAAAGAAAGCCTGATAATAGTTTGAATGTATTTTATCCACAATTAATGCAAGTATACAAAAAATTTAGATTATTTAAATAAATAAATACTTCATTTAACAGACAAAAAACAGACACATTCAATATGAAGTCAGGACACCAAAACTGTTGAAAGGCATCAAGGAAGGAAGATGGCAGAAAGTAGTATTTTCTGACTAATCATTTTGTCTTGCCTGTAACTCTTTAATAACATTCTACCAAGGTATTTCAGGCCCACACGGTTTAGCTTACTGCATCTGTTGCCATATTTTAAATTACCGAGGCAAAGAATGCATGCACTAATCTGTGTGTATGCACATGCTTCTCAGTGTTGTGCATTCTGTTTTCCTCTTCTCAGCTGCCTATTCAAGTAGCTCAGCTGAAAAGAGCTGCCTGAGTTTTTGGATGAACAGGTGACATGAGGATTTAGGATTATTTGTGTGGTAGGTTAACAAAGTTTCCAGAGAAGAATACAAAGTCTACATAGGCTTCTAAAGAAAAAGAGAAATTAATAAATATAAAAGTATTCTGATGACACCTGGTGGCCACTTCACACAAGGAAGTAATTGCATTTCATCTGAGAAAACCAGAAATGTGTTACATGTTCTTTTGGTAAGTATATCTACATAAATGACAGCTATTATTATCAACTGGAATATATACTCATTGAAATATACATGTTTACATGTCTGTATACATCAAATTATTGTATTATTGGTATAGACGCATAGACATACTCAAAAATGTAATTATTAAAGACAAAACCTAGTTTTCTGTGCAATGAAACCGGAGCGAGCACACTGGAAGTATTTCAGCTCAACCCTAGAAGACATATGAAAACAACTTTCTTTTCAGTTTTAATTTTCCAGCTCGACTGCTTAAATCAGAGAGAGGGTGATGGGGGAGAAGCACGGTGGAAGTGGGGGCTGCCTCGCACCAGGGTGCCCTGGGAGGGGCTCTGTGCAATAGATGCTGCCCAAATCCCTGCCACAACACTTCACCAAAGCATAAGAACCAGTCTTCACTTCTTTGTATCTCTAACAAAAAGGAATTAATATCCATAATTAAAAATTAGTAAAAGAAGGTGATAGCTACACCTCAGCTACAGAGGGGATCTCTGTAGGGGATCTCTTCTCCTTAACATGCAGGGAAACGCTACGTGTCAAATCACACCTTTTTCCCTTAATGGCTTCCTACAATACACGCAAGCAGTCAGAATAGTGCTGCCATCTCCTCTGCAACGCACAGAGAGATTTTTCTCTGCAATAACCTTAGAGGATCACCACTAAGACTTAAACTATGCATAGCTGTGCAAAGCTTGGCTTCCTCCACAACAGCTGTTATTGCTTCCAGTTGAACAAACCCATGCCTCAGCTGAAGTTGCTGAACACCTTTTAAAGCTACGTAGTTCTGCACTCCACAGTTCAGGAGGTTACCGTCGAATTTTACTATAATTTCTATCACTGTCCATGTCAACAGATGGAAACCAATAGAAGATAGCAATGGGAGGTGTACAGGTGTGGCAGTGGCATCGTAGGTCCAAGCACTGGCAATATGAGATGATACAAAAATTAGTCATTACTCCAGTGCTTCCTAAGATACCAGTCAAGAGCTACTATTATGACACAACATGGAGCGTCTTCTTTTCCCCATCCTCAAGCCCTTCACCACAGCTAGGCCACAGAGCTACAGAAGGTGCCTTTGCTCCAGCAGAGGACAGACGGGAGGCTGAAGGCTGAGCAGGCTCCCACTTCTCCCCAGCAAATCATGCTCTCAGTCAGCAGATGGAGAGCGGAGGTGAACAAGGGAGGAGGCAGTGCTAGAGCAAAGAGCTCTGTACACTCAGGAGACAAGGACTGGGGGATGCCACAGCAGCGTCCACCTGGTACCGTGGCACGTGTCCCTGTACCATCACATCTCCCCAAGGTGGGTCCTAGCCAGCTCGCACTGAAGGAGGGAAGGAACTGAGGAGAAGGGACAGCCCCTTGCTGACACCACCATCACCTATAAACCTCCTATTTACCTGTTGTCTGAAGAATTCACAATACTGATACTTTCAGAACAAACACCACTAAGGTTTTAAATGTCACTACTAATCAATAGTATCCATTTGCCCCCACATCTCTTTGTGTCAATGCAAAAAATTTGGTGCCTACTACCTAAATCAGTCCCTGAAATTCACCTAGCTTCCACAGTGAGCCTAAGGATGTGTGCAGCGGCTTGAAATGAGGCACATGTTCAAGCGCATTCCCAAACAAGGACTCCCCTGGCAATTAAAATTTTGATTTCTCCTACAGGAATGGTGCATGTGGTGCAACACCAGGAAAAGTTGCACTGCAGACCTGACCACTTGCCTAGTAGCTACACAAATTATGCACCTTCATTCTGTTATGTCTTGCTTACTAGCTTGCTGTTACTTGGGTATCAGCTCCCCGGGAATTACCAGCAACGGAGCCCAAGCTGAGGTGAGTCTCCTCGTCTCGCCAGAGCCTGGGGGTCACACAGAGCCACTGCTAACCTGGCTGGCATCTACTGTGATGAAGGTGATGCCACAGCCCTCCTCCTCCATGGACTGGGAAGACGTGTGCCCATCAACTTGGTGGCTCCAGCTGTTGCCTCCTGCTCCCCACACCCCTCCTGGGCCGGGAGCGCAGCACGCTGCTGGACTTTTCCAGATGCAGCTCCTGGCATCACTGGAGGTTGTGGCAGGAGCACACGGTGCTTCTCCGGGCAAGGGAACTGCAGGAGCTGGGTCAGGGCTGCAGCTCATGTGCGTAGCCTCTGTATTTCCTCAATATATCACTCTCTTTTGGGAACGCGTTAGGAGAGTGTTATTGCTAAAAATACTACTAATTCCCTGAAAAGTACCATGCTAAAATCAATCCCACAAACTTTCCTGAGATCGATAGGTTTTAATGAACACAGAAAACATACTCTGTGGCAACCATGGGCAAGTACCCAGAGACCAAGCTAGAGTAAGAAATTACACCTGCTCCGACGCTTTCCTGGGAGAAAAAAATTGACATATTACTAAGTAGGCTATCACTCAGCTCAGACACCCCCAGGATCTTGAGGAACCACAAGCTCACCCTTATGGGTGACCTGCCTGGTGATTTACCACAGCAGAGCACATCCAGGAAACAAAGTCAGATTTCCCCCCCCGCAGACAGGGCAGGGTTTCAGCACTGCACTCTCAGCTAACGGAGCAGCCCGATTCACAGACCCAGCCCACGCCTCTGAAGAAGCAGTGCAGGTGCGGGAAGTGGACTGCAAGCAAAACATGTTGCTTCCAACAGCAAAAGGTGCTGGCATGGCCTGATTTTCTCTCAAGTGGTAGAAAGAATATTTAGTCCTGTTTCAGTCATCAGTAGTCATCTTCTGGGTATTCATCCTGGGAAAACGCTTTCAACAAGCGCTACAGGACTTCTGTTCCTAGCTGCAATCACCCACGGACAAGAGACAACAGTCTAAAATTAAAGCTTGCAGGTAACAGTAGCAAAAATGTTGGTTTATGTCTTTTACAATTAAACCTATTATTAAGTGTGCTGTTCCATCTTGTATTTTCCCGGAGACTCAAGCATTGCATCCCATTTTTCCCAAGCACTATGATTCAGATTTTCACTTTCTGGTGAATTCCATAAACATTTGATAATTAAACACAACTTCTGTTTTGTTGGCTCTGCAGCCTTTCCTCATTCCAAAACACCAAATTCTTCTGGGTTTTTATGTGAAACAGGAAAGGAATTCACTTCTAACAGTGGCCCTGTAATTCCATTTTACAATTTAAATTATTGGTTTGTAGCATGATATTTCCAAAGTCTAGTCTCCGATATTTTTTCTATAAACTAAACAATACAGAAGATTTTACTGGTTAAATTGTTGTAATGGCACAAATTACAGCAATACAAATATGCAAAGGTTCTTATTACAACAATTACACTTTTTTCATCAAACTCATTCTGTACTACTCTGCTAAGGAGATGCATGTACAATGGAAAAAAATAAATAAATACCTCTTTAACAGCTACAAATTCCTCACAAAATCCTCCCCACTACCAAATGCTTGGACTCTCCATTGTTTAGCAGGCATCATAATGCCACTACCTGTGTTTTAAATGACTCAGTTACCTACAAATGTCTTAATCCAACTCCAGTCGCTGAGAATAGGGCATTTGAAAATCAAGATGTTTCTTTAGATGCTTAAAATGGATTCAAAAAGTAATCCAGATTTCATTATTTTATCCCCAAAACTTGTTATTCAGAATTGAACAAAATGAAACAAAATCACATTTCTGTAGTTAACATTAGGGGGGGGTTACTTTGAAAACTCAACAATTAAGGTTAAGGTCCTTCTCTAGAACTCCTCAAAAGAAAAATTAGGTTATATTAGACTATTTTTAATAACTTGTAGATTTTAAAAGTGCCCAATTATAAATGAAAAAAGGACTACAGAATAAAGGTAGCAAATGCACAAATTCAATGCTATTAGAAGGCAGACACATGAGAGCTCATGTATCTTGTGCCATTTGTAAAAAGGTTGTTTTATTATCAGCGTAACTAATCACAATGAAGCCATCTCTTACAATCAAAGACATTATAATGAATTTTCTTTACAGCTACAGAGAAATGGGATTTGCTGTTCCATATCAAACTAGAACAGGCTGTATAAATTCTTCTTCGTATTTATTGTTAAATGTAATTTTTATCTATAAAATCAGCCATGAAATATTAAAAACTGAAACAACAGAATTTATATCCTTTACTTAATTTAGTTTAAATGGTCTATTCACTAAAGAGAGAGAAAAGGTTACATATGTATTATAGCATGCCCTCCCCTCTCCCGCCTAAACGTTTCCATTATAAACCCTCTAGATTTTGGAATTTATAACTCAGCTGTAAAAACTCACGTCATCCTTACAAGTTGGTACACTTTTCCTTTTACCGATTTAAAAAAATATTTTAAAAAATAATCTGTTCCCAGGGGAAGGGAAGAAAGGATGTGAGAGATGGAGAAAAGCAATCAGACTAAAAACTTTAATGCTTAGTCACTTCAATCAGTAAATAAGGGCCATTGACTGTAACTCAGACCCTGAGGAATGGGCAGGAGATGGTCACAGCTGGCCGCACAGCAGCCCACGGGTGGACAGGCACCAGGTACTGACCTCCAGTTGCTGCTGAGCTGGGCCAGGTTAAGGCTGGCAGACTGGGGAGGAAAACCTCCCAATCCTACTGCTGCCTCCTGGAGTCATCTGTACAACTGGGAACTGGACAAATCGAAAATGAGTGTGAATAGCAGGAAATATTAAAATCCGCTGGGTCAGAGAAAATACAAGGCAAAACAAACCTGCACATCTTTAAAATGAACAATAGGCAAAATCGCATGTAAAAAAGGGCTTCTCCAAATTAAAAAAAAAAAACCTATGACTTGAGAATTCAGGAACTGGAGGTTGTACAATGTACAGTGCAATGAAAACTGCAACAGAAAGATAAAGGCACCCAAAAACCATCAGAAGTTCACAGAAGCCAAAGGATTAAAGGGTATAAAAAGGGCTTTATTTCATATATCATGGAAAACAATTCATACATAAGAAGGTAGATTCCAAAATGAAACATGAAGTAAAGCAACAAGAGACACATAACCTATGACCTTAAGGTGTAGCCTACAGCCCAGGCTATTTCCTACTACTATCTTATTTTCAGCTTTCCCTTAGAGCACAACAAAAAGCACAAAAACAAAATATACCTTCATTTTCAGAGTCTCTATTTTAGTCTGAAAGGAACAGAAAGAAGTAGCAAGGGAACAAAACCCTGCTTTGGTTCTCGCAATGCAACTGGTGAGTCGGTCAAGCGGGCGGGAGCAACAACCAAGCTACGCCGGGCAGCCACCTGCAGTCACTGTCTCAGAGGTACAAGGGAAGCTGGCAAAGACCTGAAGTCCAGAGATGCTCAAAGCTGCCCCAGGTGATGCTGCACTCCTTCGTTTAGAGGAAACCACCAAGGCCATGCATTAAGCATAGCCTTTACCTAGTCTGTAACTAATGTTATTTTTCAGAAAAGGCTCTCTCAGCAATTCTTAAACTACAGTCCATGAAGCCAAAGTACATGGTTTGCAGTCTATTCCCAGAACAATATAAATAAGTAATGCCTACAAATTCGTTGGTTCTCAACAGTAATTCAGGCTTGGAGGTAGTCATAGTTAAAAAAAATAATCCTCACATGAAGATCCATTGCTGAACTAAATTAATCTGGCACAGAAAGACATCAGAGGATATTTCTGAGATACGGGTAAGAACAAAAAAAAAAAAAGTCACATTAGAAAGATATTACCTACATGCCCTCTTGCCACACACTCAAAAAAGGTACACGAGCAAAAGAACTACAAAATACAAATTTTAAGAATGTAGTAGATATTGATAACATAATTATTTTGATATCAATTGATATTGCAACGGAGATGGGTAATGAGGAACAAGAGAAAGAATGAGAAAGTTGGTGCGCCATGGCAAACATATGCTTGAAACAATCAGATTCAACAGCAAAGGCTTCAATTGTAACATCAACTACCAGTCGATGAAATTTATGCCAGATCCAACAGCAAAAAGATGAAGGGGAAGGGGAACCAAGCAATTCCCAAAAAATCGAACAGTTCAAAATCACTTAAGTCTGTATCCACCAGAGATGTCGGGCACTACTCAACTGCTCAATGCCAAGCTGTAACATGTCTGGATCAGAAAGTTAGAGCTAGAGTCTTGAGTTAGGTATTGGTATTTCACATACAATACATGCAGAGAAGAAAAAAAAAAGCTCCTCCTGCTCAACCCACCCTCTGGCTCCAGCGTCCTCATCTGGAGGGCAAAGACAACAAACCCAAGTCCTAAATCCACAAAAGGAGAGCTGCTATACCTAGCAACCTGGACAAAAGAAAGAAGGTATTGACTCTGCAGAGCTACTTCCATACTATTTACCTCTCATGAAACTGAGAAGCCTTGTTCTTGCACCTATGGCATAGCAGCTGTCCCACCATTTGGAAGCAGGCACTTAAGCTAAGCCTCCTCCTCCAAAGCTACTGGAGCTGCTGGATAATGTGATGTCCCCTACTTCTGAAAGCAGAGCAGAGCTTCAAGCCTGCACATCACATGCAGGGATTAGTCAATTTTCATGATGATTCTGTGACATCCACACCCACTCTTAGAGTATTTTTTTGAATCTTAAAAAGTGCATAGACAATAAGATTATTTCTATTTGAATTCATTATATTTACAGGAACTTAAGGTTAAAATGTATTAATTAGAAAAACACGTATTGAATAAACGTGAGCAAACATTCACTAGTTGTCCTACCTGCTGGCTGTTACTTAGTGGAAGGACACTGAAAGAGCATTAGGAGCACTTTGTAGAACTATTCAAACAACTATCTAAAAGCAAAAGACCAACAATACTGCATTTAATAATAAAACATATTTTACAAAGCACTATGTCAAGGGTTAGGGCTCAAACCAGGACCTACTGGAATTTGGGGGAGTAGTCTTGAAAATGTGCCTTTAAATTACCTGTATTTGGAATGACTGGCATGACTGTATTATCTATGCATTTTTATGCTGCTTTATCCAGCCAGCTCACTAAATCATTAAAAATATACATGACTGAGGTTCAGTTTGACCTGCAGTGACTCCCATATGTATTCTCAAAATTAACACAAGCGCTGAATGCTACTAATCTTTAACCTGTAATAACTGATCAAAGAATTCTGCCCTGTAATTCACTACAAGCTAAAATCATAGTGCTGAATTGTGCATTTTCAAACACGTGGTTTATAGCTCCAGATTTAAAATGCAAAGTTTCCATTATATTTAATAATTAAAACACATGCTGTGTAATGGTTACATTTGGTGACTGGATTAGTAGTACCCCGACTGAGTTAAACAATGCCTTTTTCCTATTAGAGTTCATATTACCATATTATCTATTTGTTTAAGAAAAGGAAGAAAAAAAGCACAGCAAGGAAGAAGGAATAAAAAAGAAATATGAATATCAAACATACTGAAAGACAGTGAGGACCAAGACAGCAAGAAGATCCGGTATCAGCAAAATCTAACCTAGCTGAAAGCAGAAAAGTTGAAATATCTGTGCATTTAAAGTATGAAAACTTTTTCAAGAAAAATAATATTCTCCATTTGTCAATAAGGGTCCTCATTCAAAATAAAGGGTTTAAAGCTCAGTTGGTTTTCCTAGATGCAGTCTCTACAAATTTAGAGAATACAGACATCACTGCCAAAGACTGGACTCTCTCAGGCTGTCAACTTCTTAATCAGGGTCTGACTTCACTGAAAAGTGTGAAATTACGTAATTATTTATGCCTGGTAATTCCAGCACTGTGAACACCTTTTTAAATCAAAATATTATTTGACACTATAAAAAAGTACACTCCTTGCATACCTGCACTTCCATGCAGTGTTTAAGGATAAACATCAGAGATTAACTTTGTTTTCATTTCAAGTGTATTTTAACTAACTTGGTATCAGCAGCAGATTTGAAGACAGGCTCCTGTGCCTGAAAGCCTGCCTGCTTCTCCATCTATAGTAGTTGGTGTAATGAATTACCTCTGCCTGTATGCCACCTCCTCAGAAATCTGTCCCCTGATAGGGTATATACCCTCTGCGTACAAAATACAAAGATACTCATTCTCCAACAACAACAACAAAAAGTTTATTAACCACTGTACCTCAAAATACACTTTATTCATACCCGTAATGTCTAAAATCATGATGATGTAAATGAAGAAGAAGAGGCATTCCTGCAAGTCAACCTCCACCCGCAAAGCTCAGCGTGTATTTTACCTGAAAATGAGTAGCCTGAACAGAGCTATCAAAACCCATTGTCAGGTTTTCACTTGTCCTCTCCAAACAACTGTCTATTGTACCTGATAACCTTGTGCCCAAGAAGGATTTTTGGGTTTTGAGAGAAGGAGCTCCTTATGTCTTACGAGATGTCTGCTTCAGAGCACCAGAAGGGACATCTCCAGCATCAGACCTACGTCAACTTTCTCTTCAGTCTCTTCCTCCCTTCCTCAGGTTGCCACCCCTACTGCAAACTCCTTGGGCAACACGAAAATCAGACAGGGAACAAAGCCTAAATACAACCCTCCGCAGACATCAGAGGCACACTCAAGTAAGTCAAAGTATTTTCAAAGAAGTCAAAGAAATATTTGTCAAGAATTTAAGGATTTTCAAGCTACCTAGATTTAGAATGGCTCTCAAATTGACGAGTCTGTAGCTTTGACAATTAAAGTCTAACCAGAAACAACTAAAAAAAAGTTGTTTTTTCATACAACAGATCTATAAAGTTGCTGGTACCACCAAGTAACAACACTGTATTACAAAACCTCTGCTCAAACACAAACCTCCGTTTTGGGGGGTAAAAGCTGGACACAAAAATTAATTCTAATCTTATTTCTTCAGCTTTGTAAACACAAATTATGAGATGGAGAGCTTGTGTCATGTTCTGATTTTGATCATTTTGACACAAATTGAAAAAATTCTGTTAAACTAAATGGAGATATTCCAATTTATAGTCAGGTAAATGACATCAAATTCTGGTGCTAGGTTTTCTTTCCTTCCTGATTAAATTACATTAATGTGCACTCAAAACAAAGCAACTACTGCTAGTCCTACTTTTTCTTTTTTTTTTTCCCCAGCAGAATAACTTAACTGCTAACAAAACACCTCATACAGATATACATGAAGTCATCAGAGTTCATTCACATGTCTGCCATTTATCTGAAACCTCGCAACAACGAGGCTTAGAGTAACGTTATAGTATGTGGGCACCAACATAAACATAGGACAGAAATAAACTTGCAGGACCTGCAAGCCACTGTTTTTGCCTAAAATACTTTTTGTTAACCTGATACGTGTATGAGATATTAAAAAAAACAACACATTATTCTTACATGGAACACAGCGGGAAAGACCTAAAAACTAAATATTGCATCTTTGCATTGTTAAAAGATTTGACATAGTATTTATCGTCATATTACCCTAATTAGCAGTTTAAGCTTGTTAACAAGAACAGTTCATTTAAGGTAAACAGGAATTATATTTCCATTGTATAGGCAAAACTTGTAAATAGGACAGCCAATAAATTCTAAGATGAGAATAACTAGGAAACTATTCATTAAAGCTTGGGTTATAAATTCAAAACATGAAGCATAACATGCTTAAAGAATAATGTTTTATTTTAAAAGTATTCATTAGGCTCTCATTTCCAAGCCTCAGACGTGTAAATAATTTAAAATGAAAATGCAAACAACAGAGAGAAAAAAAAAACAAATGCAATTCAAATCAGTCCATTGTTGTACCAATAAAATCAAAACAACAGAAAAGAAGCTGGCAGATTTTGAAGACAACATCCAGAAAACATTTTTATGTGCTGTATCTTTGAACTTGGATATTATGCTAGCACTGGATCCAATCAAAGCAAAATTAGCTCTAATTTACAACAATCATGCTATGCCCAGTAAAGGATATACATGCTAAACGAGTAATTTTTAGTGTTTATTGCATTTTATTCTAGAGCTGCCAAACAAACAAACAAACTTCAGCTTATGGACACTTTTATATTTTTTGTTTTTTCCTTTTGAGTTTTCAGAAATGTATATCCTATTAACAATTTATGTGGCATAAGGTGAGAACCCCCTTCCCTGTAAAGACTGAGACAAATCTAGGTTTGCCTCACATGGGAAGCATGAAAAGAAAGTCTTTACCTCACTAGGACTGAAAAGGGGAAGCAAAGACAAAAGTAACAAATCAAACAGAAAACAAAACACAAGTATCGCTGCTGTCCTTGCTGTATATCCAGTGTCCTGATGTCAATACACCCCTGCAGAAGGCGCGTTACACAGCAAGGAACTAGGAGTGCGCAACATTTTGCCTTAATTGAATTTCTGGACTTTGCTACCCTTTTCCCAATACTTGGAACACTCCAACTTAAATACAACATATGATTTTACTTAAACGCTCCATGGAAGACAAGGACATAACAGGCATTTCTTCTTGTTAACAGACCACATGGTATTGCAAAATGCAAAAGGGCCATATTTCTACGCCACGGTTCTTGGGCAGTGTATGCTGGGCATCACGTGCATATCCAGGTGTGCTCCTCAGAAGCCTTGAGCTAACTGCCCATGTCACACGCACCAGGAAACATGAGGCTTTTCGGTCATGCGGGACTTCCCTCATGGGTGCAGAACACAGCAGGAAACCCGGCCCTTGCAGCGAGCTCTGGGCGTGCTCCAGGCGCAGGACTGGGCTGCAGCACACACTTTTACAGCCCTTGGCACCAAACCCCCCAGGCGGTACAAGAGCACGCTTCCTCATGTGAACCGAGACCGGAAGGCTGCCCCTGTTCACGCTTTTGCCTCCAGCACGGAAGTAGATGATACCAGCATGCTACACATCACTGGTACGTGTAGAGTAAGCAAATCTCTTCCTGCTAAGGCGTGTCTTAAAACCAACTCTGGGTGGACTATCTCACATATTTACAGCAAACAATGTTCTGCTAACTTAACAAAAGCAAACACAGGAGCAAGGCCAAGTTTGAGAACCTGCCTCAACAGATAATTCACATGTAGAGAAGCATAAAGCCATACCAGATCTCTTAAGGCCATCCAAATGGCACCACAACAGTCTGCCTCTGTCTTTGCTTAAATCAGAATTCTCATTAGCATCTCCACACTTTTCAAACTTCTTACTGGAATGTTTCCTACAGAAGTATTTGTATATCACATAAACCCATGGATTCCACAATAAAAATATCACACATTACAATGATTTCTATCTAAAATTATGACTTAGTATTACTATTTGTATGAGTTTTGCTACACTTTTTAATTGTGTTTACATTTATTTTTCAAATCTTTTTCCTATATTTTGAGAGAGACTTTTGAAACACCAAAGATGGGGCTAAGGAGAGCAAGAAACTTTAACTGCAGTGAGGCAAATACTGCACAGGAAAGCATCTCTATATATGTTTGTAACAAAACAGTAATCTATATAGATGTATATATTCAGATCTAGACACTGAACTACTGCATATCCTAACTACTCTGCATGCCTCTGCCATGGCCATTACCTATGCCACACACATGCAACAGCTTATAGGCTCAGAAGGGCAGAGGCCATTGAAATTTTTTCATGTACCTCTAAAGACCGAAGGAATATAAGAATGTAAGAACACCTGCAGCCTCCCAGCACAGCCAAATACAATCCATAATGTTATAGATAGTAGTTCAGTAGCAGGCCAGACTACCCAAAAAAAAAAAAAAAAAAAAAAAAGGTGACCTAGCTCTAGAACAAACAAAACAAAGCAAAAAAAGAGTAATCAACAACAACTCTGCTAATGCAGGACTAGAAAGCAGTCATGAGTCATGCAAACAAGCATTTTCATTTTGGGATGTCATTACTGGCTGTTTCTAAATGGCACTTGGGTTTTTTCTTTGTGAAGGGTATAAATTGGCTAGCACTCTAATTTTCCTTTTCACACTGAGGAAAGAAGGTAACTAGACTTCTCTCTGCTCTGAAGCTATAGATTGCTGCCGCTTTATAAGTTTGAGACACAACTTTCTTTGATCTTCATATGTTGAGGAACTGAAATTAAGTAAAATAAGAAAACTTTCATATATAGCTAACATAGACACCTAGAATGGGCTATAGATTCTTCTTTAACTACAGACCCTTCACTGGCAGATGGCAGAAACAGGATAAATAGAATTCACAGTTGCAGAGCAGGAAGGCAGGTATGGTTTCCCTGTTTTAAATACACAACTTCTTTCTGCAAAGCAAGACACTTTTGGAATTTCTGCAGGTGAGAAATGAGAGATTACAAGAACAACGTCTTCGTATTTTTTGCTTCTTCACTGGTTTTATATACACAGGCTAATGAATACTTTGAGCTTTTATCTCAGCACTGGCCAAAATGCCACACAAAAAAAAAAAAGTGCCCAGTTTAGAAGAAAAGTAGGTATAGGTATATTTCATTTAAACTTTCATGCACTTTTATGTAGTGCCCTAAGAATGTCAACTGCAAAGGCATGCAGATCAAAGATCAAACCACTCTGATGTTACCAGGTGAACTTTGACACCCTGGGCCAGGCAACACGTAAGTGGATTGCAACGCCACCCTCCATGCAGCAGCCCTAGTAATTCAGTCTCTCCAAGACATCCACAGTTAATGCCTCGCATTAGCAGGAAGCATCACCAGTGCAACATACTGCTCGTTTTCCGCACACACGCGTCCACCAAGAATCGCCGTCATTTGTTGTGCTCACTTGACTCAAGTCGCCCACTGAGGAGAAGCGGCTCTTCCCCGCCCGTGCTGCGGCTGGTCGGGCACTGGTTGTACGCGGCCACACCTCGCGCAGCAGCGGCATCGTGGGAGGGCTGTGCTATCCTAAGCTAGCAAGGCCAACACAACACGGGACCCTTACGGGGAAGACAAATAACCAAGAGCACTCTGCCAGCCAGCGGCTGACTATTAGTCCGTTAAAATGAAAGTACCATTTCTGTTTGACACCTTATATGATACAAAGCACAGAATTAGGGGCCACTATGCCCAGTGGTGAGTTTTGTGAACAGCAAAGCAGCTATTCTTCCCCCTGCCCCGCCCCAATCTTCATTAAAAAAAGTCACTGAAAGAATAGCAACCACTACATCTGTTGAATCGCATCATCTTGTCTCTCCCCCCAAGCCCTATTTTTGGTGATATGCTTTCATAAGAGTAACCTATATTCCAGGATGTGCAATCTAAAAAGTGAACATAGTAATTATAACACACACCATAATACTGCAACATTAATTTGAATGAATGACTAGATCAGACATATCTTAAACCAAAGTTTTTATTTGAGTGATGGGATCATCCATCCAGTGCAACCTTTTTCTCTCCCCAAGAAAGAGAATATTTAAATTCTAAACCATCTTAGGAAATTCAAATGCTCAACAATTCCAGCTCATCCACATTTGATATGCCAATCTGTCTGTAAACTTTGGCTCATGCACAAAACCGCAAGTCATATATAAAGTCAAAAGACTAAAAAATCAAATGTTATGCACACTAACACAAAAATGCTGTTCTTCATTACAAAAGCTTGGTTTTAATGGAGTACTGAAACTGACATCTGCTTCACACACATTCTTTCTCCAAGTAATGTTTTTCTATGAAAGGAAACAATACAGCTTAAGTTTTAAAAAAGTTTCTAACAAAGAAAATTTTCATGCAAATAAAGTAGAAATGTTTGATGCTGTTACTATACAATAGTTCCTACAGAAGAACGATAGTAGAAGATTTAACTCGGGTCGTTTGAATTACATTTCCCAAAACGCTAATAAAACTGACATGTTTGAACATACTGAAAAAGTCACAGTCCATCATCCTGCTGTCACATCAGTGCATTTGCCTTTTTTTTTTTAAATGTATGGATTATACAATTACAGCCAGGCTTCATATTTTATATATAAAAGCTATAATCTGATTATATGTCCATGCTGAAATAATTTATGAAATAAGGGTGGAATGACTGTAACGTTACTTCTGTGATGAATGTAACTTGCTGCGAACAGTCTAGAGATTGCAAGAGAGACCAAACTGAAGCCTGTAATTGTCTTCATCTTTCATGAAGAGGTGTGACCTGGGAAAAATATAGATCCCAACATCTAAAGCTCCAGCCTCATGCAAACACCTTGATTACTCGTGTTGTGATATAGGAATGGAAAAAGAAAATTTATAGTCATCACAGGCCACACCTTTAGATTACTATGGTAAGAATCACAGCAAATTACATCCAATGTTTAAATTATACGTTAGTCCATTATTGTTTTGCACCATCAGCAAATCACTCCTGCCACTATTACCCTTGCAGTTTTGGATTTCCATTATTTACTATTCCCTAGGTGTTGCCATCATGCTTAGTATGATATAGATGAATGTGAATACATGACAAACCCAAGGTCTTGCAAGTCTGCCTCAGGACAACCACAGAAAGAAGGTACAAAAACTGAAGAATTAAAACTGTACGTATACAAATTCTGAGATCAGCAATAGCTACAGCATACAGAACATAAACTAAATGGTTTTTTTCCTTTTCCTTCTCCTTAACTAACACTACATTTAGCATGGACACTGTGGTTCACAAGCCACACTAATTACTTGAAGAAGCAACAGGAAACCTGCCTTTCCAAAGCCACCTAAACCAGTTACTTTTGGTTTTGTGATCTTTTCCACTGAAGATGCCTACCTCTGTAGAAATGTATTTAAAAACTGCTATGCTATTTACAGGAACTCACTTTCTTTCCTGCAATCTGACACGTCTCCTGAAGGCCTGCTAACTGCCTAGAGACAACAAAACCACGACGAAAATCACAAGATGGTGAGCGTGCAGAAGGTGCTCGTGACTCAGAGAGCGCTGTTCGGCGATTCAAGCAGCGCAAAGGGAAAACGGCTACAAGTGGGGGTTTTGCCACTTGCGAGAACTGCTTACAAAGCTCCTGCCGTCACATGCGCCGTCACTCTCTGCCAACCGCACAACTTCTCAAGCTCACCCACACTTACGCTACAATGACCTTCCGGGAAGGAGGGGAGGGGAAAGTAAGGACAAGCTGGGGTCTGGAGCTGCAAAAAGCAACCGAGGTAGAGCTGAACTTGGCCAAAAGTCACGTCCTTCGCGCGGCGGTGCCGCACCTCACCCCAACCCGACCCACCGGCACCGCCTCAGCCCGGCGTCGGGACCGGACCCCGCCCCAACTCGCCCCCGCTGCGCCTGCGCACACGCCGCACTGAGGCCGCTCACGCGCCACGGCGCTGCGGCCAAAGGGGCGCTGCCCGGTACCGTCCGCCCCGCGGGCACGCGCCGCCGGTGCCCCCTCACCGTCCCACCCGCACGGGGAGGTCCAGCCCCGCCCGGCCCGCGCATGCGCGCCGGCCCCGCCAGGCCCCGCTGAGGAAGCGGCAGCGGAGAAAGGGGAAGGCGGAACGGCCCTCACAGCACGCGCCCGCCGGCGCCGCAACGCAGCCGGCCGCGGCGCGAGCCCCCCCTGCCCGCCCCCCGCAACTAGCACGCGCGCCTCCGCTCCGCCCGGCCGCCCCCGCTCCCCATTCCCGCCCCGCCGCTCTCCTCTCCCCACCCCCCCACCCCCCCCCACTCCTCCGCCGGCCGCCTGCGGCACAGTGGAAGGGAAGAGCCGCGGCCCGGACCGGCTGAAGCAGCCAATGGGCGCCCGGGGCGTTCTTCCCGCCCTCGGCGCTCCGGCCACTGGGCGGGCAGCGGGGGAGGAACAAGGGACGGGATTGGCTCGGCGGCGCGCTGCTGGCCGCCCGCCCACCAGCACCAAAAAAAACGACGGTAGCACAGAGGCCCAAAAAGCCTGAGGGGAGACGCCAGCTCGACCGCCAGCCGGCTACGGCCCCGCGGCCCCAGAAGCCTCCCCCAAGAGGGCCTGAAGCTGCAGCCCGCCCCGCGCCGCGGAGCCGGGGGGCGAAGCGGCCGCGTCCCGTCCGGCAATGCTTACCGCGCGGGGGGAGCCGTCCGCCTCCGCTTGTGATGATCTTGGTCACAAGTGGCGCGCCGTAGATTCGCCGTTTTGCGTCACTCCCAGAGCGAGGCGCGCGGCGCGGGGAGGGAGGGAGGCGGGCGAGGCCCGGTCACGTGACGCGACGCCGGGGCGGGCGCCGGTGGGACGCCGCTCGAGCTCCCAGCCTCGCGTGCACTTGCGGGCGCGAGGGGCTGCGCCCAACGGCCGCCGCGCGGGCAGGGGTGGGGCCGGGCGGGCGGACAAGCTCGCTCCGCCGCCATCTTCGCCTGCCGGGGCCTGGCGGTGGCGGGAGCACCTGTCAGCTCCCGAGTCTCCCGTTACCTTCGCCGGGAAGCGCCCCCTAGACGGGCTCCGTGGTGCTGAGAGAAGGAGGGAGCCCCGAGGTGTTTGCCTGGGCTTGGCGCTGACCGTCCTGGCCGAGGGAGTGCGTGATGGGCACCCCAGCCCCAGGGGGTCCCCGAGCGGGTGGAGGCAGAAAGCAGCAGAGGCCGCGTTCACAGCAGTCAGGATGGTGCTTCCGTTTGTGCTTGGCAAAGCATCTTGTGCCTGTGGCCTCTTGGTGCTGGATTGCATGATTCTAAGTTTGTGCAGTGAACAGTTGTACATAAAATCGTAGAACGTTTTGGGTTGGAAGGGACCTTAAAGACCATCTGATTCCAATGCCCTAGCCCCAGACTGGCTTTGAACCCTTCCAGGGAGAGGCTTACACAGCTTCTCTGGGGAACCCTCTCTGGTGTCTCACCACCCTTCTTCCTAACATCTAATTTAATCTACCCTGCTCTAGTTTAAAACCATTGCCCCTGTCCTATTACCACATACCGTTGTAAATAGCCCCTTCACTTTTCTCCTGTAGGCCCCCTTCAGGTACTGGAAGGCCACTATAAGGCCCTCCCAGAGCATTCCCCAGGCTGAACAACCCCAACTCTCTCAGCTAGTCCTCATAGGAGAGATGCTTGAGTCCCCCTGTCATCTTCATGGCCTGCCTTTCTACCCACTCCAACAGGTCCACGTCCTTCTTATGCTGAAGACCCCAAAGCTCAACACAGTACTCTGGGTGGAGTCTCCTGAGGGGGAGATTCACCTCCCTTGACCTGCTGGCCACAGTTCTCTTGATGCAGCCCAGGAGGATGCAGTTGGCTTTCTGGGCTGTGAGTGCACATTGCTGGCTCATACTCAGTTTTTCATCCACCAACACCCTCAAGTCCTTCTCTGCAGGGCTGCTCTCAATCCACTTGTTGCCCAGCCTGTATTTTTGCTTAGGATTGCCCCAACCCACGTGCAAATAAACTGGTGATTTGCAGCCTCATTTGGCACGCACAGTGTGTGAGAATCTGTGCTCATCTATGGAATGGGTTCCTGAAGGACCAGGAGAGAACGGATTAGATGAGCCAGTGTACAGTAATTATTCACGAACACTGTTGTCTGAGGGTGATACAAACTCCCAAGAAATTGGCTGCACTTCTTCCAGTGTTTTTCAGAGGATGCAGTTCAGAAGGGAAACAGCTGAAAAAGGGAGAGGGAGGCAATTTGTAAAGTGGTGAGGAAGCCATATACTCAAACACATTATTTCCCCCTTTTTTTTAGCTAAGTCACATAATAACAAAGTTAAGTGTGGTCTAAAGATTCTTTCAACATCTGTTGTAGACTGTGGATGCTTTTTCACAGCTGCTTATGGTTTTAAAAGTGCAGGTTTACCATTTATATTAGGTTTGCACAGTAATTTTTAGTAGCTTGAACTACCTTAGTTAAATGGCATTTAGCATTTTTCCAGGCAATTGCAAGGGGGTGCCTGGAGGAGAGAACACTCCGTTGAGAATGTGTTTGGAGTTTCACTGACTTTTCTTCCGGTCATACAGTGTATATGATATGGCTTACTAATTAGTCCTGCAATTTACTCTTTTATTTAGCCAATTAGTCATTGCCTAACATGGTAACCTTATGACACAGCATTGCCTGTTCTGGAGTGGGTGAGTCATCACTATAGCCTCAGCCTTTCATCAAATGAAAATAGAGATGGGTTCTCTATTGGTAAAGATTGAAATGAATGAGTGAACACAGTTTAAAGTATGAGTATCAGTAGGTAAAGTATCACACAGAACAGAGGTAGCAGAAGGATATCTCTCTGTCTGTTCAGCACCACAGGGTTATAATACGTATTTTAATTGTCTTCTGTATAATAACAAGTTACACAGGGGAAGAGTCCTTAACTTGTAGTAAAGATATCTTCAGTTACGTATGTATTTGCCTTTATAAAGATATTTGAGAAATTTAATAGGTTAACAAGAGACTACAGAAACCACTGGCAATTTTAAGAGCTATCTGACTAAGAATAGTCTAATTGTTCTTGATATATGTAAAATAACCATTTTATGTCAGCACAGTTTCTCTAGAGTTTACAAGTTTATTTTATACACTTAAGAATTTTTGTAGGTCTGGGCCTCAGGTAAAGCCTGTATTTAAATATTTGTAGTATCCACGTCAGTATGCCTGGTCCATCAGTTTCCTCATCATCTGCTTACTAAGGGGTAACATACTGGGGTAGAAGGTACGATCCTGAGAGCTGGTGCTTTGTAGATTGAAGTATTTCTGACAGAAAATGCAGAGAAGCAACATTTTTGGGGAATAGCCTGAAGAGGGAGCCATTGGTATAGTAAAAGCAAAAATTAAGGCAGAATTGCTATTATTGAAAGATAAATTATATCTGTAACGAAAATAATTAATTTCTGTCATTTTAAGCTCTATTTATTAAATGTTTACAGACATATCTATGGTGGTTTAGGTATGCACATATTTTAAAGTCATGGTGAAAATTTAAATGCTTGTGCTGTGTTCCGAAATATTTATACTGATTAAAATATATTAACATGAAAACTGAGTAAGTCAATGATTAATTAGTAAAGCATTACTTAGCAAATAGATCTGTTTATAAATTGATTGTAAATATAGAATGTATTTATTTTCTAACAGAATATGACACTAGGAATGATTCTGCAGTTGCTGTATTTCTTCCACAATAAAATATTGATTTCACTAGAAGTGTTGCTCATTTAAGGAGTGTTACCAGCTCTTTACTTAGCTGTGTAAATTGAAACTCCGTCTACCTTTCTTATTTAATATTCCAACTTTGCTCATGCATGGGAAACACACACAGCTTGGTGATTATTACCAGAAATCAGTCGTTTAGAGGGATCAAGGCAGTCACAGTATTCATACTCACTAACTTTGAATTATGGGTTTTCTTGCACAACAAATTTGCTTAGAAAAACAACCCCATGATGTGACAATGGTCACGTAGATAATGTCTCTGTCAGGCCCTCCAAGGGACACTACATAGTGTCTATAGGATAATCAAAGAGTCAACGGTATCATCCGTAGTAGTTCCTTAACCACCCAGAGTAGCAAGTTTTCGAAGAAAAGCCGCATATGTCTTTATTCTGACAATGCAATTACACCCCTGAGAAAAGATCAAACAGAATAATTAGGATGTAAAACACCAAGAAACTGTTTTCTAATGTCAGTTACCTATGCATACATACACACATATACCTTCAAAACTTTTTTCCCACATAGAAAAAACAACCTTTGAAAAGCCTTATCAAGTGGTGGTTTTTCTTTCAGCTGGGAATGGCACTAAATGTTTTTATCAATGTTTTTGGGGTTTTATTTAATTCAGTGCATGAAGTATTGGATGAAATCTTCTTTTGCGTATATTGGTCTCTGAACAAAAGACACTCATTGTTGCCTCAAGCAAACACTCTAATTAAAGTTCATGAGATAAACATATGCATTCACAGATAATCAACCTGAAAAACAGGCTACTCTGAATCATGTACTACCGTGTTGCAAAAAAAAAGATTCACTATGCTTAGGGTTTTTCAAGGTGCTTGAGCAACGACTGCAGGGATTGTCAAGGTCTGTGACTTAGGGAGTAAAATGCAATATTCCACTTCGACCGTCTGCTGCTGCACGCTGTCCAGGATGACGCAATTTGCCCACAGTCGCGTGATCGCGCTCCCTTGCTCACTGCTAGCATGGCCCCAGCATCACTCCCAGCTGAGCTGCTTGTGGGCTCTTTCATCAAACGTTGCACCTTCTCTCTCGCTTTGTGTTATTGCATGGATGCACAGCGCAGTTGTGCCAAGTAACTTGCCTGAAGTACAGTTACCCAATTTCACGTAAATAAAATGCTCACCTGCTGGTAAGTACCTTTTCGTTATTTTTTTCTGTTGTCATTTAGAGAAACTTCTGGAAACAAAGGAAAATGTGATAAAAATTATGTGGTTTCCAAACTTTTCCTGTTATTATAACTGCAATAAAAATGTTCAAGAAAAATGAGAAAGAACACACACTGGCATTAATGAATGCTTAGAAGGGACCTGTTTGAATTTCTTATAGTTTCCTAAAATCCAGGAAAATTTATTTTTTTAAGTAGCTTCAAGAGAAGAAAATAGTGGGTTTTTTTTTCAATTAAAAATACTGTTTATAGCAGTTTAAGGTTGCATGTAGAAGTTACAAGAACTTGAAAAAAATTATAATGCTTGAAGTTCTCCCCCCCGCCCCTTATCCTAAGGGTAATACATGGAGTCACAAATTCTAACAAAAAAAGCGAGTGGTAGTGCCTGCAAATCCTTTCATTTGGCCCACGAGACCCATCATCAGGGCCTGCTGTTGCCAGAAGCTTTCAGTTCAGCTCTTGAAGAAATGGAACAACCGGACTTGTTCCCCCTTGGTGCATCACGCCTCTTTTCTGAATGCAAGGAACACAGCATCTGCCTTAGGAAAAGTGAAGCTGAATTTCTACAGGCTTAATATTTATCCTTTCTGCTTTTATATTTGGATAATTGAAGATGCAGCTATAAATAATAAAATTAAAAAAAAATATTGCAAAACAAAGGCAATACTTATGTGGACTTTTCGAGGTGTTGCGCTTTTTTTTCTGGCAAAATTATGATCTGATGCCATGAAGCTTAAACTGACAGCTTAAGTTACAACTAGAGTGCAGTCACCTGTGGAAGTGCCAGTCTGTGCACAGATCCCTGAACCTGCAACACAGCAGCGTGGGAGCTGTGGGTGCCTGTACGTGCACACAGAGAGGTCTATCCCAGAGGCACTTGAGGAGTCAGATGTGTCTCTTTAATCAGGTACCGAATAATCACAAGTTATGTTCCTCTAAAGCCAAGTTACAGTAGAGCTGAGAAGTAGAAGTATGTAACAATTATGATATAAAACTCTAGAACTGCAGTCAACCAGCTGTTGACTCAGTATCACAGTAGTCAATATCACAAAAATAAATAGTAAATGGTCATATAAAACAGTTGTATATAAGCACAAACCATTAAAATATTTTGCATACACAATACAAAACATGCAAACAAGTGGTATCATTTATGTTTCTGTGGGTATGGCTTTCTAGATTCAAACGTCAATATGAGTGTACCAATAAATCAGATCTCCTTTTTTTTTCCTTGCTGCCAAATACTGAGGTTATCTGAATCAATCAACTGTATTTTTGACCCATAGACACTGTCTTTCAAGTCTTGAGTCTGTTGCATTCAGAAAATCTTATTTTAAGATAGACTACCACCTAAAGAGAACTGCAGGTGAAGATTAGTTTAGTTTTCCAGGGTCCATATGCTTCTGCAAGCACATTAGAGGGACAACTTGGCAAAGGCACCACAGACTGTCATTGCTCATTTGTTCACCAGTAATGAAGACAGCACAACATCTCTTCATCGTGGATTGGTTGGTTTGTTTAAAATGTATTTTTCTTTCATTTTGCTGCTTTTCAATAAAAAATGTGCAACTAACTTCTGATATCCAGAACCCAAAAAGAACAGCTGGAGAAAGAATGTACTTGCCAGATCTTATTCGTCCTTCCACTGTGATTAAATGAATCTGTATCATCTGAAGCAGTCACTGGAAGGTCAGGGTTGCTGCCAAACTCGTGATGTTAACCCTGCAGACGGAAGTTGGTGTCTTGTCAGGAAGGCAATAATGCACGAGAGATGAGTAAAGCACTACTACTCTTTATGGGGGGCTCTGCCACCACTTGTTTCCTCACACCAGAAGGCTGCATGGAAGGAGTGTGTCATGTTGAATATTTTCCAGTTTCTGTTACAGAGATTACAGTTTCAATTCTAAGCTGGGTGGCAGGGGGAGAGAAAAAAAAAAAAAAATCCTCTTCAGCTCCACAAATAAAGAGACATGGCTAACATGATTTTTGACTTCTTCTTATAGATAGGAAAAATAAAATTAAAAAAACCCCACACCTGAAACTGTGCCTGAAAGATGAGAAATACACAACTGGCTGGCATTTCATGTTATTTCACAGTGAAAAACACTGAAATTATTTTGAGACAGGTAACAGCATCAGTGTTATTCATGCATACATACACAACATCTGGTTTAACTACAGCTATATACAAGTCTTGTCTGGAGGCTGACAATGCCAAACCTCCAAGAATTCATTTTTGCTGTACTGTGTTTTTTTTAAAAGAAAGGTAATTCATTATAGTAAAATGAAAGAGATTCATTTATTATCCTGTATTATCTATTATGTGTGAAGATGTCCAGCTTGTCTCTATTTACAGCTCTGCCACTGTGTAATTAATCTCTCACAAAGCAAGTTTGTGAAAGATATTTATATCCGAGATATTTCTCAAGTCTGGTGCATTATGCATCAATACATTAACTTTAAGATTTAATGTGGTATCAGAACAGAAAAGAACTTGCAAAGAAAGTCAGGCTACATGAAATCCAGATTTAATCCTTGTTTTTCATCCTCACTGAGTCAGCATCTTACCCAGCTAGCTCACACATCCAAGTCCTGTTAGAGCTACATCCACCGGAATAAGGACCTGTGTGAACTGTCAGCTTTATGGGAAGCATTTCCTAGTTATACACTGACATTCTCAAATGCTCATTGGGTAAGGAACGTGACTATTTTTCTTTGCTGTCAGTATGTACCTTGTGCAGTGTGTACTCTGAAGCTTAAGCAAGATTTTATTGGTTTTTTCCCCCCTCCCAAGGGTCTTGGCAAACAGGATCCAAATTCAATGCCTAGTTACATTTTTGCAAGCACCTTTACACACCTATTTAATTTAAGCCCACAAAGAAACACAACTGTCGTTCCTCCCTTGAGATGGAATGTGTCAGGTTTCCCACGAAGAACCTGGAAGAAATTCTATAATAAAATGCAAGTATGCTTTCAGATAGTATTTGCAATTTTAAAACCCTGTGATGGTAGATAACATAACTATGAATCTCCTCCGCCAACCTCCACCTCAAACAACTCCATGTGGGTTGCAGAATCACCTGAGAAGCTTTGCACAAACTGCTGATCCTCAGGTAGGGCTGGAAAGCCCCGTTACAGCACTCAGTGGCTCTTTTGCTTAGAAAGTAGTGGAGATACCCAAAAGACTTGAGAAAGAAGATTCACACCCGGTTCAAGATCATACCCCAGTTGGAAGAAATCTGCAATGAGCTTGCAAAATTGTATTCCACCACGCTTGCATTGTTAGCAGGTCAGGTTGAATTTCCTCGTCTATTTTTATGTAATCGACTGTAGCAGTATCACAGGAAAAGCATTTACCATATATTTGTCAAAATTACCCGTAACTTGAAGGTGTTCTTATACATTTCCCAAGAATCCAAGTGAAAAGATCGCTGAAATATTTGGCAGTAGAGCTAAGCAGACAATAAGGCACTCCATTAACAAGGAACTTTTTGTATTTTTTCTATTCCTATATCTCTATATATTTATATAATGATTTACCTCTTAAAAAACATTATATGCCTGCAGCTCAGAATACAGCCATATATAGGCATATATGGAGTTGGACTCGATCCTTATGGATCCCTTCCAACTTGAGATATTCTATGATGCTAGGATACAAGGTGTAAACTTGAAAATCAATTAAACTTCACCTTGGGGCAGTAAGTATTGGTGAAGTACCACACTTTTTTTCCCTGTAAGAGAGTAATTTGCACCAAAACTATGGTAATGTCTGCAGTTCTGGCCAATTCCAGAGTCAGCATCTTTCTAGAGAAATCTTCTAAAAACAGGTGTATTTAAGAAGGCAAGTGAAAAGCAGAAGGGGTGAGAAACTACACAGGTGTTTTTTGATCTTAGAAAATCCCATAGTGCAAAATATGTGGCAGTGAACATTTTGGTTAGCAGAGGGGACAGGCTCTAGAGGCAGGTGAGAACAAGGGCGTGCAGTTGCGTACCCTTACCCATGCGGGAGTTCTGCACACACAGGCACTCCTCGCTCCCTAAACTACTAAACAGGAGAGTAAATAGGATCTATGAAATGAGATATTCCTGTTCAGGACTTTCTTCCTGCATTGATATTTTACATAGTACTTGCAGGTGGAGGTTTCTAGCAGAAAGAAGGGGACTGTGGCTCCTCACTGGCACAAGCCACTGTGGCACAGGGTCCTGTGTCACCAATAAAGGCATAGTTGCACAATCTTCCCTATCCAAACATGGACTATGGAACGTCCTTAACTAGCAAAGCATTTTATAGCATTTTATCAACAAGCTAAATGCCATATTCTGAAAGGAATAATTAGCAGGAGTCAAAAGTCAAGCTTCTTGGGAATAATGCTACTGAAAAGGAAAATATAACTACGTGAGTAAGCCTAATCTTCCACTTTGACAGGCTAAGCAGATGGTGACCTGATTAGGTCTTAGCCTCATGAGGCTGCTGATCTCTCTGTCTTCAGCTTCTGTTGTCAGCATCTTACTGTTTTACTCATTCTCTATGATTTTAGCTGACTACTGCATTTTTTAGATCTCAGATATGTGGATGCTCCTGTTGAACATCCCCACAAAGTTGTTTTCTTACTACTTGGGTAGGTTTAATCAACAAAGCATCCTCTTCTACAATTATACAGAATATGACATGTGAAACAAACAGCACTTAGGTTTCACTATGAAGAGGTACCCTGAGGTAAACAACAGACCTTTATCACAATATAAAAATTAGTCTAGAATAAAGTTTAACCAGTCCAATTTATACTGGAAAGTCACCTCTGTGTCCCTTTTCTGCAATTTTTTGTAAACTGTGCTAATAGACATATTGTAGTATTTGCAGTTTTGAACATAAATTGATCAAAACCAAAATCTATTATCAGCTCTTCATAAGAAAAACCTGAATCAGTATGAACAAGATTTTTTTTTAATAACAATGTCAGCATAGAGCTTGTAAGTGTACATAAATATACAGCTACATACATGCATATGTGCACATACAGAGTATACATATGATTTCTGTAGCTAGTTGATCAGGATTTGAAAATATCTAATATGTTCTGACATGAGATGTGGCATATCTAGAATAAGGCTAATAAATAGGAGTGAACCTGAATCCTTTTTCTAACACTATTATTTTAGAGCTATCTTTATCTTACCATGGCAACAAAAATCTGTTAATGCAGCACATTGCGAAAAATGGTGAATAACAACACAGACCTTAGAAAAAAAGCACTTTTTTTTTTTTTTTCCAGAAGGCTGATGAGAAGCTGCACAACCTAAAAAAGGAAAAGACAGAATGACTGGTGCATGTCCTCTCTTGATCTAAGGGGGGAAGAGTAGCTCTGGACACTCCCATGGGTGGGAGTTGCATCCCCAGTGCTTTCTTTGATGGCCAGGAGAATCTGAAATGGAAGTTTTCTGCCATTTTTCTCATCTGAGACTGAAGGAGGCATGAAGATGGTCTACATAATTCATTGGTCCCACTGTTTCACAACCATAGTTTTAACTTGACAGTACGTGGCTATTTCAGGGCAGAACCTTGTTTCAATGCAGTGCTCTGATAGTGCCTGTGCTTATAAGAAGATGCTGTCTTTGCTGCCTGTATTTTATTTGATGTTTGAGAGAGCAACAGAAAAAAAACCTACCTCTAGCGTAAGTCCACCCTCAGTTGCCCTTCTTCATGTTGTAGAACCCAGAGACAGCACAGACTGTAGTGATTTTCAGAGCAGTTATACTCCTAGAAACACAGCCTCTGTACCTCTTTCACGAGAAAATCTGCCACCTCCTCCATCTCACCAAGCTTTTCTGCAAAAAGTAGCAGCCATTTTCTTTCAATGATGTTTGAAGTCACTTTCTAAAGCCACTGCAAAACAGGAGATCGCAAATAATGTTTTACATCAATTGTATGTCTTCAGCAAAACTCAGTCATTTACCTCTATGCAGCGACAGCATTTAAGCATGGACCAGCCTGCCCCAAGTCCTGTGCTGACACTGGAGTGCTTGCCCCTACAGTTTTCCTTTCCGTGCTGGTTCCAGAATGGTTCCTACAGGTGAAGGAAGCTGAGAGACTGCAGAGAATCAGAGAATCATAGAATGTTCGGGGTTGGAAGGGAACTTGAAAGATCAGCCCCCCTGCCAGAGCAGGATCCCCTAGGGCAGCCACACAGGAACGCATCCAGGCAGGTTTTGAAAGTCTCCAGAGAAGGAGACTCCACAACCTCTCTGGGCAGCCTGTGCCAGTGCTCTGTCACCCTCATAGTAAAGAATTTTTTCCTCGTGTTAAGGTGGAACTTCCTATGTTCTAACTTAAACCCATTATTCCTTGTTCTATTACTGGGCACCACTGTGAAGAGATTGTCTCCTTCCCCTTGACACCGACCCCTCAGATATTTTCTGCAAACCAGAGTCTTCTGATCTTGGAGGCCTGGTCCTTGTCTTGAGATCCTCTCTCTCGACAGAGACACCAGAAGTTACACCACAGTCATGCAGTCTGCAGCACCAACAGAAGCGAGAGACAGAGCTGGGCCCTCTTTCTGCCCTTGAACACTGCCAGCAGCCAAGCCTGCTTACCCAGCTCCTACAGCTGAACTGTGAGCCTCACAGCTCCAGGCAAGTCTGAAAAGGAGTGTTTACTGAGAACCTGATTTGAAACCTAAGTATCCCAGTTTATTACTGTTCCCGGATCTCTTCAAAGGCCAGCTACTTCTACATCCACCTCCTAGGAATTTTAGGGGAGATACTAAAATTCAGCCAAGGCTTTTATCCTGATAGCATTCCACATTAGCTGTTTATACAAGTTATCTGTGGTACAATATCCCCTTCTATAGGCTTCACATCCACACCTTATACCCTTAATCACTTTTATTCTTTCAGGATTTTGCAGGAAGTTAGCAGGAGAAAAAGGAAAGATATCAACTACTTTCTGTAATTTAGTTAAATTAATTTGTTTAAGAGTAGGGATAACACTGCCAAAGTTTTGCTCAAATCTGGTTCAGTTGGTTTGGTTGTGTGTGAATTAACTAAGTAAAAAAAAATCACTTTCGGAAATAAAAACTCCACAAACCTATAGATCTGAATTGTGAGATTTGTGCTAAGTGTTTTAACTAAACAAACAGCTTTCAGTTTTTGTTTTAATTTCAAAATATATCATTTGCCTTTGGTTTAAAAATCAATGTAAATTGATGCTTTAAAATTAAATAACAAACAATTGCTAATTGGGTGGAAAAACACCCATCTGATGACAGATTTTTGCCAGAGCAGACATTTTTTCTGTGGTGCAAAGTCACATGAAGGAAACAAGTAATGCTTTTAAAACTGTGCTCACAGCACAATAAGAGGATATTTGGATTAAAAGGGGAGAAAAAGGCAAAATCCAGGCCTGGAAATGTTTAGTTACTATTGTAGTTCTATTGACCTCAGTGATTCTCCCCATAAATGTATATTCATAGGCAAGTCTTCACATCAAACTGAGCTAGCTAATCCTACTGCATTTCCTATTTACAACTTCCTGTGAAGGACAGGGAAAGGATTAACTCAATAGTGGATCTTCCTTCAAACAATTACCTGATGAAATTTTGTATGCAGTTATGAGAAAACTACCATGTTGTCTATTGCTCACATTCAGAAATTGGAATATGAGTTAGGCAGCATGAACACGGTGATACTACGAAACAGAAATAAAGCTACCTACTTCAATAAAATAAATGTAAAAAATCCCTTTGCCCTGCATTTAAAACTAAAATGTAACATATTCCACTCAGCAAGAATAACCCTATTTTATAGTATTAGGGATAAAATCACTTGATTGACCAGATCACAAATGTATGATGTTTAATAACATGCCGATTAATAGCATGGCATTTATTTTTTTTCACCAGTTCAGATCCACTGAATATGTGATTTATATGTTTTTCCAGATTAGGAAGTTAGAAAGTTTAAGATCAAAAAAGTGCTTTGTTGATTTTCTTGTGATAGTCTATCAGTTGTTAGTATCTGTGTTGGAAGTTCCATGTAAGTGCTGATGTAGCTTTGATATCTCCAGGAAGAAGGCTGCGAACACTTTCGTTCCTTCAATATAGTTGTGTCTGTGAAGAATGAAAGAAAGAAAATTAAACCCTGCTGGGCTGTTTGCTCTTCGAATTAGCAGCACAGTCAGGTGAAGTTTACAGAGCCTTCAGAGGAATTTGCCATACAGGTCACCCAAAAGAAGGACCCAGCCCATGGAAATTCTGGGCATTTTTCAATTGGCATTCCTCTGAAGGATTCACCAAGAAAGCTTTTTTTCAGTGTTACAATCCCTAGTTACTATTGCCTGTAGCCATAAAGATTGAGGGCATATTGAGAGGAAACAAAAAATAATTTGAGGTTTATTGTAGGATTCTCCACTTTCTCGAGCTAAGCCTGACTTGACTCAGAAGCTGCACAGATGTTCAGGCAACCCACTGGATGATGTCTTACCTCCAAGAATGAGCACAAGTGGCAAGTTTAAGCTAATTTCAATACAATTACACTAGTTTGGGTACCTGTAATACAAATACACCTTTATATCCATTTATACAGGAAACCATCAAAATCCTTACTAACCCACTAGCATGCATTCCTCTGACGAGCATACTTCAAAATGGGTGCCGTGACAGAAGATGACCCATCCGCATCATCATCTTTCAGACCAGAGGCAAATTTCATTGGCAGTGAAATGAAAATTTCCAATGTGATGTATTTAAAGACTGAGTAGACACTCCATGAAAAGCATATAACAGTATGGGATAGCTTGGAAATTTTGCTTTCTGCTTGGCACAGCAACAAGGTTGCCAGAGACAGTACTGTGGGACTGTTCAGCGCACAGCAAAGCTTCCCATCTGGCTGTGCTTATTCAGGGGTACCAGGGGACTTTGGTTCTCCTTTCTTTTATAATGCAAAGACACAAATAAAAGAAACCTGCTTATTTTCTCATTCTGGGAGTGCTCCCCATCGTCGGCTGCTCCGATCGGAAGCATTATCACACTTTTCTGCGTTATAGTCTGAAACATTCTGGCAACAGGAACTGTTGAACCATCACGAATAAAATCTGGATCTTTTCCAAAAACTGAAATACATGGGAAGAATGAATGAATTATTAAATGAAACAAAGGTGCTTTCTTCTGCTACCATATATTCGAACAGATAGCCAACAGATACTTGGAGCTTCTGAGTAGAAATTCTTTTGAGCTCAAAGCCAATTAATTTCATCAATCAGCTGCACTCTACAAACTTCTGTCTCTATGTCAGCACACAAAGAAACTGAGATATTTTGGCTACTCCTCTTAAATACACCCCAGTTCAACAAGATGTGGAAGAAGACGTGTTCTATCAGAACCAATGAGATTCATAGGGGTGACTGTAGCACTAAATTAGGAAATCCCTTTTACTCCATGGATGAGCACATTTCCTCAGCACACCTGTAGATGCATTAAGAACTGAAAATAAAAAGACGGAAGGAAAGTACCTGTTCTTATTGCCCTTCTTGCTGCCTTATATAGTGGGTCATTAACATCAGCAAGCCAAGGTTTCACACCCAAAGGCATAGACACTCTCAGTTTGTTTGGACTGTTTCTCTTGGAAAAGATACCCTCCAAGTACTCCACCACCTGTGAAGAAAACCTGCTGCATTCATCTTCTTGCAATTCAAACTTACACACACATTTCCACTTCTGCTCTCAGAAACAAATAAACGCCAGAAACATTCAGTTTACTACTTTGAGTGTAAATCTGTGAGCTGCCAAGTTCACACCGTAGAAACCAAAGTAAAGATTTGCTTCTTACCTGCTGTTTCACAACTGAAAGGTTCATGTGGGGGACCTGACGGATTGAAAATTTGCCAATGACTTTTGCTGGAATGACTGTTTTAATTCCTGGCTCATGAAAAGCACCTTCAATCCCATGAATAGAGAGTGAAGGGTAACGCCACAAGTGTAGAAGTATTTCTTCCTTCAAAAAAAATAACATCAAAAATATAAAGGATGACAGTGAAGCCATTCACAAGTGATAGACGTTAATGTGAACAAACATGCTTTTTCCATCCTAAAATTTGTATTTGGAGACCTCTGTATTTTAAAGTTGTTTGATTTGTAATTTAATCCCATGTACATTTTAAAAATGCTACTTCTTTCAGTCAACATGTGTTTACTTTTAGAAATATTTGGATGAGAACAGCTTTGTTTTAAAATATCTTGGAAGTATTTTTTTCTAATGGAAATTAAAATCAGAACCACTTCTGATCTGACCGTCTGTTGAATTTGAAACTTCTTGCAGAATAAACCTGTGGCCAGTTTAGCCAGACTCTGCCCAGATGACTCAGTGGAAGGAATTCTACTAAGGAGTGTTAAATAACATGATAGATAAGATGATAATGTTCTCTAACCAATTTTTTTTCTGCAGAAGACAAGAAGAGATAAATAAACATATAAATCACCAAACAAAAAACCAAAGAAATAAATAAGGTTTATTCTAAGGAAGAAAGAAGAAATATATAAATTATAGACTTGTCTTTGTGCAGAATCCCAGGACACTTCTCCTTTCCTTCTACTTCGGTTTTATGAGGCTAGAGCTTTATGTACACAAAATTTGTACCCCTTCATCCTCATATAGGCAAATCATCAAAACTTATATAGTGTAGTTACACTATACTTCTCTATTTCTGATTATTACAGTTGAGTTTAGGCTAATTTGGAAGCTTTTTCAGGGAAAAAAATGCATCCATGTTAGAGCTTATACCAGTATAATTATGTTAGTGACAAAGAAATAACTCACTTTCTCCCAGCTGTCACTCTTGTACAGAGAGGTTTTTCTGAGCCAGCCCTTACCTGCTGCTTTTTATTTAGGATATAAATTTTAAATGCTGGCAAAGTCAGGCTTATATTTTTGGGTGCTTTTTTGGCATGCTCAGCAGCCATCCAAATCTGAATTAAACAAATAAAAAAAACCCAAAACACATCTACCTAAAGCTGCCTCACGTTTTCCAGAGCTGATTACAACTTCTTTCCTACTATGTAACTTGTATGCAGGAGTTTTAATGCTTATTTTGTTTGACTGGTTAGGCATGGGAGGAGAGAGAAGGCAGTTCGAGGATGGGGAAGCAGTACTGCTAGTTTGGCATTACTTTTTTTTCATTGATAATTCCTTTTTCAGATCACTCTCCCCAGACACAGTAGCTTATGTTTTCAGCAGATCAATTTTATTTACCTTTTAATGTTCTGTGCTCCTTTGCCTGCCATTGACTGAAAATATTTTTCAGTGTGGTTTTATACATAAATGCTATGAATGGGTGATATCAATTGTTTCAGCTGACAATTTTTACAGATTTTATGTTACCTTTGTTCCATAGAGGAATTTTTTCACGCCACTATTCTTTTTATGTTCCTCTAGATCAAATTCAATTGATTCATATAACTTCCTCTCCTCTTCCGTCAGGTCAGCAATGCTGTCGTAGATTCCAGGGATCTGAATATGACCTGTAGGATCCACAAGGCTGTCTACAAAATAAGATGGAGATACCAGTACAAGTATCCATCTGAAAATCACAACACGTTTTCCCTTCAACCCAACTCTTCACGTAATGAGTAAGCCTAATTCTACTAACAACTGTTTGTATCCACCATGTTGTGGCACCTAACTTGATATATTTTCTTAATTGTCAAGAAAACCATTGAGCTGGTGTTTGCATGTGGTTTGTTGTGTGTCAGTCCAGCTGCTGACATGAAACGATCACTTTGCTAAGATACAAACCAACACTAAACAGTCAGGTTTCGCTACGTGTGTATACATTCAAGTTGCCAGTCATCCTTAAATGTTCTTGATTGATGCATGACTGACAACAGCACAACAGGAACACATCTGAGGTCCTGGCCTTACCAGGGACATTCCCCTACTCAGCTGCTGTCACCATACCTACGCTGACATTTGGAAGCCTGGGAATCTTGCTTCAATTAGACTCGCCTTACTCAGGTCAATTAAACATGGCACTGGTCTTCATTAGGCTGATTGCCAGGTGTTGTTCCCCAGTTACTCCCAAGCGATAACACGTGGCATTACCCAGCAGAGCTATCAGGTCTGTCATCGGCTCATGGATGATGCCTCCAAACGTTCCAGAGTGAAGGTCCTTGTCACCACATTCAACCTGTGCCAAAAACACCGGTTACATACAAATAGTCTTTGAGTGTTTGTTTTTCACGGCAACTGATGGCTTCAGTGTTTTTAAACAAGGCCACAAATGAACAGAAAAGGATTATGTGCTTCTGTTTATAAAATGGAAAACATCGTGTCAGGAACAATCTGCTTTGGTAAAGAGAAGACAAGTCTCTGTTTTTAACCACCAGAGAGAGAAATTCAGCTGTCTATAGCACTTAAAAGCAATTGAGAGCAAGGGTCCCTCTCCATTCCCTCTTTCTTTCAGTGAGATTAAATACATTGTAAGAGAAACACGTGCATGTTATTGTTTCTAACATTGCAGAATAAATTCTTCAAGTTCTCTATCCTTTTTATTTAATGCAAAATCTTCATAGCAAAGGCAAGAAAGAACACTACTTGTTTGGCATTAAGAAAATATATGTCCAATCTTAATTCCAGATTGCCACAAATATGAATTTAGAGGTCTCTTGAATTATATGTCTTTAGAATAGAGAGAGGATTTGGTTTATTAAATGGGTTCTTTTTCCAGACACATTTTCATACTCAGGTTTATCATAAACTATTTTCCTGCAGCGAACTTGTTTATTCTTCTCAAAACCTCATTACAGCCAACTGTCTGGTAGCAGCCAGAGATCATTTTTGATGTTTTAATAGCATCATTTTTCTTAACCAAGGCAGAGGAACTGAATTAAGGCTGCTGAGGCTCTTTTGTTTGAAAACAAATTTCATTCTTTTTCAGACGTAAAGGTTAATGCATATTTTTCTTCATTTCTCAAGTTCTTTAATCTTCTCTCTGAATTCCTTTTATGATTCATCAGAAAATTTCCAGATGGGAAATTTCTGCTCTCCATTTCACAGTAGCTCATGTAGGCTGCTACATATACTACAATGCACTCTTTATTTGCTTCTGCCAATGGTTACAACAATTTTGTGTGGCTTTTAAACCCAAGGATCCAGCTAAATTGAGTCCTTTTAGGTGGATACATTGCACTGAGTGGTATCTGCTGCAAAAGGGCAGAGCAGCAGAGGAAATGGAGTGAGAAAGTGGGGGGATGTAGGGATGATGCTGCAAGAGAACAGAGTTGATGTGCAGAAGGGGTGATGAAAAAAGACTGGGGGAGTGGCAGGTGAGTAATGGGATAGGAAAGGGATAAAAGGGAGAGAGGTAAGCGAAGAAACAATGATTGAAGAGAAGTTAATGAAAGTAAATAAGGCTAACTGAACTGAGATGAGGAGGGAAATCTGTACAAGCCAAAAAGGATACAGAGGAAAGCTCTGTATTTGTAAGTATTAAGCTTGCTCTCAGTCTTTCTCTGCATGCAGCTGTAGATGTGACTGCAGGTGTATCACTGCTGTCTGGTCAGGGGCCCAGTTCAAATGAACTCGTGTCCTTTACCTCCACAAAGAAGCACGCGTTCCCCCGACTCCCATATGTAAGGGCAGGCTTCTTGTTGCTGAGCCAGAGATTGTCCGAAATCACAATATAATCAACGCCAGAGAAGAAGCACTGGTTTTCTTCCTCAAGTAACTTCTCTAGCCCCAAAGACCCTGCTTCTTCCATGCCTTCAATTACAAATTTGAAGTTCACTGGCATAGTCTAAATGAACAATAGAGAAGTCTGGGTAAGGAGCTAACATTTAAAAAAATAAAAAATCTTTAATATCAGAAGCAGACTGGTTTTCAGTACATGTTGTATTAGGAAAAGAAGGATGTAGGATATATAGCTTGTCTCAGCAGAAAGGACAGTGGTAAATAGACATACATAGTTTCCTTGGGAAAAAAAAAAACCTTTTTTCCCCTCATTCTTATCCACATTTCATTTTGAAGGAGAATAAGTGATATCTTTTTTCCTTCTTTGTGTTTTCAGAAAACTTGGTGGACTGTCTCATTAAATGGAATTTATCTCAGTGTTATTAAATATTCTAATCGCTTTGGAAATTCTAACCGTGTAATAACAGTGGCATTTTCACTGAAAATTTCCTGCCTTTCATAGTTTCACTGTTCCCCATGTGGGAACCACTGGTAGAGCTCCATTGCTGTAGTTTTCCCAACAGGTTATCTATCACCAGAGTTACTCATATGGTAGTAAAAAGTGCTACGGGTCATTCTAATATAATTGTCCTTTTAGCACTCATGAACTTATTTGCCTGCTAGTTCATAAAGATGCATTTCTGGGGGTAATTAAGAGAACTTTTATTATGGACTAGTGCAGGTCAGAAATGCTGACACGTCCCATAGGGGAAGTAAATTTGAGCTCAGTTTCCCATTCCAATTCTTTTTTTTTTATTATTATTACAGGTTTTAAGATGTTTTAGCTTGATTCAATGCTCAGATTAAGTACGGGAACAAATGTGTAACATTAAATGAACTTGTGCTATGGATGGGTTCATCAATGGTTCATTGAACGACCACAAAAAATTTAGAAACAAGCTTCTCATGAATGTTGTTTGATGGTCTGTGCGGTTTTCTAGGGAAAGGCTGTAAATGATAAAGATTTCTTTTTGCTTGTTGGTTAAAATACCAAAATAGCTGTTAGTGATTTGGAAAACTGGAAATATGCAGAAACACAGACCCATAACCATATCCACTTACAGCAGCTAATCTGTAGGCAAATAATATGTGTTTACTAGCACTTAAGAGACACTGAGGTCAATTCAGTAGTGCTGATGCAAGGAAAACATCAGCTTTCCAGAAGGTTGCAAAAAGGCCTTTACAAGTCAAGACTTAATGCTCAGTTTGTGCCATAATATCCTAAGAGGTGCAAGACTGTTTCTTAGCAACCTAACAAACTGTGTCATGCAAATTCACCTTAAAGGAGGCTTGCTGACCAAGTTATAGGCTTAGACTACATGTTGGGTTTGCTTTGAATTGGTGATAAAGCTAGCCCAAAAATTATTAAATATGGAGATTGATTTGAAGATAACTGTGTTGGTCATTGTAGTAATTTAGGCAAAAGCTTGACTCTTATTTGACTCCTAGAGATACGTCAATCTCTAGTTGAGTATATTTGTACTTGGTTAACAAACCCATTCATAGCATTTGCTCTCCTAAATCTAGTATATTGTTGAAAGAACAGCCCATTACATACCAGCATTTTAAGATACTTATTCTCTACATATATATACACACAAACTGAAGGTAACCTGTAACAAAACCAAAGACTGGCAGAATGTAACAGCTGAGATGAGTCTTCATCTACAATGTGTGTTATTCTACTATTTTAAAAGCTCTCAAGATAATAGGGTATCAAAGCTGTTTAATGTATGCAATATATATTGACTTTTTCTCACTGTGTTTTCCTCAGCAGAGCAATGACAGCAATATCATATCTACAGTGTATACAGACTGTTCAAATTAGAAATGGTCAAGGACAGATTCTTACTGGAGTGGCACCAGTGCCCTGGATATAGCATTAGAAATAAGGTAATAACTCAAAATGCACGTAGTCTGTTGTGACAGAGATGTATCATCTAACTTGCAGGAGTGTAAATGCATCCCCCTCAAAATGACAGTGTAATAATAACAACAATAACGATTATGAAGAAGTCCTTATTAATACCTACTAATTTCAAGGCTCTAAAGGTTTCCACTGCATTTATCCAAGCCAGGACAGGTCCTTTATTATCTGTTGCTCCACGCCCATAGAGATTTCCTTAAAAAGAAAAGAGAAAAGTTTTTAAGCAATCTTTGAAATTTCTCTCGTCACTTCAATGTAATCAGCAAATTCCTGTTGCCACAGAAGCTGTAGTGGTGTGTCAAGTGAAATGTCAAAAGAATTTAATTGACTTATTTTAAATAACATGATGGTTGGTTCCCAATGGACTCTTCTTTTATATACATCATATTGGGATTTCTGCTACACGCCAATTTCTGAGCTTCACTTTTGTTCTTAGGAGCTGTTTGTTCACATCAGGTGTGCCTAAGGAGTTTGCACAATATGCAGCTTCTGTACACATCAGCCCACCCAGGTAACAAGCAGCAAAAACTCCATAGAGGAATATCACAGTACAAGTATGAAGCTACATAACTTTTTTCCTTTTTTTTTTAAGTGATCAGCTGTACAGTTATACACAGGGACAGATTTCAGTTTCATGTACAGTGATAAATTTCTGTGGCAGTCCTCACTGGGTGCAGAAGAGTTACTCCAGTAACGCTGTTTTGGAACCAGTCCCAAACAATGGGAAACAGCAACTTGACGGTTATAGCTCAGGCTTGGGAATCAGAATTTCAGGATTCTTGGGGTCTTACACATCCACTGACCCCCTACCCATCGTTTTTGTTCTTTCAGTGAACAGAGCTCTTTGTGCTCAGCCGGCTGTAGTGTAAGGGTGATGACATTAAGGGAGACATTACATTCTTCCCCAAGTGCTCCTTGGCCCCAGCATGGCAGCTGGAGGTACGAAAGGATCAGGAAGCAAGAATAAGAAGTGTGGGTGAAGCTAATGGTTGATGCAACAACACAACAGGAATTTTGAAGCAGAAATAGATTCTCTATTGAATATGCTATAAAGCAGCATTAACCTTCTGTGGCTCTTTCTCACCAAATATCAGGCAATCACTGAGGGGTCTTACTAGTCACAGCACAGTCATCAAGACTCAGAGCTGCTGTATTTGTCCCAAAATTTGCAAGAGAGAAGGTCTCATGCTTTGGTTAAATATACAGGCAGCCTCCTTCCACTCAAAATGTCAGTCCATATTCAAATAATAACGTAAAACTTATTATCAGGTACACACCATCGATTTCAGTCAGTGTATAAGGGTCAGTTTTCCAGCCATCTTCCTTTTTGGCAGGCTGCACATCCACGTGACCATAGAAACATACAGTGGGGTTTTGTGGATCCTTCCCCAGTTCCCCAAGAACCACAGGAGGCAGTGGGAGGTCCTGGCCATCAGACAACTGTGGAGAAATTATTAAAAAAAAAGCAGCTAAGGAAAACCAAACCTTTAAAAACTTACAAATATGAAAAAAAAAAAAAAAGACTTCTCAGTATTGAAAATACTTTTACACACTCAGTTGGCTCTGATTTGACCAAATCTCACTTTGAATCCAGCTCTAACCTACCCAGATAAATTAAGATTTTTCTCCCCACCTGTTTAGGTGTGTCACAACAAACATACATAACACCAACTGCAATAGGTAGATCAGATGTGCAAATACAATGTTTTAAATGTAAGAATCAGACAAGCACCTGATGTGACCCCAGGTTTACTAAATTAACAGTGGCTCCCAGCATTGCAAGTCTGTCTGCTGCCAATGCCATCATTCGTATTACTTCTTTCCTCCGATGTGGTTGAACAGAATCGCTTTCCACAGCCACCCATTCCTTAAGACCCTGTGCAGGAAGGAAAGAGATGCAGTTAAATCACCCAGGATGCCTAGGTTCTTGGCTCTTGAACATGAGAAGTGTCACACTGGAAGATGGTTTCATTTCTATCCTGCCACAGCAATGTCATGGATACAGAATTGAGAGAAATTGCTTAGATGGATCCCCAGAGTTGAGAGTCCTGATTTTTCTAAACTGTGAGGGTGCCCATGCTTAGGCATTTGCACTGTGAGCTATGGATCTAAAACACAGTGGAAGAGGAGGCAAACTGGATGCTGACCAGTTTGCGTTACAGAAATTGCACTATGTAGAAATTACCTCAGCGATCCTCATGAGGATTTAGAAGTACTCACGGCTTTGAAGCATAACCAATACTGACTGGACTAATTATGTTGCTGCATTTTCACAGGGAAACAACACAGAACCACGACTCCTCTTCCTGTCAAGAGCAAACCTACATAGAGCAGTTCCGATGTGAATCAAGTGAGAGAGCATCCTATCTGGCTTGCTTCTCCTATGAGGGTGCGTTTCGGCTCAGTGGAGCCTCTCTCTGCACACAGTCAAAACGATGCCCAGAACCATTTGGTTTGTGGAATTCCACGCACTTCTTTTGCCCAAAGGAAGTGCAGACTGTCCACTTTCTGCTTTGCTTTGTGAAGCATGTGTGGCACTCCTGATGCCAGACCTGGAACCCTGCTCATTGCCTTAGTGGCAACCACTCATCTGGCACACAGCCCACAGGCCTCTGGGGCACCAGTTCTGCGTTTGTCATTTTACTTCAATATAGTTCTTACCCTGATGAAATCATTTTGATGTACATCAATGTACTGGAAGATCTCAGTTTCCAGCACTGAAGAGGATGATGAGGACATTACTGCCATAGAGAGTAGCACTGGACTGAGATGGACGTTGTCTGGAAGGATAAAATTCAACATGTTAGAGACGTTCTGCAATATGCACTTCTTTTCGGTATAGAAAGCATAGACGATTTCAAAGTACTGAGCCTATTTAAGCCTCATTTAAGTTCTTCAAGCAATGAGAAAGTATACCTGAATGATTTTATGCCATAAAACCTTCAGTCAAGTCATAGTCAAGTTTCTGAAAGAAAAAAAATATTGAAAAAATGACCAAAGAGTGAGAGGTTTTACAATTTCTGCTTTTTAAGAAAATTAGGGGAAGCATTTTCTAAAGAAATGTTGACTCATTCATTGCATCAGTTTTCAATGCACAAACCTCAAATTGTATGTTCCAGGAAGACAGCCCCAGGGGAAGGCTTGCAAACACCAACACACACCAACAGCCCAGAGGACTCGTCTTTTTCTTCATTTCCAGAAGGAGGGAGAAAAATGGACTGGCTGACACACACTGCGTATTTTACATGTATAAAGGGAGAACAGTTCTGACATTGGAGAGTATTAGATGATAAATAGGTTTTGTGGTTGAATAAGAACAGTATCAATACTAAAATATTTGATAATTGAAGAAGTACTTGCAAACCTCATTATCATCTTGTTTTTGACAAATGAAGATTTAAAAACAATAAGATTTAAAAAATTGTTCTTCCTGAAGTTTTCTCTTCACTTTCCCCACAAACACTTGCTGTAATTTCTTGATTCAGTGCTAGCAGAGCAGGACTTAGATGGCTAAATACTTGGCTGGGCTAAATTCAGAACAGCTGCTGTATAAGGCCATGCAACAGGATGGACTCCAAAGTCAAAACCGAATATTTGGATTCTAAGTATATTCTATACTGGCAACAAAATGTGCAGTTGAAGGTCCATCCATAATTCCTTAACTTTAATGCGTTGCTAAGGTGCTAGGCTATAGTAATATTAATAATTTCAATTAGGTTTCTCTGACAGGGAAGTAAGACTGAAAACCCAAGCATGATGACCAAGTGGAGGGAAATATTGTTCATCTTGGCTGAAAATCCTGCCTGTATGAAGGAGAGGCCCCATTTTTCAACCTTCCTTCAGAAAAAAAGGTTGCATCCACATTGCCTGTTACTCTAGATGTGATCCCCAGTGTCCAGTTGCTGACACTTATTGATGCTGGAAACACTGGTAACTGGAAGAGACCAAATGCCAGTTTTGTAGGACAGTGAAGCTGCAAAGCACTACTACGGAAATGACTTGTTAACTCAGACAAGACAAAACAGACAATCCACACTTCGGTGGCATTTTTAGGATGGAGAGATTACATCTAGGCATATGATTTCAATGTAGGAAAATTATTTAAACGCTAATACTTGCTGGGGAAAAAAACCCTTAAGTGATGGTCAAAATACCCTTTTCTTACATAAAATTCTGCCTCCAAGAGGTGGATCTAATCAACCACCCTCTTCAAATATTCACATCACCAAGCAATCCTCATGAATCCCAGACCTTGGAGGCAAGACAAAAAGTCTGGAGAGAGAGAGAGAGAGAGATACTTTCTCTTGGTAAGGAGGACCAGGTTAGAGACCACTTAGCCAAACTGGACATCCATGGGCCCTGACAGGATGCACAAATGTTGAGAAACCCAGCAAATATTATTGCTCTGCCACTCTCCATCATCTTGGAAAGGTCATAGAGAACAGGAGAGGTGCCTGAGGACTGGAGGAAGGTCAATGTCATCCCAGTCTTCAAAAAGGGCAAGAAGGATGACCCATGAAACTACAGGCCAGCTAGCCTTACCTCCATCTGTGTAAAGGTGATGGAATAAATCATTCTGGATGTCATCTCTAAACACATGGAAGAAAAGAAATTTATTGGGAGTAGTCAGCATGGATTCACCAAGGGAAAACCATGCTTTACTGATCTGACAGCCTTCTATTACGTCGTAACTGGCTGATTAGATGAGGAGAGAGGAGCAAGTGTCTCCCATAACATCCTCATAAGGAAACTCAGGACATGTGGGTTAAATGAGTGGACAGTGAAGTGGACTGACAGCTGGCTGGGTGACAGAGCTCAGAGGGTCATGATCAATGGTGCAGGGTTGAGCTGGAAGCCTGTAACCAGAAGTTTTCCCCAGGCAAATGGAGTTCTATTTTACACCACATATTCAGTGACCTGGACAACAGGACAGAGTGTATCCTCAGCAAGTTCACTGACGATGCAAAACCGGGAGGGGTGACTGACACACCAGAGGGCTGTGCTGCCCTCCAGCATGACCTGCACAGGATGGAGAGTGGGGCAGAGAGGAACCTAATGAGGTTCAACAAGGGCAAGTGCAAGGTCCTGCACCTGGGGAGGAACAGCCCCAGGCATCTGTACAGGTTAGGGGTAGACCTGCTGGGAAGCAGCCCTGAGGAGAAGGATCTTGGGGTCCTGGTAGACAATGAGTTAACCATGAGCCAGGCAGTGTGCCCTCATGGCCAAGGACACCAGTGAGATCCTGGGGTGCAGTAAGAAGAGTGTGGCCAGTAGGTCAAGGGAGGTCATCCTTCACCTCTACTCTGCCCTGGTGAGGCCACATCTGGAATATTGTGTCCAGTTCTGGGCTCCCCAGTTCAAGAGGGACAGGGAACTGCTGGAGAGAGTCCAGTGGAGGGCAGTGAAGATGACCACGGTACTGGAGTATCTTTCTTACAAGGAAAAGTTGAGAGAGCTGGGACTGTTTAGACTATAGAAGAATGAGAAGAGAGCTTATCAATGTCTATAAATACCTAAAAGGAAGGCAAGGGGTAATGGGCACAAGTTGGAACATGGGAAGTTTCAGCTAAACATGACAAAAAACTTCTTTATTGGAACAGGCTGCCCAGAGAGGTGGTGGAGTCTCCTTCTTGGGAGATACTCAAAACCTGCCCAGAGGCAATCCTGTGTCATGTGCTCTAGTGAATCCTGCTTTAGTGGAGCGGGTGGACTAGATGATCTCTAGAGGTCCCTTCCAACTCCAACCATTCTGTGAGTCTGTGACTTCTTGGGCTGCACAGGGCAGACAAGACTGGGAGTCCCACGTTGGGGTGGTGGTAACTGTTCCCTGATGAATAGAGTTTACTGACAAAGATGAGAAGCTAGTGCTTGCTGGGGCAAACACTGCAGGCTATGTCTAAAAGGGGCCTAGGGTACAGGGAGACGATCAGCATTTAGGTAAAAGCTGATCACAGAGACAATTCATGTTGTTTGCTCCTTTTTTGTTGTTCCTGTGTGCTCTGGGGGACTGCGCAGTGGCTCTGCTGATGTGGTATTTCTCAGTCTCACGTTGGCCAGCAGTGGATCCCAGGAGAGCAAAGTTTACCTTCACTCTGATCCTTATTACAGACATAAGGACTTCCACATTCAAGCTGGGTCTCACAGAGGGGAGCTGGTTTCTAAACAGGTTGAGAAGAGGAAAAGACCCTAATGGGTACATTTGTGAGGGGCACCACAAGCACTGCACCTCCAGAAGAGCACGAGAAGAACAGGCATCATACAATGTAGTCATTCATCAAAAAGCAGGACAAATACTAATCTTGCCATAGACATTGCCAACAGACAGGTTGAGAGGTCCCAGCATGTGAAGATTTTAATCAGATATTCATCTAGAGAGACTTTAGGGCTGTTACCTTCATTTGCCACAAAACCTGCTAGATGTCTCAGCTTCACCCATTCTCTCATTCTCTCTACCTCACTGTTTCCAGATGTTGATTTGAAAAATATTTGCAACAAAGGCCACTGAATTCATCCACACTTAAAATTATCACAGAAAACCAATCAGGCTTCTCTGGGTTCAGTTACTTGCAAAAATACTTTTTGGGTATACCATACTTGAACAAGGAGGATCATAACACAAGCCAGAGCATGGGTGCCAGAGTAACCAAGTTCATGCGATAGATAAGTATCACTTTCTGCATCACGTATGATTTTCCCACTTCCTGTTCAACTATCCAATTTTTATGAATTTTATGCATTTACATTCCAAGAAGAATGACTGTATATGTATAGCTTGCACATTATAGTGACTTGAAGAAACACACATCTTGTAATCACACAGAATCACAGAATGTTAGGGGTTGGAAGGGACCACTGGAGATCGAGTCCAACCCCCCTGCCAGAGCAGGGTAATGTTACATGAAGGTCAGAATCACAAAAGGGCTGCTTATACAGGGGACATGTGCAGTGCTGATGGTATCTTCCTCTTTATATCTGCATTACATGCAAATGACCTGGAAAAATGCAGACAAGAGACATGTGTCTTCAAGTCATGTTTCATTAGCTTTTAATTGTTAAAGAAAGTGAAATGAGGAAACTCAAATGCTGCAAAGGAAAAAAAAAACCCAGCAAACCAACACTCAAACAAGAAAAACATCCTAGGAGTAGTTGAAATAATTCTGTGATATTTTTGAAACACAGACAGACTTCAAGAAAAGCTTATAGTATATCATTAAAATAATTGCTTTCATAAACAAAAATAAGCAGGTGGCAAAGCTAGGTAGATGAATTTGAGGAGATATTCATGCAGTCTTGCAGATTAGCAGAGTGTACCAAATACCAATAATTCAAAGAAGAAATTAGGGAGTGGCTGTATTGTTCTATACTTGGGGGAGGGACAGGAGGAGCAGATGGGACTTCATGTTAATGCACTATCAATACACAGACAATGCTGCTCAAAAGCATTTGGATCACAGCTGGGAAAACTTCTGTAGAGAAGAGAGTCAGTTTAAAAAAGCAGTAGAAAGATTTCAGGCAAGGCTAAAATAACTCAGTGTTACAAGGAGGAGAAAAAAAAATGTTTGAAAGGACGACAAAGCCTGGGGGGGGGGGTTATCAAACAAAGGCTTTAATGTTCAATTTCAAGTGCTCGTTTTAAAGAGCAGTTGCTGCTTTATAGAGAAATGTAGCGTGGCTATTTTTAGTAATAGCGTATGACAGCCATGCAGTTTCTCTTCCTTCGTTCCTTAGTAGCGAGAACATTTTGGGTCTTACTTCCTCTCATCTCATTAAGTACTGTTAAAAGAAAACTCAGCAATCTTAGGTGGGAATTTAACAAGAAATCCAAGTTGATTCTTTAACTAGGGTGACTTTTGGATAAAATATCAACTAAAAACATCTGAGAAGCAGCTCCTGAACGTGCTTTTCTGCCCTCCTCACTGTCCCTGAAGCGCATACTTCATGTGCTTTCCTCCCTGCAATGCAGCATTTGAGGTGTGTACATGGAGGGATGCCAATGAAAATAGAATATTTTGCAACCAACCCAGAGAAAAACAAAGTCAGAATTTGCCTAGTTTGCAAGTAACAAAGAATAACTGACATGAAAGGAGATAAAGATGTGTATAGCAGTAGGAGTTAATTTAAGAAACCAATGGTGGCTTCCATTGAAAGGGACATTTCTTCTGAGCAATCACCATCAAGGAAGATAATCAAGATAACAGGGTTATTATTTAGCTTCCTTTAACAACATTCATTGCTAAGTGGCCTACCTTGGGTAGAAGCAGGCAATCAACCCTCAGTCACCTTTCCAGCTGACTAGGTGAGACCCTTGGAGGAGGAGGAGGAGGACTTTTCATGTGGCAGTTCTCAAGCACAGCCTGACCACATGCAGCCACTGTCGTAATGTCCAGGAGCTGCAGAGATCCAAACATATGCAGGGGGATAGATGCCTGATCACAGAGCCTGACTGCATTTGCAGATGATTAAAGAAATAGCGTCAAATCCAATAAATGGTGTAACAGCAATGAAAATGTTTGATGAAAAGCACAGGTAAGATTTGGCACTTGCTAGCAGGAGACACTGCAACACCCAGTGCTGTTTCCAGCAATCAGCTCTTAAATATTGCAATATGAGCTGCCTTAAAGGGTGTTTCAGAGAATGGCAGCAACTAGCCCGGCCCTTGCTCGAGCTGATCCCTTAGAGAAAAAAAAGCGACATCCTGTTTATCGGTTCAGCTTTGCGGTAGAGATGTTATTAATAAAGAAAGCCCTTACCTCTTTGTGCTCGTTTTGCAGCTGCCTTTATGGATGCTGATGAGAGCTTGAACTGGAAAGATCTCTTCCACCTGCAGAACAGGGGTGTTTTATCTCAGTTCACTGATATGTTCTGCAGTTATGAAGGGTTACTTTTAAGTTAAAGATTAATTTTTGGTTCAGATGCTTAAGCCTGCTTCTCTATCATCTAATAATCCAAGCAGGATATCCAAATCACTAGCACATCAAGCCATGAGAAATTTTTGCACCTCCTTTTTCTCTTCCCTTTCTTCCTTAAAATGCAGTGAGCACCAAAAGGAAGATTAGAGTATACACAAGAAATATTTAGTATATTATGACTTGCTGTGATGGCATTTGACACCCACATCCAAGTGTGTTGTACTTGCTTTGCTGTGGATAGCCTCACCATCTTTTGCTGCCAGTTCTTCCATACTCTGAACCTGTAGCAAATTTTAAGTGCTTGTATCTGTGTATAAGTTTCCATCCTTATGGTCCTCTGTCTGTTTTGAAAGAACAGCCATTCACATGATCATATTCAGGAGCAAGCACCAGTCTTCATAGGGAAAGTCCTGTCTCAGAGCCATGTAAAGACCTTTTCTACTTTAAGTACTTGCTCTTCATTTAATTAATGTATAGAAACTCATTTGCAAATGAAATGTAAAAGCCAGGGAGAAAATTAAATGCTTATTTGCATTTACTTAAAATAGTTCTATTTTTACGTGAATTCCACCTTCCTTTATCCTAACATGAAATGTTTCACACTGGAGTTACTCCTGAGTTACAGTAGTACAAGTGAGATTAGAAATAGGCCTACTAAATTTAGTCATAAGCAAAAATATTTGCTTATTTTTCACTTTAGACTACTGAGAAAGTATACTACTGCTGAGGGGAAAAAAAAAAAAAAGTGGTTATTACTTTGTACCTTGTTATTTCATTGCTAATTGCTCCTTATTTTATAACCCATAATTTGGAACGAGTTATAGAGTCCACGGTGTAAGAGATTTATTTTTTAAGGTCATTATTTCATTTGTGAAGTATCATTAATATTACCAACATTCTTTAGAAGCTTTTTAAATGCAGGCAACTTGATCTCCTTAATAAAAACACTCTTTGATGGTAGTTTACTAATTACAAGAAATTAAAGAACTGACTCCAATTGTTTGGCTGAGTCCTGGCATGGACAACTCTTTAAAATACAATAAGTATTTAAGCAGGAGGAAATAGATTAATTACAGGAAAAATAAGAACAGAATTAAAACAACAGGATAAAGAAAAAAGGATCAATGCCTTTTTTTCTCTTATCCTTTGAAAATTTAAGCTATCCAGGGCAGAAATGGTCTCCCTACTTTGTTTCAATTACTGCATCAGGGCAGCAGCCTTAGCTGGTTACAAAATCATAGTACAAAACAAGAGCAACAATTTCATTGGCACCTCAGAAGAATTTGCATGCCTTATTTGTTACTTCAATTAAAAAGGTATGTTAAGTAATTACAATACTAAGTTTGAGTGAACAAATGTGTAAGACGTATGTTGTTAGGAGCAATATTTCATTGACAGAGAAATGATATGATGGTTTTCAATGCTACCTGTCACTCTATAAAGAAACTACCTCTAGCTCAAGCGGGCTATTTTTTATTCCTTGAAGGTGTGTTGCAGGAGAATGGGAATTACATTGAAATGTCATAATCAGTGATGCCTGGTTCTTAGTGCACCTTACTGTTATTTCTCAATATACTGTCTCCATATAACTGAAGTTATCATTGTCTCCTAGAAGTACAAGTGTGAAATGAAGAGGCCCCTTCACACAATTTAGTAAATATCTCTCCCCTACAAGGATTTCTACTTCTGCTCCCTGTGCAGCAGCAGCAAATTTTACCACCTCTTCGTTCCTTCACACTTCACACTGCAGTTTGAAGAGTTATTTCCCAGCTGTCATCTTTCAAGGTAATCAAAAAGGATGCCAAAGTCTGAGACTGCAAGTTAAGCGATGATGCCCACTGCAAGAGCTTGTCAGACAGTGAGGTGAGAATGGGCTGGTAGAGAGGTAAAGACCACCCAAGATCCTGAGTTCTTACCTGAATGTTGATAATCACACCTGGGTATGTCAATGGGAGGAGATTAATTCAGAAAAGGTCCCCCCCTTGCTCAGGCAAAAGATTGCACACAGTGCTTCACAAGGAGTGGTGGCTACAGACAGTCCTCTGTATAGAGCAACAATGCTTAGTGCCTTCCAGGAGCAGGGCCACAAAGATTTGAGATACCCTGTGAAAAAGCAGTAGTAACAGGAAGCCTTCTCACGGCCTTAGTGGCTAGTTCAGCGAGCTTGCTGTACGCAGATCTCCAAGCACGCAGGCTTCAGGTGATACACTCTGAAGGGGAACAAACAAGTACTTCTTGTTCAATGCCTTTTCCAGTACACTGCACTGAACGCCGAGGCAGGAGAGTGTCCTATTTTTCCAAGAGTAAGACTATAAATTCATTTTACTAACTTGTTAAGTAAAAGTATTTTCAGATATTAATCACACTGAAGCAATGGTAAAAGGTTATTCCCATCCTGATATCCTTCAGACAGTGTCACTCAGTCAAATAACAGCAGCATTCCCTTAAGGATGATGAATGCTGTCCATGCAGGTGAGGTTTTTATCCAGCTGATAACTCACAGTCATTCCCAAACAGACATCAGAGACTGGATTTATGAGTTCACAGAGTGAATTTGATACTAACCATACAGTATGATGCAGATCTGCAGTACTTTGTTTATGCAAGTCTTCACACTGCCATCTCCCAACTTTGTTAGGTCCGGGAATCAGAACAGGCACAGCACGAGTCACCGAGGTGGTGGTGGTGTGCTTGGCATCCCTCCAGGCACACATCCGCAGTGCCCCAAAGTTAACTCAGTGTGACACTTCACTGACTGCTGCATCTCGGCCAGGTGTCACAGGAGCAGCAGCCTCCAAAGAAAGGCTTAGGAGTAATTTTCCATTGTAGCCCTCCTGTCATGGACACGTATTTGGGAGAAGGCCAAAGCAAGCAGAGAGGTTCTTCTCTTGACAAATACAAGGTGCTCTTAAATAGCTTAAGAATAAAGGAACCCACTGTTTATACATACATGTATATACACACATTAAATTATATATGCACACACAATATACTGTTGCATCTCATGACAACCGATGTTATCGTTGCAAGGTCTTTGTGATTGCGATCTCCTTCAGGAGGAGAGTGAGATATTTCACAGCACATCTCTTCTACCAAAGTGGCACCGACTAGATCAAGGGTGAAGCACACACCTCGAGAGCGCAGAGCAGATGCTCATTAAACTGGGGCTCTGCAGCATTCACGTGCTATGAAGGCCATGACATCAACAGGCCATTTTGTGAAAGATGCAATAGCACCTCAACAACAACAGAGAGGCAAATACTGACAAAACCCGTGCCTTTAGTTAGGAAAATAATTCACATCTGGGCATCTTTTTAAATGCCTGCATGTAGGCACTGAGCCTGCTAACAACTGAAGTGGATCCATGACTAGCGGATCCGACTCTGGCTGTGATGCTATAAACGTAATTACAACTTCCATGGAAAAATAGTTCCCTACTCAGCCCACAAGGCTTCAGACTTAAACTACTTTCCCTACAGACAAGTACTTTTCACTCTCTGTTACCGTCTTTTCAAGTAGAGAAGTTTCTCATACGTTCAAAGGTCTTTCAACCAGAGCATTGCATGTGCCTTGACACAGTTTAAAAGGAAATGATGGCTTTGAACTTTTTGTCCCCTAGAAATCAGAACATTTAGAGCTAGTATTTTTATATCTCAGCTTCTAAGCAAATGACAGTTCTGAAAATCAGTGTTTTGGATATAAGCCATCAATTCCACACTCCAAGTGCCTAAATCCCTATATAAAATTATGAAATTTTGGTTGAAACATGAGATAATTCATGGAGATGCACAAAGTTTGTATCCCCTCACTCACTGTGCTTCAGAGGGAATTAAGTTTATAGTGAACTAAAACAGAGAAATGGGGGGAATTCCACAATAATATTAAAAAATGCATTTAAGTCGTTGGCTATGAAAGATCAAATGCACAAACAGACGGTTGGTTCCACCCTGTCCTCGTCTCACTTACCTGGAAGCCAGTCTTTAAGGGGGACAGAGTTTGACCAGGAAGAAAAATATCTTCACCCCATTTGCAATAAACCATACACCCTTTCCAGCAAGCCAGGAAATAGGAAGGCTGGGAAGGGAATCACATCTCAGATGCACTTTGCTGGGGTACATGCCTGAACCACAAGATTCTTAGGCTTGAGATGAGCGACATTATCACCAGCTTCAATTTTCACCTGTTTTTAATGAGGATTTCCTGCTCAGGCCCCAGAATACAAGGTTACAGCCACCTACCTTTGAGAGGAGGTGCTGGACTCTCCCCACCATGTGAAGTCAAACGTTCTGGCAGCCCTCAGCTTGCTCCCTTGGCTTGCGGAGCTGCCCCATGGCGTGGAGCTGTGTCCAATGCATTGCCACAGGCACTGCTCCCCACCAGACGGCTCCAGGCTCCCCTCCAAGGCTCACCCCAAACTGATCATCAAACCCCCTCCCTAGTAGCAGAGCACTACTGGGCATAACTAACCAAACAACTCCAGGTTTTCAAAATCTCTTAACCACAAACCACATCAGTAGCTTTTGTTTTGCAGTTATTTGCATGGCCACATTGTATTCTTTGCTTGTTTCCTACATGCTGGGACAGATGTAGTCATTGGCACAGCTGGATATCCTTTATCAAAATCCATTGACATGCAATTACATAGAAATTTCCCATCATGAAACATTGAAAATTTTAGAACTGGCATTTCTTCTCACTTCTCTATGTGGAAAAAACCCACAATATCCAAGTCTTGCTATTTGTCTTATCAGAATACAATCTTCTGTTTAGGTTTTTTCATATTTCTAATGTCACAGGTCAATATTTTAGGTTGCAGAAAAGCACATAGGAACCAAGAAACACATTCTGACATTCCTTTACTTTCCTATGGTGCCTTCCTCATTAAGGCTACAGAGATTAGGATAGTTGGTTTGTTCTCATGTTCATACCTATGAGAAAACTGGCTGGGCAAGCAGATTCCCACAACAAAACCTACCTGAGCAGCACACAACTTATGCAGGTAATTTAGCACAAGGAAATGGGGACTGAAGATAATGGCATAATGAAGCAGACCTGTTTGTCCTCCCAGTTCTCATATTTGGAGAAGTACAAATACATTTGTCAGCCTTAGTTTCTCCACTTGCAGTAAATCTGCTTTCATCTACCTGATTATTCACTACTAGGGTAAAGGAAAAGTTATTATTGAAAACATTGCTAAAGGCAGCACATACCTTAATTTCCAAAGCAAGAATTACATGAAGAACTCTTATAGAAGAATCTAACTCTGGAACATGATGGATTTAAGGAATCCAAGCCATCCATTTAGTACCATGTGGGTGACTTCAGCTGAATAGAAAGTTCTCAGACTCTTCAATGCTGTGCAGCCTTCTCAACCACATGCAGACACACCTTTTATCTACCTAGACTTGCTCACTCTTAGCTGGGAAGAGAGAAAATGCTCTATGGAGATACTAGAAAGACAATGCAACTCAGAGCTGAGGCTTTAGGTAAATCCTGCAAGCAAGGGGGGGAAAAAAAAAAGAATGCTTTTATTTCTCATAAATAATCAGCTTTCAAAGAGCCACATTTCAAGGAAAAAAAAAAGTGTCAGCCTGAAGTACTGTGACTGATTCCTTTTGAGTTATCTCAGCATGGTGTCATCTTATCTGAAGATTTCATTCGTTTCTGTGACTAGTAATTGGGCCTTAAATCGGCTAACAGATTTAGTGGGATCAAGCTCTCAAATTCAGAGCACTGTGAAAGCATATAGAGTTTTTGATCTTTAAACTGGAAGATAAATGCATGTTATCCAGGTGACATGTGCCACTAAGTGCTGAAATAAGGGGTTTACAGAGTGAGCTTCTTAGTATTTGGTGTGCTCTCTGCTAATAGGAAGATGTAAGTCATTCTTTGTCCCTGCCAGTCTTAAAAACTTCCTGAATGTTGGTAAATCTGTTGGAAAAAGTGACAGAATAGGCTTATAAATTTATGCATCATTTGCCAGTATACCTGTCTTACCTGAAATAACCAATTGTCTCTAAGAACACACTACAAGAAAGAGGTTTTTTATAGTATTTTACTATTTTTTTAGCTTATAACTTAGTTTAAAAGACTCAAGATGACACAATTTCTATCAAAACATTTAAATAATATTTGAAGCAGAGTAATTACAATGTGTAGCTTTGTATTATAATCTTATGGAAAGTGTGCAAAATTAAGTTTCACTGCTGAGATCTGTTATAAAGCAAACAAGTTTCTGAACATTGCACAGTTTGAAATCCCAATATGCTGTACTTTTTAACCTGGATCTAAACTTAGAGTATCTTTCAGACTCATAGACCATTTTGTCATTTTACCACCCCAAATTTTTACATACAATAATTGAAAAAGACTAATGAAGAGTATGCCAGAATGTTACTCATTTTTGATAGGGACAGACTCTATTCATTCAAATTCAAAACCAAACAGGTGCCTATATCTAAGTTTGTGAACAGATTACCATGCCTTCTGGGTATATTAGCTGCACTTCTGTATTGATGTCTGTAAGTGGATGAAAAGGCTGTTGTACTGCAAACTGTGCGCTATTGAAAAATAACATTTTGCCATTCCAGCTCCCTTTTTAATTTTAATGCTAATTTTCAGAATCTTTCTTCTACATCCTTAAGGACTGCTGGTTTGTTTGTAGCAGGGATTGTGACATTAAAACTTTCTTCCATATAAATCATATTATTGGAGGGAGCTAGAGGAGCATTTATTATTGAGGCACTCTCAGCACCCTCTAATGAGGTCAGAGAAGCTGAAGTTGTTTTACATTTGGAACAGATAATGCTAATGTTACTGAGCACAGCTTCAAGGTGACTGCTGTGTCCCAGTAAATCTGTTTCACATTTGCACCTATATAGATGGGGAACTACAGCATATTAAGAAAATGGAACGTACCATGTTAAATATTAATATTATAGGTTGATGACTCAATTATCTGTCATTCTATAGGAACACTTTCACTGAGCAAGCAATGTAATGTAGCATAATTTTCTATTAATTTAATACTCAGTAAATCTAGTGCTCCAGTTTCCCATGGGGAAAACAATACTCTCAGATGTTTGCTACTTTTTAGCGTATTTCTATTTTAAACCAATCAATGCAGGAACTCATCTGCAGTTAAAGACAACATTTTTTTCTCTCATTTCTCAAATTCCTTCCTAAAAGTTCCTATTAACTTTAAAAAAATAAGGACTTCTGAACTGGTCTCAAGGTATTTAAATTCTACCTATAAGCTTCAGACAATTCCAAGTAAAGCTTCCAAAATTATATGCAGCTCTGCAAACTTACAAAAATTCATAACTACTCAAATTCCATTAAACAGCATTTCCAGATCAGTGCAAAGGAACATTAGCAGACTAAAGCCTGGAATCTAATAAACTCTGGCTGGCTGTACTCTAGGAAAATGTGTTTATACATTCATTTATACCTCTCATTAAGTCTTTTACTTTGAGCCCTGCTCTCTACCTGTCTTTCTCCCCAGTCTCTCCACATTCAAGTTATCTTTATTCACATCTTTTTATATTGAAATTCTGTTGCCAGACAACAGAACTGGCAACCCATGTGTACCTGAGCTCCTAATGCAGTCTTCCCCCCTTCTTGATTTGTACATCCAAACCAATCCATTAAAACTGCCTTAACATAATCACGAGCAGCACTGTGCCTCCTCCTTCAGAAGCTTAGGATACAGCTGACAATGCATTACAGGATACTTCTGAAATACAAACAAGATTTGAAGCTGTGCAGAAATAAGTATTTGCCTTCTTATTAATTCTGTTTGACAACCAGTTCCTGAAAATTATGACATGCAGCCTTTACTGTATTTTGAATTTATATTGTATTCTTACAGCTTTAAACTTGAGTCCGCCAGCTAAATGTTCAACACATACAATAGAAAAGCCTAAAGAGATTCTCCCAAAACCATGTCCAAGTGTCTTTTGTCTGATGCCTTTCACTTCTGGCATTTCCACAAATTAAAGTTCCAGTGCACTTGCAGAAATAGCTGCTCTTCTGCTGGAACAGAGGTTAATGGAGAGGAATTTGGAAACAAATACTTACCTTTTCCCACTTCATTTAGTAGTATTATACTGTTGTGCCAACCTCCAAACACTGAAAACTATTGCAGTGGCAGGTACAGAGTAAAGTTGAGATTAAATGCAATTGCCTGCTAGCATTTTCCACACTAGTGTTGGAATAACTACAGTCTTAACACAAAAAGTAGAAGAGACTCCTTCCAGTCACCATGTAACTTTCACATTATGAAGTGAAAGCCTGGTCACACTCCTGGAAGACTCCATAGGTCCTCCTTGCAGGATGGCTTCCCTCATGTGAATGATTGGAAAAAATAGCAGGAGAGAGGAAGTAGAAAGAGCAGCCGTAGCTGAGGGAAAGGTCAGTTATTCTGTACTCTGTGTGTATTATTGAAAAGCCCATAAAAACAATTTGTTTCTAACGATGCAGCAGTACACTCTTGATAATGGAAGATGTCAGTGTATTACTAATACAGCAAGATAGTCTAAACCAACACTTTATGAAAAATATTTATAATAAAACCAAACAGCACAGTATTCTAGCTTGCAAAAATCTTTTGCAGCTATTAGTTATGTTGTTGCTTTCCAAGTTACTGAAAGGGTAAGGAAGAGTTTAATAGGCTTGCTTCAAATTAAGTAGCAGCTTCTCACAATTCTCCCTACTAGCATTTAAAAGAGTTCAAGAGAAGACAGCATTTATTCTCAAGTCTCTAACCTTTACTCCACTCTTTACTACATGGACATTAAATCCATTAAGTAGTTCAGAAACATGCAATTTAATTTCATCATATATCTTAGCAGCTATCTTGAAATTCAGGAAATGGCTACAATTCTGCATATATTAACAGCTCACAGTTGCAATTCCATTTGCCTACTTTTCCAAAGGAACTAGAGAATCATCCTCCAAAGACTCACCTTTACATAAAATATTTAGCATTTTTATGTATGCTTTTATTTACATATATATAGAAAGCAGCCTTCAAAAGAACCTTCCTTAGATGCTATTCATACACATTTCTTACAAACACTTAAACTTTATTAAGGCTGAACTTTGAGTGCAGACCAGTGGATTGTGACTGACAGCTGCAGGGCACACATTCACAAGCAACAGCTAAACACAGAAGAAATATTCCTAAACAAAGGCTTTGAGTATTTATCTCAAGAAAGTATAACGAGTATTTCTTTGAGCAGCTGAACATATTTCAGATCACATTTGACATTTTGTGCTGTGGGTGAGATGTGTTGCTACAGATAACTACACAATAACCCAACGTTACCTTGGTGGAGGTAGCTTTTACTTTTTGTGAAGAGATCACACATCCTTTGAGGATGCACCGGGTCTCACAATGCAGATGCACTGCGAGCAGGACAGCTGCTTTGCCAAAGGAGAGCCCAGCACAATAATGATGACAAAAGAAACTGCTCAGCTGTATTCATTACCTCATTTTTCAGTCTAAAGGGGCAGAAATAAAAGGTCCACAGACTGTCCTTATGATTAAGAGCATAAGCTTGCCCAGAGAGGAGGATGCTGCATACCAATGTGTCAACCCCTGGCATATTTCATTGGCCTGCTTTTTAAGCAGTTCTCAAGAAATCTCAGGATCCCTAAGAATATGCAAAATTAAAGATGAATATTGAAGAGTACTAGAAAAGCACATCTTGGCATTCAGGGTTTGTCATAACCTACCATCACAATGTTAAATGCTATGATCAAGCTAGCAAGGGACTAGGATCAAAATTATCCACCACTAAGCTTTACTGTGCAGCCTAAGCAGATTCTCTCAGGAGTGATTTAAATCCCCTGCATAACTTTATTAATTATCTGGAAGATGATTTATTCAGATTGAATCCTCATAATGTAAAAGCGTATTTAACACATAAATCTATTCTAATTGAATGAGTTCAGATAAAAACTGTAAAGTTTTTAAGCTGGTACTTTGACAGAATTAATAAACTTGGATACTTTATCTAGATTAGCTTTGTTATCTCCGTTCTTCGCATTGCTTCAAGGTCAAGATCCACAAAGTTGAAGTTCTTGAAGTTACGACAGTCTAAAAATAAGTTTTGATTTAGTTTGGATATCCAAACTCATTACGCCAAACCAGGGTCTGATTTGCAAGTTAAAAACAGTTTCACATTAGGCAACATTTTCCTCAAGCCTAAAATGGATAACCACAGACCTGAAAATCAGGGCTGTGTTTTTAATGCATATGCTGTTGTTTCCCAGTACAGCAAAAATAAAGAAAAATGACATTTTAAAAAACAGTTGGGGCTTAACCATTTAGGGATAATAGCTTGTAATAATTCCAGCTGCTCTTTTAAGTGCATATTCCATATCAAGACTCACTGTCATTGATTTTGTTGAAACACAAGAAGTCTAGTCAGCAAGGAGGTATTGCAAGCCAGACCCCGCATTCTCAGTTTTGTAGTAGTTTCACGCCATGGACAAGTGATTGTAAAACACGTTGTAGGTCTCCTCCATTCTCGGAGTGGGAGAACTAGAGGTACAAACCATCTAGACTTGAGAACAGGAGCATACCACTGACCATGAGATTTCCCAATTTCCTATCGGATATCAAGCTGTTATTCCACATTAGGAAACAAGACAGAAAAAGGTGTCTTGCTTCTGTGGCATATAGATTTATTTTTTTTTCCAGCTGCCTGTTTATGAAGTCACCTTTCCCTCTGCAAGAAACCTGCCCAGTTTCCAAGGAACCACTGCTGCTGACTTATATTTACTTAAGAGGAAAAAAAAAAAAAAGCAGAGATGTACAAATCTTCTCCCAACTTTAATAAAACTCCAGCTTTCAAGTAAAGCAGAATTATGTAGTTCCATCTCTTTTGTCTTGAAGGGAAACTGAACAAGAAAAATTCTTGGGGATGGAGGGCACAGAGAACACACAAAGGTGATCCAACTACTTTTACTTTAGTATCTGAAGGTGTTGAGCATACTCTGACATAGCTTGGCAAAATAAAGGATTGCAAAAAATAATCCAATGTCACCATTTTACAGCCACCTGCCATTTGGGTCAATGAGCAGTAAGATGGGCTCCTACCTGGTTTACCTAACAGCCAAGTAGCAGACCAGTAAAACCTGGGCATAAAAACAAAAACATCCTGAACTAATAGTCTGAGCAGTAAATAAGTCTAAACTAAGCAGACATATCGGTGATTCTGATAGGCCCAGTCAAAATTTAGACACCAGATTAGAGAAGTTCATAACCATGTTCCTTCTGATAGCCTTGCTTATAAATTGACCTGACACATCTCAGGAAAATTAAGAGATGGTAGCTGCTTGTATCTGTAAAGCTGTTTGAGGCATAACTCCACCCCAGAGAAGCTAAGCTGACTGTAGGCAAAGACCACAAAGAAGAAACTGCAAAATCAGCCAGAATATTTTTTTCCGGTGCTTATCACATCAGAGTAACTTAGAACAGTAAAAATACACCACAGCTACCTCGGCTAACCTAAGCCACCTGAAACACCTGCAGTCCTGCTCTCCTCCTGGCAGTACTTTCACCTAAGCAGAGGCTGGTATGGCAATGAAGTCAGTTCACTCAGTCTTTTAATGAGCATCAACAGAAGGACATTAATTATACAAGCTTTCATGTTATATATTAACTGGAGCTGGCCAAGCCATTCATTAAACCGTATGAGGTAAAAAGTGATTCTATGAAGTGCTGCGTGCAAAAAGCCCAGCAGCTGTTGAGTACCCAGCACATGATGCTGCAAGGTTCTGCACTTCACTGACACATTTTAGTTTCCACGTTCAGCTCACACTTATGTCACATCAGGCACCTCTGTTGTACAACAGTGCTGTTACTCAGACAACTTGGGCTAGGCAAAGCAAACTCTTCATACGGTGCACAAACCATTCAAAGAGGCAGCAAACCAGATCTCCAGAACAGATACTGGTTTTCTAGAAGTCTTCAAGGGATCAGGTCTGAAGCAGGCAGGCTACAGAAATACATAAATAAGTTGGCACCACTAGTCCTTTTCACCTGCATTGTTCATCCAGGCCAAGTACTAAAGCTTCTGTGGTCACCTTAGGTGGGGACAAGAGAGGTTACAGCTAAAGCAAGCTCTGCTGTAGCAGGGTAACAGATACTGATGATTTCCAACTTTAAAAATCCTACATCTAAATAAATCTGAAAACCCATGAAGTCTCATAAAAGATCCATTACTTTAGCACCTTACTCCTGTGTGCTTAAATAGGCCCCTGCATTCTGCTCAGGCCAAAGTACCATTTTAGTCTCCTTTTCACAAGATTCTGGGATTCACCCCATGCCAAAAGTATTTCTGCTGTCTATCCAACAGGATCCGCTTTCCCAGCCTCTTAACATACTTTCTCTGGACATCTTTCATAGCTCTGCCACAGTGTACTTATTCAGGAAGTGTAGGATCTGATGCAGTATCTTCAGCGCAGAACTTGAGCCAATTAACTGATTCTCAAGAAATTAGTTACAAATGACAACTACAAACACGCTCCTTCTGAATACAGTTTGTGACATTATCAGCTTTTTTCCCTGCCTAAGTAAGCTTTTTCTTTACATTTTTAAGTTTTGATGCTTTTCAAATTGAAAGGTAGAAAATAAGCAATGTTAAGCAACTCACCAACAGCCAGGGAACTGGGGTTTTTTTTGTGTAAAGTTACTCCACTTATTAGAGAAGTCTGAGGTGTCAATTCAGCAACTGAGGAAGCTGCTGTGACTGGTTACCCTGTATAACTAATTGCTCTCAGCATACAGATGCCCTTCAAGTATCCAGACACACCAGCCCTGCCCTATGCACACACCACACATTGGAATAGTGCAGTTCCACTGTCACTGAAAAGCGGCAACCTCACAGCCTCCTGCCCAGTGCTTGTACAGATGCTTGGTGCCAGCAAGTACTGACATAGGCATATGACATAGATCTCAGACTGCAGCCCAGCTGCAAATGCAAAAGTTTAACCAGATTATCTCCAGCTATCAGCTTCCATGACAAACCAAACAAGGCAGTGAAGCTTTAGAAGCTTTATGGTGAGAACAGAAGACTCTCCCCAACCTCAACAGTCATCCACTATTAAAGACCCCAGATCAAGCAGTGATGGACAAGACATTCCTGCCCTCTGCCCCTCCAAGGAGGAAGCATTACATGCTGCTCACTTACTTGTTGGGATACAGAACTGCACTGTGCTTCCAAGCAGCTCACAGAGCAAAGCATCATCACTCAAAATACTTACCTAGCTTAGCCTGATAGTCAGGTAATTCAGAAACAGTGAGCCAAACCCAGGTGAGATTAGCACACATTTCAGACGGCTTGTGTTTTGACTTAATACCAGATGTGATGGAGTTGAGTGGTTCCAAAAGACAAAACCTGGACATCAGTCAGTTGTTGCAATGAGTGATGCTCTTCTCTCCCAACTTATGACTACAAATTCCACCCACTGCCTTGCAGTATCATCAGTTGTGCTACAGTGTGACGACCTGGCTTACAGAGAGATTTTCTGAGCTTGTTTTCTCTTGTGAGAGCAGGATTTAGCAATATTTGCTCCAAGTCAACATGCTGTTACGGAGTCAGAGCCTAAGGAATAAAAACAAGGATTCCCAGGCAGTACAGTCTGTGTAGCCATGTTGCTCATCTGTCCCCACAGCCACAGAAGAGTTCCTCCCAAGCTACATAAAGTCACTTCCCCTCCCGAGTCATTATTTAATCCTTACAGAACAAAAGCCAAATTCTAGAGCATGATCATTTATTGTCCTTTTTAAGAAATACAAAGGCAGCTTTACAAAAAGACGGCCAGTAGTTATTACCACAGCAAATTTCATTATAACCTAATTCACTGTAAAGTGAAACCTGCAGGCAAGTATAAACTGCGAGAGACAAACTGCTCCTCCAAATCACTCGGCAAGACAGATGCCTCCCTACAGCTTGAACATGTTCCAGTATAGCCCCATAATCTGTCACTTTGACAACTTCCAGGACATATCCAGGAATAAGAATCTTAAACCTGGCTGACACTTCTGGAACTGATGTGGCTGCTTAAACACCTGAGAGCTAACCGTTCCTCCTGCTTTACAGGAAAAATAGATGGATACAGCAAACCACAATTCTGAAGTGATACAGAGGGGAAAAAGATGCAGTTCAAGACTGCTGGCCAGATAAAGAATAGTCTGTGTCATTTGAAGTAAGCATTTTTAAAGTATTATTTTTGGTACAGAATCTTTTGTAAAGTGGAGTTGCATGCTTCGCTCTCCTCCACCAAAGCAGTGAAGGATCAGGGGAGCCACTTAAGGTCTTGTCAATTGCCAAGTCTCATAAGAAAATTCAGACTTCTGATCCACACACCAGAAGGTAAGGTGTCATAACTTAGTCCTTCAGCTGGGAGACTTCATAGAGGTACGCACCAAGCATCTTCACCCCCTGAATGTAGTTGTACCTGGAAAGATGATGCTTCCATTAGCAGTGTCTTAGTCTGAGCTGTATTTCTACAAGTTGTGCATTTTGCAATATCAGTCCTATGCAGGCAGGACAGGCTACAGGCACTACTCCCAGCCTTACCAAAATCTCCTCTGGCAAGAGAAATGCCACCCTTGGGGTAGGGAAGAGCTGGGAGACCAAAGTATAAAAATGACTTCTGGTTTTAAGTGTATAAAATCAGAAGAAGCAGTAATGAGATCAAGATTCAGCTACAGACTAGTCACCCACCCAGTCATCCTCTGCCAGGGAGAAATAGGTTCTTTTGCCTTCCAGAAACTTAAAGAGCAAAAGCCCAGCCCCTCTTGGGGTGACAAAAACCACAGTACAACTTAGGCTGGCACCGGGATATTCTGTTACCTATTTAGCTTCTCATTTTGAGAGTGGGCTCCATCATCTGCAGCTCCAACAGGAAGCAGCATGACATTCTTGCCTGTTGCTTCTTGAAAAGTAAGGGTAACTGGAATGCTTCCTCCTTCCCTCGTCAGGTCTGGTTCAACTTCAAAAACTAGAACAAAGTGATACGCCAGTCAGTCTGGAGTTGTATTTTGTTTCTCCAAGCCAGATCCTTACTGCTGCTTACGCAATCAAATACCAACCACTTCTGTATCATGTGCTGACCAAGTTTTGCTCTTAAGGATTGCACATGACATGCTTCCTTACTTGGTAATAGGCATTACAAAAGTGCAGAACACTGCAAATATAACCACCTCTCTCTACTTCTGGTTCTGGAAGAGGTTTTTAAGTCCTCTCAATGCCAAGTGAAAAAACACACTGACCTGTCTTCATGGCCCTCCGACCAGCCACATAGTGGGGGTGGTTGAAGTCTGACACCCAGGGTTTTCCACCATGGCCTAAGTATACTCTGAATTTGTTGGGGCTCTGCAGCTCTGCAAACTTCTTGCTCAGATAGTCTTCAACCTGTAAGAAAGATTGAAGAGTTATCCACTGTTCAGATTTGTATAAACACTGGTAAAGACTGTATATATTAAAAGCATCTTACAGACTTGCAGGTCACTACTAGTGTACTTTCCCTACTATTATTTTAAACTATTCCTACATATCTCTGCTCCAAAGTCAGGATCTTCTTTAGATAAGTTAATGGTATACTGCAGAACAGCTAGCGAGTGTCCAACCCTCATGCTTTTGAAAATGCACTTCTGACAATCCAAGTGCCTTACAATTAAATTAGCATTTACCCCTAAACCCTTTGAGTGGGTTGAGAGAAACTGAACAGTCAGGCCAGAGTTATCCACTGTGGGACCACACAGCAACTCCCTCAATTGTCTGAGTTTAGGTGCAGAACAGGGAAGGTGGTAGCAAAGTAAATAACCAAAAGTAATTTGGAAATCAGAAATACTCTTCCCCCAGACATGCAGAACAGGGGAAGTTGAGATGCTGTTTCGAGACCATCAATCCATCTCAACATACGTGCTTTGTGACTTCTTCAGGAGTCATGTTTGGCACAATCCGGATTGAGAACTTGCCAATCACTTTCCTAGGAATCACAGTCTTGGCTCCAGGGGCTGAGAAGGCTCCTTCAATCCCATGGAGAGACAAGGAAGGGTATCTCCATCTATGCATAAGGATATCTTTCTGCAAAAGCAAAGATACAAGGTTACATGAAGTTTGACAGAGCTCCCCAAACAATTTCTTCAGTCTAACAAAAGCTTTACAAGAAAGTCCTTTCCCATGGAGAAATACAGCTCATTCATGACCACCAAGTTACAAACAGAAGCTGTTACTCCCAATTAAGCACACATTTTGATACAGTAGTTGGGGTTTCAGCACCTCAATACATTCAGTATCTCCAGATTGGCTTTCTCCTAGTTTGATAGATCTTACAGGACATGACTAGTCTGCTTATGACGAGGAGACAAATACATAAAATGTCTTAGGTTGGAGGGGACCTTAGATACCTAACCCCACCTCCCTGCCATGGGCAGGGATACCCTTAACTAGACCAGGTTGCTCAAGGTCTCAATATGTAATATTGTTACCATTTAATTCTCCCCTTAATTGCTACCATTTAAGGTGTCCAAGTGCAGTGTGTAGGAAGTGTATTGAAAGCTCTGGTCCCCACTGCCTCAAGTCAGGCAGGTGCCTTCATCACAGGTCTTCCAGAAGCCTCACCACTATGCACACCGAGGCACACAGTGTGCTCCTACTTCTACCCTCAGTTGTGTTAAACTGCCTGAACTTCAGGTTGATTAAAGTGAGCATTATTGCCTTTTTCAGATACATTTCTGCATTTCTTCCTTGCTGCCTTGGACACAGCTGTTGGGTACACTGGATACAGAATTCAACACATTTGTGTCCTCTATAGCCAGCTACAGTATCCCAAACCCGAACTTCACTGAAGAAACTCAGGAGACTTAAAAATTTTGTGACCTTCACATTAACAGTTTGTTTTGTTCCATGTATAACCTGCCTCTAACCTCTCACAACAAATTTAACTGTCACAGTTTAAATCTCCAGGTGAAAAGCAATGTGTTTGAGATTGCAGCCTTCTCTCCCATTTCTCTCCTTAGCCCCAAGATCCTTCCTGCATGCACACAGCTTGGTTAGAACTCCCTTGGTGAGCTAAGCTAGGATTTCAGTGTAGCCAAGACTGAACAGCTTTAGTTCAGTATCGTATACAAAGAGCACCTTGCCAGCTCCTCCTTATATGCGTGCAAGCTTTATTTAATTCATTACTTTATAGGACAAGGCTAAACAAGGAAGTCTCTCTGCTCCCAGTTGAAATAAACCTGAGCATGTAAAGACAAGGTTGAGGATATAAAATTGTTACTTAGAACTATTTGAGTCTGAAGTCTCCTCCTGACAGCACTAGAACAGAAAACAGACATGCACATGTAAACTTGTCTTTTACAACACTTGTTTCTGCTTTTACGATGGATGTATTTATATCTGAGGTTTAATGCTTTAAAATTAGTACATAATAGCACCTTGCAACATTCAATGCTGTTAAAAGTATTAACTTCAGAAGTTCCCTGGACAAAGGACTGAGAAGTTCAGACACAAGTTTACTGAAGTTGAGCCTTTTCAAAGATTGATTGGCTGTCTAGTTCATAGCTACAAAACAGTCCTTCCTTGTCAGGTCTAGGAAGACATTTAGTATGTCAACTTTAAGTTCATCACAGCTAGATCTCAGCCTCTTTTCTTATCTACTAAGTCATCTCTGTGAGCAACTACCTACACCTGTAGGAAATTTAGTGGGTTATCAGAAGTGAAGAAATCAGGTGCTCTGTGTTGATGCAGTATCTGACCTGTGGAAAAGTGCTAGCTGTTCTTATGTGGCTTTAAGAGAACAGTACTAAAGAAAGTTCTGTAAAAGTCTGAAATGCTACTTATACATGGACCAGGGAGCATTTATTTAAAGCTGTCTAGACTGCTTGCCTTAGGCATGGGATAACCTACACTAAGTTTCCAAGCACCTAACACTTTGCAGAGGAACTGCTGGTGTTAAGTATGCAGTCAACTGTACAGTAGACAAAGTTATCATGAAGGCAATCTCACCACCTTAAACACATCAGATGAATTCTCTGCCTACTAAATCACTTGGTAACTACCCAAGTATCCACAGAAGCTTGTTTGCCTTCTACTTACATAGACATCTTGAACCAACACAGCTAACGAGGGTAGGGAGGGAGGAGAACACGGTACCTTTGTATCATGCAGTAGTTTTGTTGCTCCTACATCTTTTGCATATTCCTCCAGGTCAAAATCAATCTTCTCATATAGTGCCAGCTCTTCATCAGTAAGAGGTGCCACCGCTTCATAAATGCCTGGAATGAGGATTTTCCCCTTCTTGTCTATAAGAGAACCTGTAAGCAAGAAGCATCTAATATCAGGATTCAAGCAGAAAAAAATAGATCTCATTGCTGGCAACACTTTTCACAGGTAACAAATATTTGCTTTCTGAAAACTCTGTAAATCTAATCAAATTCTGACCTCTACTTCCCAGAGCCTGTACTACTAAGCATGGAAGGCTCTTACTGAACTTGCAGCTATTCAAAATACACACTTCCTTGCAATTACACTTAATTCTACTGGTACATTTTTGCTCAACATGCTGTTGAAAGCAAGATTTCCAAGGAGCTGAATATGGCATCCAAGTAAGAATTTACAGAAAAGACTTTTAGTTAACATACAAGTTTGCAACATGATTTTAGGGCATGCTAAAGTAGGTAAACAATTTCTTGGCAAGACCATCATATTTCTGTACCTAAGGCCCCAGCCTTGCATACCTGGGAAGCATAATTTCATTGGTCATTGCTTTGCCAGTTTACATAGCCCTATGAACCGCACTCACTGCAAGCTCACTCACATTTTAGTGGGTTTTATTCCCATTTTAGATGCATTCAGTGAAAGCTGCTTTTTCTTACCCATTAGAGTAATGAGATCTGTCATGGCCTCATGTACTGAACCACCATAAACTCCAGAGTGAAGGTCTTTGTCACTACATTCCACCTGTTTTGAAGTGAATTAAGATTCAGGTTAATTCAAGCATGAAGATGCTGTCAAATGCACAGAACAGACTTATACACAGGACTTATGCACAGAACAGACTTATACTCTTGTGTGGGATGGAAAAATATGACCAGATTTTAGTAAACCAAACTGTTCTGATATGTGGGGACCTTGCTGAACACCTGGAAGATAAAAGTGGACTAGATTTGAGTAAAAACAAGCTGTTCTGAACAAGCCATGCAGGATAATAGTTGATGAATGCACTAAAAAGATCAGGCTGGGAAATTGCATGGAAGCGTATGAGAACAGACACAACTAAGATAGTCTCAAGGATGAACGTATCAAGAAAAACAAATAATCCTGTTTGGCTTTAGAGTTCAGATACAGAAAACTGTATACAAGCAGCTCTCTGGGACTCTCACACACTCTCACTCACATTCATGCACAACTTTGCTTCTGCTTTTGCTCCTGCTTTGACAATAAAAGGCCTTGCTTTCAGCTCAGACCAGAGGCTGCCATCTCCTTCATTGCCACACCCTTGCTCTTTGATGCACATTTTGAGACTGCATCTGTTTTTGAAACCAGACCAGTCGGTTGTAGTACATTAAAGCAGATACATTTTATACTGCTCTGTGGAGTACAAGCCCTTAGTACTGACTGTTCCAACCCTGGGGACTTCAGTGGTGACATCTCCTCTTGCATTCAAGGAAATATTTGGATGAAGACAGCTATGCCTGTCCTGCTTTAAGCTAAATAGAACCAGTTCTGTTCAGTGAATTTTACTTCTCAGCTCAGTATCTTCTTACAGACTGCACTTTCTGAAGTCAGCAGCATGTTTTTGCAGACAGTGCCTGCTACTAGCAGTGATAACACCTGATGTTTGCAGTTACTGCCTGGGACTGGGATGCAGAAAGGCTCTTGCTGATACTTATTCCTACAGTGACCAAGGCCACTGCTGGCTCTTGTGTGCCTCACTGCAGGTGCCACAAAGTAAGAAACATCACAAGTAAAAAGCTGCACCTCCGGTGAGTTACAGACAGGACAAGTGACCAACCATATACATAATATTCAGCATAGAACTCAGGGATCACAAGGGTTTAGGTCTTTTTTTTTTCCCCTCCTCTCTTTCCTGCAATGGCCAGCACTCAGAGGGGACTCCACCCATGCTTCTGCCTTTGATCCCAATTCGAGCTCCTGAATCCAGCTTCTGTATCCAGCTCCCCTCTGCCACTGAGCCTGGGACTACCTGGTGCCACCTCCTCTGCAGCATCAGTGGGAATTGCTATCAAGGAGTGGGTGGAAGTCAGGTTCGATATCAGTTACTATTTTTATTATTTCCTTATTCATTAAAGCCATTTTACTTTTTTTTTTCACCAATCTATAAGTCTCTCTATTGCACTCCCTTTTCCTTCCCATTGAGGAGGGAGAAGGGGTTAGAGGGTGTCTGTCAGCATTTAGTGGCCGGCCCAGCCCTAACCCACAACAATGCCATGAGACAATCCTCCAGTGAAGATGCTGGCTTATCTTGCTTCATACATAAAGTTACCCCTCCCAAGCAAGTATCATACAGAATAGTAAAAAGGTGTTTAGAAAAGTAGTAGAAATTTTTCTACTTAATTTCATCTTTTAGAAGAAAAGCTATTGATGTGAAAAGTTGGAGCTACCACTCCAGCAGAAAATTCAGTTTAATACTAGTTTCGCAGCACCTACCTCTATAAAGTAGTAGCAGACACCCCTCAAGCCATAGGTGATACAAGGCTTCTTCTTGCCTAGCCAGTAGTTGTCAGAAATGCAAACATAATCCACATCTTTGAAAAAAGTATCTCGCTGAGCAAAAATCAGTTCATCAAGGCCTTCAGATCCTGATTCTTCCATACCCTCTAAGCAAAACTTAACGTTTACTGGAAACTCCTTTGAAAATGAAACCAAGAACAGATCAAGTATGTGAAAACACTGGACTCCTTCAGCAGCCAGTAATTTTAATCTGTCATGTACAAAGCAGGAAAATCGGTAAATGAGTTGCACGACAGTGAAATTTATTATACACAAAGTATTACATTGAGGGCACTTACACCACCCTTCATTTGATGGAATTCAAAGTCTTTGAAAAAGTCGTAACTAAGCTCTCCAACAGCTTGCTCCCTATGCTCTTAGCTGTGGGAATGCATCAGAAATCTATCACCAAAGGTAAGTCACAGGGCTGTGGAAGCTAATATTAACCTCAGATATCATGCCACAGGAGGACAGAGTTAGCCCTGTCTATCCAGTCTCATATGCCTAGACAGCACTTGAGACTGGTAATTCTCAGACGCCTTGAGCTACTTCTGATTTCACTTTCCTGAAGAGAAGCAGCAAAGCTCCCAGTTGAGTGTTACTAAGTTAATATCTTCTTAGAACTCAGTGGCACTGAGACACTAAGCTTTGCTAAAGGCCAAACTAATTCGACATCCTTACTACATGCAAGTGATCACATTTGATTATTCCTCCTGTTCCAGACACTTGCATATGTATTTTCCTTCCTACACATTTTATTTAAAGCAAAAGTATTTAAAGTGCAACTCAAGCATCTACGAGACTAACTTGTCAGCAAGTCAACTCAACCCTTCTGGGACATAAGGGAATTTACAAGACTATTGCATCATTCCTGCAATAAACTGAATAAGCAGACTTGCCTCACAAGGGTTTGTGGCTTGGATAACATTTATTGCTAGACTCGGCCATATGGGAAGAAAAAAAAGCAGCACACATTTTAGGCACATACCTGGTTAGTTTGCTGATAAGCCTCCAAGGCATTCAGCCAGGCAAGCACTGGACCTTTGTCATCTGTTGCTCCTCGCCCATACAACTTTCCTGTGGAAACAAGATACAAATTAACCAGAGTGGAGAAAAAATTAGATGAAGCCTCAGTCCTCTTTTCTCTGCAAGGCAAAGCATCTTTTTGGATAAGTTTTCCAGCCCTGCTTATATCAACTTTCATTCTTGGTTCGTCTCAAGTAGAAGTTTTACATGGGTGCATGAGGTGGGCTGTAAGTGGGACAGGTACAGGACAGCAATCATTCTCTCACACACAGAGCTAGCCCACCTTTTCCCCCAGCTGCTTCCCTGGATAAGAGTTGAACATAAGTCTGGAAAAGATGCAGCTGCCTTGGGCTACAATATTCCCACATCCTTGACAACAGAATCTTCTACAAACGCATCAAGGGTATAGAAACAAGTTACCTCTTTTTAACAGAAACTTATCCAGTATTAACTTCAATTCAATAATTCTTTGTTTGGCGAGTAAGAATTCAGTAGCTACTGACCAATCACTTCTCTGGATTCTCCAGATAGAAGCGGATCTCCCTAGAAAAGGCTTTAGTAAAAGGCAAGTTTTACAGGCTACAGAGAAGTCCCAGGAAATGTAGCATTTGGGATTACTATAGAGGCAAATATTGCTGCAACTCAGAGCTGTGGTTAGAATCCCTAAGCACCAGGTGTAACAGAACAGGTCAGACAGCTTGCAAGGTAAAGAGCCATTGGTAAATATGCCTCCTACACTGCAAGGCTGCTCAAAGATAAACTACAGCCTGAGGCAAGTCTAGCTCCTGCTACCAGACAAGAGAATCCAACTCAGTAGCTGGACTCTGCTGCCTCTGACCAAGTGGTAGGTACCACAGATACTTCTTTTCTAGGCAATGGTTAACGCTTATGCAACAAGAATGGTTAATGCCCTTCTATTCATATGACCTTTGACACTCAACACTGATCAAATGGAACAAGGAAGAAGCCATCAGTAGCACCAGCTTTAAACAGAAAAGTAGTATTTAGTCTCCTCGTAGCTACTGGCAATGTGTTGTTTCAACAAGAGTTACTGCACTATTTCTTCACCACTATTACGAGAGAGGGACACTTGTCTGGGCACTAGCTCTGTAAAACAGTTTCTGCAGGACCCCTTGTAACACACTATGCAAGCACAAGGCAACTTGGAGAGGCTGCTGTACTACTCCTGTATCCAGGCATAAAGCCGCATTGAGCATTGTTCTCCTGCACCACTTCAAAAATCCCTGCAGTCTGACATGACCTTACAGACTGCAAGTCATGAACAGCCCAAGAACTACCTCTAGAAAGATTTCTGGCAACAAATTGTTACCATGAAAGGCAGCAGTTACAACTTTGCTGTAGCTAGAAAAAAGATAACCTGCAAGTACATCCTAGACTATCAGAATAGAAAACAAGCCCTGACAGCAGCTGAGATTCTGCAGCTCTACTTGTTTACCACTTCCCCTCCTGTGTATTTTACCTCAACAACATTGAGCAAACACCCACATGGGTTCTTACTTTCCTTTCCCCTTTCATTGAAGAGTACAACTTCAGAACAGCTGAGAAATGCCACACTTGTTAGAGAGGTGCTCATCAGTCTGAAGTCCACTGCTCTTACCTTCTCTTTCTACCAGTGTGAAGGGCTCACTGTCCCAGCCGTCCTCTAGCGCTGCTGGCTGAACATCCAGGTGACCATAGACACACACAGTCTTTTTGCGCGGGTCTGAGCCAAGCGTTCCCAGAATAATTGGCGGCAGAGGGATCTCTGATCCATCAGGCAGCTACGAATGGGATGCAAGAAGTTTTCTTCAAACATGGCATGTCAGAGTGGCATATTTTTATCAGGTGAATGAACACTGCAGACATTATGAGATTAGGGGCTTAGACAGCTAAACAAAAATAAGCTACTTAAACTGACTGCCAGAAGCAGCGTGCCAACAAGAGCATGACAGCACTACACCGGCAAGTTTTCTGACAATTTCCAGTAATAGTCAAAATGTCCAAAGCAACTGGGAACAGTTAGCTTTAAACTAACAATCCCACATCAGATTTTAGCAGAGCAAGCTGCCTGAACGCCAAACTGCCATATCTAGTGCTGACATAAGCATAAGTGATAAACTCCATTGAATATTGCATTCTGCATCGCTTGACATTGCACTTTCATCCCATCCATAGTATATAGCTCTCCAGACAAAAAAAATCCCTGACAGTGGGATCACTAAGTACAACACATGCCTACACCCAAATAAGGTCAGCATAAGAGCTGTATTTCTCTATACCAGCCTATGCTGTTAAGCAAAAGGCAGCACAGTGCCAATTAGCTTGGTTCAAGAGTTCAAGAGTTGAACTTGGCTTAGTCCTTCGGAATACCCCACAACCAATTATCACATGCTGTGCCCAGTCAGCATGTACTTCCTTTCTGGTGAACATACAGCCCTGGACACTGCTCAACAGCTTTGACTTTTTGCTCATATGGGCTCCAAGTTTCAATTTTTTAATCAACAGCTTATGTGGTCCTTGGCCAGCCACAGCTCTACTGCAAGAATTTAGAGTATTTAGTACACAGCACAAATTGCTGTGCAACAGTGAACCAAGTCAGATCATGCAATTTAACCAGTTGCTTTACATTGTCCTTCACTGCTATAGCAGCAACATACATAACGCACTGACTAGTTTTGCCTACGCTTAATATAAAACTAAACACTAAAGTTAACTTTAATCCAGCTGCAGGAGTTATCTACATAGAAATGTTACTTGTAAAACTCCACAACATCAGTTCTTGCCCCTGAAAAGTTACACTGATGAAAGGAACAAGTTCATCTTCGAATTAAATTAAACACTTCTAATGGAACTTTAGGCTGTAGAGAGCAGCAGAGCTAGAATTATCCCACAGATTCCTTCCCAGAGAGTATATGATATCAGCTGCTTCCCCCGAGACCTACAGTGCTACAAACAAGTATACTTGAGTTATCACAAGCAAGAACTGCTCAGAGGGTCCCAATACATACAAGATCTTGCCCAGCAGTCATTAGCACCAATTACAATGATGATCTAAAAACTAACAAACACTCCAGTACCACAGGATTTTGAATGCTACTGTCCAAATGCTAGTCTAGCAAATTGGTTATGGGTCTTATTCTGTGTGACACAGTGACTAGGAAGAACACAAGTGGATGGTTCTCTAGGATGAGATTTTCATAAGCACATTTCTCAGGTGAAAGGCAGTCCAGATAGCTAAAAATAAGTAGGCAACTCATCCTATTAAAGATCCTTCTCTATCTGGTAGAGCAGTGCAATCTTTTGTCAAAAAGCAGCACTTCTGGAAAAGCCTAGCAGGCTTTCAGAAGACTTAAAGAAATTTCAGTCAGTATCTTTATAGTCTACACATCTAAGGTTGAACATCAACCTAGTGTTAAAAACATCTAACATTTTTGTTGGCAGGTGCTCTGTTCATGTTAAGTTAGAAAAGTATTTAAAAAAATATTTAATACACCATCCAAGATGTAATACAACATGCTTAACTGACCTGGATGCCAAGGTTTTCTATAAACAAAAGTTTTAACAGGAAGCTCAGGCTGTGTGGCAGGAAAGACACTATCCTACACACCCCAACAAGCCACTGCCATTCTAGGCCACTACCTACCAGACCCCTTCAGTGATCCTGACCGAAAGACCATCAGACATCAAGTGACCCACACAGCCCAAGTACACTCAAGCTGTGCTGCACAGACAGCTTTGCCTTCCTGCCTGTGTTGTGCTCTGCATAACCTTGGGCTGCAGAATAAGCTTCAGCAGTCGGCTGTACCTTGCAGGCAGCTCCCACTTGGTACTGCAGATTATACCACCCACATGTCCTTGTCTTTATCTGAAAGTGCAGCAGGATGTTCTCATGTGAATATCCCTTTTGTTTGGCAATAGAATCAAACAGCTTGAATACGTAAAATAGGATAACATTTCCATGAATGGACGCCTGCTAGAGGCTTGCAGTTCCCAGTATCTGAAAGGACATAAAATTATCTATACTGTTGTCTTTTGTATAGTGGTAGCTCTAATAAACAGCATTTTAAATGATACTTTATGAACCCCAAGTGCCTCTCTTACTGGGATCACAGGAAGCCAGCACCTACTAGTGCAAAACAACCAATCTTTTAAAGAGACTTCTATTAAGCTGATGTGGAGATGCTCACATACCGTTTGCTTCCCAATATCCACAAGTTGGGTTGTGCCTCCCAGTCGCTCGATATCCTGCGCAGCAACCTCCATCATGCGTCTGATTTCGGCCCTCTTCTCCGGCCATGCTGACACACTCTGAATGGCCACCCACTGCGCCAGTCGCTACAGACAGACAGAAAAGCTAAAGCTTTTACTGCACGTGAATGATGGTGTGGGAGGCACAATACAAAGACAATCCCTTGCAATCCACCTAGCACAGTTTTAGTCAAGCTTAAACTTGAGGCAAGTCAGCTCTGTCCTCTGCTCAAAGGAGTACTCTTAGCCATTACTATTACACTCAGAGCTCTCCAAAAGATCACTTTCCTACAGTTGCCTCTGCTGTGTAGCACGAAGTCTACAGATACATAAGGTAAGCTTAAGAGTATGACAGCTTGTGCATGTTGTGCCTTTCATGGATGTTTACAGAATGGCAACCAAAAAAACTGTCTTAGAAAGGCTGCCTTCACTTTTCCCCCCCTCCTGTGAAATCAGTGGGAACAACCATCAGAAACTGAACACTTGACACAATTCTTGCCTACAAGTTCACAGTGCTATGCTTCCTATTGTCACAGGCGAAACAGATTGCAATACAAGACAAATAGCAGGTTAAACAGCAAGGTACAGGAAGCAACCTGTCCCTCTGTATCCCAACATGAAAAGTTTCATAAGAGAAGGCTTTATTCCAGTCTTGTTTATATCTTTCCTCTCCCACAGCAGAAGGGGAGACACAGTATAAACCTAGTTTGGCATTCAGGAACCAGTGTGAAATTTCTTTTACTTTTAAATAAGTCACTGCATGTACTAAACAGTAATAGAGCACATCCTAATAAATCTGCCATGGAGATTCAGGCCTTTAAACAAAAGGCTTAAAGTTAGGAAACAGCTTTCTGACTTAACCCAACTCAGTCACACTTGCTGCCTGCTCCTCCCTCTCCCCACTCACATGGCATTACTCTTATCAGGCATATTATATGGATAGAACAACCAGTGTGAAGCTGACCACTTAACTTTTAAGACCACATAGCTGTCTGTACTGCAGGACAAAATGCAAAGAAAACTTACCTGAACGTAGAGGTCCTGGTGCTCATCAATGTATTTAAAGAGTGTTTCAAGAGCAGACATTTTCTGACCAGAACGGTGTTGCTGAAGACCCTGTGACAGGAAAATAATTTAGCCTTCACACGTTTAAGAAGCAACACACAGTGGTCAGGCAGCCACAGAAGGCTTTCACCTTTCAGCTGCTAACGCCCTACACCAAGCTGGGCTAGTATAGAACTTGAGGCCACTCTCTCTCACAAAAATGAGACAGTGAAGTGGCTAAACAAAGGCATATTTAATCTCAAGACCACCATTTCTGCTTCATCTCCCCCATAACAACTTTGAAAGTTAAACTGAGCAAGCTTGTCTATAGAGAAACTTTAATCAAGTCATGTATGTCATGTTACTGCAAAATTTCAGGCAAAAAGTTACTTATGTAAAATTCAACTTCAAGGAGTAAATTTTGTTAAAAAAGTTCAGCTAATAGTTGTGGCACAGGCCTGAATGCTAGGCGCTAGGTCCAAGAAAGTACCACACTTGCTTTGTGCTCTACAAAGACTACTAAAAGCAGGCTTAAGAACTCTGTTTTCCTCAGCTTTGAAGTTCCACAGAGCCTTTGCAAAGAAGTCTGAGTGAAGCCACAGGAACAGAAACCAGCCCCAGCAGGCCATGAGCAAGTGGTGAGTGACTAGCTCAGTGCTACCACTTTGTTGTTCTATTTGAGTTTCAATTGAAGTTCATGTGACAAAATTCAAGCCCTCTCCCCTCCTCAGTTTTCTGTCTTCCCTACCAGTCTGAAGTCCATACTTAAAATACATAAACTGTCCACTCAACCAACAAAACCAACAAGCTTAAACCAAGTTCTCAGTTTAGAGCGAAAGATACAGCACACCTCTAAGCCACAAAAATGAGCTTTACAAATAAGGCCCTGAAATCCAAAGGACCATGAGGAAAAACGCCGGTGTGCATGTAATACACTGAACAAGCATGTTCAGCAGCACCAACTGCTGTGATTCAGTGTTTTGTCCAGTCAGCTTTATGCCAGATCCTTTAAGCCTTTCCTTCACTTCTGTGTGGAAGTCACAAGACAAGTACAATAGCTGTTAAAACATTTGGCTGTTTATCTTAAGATTACTTGAACAGCTGACTACTCAGCTAAACGAATACTTTCAAATCGCAGGTTGTCCCACACAACATACTGTGACATAAGCGCATCTTAACACCCCAAAATCTACAAGAGACTTACAGAATCCATTTTCTTTCAATCAGGGTTGTACCTACACAGATCACTCATGTTTGACATGTGAGTCTTTTCACTTGCTAGAAACTGCTTCTATTTAATTTACAACTTCCATCAAGTTTAAACATAGATAATGAATTTTAAGCACCAATTAGAACTACCCCAAACACCAGAGAGCTCAAGCATTCTGTTCAGCAGTCACAGACAGTGAAAACAATGTCTTCAAAAGGATTATATGGACACAACCAAGCTAAAGTAATGCTTCTCACTGAAGCCTGGTTTCCCTCACAAAGCCACCATCCTCACACACAGCTCAGGCATGATTCATCTGAAGTTTTTCAGAGGAACCAGCACACAAGCATCAGTCAGTGCATCTGACCCTCCTCTCCAGCCAACCAATTCCTATAGCAACATCAGGGTTCTTCACAGCATGGATAAATCACAATATATTACATGGAGAATGATACTCTTGTCCAGTACAAACGTGATTTGAACTACTTGCCAAGTCAGCGACTACTTTAAGCATCACCTTAAACCTAGTTAAATATTCCTGAAAATCAGAGGGGCAGTGAATCACTCAAGTCTCATAGCTGAGCTGCAAAATCAAGTCTGCCCTGAAAAGCTTTGAACTTAGAAAAGCAACCGCTGCTTACTGCACAGCACCAGGCTGGATAGTACTTCCCCTGCCCTCTTAAAAAAACGAGACTAGACATACCCACCAGCCCCTCAGGTGGGATAACTTAATCCTTCCCACCTGCATGGAAAGGGCTCTGCAAGTTCTACCTTTCACCCCACAGTATCGGTTGTACTACAAGAACTACCCCTGCACCACGACGCCTTCGCCCCCTTGATCCCCAGGCAAGACGAGGGCCCCGGGCAGCGTCTTGTCAGGTTACAGGCGCCCGTGGCCATCGCCCACCGCCCGCCACCCTCCACAAGCCACAATGAGCAGCAGCAGCGGCAGCACACGACCCCACCGCCACAGCAGAGGCCCTGCTCTTCAGGCTGAGGTTGACTCAAAAGGTCAGATTTGGGACTTGGAGACGCCGGCCTCGGGGCGGGCGGGAGGCCGCGGGTTTCCTAAGGGCAGCAGGAGGCTCACGGCGAGAAGGACCCGGCGCGGGGAAGGGTGCAGGAGGGCGGCGGCAGTTCCCCTCTGAGCGGCGGCCACGGCTCCGCCGCGCCGCGGGAGCGCCAGCCAGGCCTAGACACCACCCGGCCCGGCGCTTCCTACCGCAGCACACTGGGCGAGGCCCGGCCGGGACACCGCGCACCCGGCATCGAGCCCCAAGGCGGCGGAGCCAGCGCCGGCGCTGACCCGGAGAGGCCCAGCCCTGCCTCACGCGCCGCGGACAGCGCTCAGGGGCCCTGGCCCGCCCCTGCCGCCTCCTCCCGCACTCACCCCTCTCCGTCCCGGCTCCCCGTCGTAGGCAGCAGCTACCGCCACGGCCCTTTAAATACCCCCGCGCCGGCCTCCGCCGCTCCGCCCCGCCCCTCCCCGCGCCACGCGCAGCCCCTGGCCAATCCGCGGGCAAGGTGAGGGGCGGCCCCGCGGGGTCGAGCGGCTGCGGGGCGGGGCTTGCCCGCAGAAGGGGCGGGGCCGGGGCACCACCCGGCGAGGGTCCCCGGTGCCGGGTCCTTCCGCCGGAGCTTCACCTCGGGGCGGGGGAGCCGTAACGGCCTGTGAGAGGAACGTGAGAAGTAGCACAGGGGATAACAACGGGGAATGTGATATAGGAGAGGCCAGTCCTGGGACCCGTCGTGTTCAACATACTCATCAAGGGCCTGGACTACGGGGCAGGGTGAATTCTCAGCAAGTTCGCTGCTGATGCAAAACCGGGAGGGGTGACTGACACACCAGAGGGCTGTGCTGCCCTCCAGCATGACCTGCACAGGATGTAGAGTGGGGCAGAGAGGAACCTAATGAGGTTCAACAAGGGCAAGTGCAAGGTCCTGCACCTGGGGAGGAACAGCCCCAGGCATCTGTACAGGTTAGGGGTAGACCTGCTGGGAAGCAGCCCTGAGGAGAAGGATCTTGGGGTCCTGGTAGACAATGAGTTAACCTTGAGCCAGGCAGTGTGCCCTCATGGCCAAGGACACCAGTGGGATCCCGAGCTGCAGTAAGAACAGTGTGGCCAGTAGGTCAAGGGAGGTCATCCTTCACCTCTACTCTGCCCTGGTGAGGCCACATCTGGAATATTGTGTCCAGTTCTGGGCTCCCCAGTTCAAGAGGGACAGGGAACTGCTAGAGAGAGCCCAGTGGAGGGCAGTGAAGGTGACCGTGGTACTGGAGCATCTTTCTTACATGGAAAAGTTGAGAGAGCTGGGACTGTTTAGCCCAAAGAAGGAAAGACTGAGAAGAGACCTTATCAATGTCTACATATCTAAAGGGTGGGTGCAGGAAGGATGGAGCCAGACTCTTTTCAGTGGTGCCCAGTGACAGGACAAGGGGCAATGGGCACAAGCTGGAACACAGGAGGTTCCAGCTAAACATGAGGAAAAACTTCTTTACTGTGAGGTTGACAAAGCACTGGGACAGGCTGCCCAGAGGGATGGTGGAGTCTCCTTCTCTGGAGATCCTCAAAACCTGCCCGAATGCAATCCTGTGTCATGTGCTCTAGGCCATCCTGCTTTAGTGGGGCAGGGGGACTAGATGATCTCTGGAGGTCCCTTCCAACTCCTATGATTCTGTGAAATCTGGTAGAACTTGGCCAGAACCTGTCTGGACAAGTGAATTAATCCAACCAAATATGGGACTGCCCTAATTACCTTCTTATCTTTGTGGTTTAGATTAGATAGATTTAGATGTGGCTTAGATTAGAAAAGGAAGGTGTAATAAAAACAGTAAGATGGAAAAGTGAAGAGCACTTAGTGAAGAGTTTCCTTAGCTCCTGACGACACTAGGAAGGCATGAAGTCATTCCAGGTGCAGAAAGATCAAAGTTCAGGGAAGGCTTGCTGTTACCCTGTGCCTGACCGAAGTGAAGCAAGTCTTTACAAGATGGGAACTGCTGATGCTGCATCTGTTCATGAGCAACTGAATAACTCTGACACCTGTAGCTGTTTGTCATGTAGGCGTGTAACAATTTGGTAACTCACACTGTTTTCTGGACATTTTTCAAAGAACTGTAAAAATGGTTGCTGGCCTCCAGCTGTAGTAAAAGCATTCATTACCTGAATTACTGAGGGAGGTTCGCTGCTCAGTCAGATCTGTTGGGCTGCGTGGTCCTCAGTGCCATGGATAGTAGGAAACGTGCTGATAAAATTTGCTGAGGGTATGAGGCCAGGAGATGGAGGTGCCTGGTGCCCAGGGCTGGGGTACCTCCCCAGCTGCCTGGCTCCTGGCTGGGGGGGTGGGACAGGCTCTGGCTGCCAGGCCCTGCCCTGATGGACCCCCATGAGGGGCCTCTGATGCTGCCAGAACCCCAGACCCTGGGGAGCCCCTGGCACCATGACACCTGACTCTGCTCTGTGTTGGTGGAAGAGCAGGTGAGCAAATCTACTGCACATGGACAAATGGAGCTTATAAACTGGAATAAAGTTTATATCCACACCTCTGTTAGTATAAAATTTGCCCTGGAGCAATAGAAAATAAAGAGAGAAAAAAGAAAAGAAAAGAAAAGAAAAGAAAAGAAAAGAAAAGAAAAGAAAAGAAAAGAAAAGAAAAGAAAAGAAAAGAAAAGAAAAGAAAAGAAAAGAAAATGCTTCTAAAAAGCAGTTTGTTGCATTTATGAAAGGTATTATGTGATACAACATGAAACGTTTCCTGGTGACCTCTTTCCATTTCCATGTTCCTACATGGAAGTTATTTTTGGTACTTTTTGCCCACACTCAAAATAAGCCTCACAAACCAAAAATACGAATCAAGGACATGAGCTGAAAAAAATAAAAACTTATCGAGGCATATAGTGAAAATATTTTGTACTGTATTATCAGAGTTTTCTGCATGGCTGTATTGATCTAAAATCCACAAAGGATTATGTGAAGAAGAAACACAAAAAAACACACAGTAGCTTACCAGAGTGAAACCAAGAACTTTTTTGAAAGATAGCAGACCCAATTATCAGCTTTGGCGGCCTTGTAAATTATCTTTAGGGAATGCAGTTTTGTTTTGCAAGGCTGCTAATTTGGAGGTGAAAAGAATATGTGCTTATATAGAAATCCTTTGGGAAAAGAGGAGAAAGGAAAGGCAGGAAAAGACACATTTATCAGAAATAGTTTAGGAACAGAGGATTACAAAGCAAAATACTTTATAAAGAAAACATGAGGATACTTATCCTTCTCTGGTCCAGACAAAGCTATCTAAACATCTGAACTGTTCTATTTCCTTTTTTAGTATGTTCTCTTTGAAACAGTTTTGTTCTAAAGAAATCATTCATAGATACCTGTGCCATTGCTTTTGAATCCTGGGGGTGTAGTGTCTGTGAGGCAGCTGAAACACTAGCAGGTGAGCAGCTGAGGGGCCTGAAATCTAGGCACTGGTCTGAGGAGAGGACAACTGTGTGAACCAGCTTTGCAGGATGGCTGCGGACTCAGAGCCAGGAGCTGTGGGAGGCCAAGAGAGATACCGCTGCCTTAATAGCTGTGTCTGTCCTCACTGAAACATTCCATGCGAAACCATGAAATGGGACAGAAAGCTTCTATGGATGCTACAGATTATCCCTATATGCAGGTGTATAGCACCTAAACATCTCACATTGCTCAATTTCTTTGTGCTTTCTCCTGAGCGAGGTAAAGGTACAACAGTTACTTTATTGCACTTCTGAGGGGAAAAAAATGAAAAAGACATAAAAAGCTGTAAATTAGTTGACTTCAGCCACTTTATTGTATCTTGCTATTCCCTTTTCCTCTCTATTTTGCGTAGTTCTGCATAGGCAGGTCACAATCCCAACTTTCTAAACACCACGTGCTCACATTACATTAGGTGGACTGCTAGATTGCAAGGAAAGATTGTGTGTAAGGATTTGCAGAACACTGCAGCTTTCAGGGATTCATTTGCTTTCCTGAACGCAATAGCTTTTGGACTGGTGACAGTAAGTTTAAAGCACTAGCGTAGACAGGTTTCAATTGATATTTAAGGAATTCCTCACTGATTGCTTTAATCCCTCCTAAATTTAAGTGTGTCCTATTTATACCACACCTGTGTATATGCACTTATATGGACGTTTGGACTCCATTAACACTGCTTACCTTAAATACACTAAACTGGATAATGACTTGAAAACTTCAAGACAACATTTTTCAAGACAGTATTTCCTTCCTTCTATCAAACGCACAAGAATGAAAAGTGCATTAATTTCTGCTGAATGCACCCTTAGGTGTGCAGTAGTCAAGATGGCATGTCCAGGGGATTCACTGAGGTTTGAATTCCCTGTTTTTCCCAGGTGCTTCACAAGATATGTGGGTGTTTCTACAATCAGCCCGCACCACAGGACTCATGAAATCAACGTAAGGTCCCAGAGCAGCTTTCTGACTTAAAAGAGCTTTAAAAGTACATGCTAACCCTCTTCTTTTATGACTGTGATCCCTGGGGATACTTCATTACCACCCTATTAGGAAACATACTTCTCTTCCACTCTTCTGGAGTCTGAAAGTCATTAAGATCTCACCAGGCTTTGTTATTAAATACACATAAGTAGCTTGATGCATCTGTAAGATTTATGTAAGATTTATGTTCCTCAGCACCATATATTAACTCTTCCTGCATTTTGTATCCTCTCTGCAGATGTGCACATTAATGTGCAGACCCTGTGGGCTGAAGTTCCTAGCCATCTGAGACACGTCAGGCTCTCTTCCAAAAGAATTCCCGCTCTCATTCTGAAACAAGAGAGAGATTAAAGATATTGATGAACTGGAACAAATTAGATAGGGACAAACTAGATTGACTGGTGGCCAGGTGGTTAGGTGGGCTGAAAAATGTGTTATATGGAAATGACTGAGAGGTGGGTTTCTTCAGCCTGAAGATAGGAAGGCCAAGTTAGTATCAAAAGGCAACGGTCTACTATTAACTACCACATGAGTATAGAGAGAAGGAGACAGATCACCCTCAGAGATACACAGCAGAATGGTAGGAGACAATGATCAGAAACCATAGTGAGAGAAACACTGAGCAGATAAAAGGAAGAAAATTGTCAGGGTGGAAGTGGCTGAGCACTGGGACAAGTTGTCCAAGAGGCTGTGGACTTGCCGTCTGTGAGGTATTTGCCATGGAACAGCAGGGACTGGCTGAGGTGACCCAGCGAGAGCTGACCCCAGCTGAGGGGTGCAGTCCCACAGTGTCTGACCATGTCAGGCAGAGCCAGAGGCAGATGACCCGCAGGTGCTGAGGGAGCTGGCAGAAGTCATTTCTAGGCCACTCTCCATCACCTTTGGTAAGTCGTGGGCAACAGGAAAGGTACCTGAGAACTGAAGGAAAAAGCAAATGTCTCTCCAGTCTTCAGAAAGGGCAAGCAGGAGGACTGAGCAACTACAGACCAGTCAGCCTCACCTCCATCCTTGGAAAGGTGATGGGACAATGATAGGACAAGGGACAACGCATGCAAGCTAGATCATAGGAGGTTCCACAAAAACATTAGGAAAACCTTTTCACTGTGAGAGTGGCAGAGCACTGGAACGGGCTGCCCAGAGAGGTTGGGGAGTCTCCTTCTTTGGAGACATTCAAAACCTACCTGGACGCATTCCTGTGTGACCTACTGTAGGTGATTCTGCTCTGGCAGGGGGGCTGGACTAGATGATCTTTCGAGGTCTGTTCCAACCCCTGACATTCTGTGATTCTGTGATTCTGTGATAGTGTCCATTGACAGCCCTAGACAAGAGAAGCATCAAGCCAAATCCAAGGTCCAGCCAGAACCCTGTCAGGAGCAAAAGGAGATAGAGCCAAAGGCCGGGCTGGAGGCAAGGGTGCAACATGGGCCCAAAGTGCATGCAGAGGACAAGAACAGGGACAGGACTGGGAACAAACAACAGTGCCCTGAAACACTGCCAGCCCTGCTCACCCTTGGGGATCCCTCCACCCTGCCCCACCCATGGCCAGGACCTCCTCTCAGACCCCCTAGATCCAGCAGCCACTGCTCAAGTGGGGCTGGTTTCCAGCTCCCCAGGGCCCTGCCTTGTCCAGCCATGGGTCCCCCAAGCCCAGCACACCCCTGGGCCCATGTCCTGACCCAGTCTCTGCTCATCCCGAGGGGTGTTGGGACAGGCCCTGGCTGGGGAAGACATGCCCTGGCAGACCACCTGTGGAGCCCCTGGTACTTCTGGCCCCCAGGGAGCCCCAACCCATCCAGTACCCTGTCAGTGCCATCATCAAGAGTCAACCTATCTACAAGCATAAGTCTAAGGTCCATCCAGGAGGCAGGGCTAGAGGGCTGGAGAGACTGTCTCAAATTAGAAGCAGTGTCAGAGAGCCATACAAAAAGAAACTCTTCTAAATTTGATGTGCAGATTGCCCAAATATCGATGTACTTTTGGCAGTAGCTCCCCACTGCGCTGCCAGGAACAGGCAGTCTTTCTATTTTGGAGATCTTAGGCTCAGAGAGGGCAGGTACTGTACCTGCTTCTGATTTTGAGGCACAGATGAAAGAATGGTGGGAGAGGCTGTTAGTAAATTGTTCTTCCCCAGCACCTTGGAGGACTAGCTTGAAAACTGCCAAGCCAACATATCTTGGAAAGTCATCGAATTGGCATGCCAGATGATTCCCTGCTTGCTGAAATGTTAGTCCAGCTGTGCCAGTGGTCCAAGAGGAGTAAAAAAAGCACCTATGTCCCTTTCGTCAATGTCTTTTCCTCTGCCTAAGAGCCACTAAAGCACTCTGTGCTTCTACCTGACTGTCCTGATATTCTGCATTAATATAATAAGGCAATGGCTCAAATGTGAACAGTGAGATGTGTGCCATGTAACAAGCAAATGTGACAGACAGGCAAGCAAAGGGTCGATAGTCCATCTAGGTGTGGCCTGACTGCAGATGAGAACCACAGCCCTTGGAGACTGCTTCAGTCCAATTTGGAATGACCACAGAGCCCACATGCCAAAACCTTTACCCTTTTGCACCTTAAGCTGAACTACCCTGTATTTCATCCCAACGCCATGCCTAGTTTATCCATGCTGAAAGAACATGGAACATATCATGTGTGTGAGTAGACATAATTTTCAATTTCTCCTTGAATATATTTTGGAGAGATTTTATTTTGATCTTTTATAAGTTGTTGATTTGCCAAAGTGAAAGAGAAATACTAAAGACACTTGGCCAGTGCTGCATGCTCTCCTCATCAAAGTGGAGCCTAAATGCTTCCCCAGCTGGATTTTTCCTCGTGGGTTGCGGCTCTGCAGGACTGGTCCTCAGTGTGTGTTGTGCTTTCACCATGGTTCCTTTCCCCATCCTTTGGTGGATCTTCCCTCTTCCTAAACTGATAATAATGCAATCTTGTTTTGTCTACTTTGGTAGACTTGCTATGAGTTCTTTTGGTAGGAACGTGTGTGTGTGCATCTGTACAACATCATCTGAAAGCTCAATTTAGTTATATGCAGGAAACAGAGTTTCAAAACCAAGGAATATTAAATATTGTCTAATAATAGCATCTCTGCATGTTCTTCCTTTCATGTACCTTAGTGTAAAATTAAAGTAACTCCACTGATAGTGGGTCAGAATTAAGGCCTCATTTATTTATTTTTTTCCCAGAAGAAGCCCCTTGCTAAAGATATAAAAGAGAGACTCTTTCTGTAATATATAAAGACAGATGCTGTTGGTGGTAGATAATTAAGGGCTAAAAAGGGTAGAAGGGGTAGATCACTGAAGAATAAGGAGAACTGAAAAAATATGAGTAGAGAAGGAAAAGGGATGATACTGAATAACAATGACAGAAAAAAGAAAGGTGGGAAAAGGATGACAACATGTCACTTCAGAAAAAAGTAAGAAAAGTAATGTCAATTTCGTTATAAGAAGTTCTGGAGCAAAAACTTCATTACAAAGACATTTTCCAAGCTTTTATTAAGTTCTGCTCTTAAGAAAAAGGATAACATTTTTATTATCCACTGCACAAGTCTAAATAGAGGCAACTGGATAGCTAACATAGGTGGGGGTTTCTGCAATCACACATCCTTAAAGCTGAAAGATCCTTAAACTGCCAAAGCCAACTGAAAACCATGGGATGACTCCTGCTAACAACAGTAGCCATTGGCTCCCGCCTGTAACAAATTAATTTTGTTCAAAAGATACGTTATTGCCTTACAAAGTATTTCTCGGTCAATTTAGTTTCTCATCAAAAGACAGCTCACAAAAAACAGCATGGCCTGGTAGGAAGAGCTGACTCAATGCCAGATTTTAAAACATCACAGGAAGGGATGTAGAGGAATGTTACATCTCCTGAAAGACTCAGCTACTGGGTAACCCGTACACACCAGCTTGGCTTTGATGAGAAGCAAATTCTCCTCTCTCTGTTCTCTTTGTGTGAGGAAGTGTATTGCAACTGGGCTACAAACACTGTGCCTGCAGAAGAAGCTATGGAAATCCACTTCTGAGGCTTCTCAGCCACAGACAACTCTGCTCAAAGCAGGAGGCAGCGCTGTGGCACTCCTTGTATAATTTATTATATTGGCTATTGGTGCCTGTGTAGCAATGACCTCCTCCAAAATAGGCCTGGCCATGAAAGCCATTCAGGTTCAGGGAGAATCCTTCTGTGTAGCAGGAGGAACACGACCCAGCAGCGGCACTGCTGCTGCTCAGGCAGCTGGACACGTTCCCACAGGCAGAGTTCTTGCTCAGGAGTAACACAGGGGAGTCACTCACATTAACGAGTACTTAACCTCAGTGTAACTCTGAGCTACTTGCAGTAAGAAGTACAGCAACTAAATTGTCTACTCTTCCCTTCATACAACATTGGATGAGAGTGAACTAATATTACTTAAACTAATTACTTGCAAAGAGTGAGAGAAAATTATGTGTCATGGATGGTTTTGCAGTTTGCTCCATGCCCAACCATTCGTTATTCACAAAGAAACTGCAAAGAACAGCTTCAAGGAAATAACTGAAAGTAATTAATTTGTACAGAACTGATGCTAAAAGTCATCCATGATCCTGCTAAATCCTCTTTTTTTTTTTTTTTCTGTTTCAGATTTGGTTTTTTAGAAGAGAAATCAAGAAATGGACATATCCACTTGTAAAGGAGCCAGATCTATCATATGTAATGGCTACATTTCATTTGATCTTTAAACATAAAGTACTGCAGTACACAGCCCTTGAAAACAAACAAACAAACAAAACCACAAAAAAACAACCAACCAAACAAATCAAAACAAACCCCAAACCAAGAAAATTGCTATAAATTCAGATCTGCTTATGTGACTGGATATAAACATCACAGATTCTCTCTGGAAGGTTCATTTACTCATTTGCAGTATTGAAAGCATCCACTTGGTGGTCACTTGTGCCTACAACAGAGATACCTTTTCCCATCTTTAAGAATCAGTTATTTGCTTTCCATTTCTCTTCTAGTCACAGAGACCATGCAGACCCCTAGAAACACCTGGACTGCATTTTAAAATTTATGTCGTAACAAGATGCAAATGGGTGGGCCTTGACTATCCTAGATCAGTCTGCCAGTGAAATAAATTGAAAATCATCCTGGTGCTAATTCCTAATGTAAATTAATTTCAGAGAGTCTGCAGGGGCAGAACTAGTCTTATTTTAATCTATATGACAATATGGTAACTTTCCTGACAGTATCCAAGCCTTAGAAACTTCTTAATCAATACATTGTAATGTGAAATCTACTCACTGGGCTAGAAAAGATGTCACTTAACTCTTGTACGCTCTTGGGCTAGCACATGTCTAAACAATTGCAGCCCTGTGAATGCTGTACGAATATGGTGTAAAATAATTTGCCTGTTCAAGTGACTTCAGATCACTCATGTAAATAACAGCTCAATGGAAGAGGCCACAGAGAATTAGCTTGTTAGATGATGTTTCTTTCTTTTTCTACATAACCTTAATACAATTTCAAAATATTTCTGGAATTGCTGCAGACTCTGATGAAGAGAGGCTACAAAGAGCCAGATTCAGTGTGGGTATAATGAGATCACTTGGCCTGAAGAATAGAAACTGCATATGGAAAGACTGGAAAAGGTTTGCAGCATATTCCCTTCTTTGCTTGCCCTTTCATGTGCTGCGGACAGGCATATAACATGCCACACAGCAGCAGATTCCATTGGAGAGCATCCTCTTAGGCTGGAGAAATTGTTGGGAAGTCACTGGCTCTAGTCTCAGGCGAAGGCAATTCCACTTACAATTCCACTTACAAACTGATTAAGCTTCAACTTACAGCTAATTAAACTATTTTTTCCTGTCGGTGAGCGGTAGTGTGAGTAGACAAAGAATGTAGCAAAGAAGCAATAGGTGATGCTGTGTTGGGCAACATTTTTGAAATGTGGACAGAAATTCCAGAATATTTTTGCATCTTGATTGTTCCATCTAATCCGAAGAATTACAGGTAAACCTCCATCTGCCACAGTCATTGTCAAGGTATCTCACTGGCTTCTTCAGGCAGTGCTGTTTCCAAAGGAGAGGAAAGAGTTGCATAAGGTTAATAAAAAGTTAATTGGAAGGAGATATATGAGAAAAGCAGGACAATTAAAATTCGCTCTGTGGAACCTAGAAAGTGATAAAAGGGAAGGAGGAATTAAATATCTTTGGCTTTCATGGACGACTATTTCTAAAAAATATCTGCTGAGCATAAAACGCAAACAGGACAAAATATATTACAAATTCTTTATTCTGTATATACATGGAGAAGCTTTTTCTGTCTAAACACTTTCCCTTGTTTAAATCAGTGAGTTACTCTGGGCTTTTCCCTCGTCCACAAGGCTATACTCTGTGTTTTATATTGTGCCATTTTTCTGCTTCTGATTTGCAATGTGACCCAATAAACTCACTGCACGCTGACACAATAAAACTTCTGTGAGTAGTTTGCAACATATTCTTTTTGATTAATGGTATAAATGATAAAATACATTTGGATTCCACTGGTAGGCTCAGTACTCTGCAGGGGAATATCACTGCCTAAAGGACATGTTCAAACCTATGTCAAGCCTTGTGATGTTTTTCAGTAACTCAGCTTTGCCACAGGAAATCAGAAAGAAATATTTATATGTTAAAATATATTTTCAAGGTAGATTTGAACAACACTTGAAAGTTTCCTGAGCTTCTAGGAGGAAAATAGGAGATTCATGTATGCCCTGTGAAAGAGTAGCCAAAACATACCTTATTTTCATGGACAACCTAGTGCTAATGACACAAGGTGAAGAAATCAATCAAACAGAACAATAATTCCTAATGAACCAGTTTTACATTTCATTAACTTGAGTGCCAAGGTAGTCCTTAAGGACTGATTTATTTTTTTTCTTTTAAACTCTCATAAAGAATTAAGTAATTAGGAAAATAAGGACTAACAGCCTAATACAACTTGAGCCTGTGCCACACAGTTTGTGCCTGAAGGCGATGAGAAATGTGTGGGCTCAGCAGGTCCACAGCCTGAGGACTCCTCATGGTCCTGGTTTGAGGAGATGCTGAGCCCACCCGTAGGTAGACAGCACAGGTAGACACCGTGCCAGGCTCCTCCACCTCGCTGTGCCAAAGCATCTGACTCCTGGCTGCTGAAGCCTGTGGTTCTTCCAGCCCTAAACTGTCACTGGTGATGTGCCCAACACAGTGATGAAGAGGAGACTGATTTGACGTTTTCATCATGCTCTAAGCAGTAATTCAAATGTTTTGGCAATTTAATTGGGTAGGAACTAATACAGTAAGTCCAGGATTATTTTTACTGCTTGATGTTACTTGCTTTAATTCAACTTCTACTAATTAATTTCCATCAAGCTTAATTCTCAATCAAAATGAGAATAGGAATACAGCTTCTTTTTGGAATGCAACATGAAATAGTCACATTTTAATATATACAGAAAGCAAAGTTTCTCTGATGCAGATGATCTTTTCAAGGAAAAATTGCTATGAGACAGAGAAACACATACATAAGATACATACATATTTTACAGAGGAGGGACAAGAATTAACCTGCTAGTCTGAAGAATGTTTAAGTTTTGGGAAGTCTAAAACTACCTTTGATTTTTGCAGCTAGCAACAGATTGTTGCTGAAGGCTAAACCTGCTGATCCTAAAGAGCCTAGGCTTTTATTTTTTACTGACTCCAAGCTTTCTGGGTCAATTCTTGGACTGTTCTGAATGTGTCTGTGTATACGTGTGTATGTATACAGGTACATACATGAAGGTATGTGTACACACACATATATGTGTACCAGACTTCTCCAGCTTTTCACTCCCACTCAGGTCAGTGAGATATTTGAAAGTTCAGAGACTGAACAACTAGATACAAGCCCTTTCCCCTGGCTGAATGCTATATCAGAATCTTTTGAGAAGGCAGGGCTTTATTCTCTGCAAATGTCTCCTGTGGGATTTACTATAAAATGAAACTGGTAGACATTCTAGCATGAGTATCATGCGACTTGCATTTGCTTCATTCCATTCCTTTCACTTTGTACTCTCATTTTTTATTAAAATGATGAAAAAGTTTATTAAAACCATATTAAAAATGTTTTCCTAGTCTATTTTTTCTTATTCCATAATTTCAAAGCAGCAGGCACCTAGATGTTAAAGGTAGAATTGCACTTGCTATGTGTAACAGCTGTTCCCAAACCAAAGGGAAGGATGTGGGATCATTACACACCCCAAAATTCAGTGAATTTTAGCTAGTAACTTGGGAAGAAATGAGAAGCTCCCACAGAAACTTTCAGGTGTTGCTTGCTGGGCTATCTACCCTGGTCCAACCGCCAAGAAAGCAGGGGCAGCATATGGCTGGGGTGGAAATGAGGACAGGACTGCTCCTTTCAGCAACTGTTTCTATTTAGATCACCTTATGCATAAATATCACACTGCAACCTTAAGGTGCAGACACATGATACAGCTGGGACAGCTCTGCCTCTCCAGCATCCCAGTGTGCTTGGCCCTGCAACACGTCTCCCTTGCCTGGCAGCGTCCTCTGGACTTGCTAACCTGTCTGAAAATAATCTCTGCAGGGAGCATCTTTACAGCTCTCTGCCTTTTTAGTTGAGTCAAGAACACTCCCTGGGCAGTCTTTTACTGGAGGAAGGAACTGAACAAGGCAGTCAAGGCAAAGAGGAAAACAGGGAGGTGATGGTGGAGGAGGGAACATGCTTTCTTTCAGTAGCAAGGAGAGCAGCTCATCCACAACACCTAACCAGATCCGAAGGTTCCATACTTTTTTCCTAGCTCAAAGTCAGGAGTAATTAGGATCTGTTTTCCAAACTATTAAAACACAAATGATATGTATATGGAATTTCATGGGCATCAAATAATAATAACGCACAGTTCAAAAGGTAAAGTGTAAAATATATATTGTTTTGATAGTGCCTAAACTCTTATCCAGACAGCTTAGGATCAAGTGATAGGGAGATACTCCAATGCATGCATTTTCTCCAACATCTGCATCCCTCTTTCATGTGGGACACATCTCCTTCCATCTCAGGTTTGTTTCCAACATTTGTATGGCAGATCTGCAGTTTTTTCCTCATAAGTGGCAGCAGCAGCATGTTATGGCTGGCTGTGTTCAAGCCTAGCTGGTATCCCTCCAGAGGAATGGCTAAGCAAGTCTTCCTCTTGCCCTTCCCCACTTATTGTCTCAGAAATTTCCAAATGAACATCCAAAAGTGCTGAGAGGCAGCTTCTGCAAGTATTTTGTATCAGACTGTGAAATGGGATTAAAAGTTTTCAGTTTCTTGTTGCACAGTCCATCTTTTCTGCTTGCTATGTTCCCCAGAAACAGCCTGTATTGCCAGCACCTCAAAAGCTTCCCCTTGGTAAAAGGATCAGGGAAAAAGCAAATACAAAAAAAGAATGGCCACAGACAGCCTCTGCAGGTGGAGAAATGAGAGATAGAGGGGAAAAAAACCAACAAACACTAAGAGTAGATAATGTGGCTAGTGATAAGGATTCTGCCTCTGAGACTCTGGAGATGAAAGTAGTTTTGCTCCTCTTGCATCCCCTTCCCCACTGGCAGTCTCTAGAAAGCTGTGCTATTTTCAGCAATGTTTTTATCTTTCCATTTGCTTTTCTGCCCTAGTCTGAAATCTATTTAGAAGCTGTATTTCAAGCCCTGCTCTGCCATGTGGGGGAGAACTGTACCAACCATAGAAAAGGTGTGGATAGCAGCAAGTTTGCTGCACCTGTGGCTTCCCCTCACTGTTCTGAGAGGTAAAATTCAACCACATCAACAGACAGATCTTTCTTTTTAATGGTTTGTGCAGGGACATATTTTTCACTAAGTTGGACATGATGGTACAGAACACATATACCAGCTCTCCAACAGTGAACTTTCTCTTTTTTAAAATTAATTTGCTAACAAAACGTGCACCAGAGCAACTTACAGAAGATGCACATTAAAATAAGCCTGTTGAATTTTTCTGCAGTTCTCCATTCATGGGCCAGATTCTGGTATATGGGTAAGTACTTCAACCTCTGAGTGGTTTCATTAACTGCAATTCATCTGCCTGTTATGGGATTGAAAGTAGCCTGAGGTAACCATCCATACAAGGGAAAGAAAATGAATCTAGTCCTTTTTCATCATATCTGTCAGTTAACCTGAATCGGATACCCTTATTCCATTGGGCTGTACTTTAGCATATTAATTTTTCCCATTGAAGACTGTGATGGTGAGATGTTATCAAGCAGGAGTCAAGGGAGAAAGATGTGAATGCGGCAGTCTACACAGAGACAGTGAACATCTGCACCTGGGCAGAGGAAAGGATGCCAGGATCTTGCTCGCATGACAGGATCAAACATCTGGGTCTTTCACCCCTCAGAAATGTTAACAGAAGTCAAATATGCTAGAGACTGTCGTGTGGAGCTGACCCCTCCTCAGAGAAGGACAGAGCCACAGATATTCTCTCTCTGCCACGGGGTCGGGGGACAATTTGTTCTCCTTAGCACCCTTGTACCCGGTGGAGCCTGCCCTAGTTTGGCGATGTGTTCAACGGGGCCGCCCCGCCGACTTTCTCCACTGGCAGCCGAGGGAGCGAGGGCAGGGTGGTGCCGGGCAGGAGCCGGGACACGGGGGCGGGCAGGGGAGGCTGTGGAAGCTGCTGGAGATTCGAGGGGTGACCCACCATGGAGGGGCTGGTGGGTGCGTTAGCGGGTGGGCACCTGAGTAGCTTCTCTCTCTTCCTCCTTTTTTCCCCTTCATTCTTTATACTGGAGAAGTTACTGTAGAATAAACAGCTTCTCCCCACCCCACCCCCCCGCCCCCTCCCATTTGACGAGAGGCGAAGTCAAAGCGCCGGGCAGCCGCCCGGGTGGGGAAGGGTTCCCACAGCAGCCTCCATCACCCTTCAAAACCCCTTTTATTCTCGTGTGAGAAACTCAGAGAGGGAAAGAGGGGGGGGGGGGGGGGGGCCGCGGGCAGAAGCAGCCAAGTGACTGCAGGGGCCGCCTGGCACAGGGGAGAGCAGACAAAAGCCGGCGGAACTACGTGGCTTAAATTCAAAAGGGGCGCTCCGGGCTCCGTAAGGGCAGCACCGGCCCGGGGAGGGGGTGGCGGCGGGGGCGGGAGCGGGGCCGGTGCGGCGGCGGCGGGCAGCCCGGCGGCGGGGCCGGGGGGGGCCGCGGGGAGGGGAGGTGGGAGAGGCGGGGGGCGTTTGGCGATGGGGGCCGGCGGGGAGCGGGACAAGCGTGCGAGGCGGGCAGCGCGGAGCCCCCGGCCGCCGCTCGCTCGGGGCCGCGGCGGCTGAAGGCGGCAGCCCCGAAGCCCAGCCCGGGCGCCACGATGAGGGGCATCCCGGGCTTCAAGCGGCTGCGGCTCAAAATCTGGCGGCGATGCACCCTGGTGCTCCTCCTCCTCTGGGCTGCCTGCTGGGTGGTGGTGAGCGCCTTGCTGTTCCTCCTCCACAGGAGCGTCTTCTCCGAGCGCTGCACCGACGAGAAGAGCCACCGGATCCTGGCGAGGCTGGTACGTGCCCCGGCGGGACGAGGGGCATCTCCCGCGGGCTGCCCGACGGGATAAGGGGCCGGGAGACCGTCAGGGCTACGACGAGCGGAGCGCCCGCTTTCGGCCGCGCCGCCGGGGCGCTCCCGCCGGGCTCCCTCACGCCGGGGGAACCGCATCACCGGCCAGACCCCGCTGCGCCTGGGCGGGCGGCTGCCTCGCTCCCTCTCTCCCTTCTTCCCTCTCTCCCTCTCTCCTTCCCTCTCTCCCTCCCTTCCCTCCCTCCCTTCTTCCCTCTTTCCCTCCCTTCCCGGGGCGAGGGCAGGTGCGGTTGCACTTCCCAAGCTCTTTTGGAAAGGGCAGCTCGGCACCCCACACACTCCGAAAGGAGGGCGGGAGGAACAGCCTCCCTCCACTTTGCTGTGGTTTTATTTGTTTTTTATTTAGCCGAAAAGGTGTTTGTTACAAAATTCATCTTTCAGAAATGCCACACAGCTTGTAAACACCTCCTTTACGTCTGGCAGGGGCTGGTGTTTAAGATGTAGTTATTAAAAATTGAAGAAAGGATTTGTGAATGTTTATTAAAATCTCCCTTAAAAAAAAAAGGAAAGAAAAAGAAACAGATTTAGAATTGTGTAGGAAACACTTTGAGAAGAGGAGCAGCGTGGGTTAATGCTTTGAGTTTAATTTTGTTTCTTAAGGTATTTGTAGTGCCAATAGTTTGGTGGGAAGGGAGGAATCCTAATAGAAATTAAATTATCTATTGCTGCAGCAAGCAAAAACTGGTCATAGATCTTCCCTAAATTCTGTATCATAAAGGAAGAGAAGCGATAGGCAGCGGTGCTGACAACGTATTTTTAATGGCAGTGAGATCCAATTACTTTACCCCAGCAGTCAGTTTAAGGTATAGCTGAGCTCAGGGTTGCGGCTGAAGGAATGAATCCTGCCTGCTCCTTGTGTGTCTGGGAAGACCACAGAGGTATGGAGGTGCAAAGAGCCACCAATTGCAGGGAGGTCCAGGCCCTTGCCATCGCACTTGCCAGTAAACAAATGGACAGAGACTTGTTGCTGTTCTTCAGTTTGGAGAGTGTCTGGCATGACTTCAAAAGCCCAGGCAGAGATCAGGTTGCAGGTGCAAGCTTGGAAAGTTGTCTCTGTCACTGTGTGATAGCTCAGTTTCAGACCCTTCTTCCAGAGGAAGAATAGCTGAGAGATTGCTCAGTTCATCTGTTTCCATTGATGAGTCTTCAATCATATCCTTAAGGTTTGTAAGTGACAGTTTTCCCAGATGACATTAGAAAAGGATTATCCTTCTAGTGGAATGACTGGAAAATGAGCTTATCTTCATTAGCCCACAAGTAAGTATTCACACATCTCCTGAGCATGGCATAATCTTTGCGGCTGCAGAAAGTGCAATTGATCTATGAGACAAATAATCTGATAGTTTGAGTCTCACACCTTTTATTAAGCAAAATTCGACTTCCAGGAAACACTGTTTTACTGGTCATGTCATATTTTCAGAAGATGAGTTATTTTAAGCAAGTAGGTGAAAGTTACATGGTTGTTTACCATTGCAGGTGGTTTTTCTGGATATTTATTTCCTTTGGAGTAAAATATGCATCTGTGCAGATGTGTACTGCACTGGGAAGGCTGAAGCAGCACTGGGCGTTTTGCAGAGACCAACTTTAACTCTCAGAAAAAAACGTTCTTTCCTAACACCACTCTCATCTTCATTTACACTGAACACAGTAAATTATAGCAATCAATTTCTGCTTTCTCTAGAGGAATCGATTAATTTTGATGCCTTCCAAAACCTTGCTCATTATTGCATTTGCATAGGAGAAGTACTTGATTACAAGGCAGGACTCAGTCTCAGGTCTGAGATACACAAAAGTGATGGTGGTACAGTCAGTTATTTAAATTTACATAAATCCTTTTGTGGTTTACATTACTTTAAACTCTTACATGAATTTAAATCCAGCTTTTAAAAATTATTTTGATATGTGTACCAGTGGATAATGTAGCTAATTTTAAACAGAGAGAGATGAGTGAGTCCAAACTACGATTATATTTGCATTTTTGTGTAGCATAGCTGCTTTTCCATAAGGCTTTTAGCTTAGTGTCGCTTCCATATTTTAATTTCAAAAATCTGGCACTTAGTGGCATTCAAAGGGCACTCATTAAGTAGATTTAAAACTATGTCATCAACAGATCTCAAAATACAGTCATTATGACAGGGATGACAGTGTGGAGGACCACTCCTGGAAGATTTCTTTCTGGAATTGATTCTGCTTCTTATCAGCAGTCATCATGATGATACAAAGTCTTGTATCACAAAGTTTGCAGTTAATGCAAAGGTTCCTGTGTCAGTAAATAATAAACAGGCCATCTTTTCATTGCAGGGTAATAGTTGCATGTTTTCATTCAACCAAAATGTGTTTTAATACAGTAAAATGCAAGCAAGTACACTGGGGAGCACAAGATTACAAGTGATGTCAATAGGATGGAAGACTCTTGTAAAACTATGACTTCTGAAAGGACATAGGGGTCAAATTATTGTTTCAACATGAATTACCAGTGCAGACTGTGCCTAAAAGGCTGATACAGTCTCTGAATGTCTCCAAAACCAAGAATTGGGTAAAGGCTGTTGGCTGTCTTTGCAACACTGGACAACAGCATGCAGTTCTGATGTTTGTGCTTCTAAGGTTGCTGGGTTGGAAAATAGGGAGAAGAAACAGGGAAGAAATAGAAACGTAGAAATCATCCAGGGGCTGAAAAAAAAACAGGATTGTAGTGGGAGGGCTGGGAAGCTAACCTTACTTAGTGTACTATGCTTATGTCAAACATAAAACACTAAAAGTTTTGATAATGGAGGGGTGGGTAGTGAGGACTTGAAGGTGCAGGCAGTCACTGCTGACCTTCTAGGTTATAATGAACAGGAAACTGAGGAGATTTTTAAACCCATTGACTGACTCACTGTGTTGAGAGAGATAGCTCGAAAATTTTTCAGACTTCTTGACTGCTTATTTGAGGAAGCCTTTCTGAAATTCTTGATTGTATTGGTGACCAACTGTGAGACCAGGAACCTCCTGGTCAAGTCCTCTTTCACAGACGCCCATTTGCAAAACACTGTGCAAGTTCAGTGTAAAAAGAATCTGATTCAGAGGCTGTTTGTCAGATGCTAGGTTAATAAGCAAAGATTTATGGGTTCAGCTGGAACAACAGACAAGCCCTAAAAAGCAGCCAGGTTCAAAACTGACTCATCTCCTGTGTCTGGGAAAAGTAAGTGAGGCTGTTCTTTCCACAGCCTCTTTTTCTCATTAATGACATTGAGAATGATGTGATGGCAACACAAGAGAATAAGCTGCATGTTCATATGTTTGACTGCAGGTCTTCTGAGCCTGTGTTCTTCTAGATGCAAGAGGTCCATGCATATAGATCATCTAAGAGTGAATTTGATGGACTGCAGTAAAATTATCCACAGGGGCAAGTGTGCACCCATGCGGACCCAATTACAGGACAAAGTCTTATGTTCTCTTACTGCAGCAGAAGAAGAGTTAGGTTGTGGTCTTCTCAATAAGAGAGCAATGATTCTAAACGTGATTATGCTCACATTCTAAAGGAAGAAAAAAACACAGAAAGTCCTTCTGTTTCTAATCTTTCTAAAATTTTCTAGAGTTCCAGATGTTAAGAACTGCTGAATTACTTCTGTTACAAAAATTACATTTCCTACTTAAAAGGGGAACATAAACTTGTATAACATTCATAGGAGCAAATTTTCAAAAGCAAGAGCATTGACCTATGCACTCCGAAGTCTGGGGACTGCCCACTGAGACTGCTGAACTGTCCTGATGTGGATGCAGATGTGTGTGTTGCAGATCACCCTCACTCAGGGTCAGGGCATTCATGCCAGAGTTTGCCTACCTGTCTCTCCTTACTGGCATTGAATGTTCCCATGTAGGCTGTGAGAACATGAGGGTATAAGTAAATTTTATGTCTGCCTGAAGTGCCTTCAGTGTGCTATTTTACTCTATTTATCACCACTCCTGGAGTTTGAACTTAATTCTGCACCCATTCCCCAGTGTGTTGTTTAAAGTTGGACCCTGAACATTGCCTGGCATCAGAATGTGTTTCTCTGGTGCACACCTCAGAGACTGTCCTACAAAAATACATGACTTGAATTTTATGATCGTGCAACAGCAAGTCACGGATGAGGTGGGGCTCAGGCAGCTGTTGCAAGTACTCCACATCTAGGGGGAGCTGCCAACTTGTTTAAATGAAGGTTCAAATGCCAGAAAGCAATGAAGAAGGCTGACACTGTCAAGCCGCTTCCCAGATGTTTGGCTTTCTACACCCCCACAGTCTATTCCCCTTTCACCAGAGACCTCTGAGCATTCCCTCTATTGATTCGCCCAAAACAGTCCCTGCAGCTGCACTTCTGAATGCCCATAGGAATATATTGACTGCCTACACTTTTGGAAATGATGATATGGAAACAATTATGGGTTGAAGGAAGGACTGATGAGGGAATCCTTGCAGTTCTTGTATGAATTTGCAGGGACTGCTTAACTATTGAGCAGCACTTCCCATGTTTTTGCAGGCTGATCATTTTCCAATTAAAAAAAATGAAGTATTTAAGCAATTCATATTAAAATGTCACTTTTTATAATTACATGTAAAACCTGGAAAAGGCATTTTGTCCCCCAGCATTTACATATTCAAAATTCTAAAAGTTCTTGGTCCAAGAGGCACTGAGCGCAACCTCTTGTGTTTTCCTGGTCGTGCTGAAGGAGATTCTTACAGTTTCATTCAGGGCATGTTGAGTGCAAGGCTGAAACATGCAGGGCCGTGCAATCCAGCTACCCATGGATTTTCCTGTGGTTTAAGTGGAGATGTCTAAGCTATGGCTGCCTTGAACCTTCCAGTCCTGCATTACACTGGAAGTTATCTCCTGTGTCTTAAAGTGTTACAGCCCAGAATCTCACACAGCATGGCCAGGTGTCATAGCTTGTGCCTCTGAACTCATATGTGGCAAGAACGTAAGCAAACAGGTCATATAATCCACTTCCTTGCCCAGCAAAAGCCTGTCCTTCACCATCCCAAGAATGTTTTGAAGCAAGACTCCGCCAAGTAAAAGGTCTCTAAAGGGTTCTGAAAAACAATTGAATCACCCAACAGTTGTAGAAGGTATCTGTCTGCAGGACCAAAACTGCTTCAAGCCTCTCAAGCTTAGGACTGTTGCTGATTATTTGCCTTTCTTCTAAGTGGTCCATGGGTCCTGCTATGAATATTCTGCTCTTTCACTCCAGTGTCTTGACTACAGCAGCGGAGCCCTGACTGGTGACCTCTGTGAAGACCTGTGTGTGGCACAGAAGCTGGTGTACAAACATTGTCTTTACTATGACAGAGGTAAGAAAGTCATCCAGGCTGACTGGAGAGGCCAGCCCATCATCCTGAAATCCAAAAAGGAAATCTTCTCCAGCTACCAGCATCTCAGTGTGCTAGAGGAGGTGGAAACAGAGGATATTCCTGAAACAGAGCTTCTGCTGATGGTAGCTTTGGAGGTCAAAAATGTGCTGGGACTAGAACTGTCTAACAGCACCGTGGGGCCCCTGTGGACAAGGAAGAAGGGTCCACACTGGAAAGCGCAGGTGGCCAGCATGTGGTCCTTGCTCCAGCAGGAAGAATATATCTACTTCAGTTTGCTGCAGGACTTCAGCAAACATGTGCTACGAATTATTGGCTCTTGTGGACACTTTTATGCTGTGGAGTATCTCACAGCTGGACATGCCTGGCACAAAACTCTTTTTCCTTTGGAAAATGTGGTCAGCCCCTCCCTTGCTGGCCACAGAAGCAGAGTGAGAGCCATCATTGACATTGCACTCAGCTTTCTGGACATGGTGCAGCATTTTGATAATGATTTCTCTCACCGGCTTCACCTGTGTGATATCAAACCAGAAAACTTCGCTATCAGGCATGATCTCACGGTAAGTTGGGTCTTCGGGTGATGTTGCAGCAATTTGAATCAGAGTCTGAAAGCACGTGTAAAAATGACACTTCCCTCCTCACACAGCTTTTGCCTGAGTTTTTGCAAAACCAATGCATTTACAAGTGACAGAGGAGTTTCTTTACTGCTTTTCGTCTTTGTAATATGTGCAGCCACATTTTGGAGTGTTAGATCTTGCTGCTCGTGTTGAGAACTGCTTGCTCAATTCTGATTTGTATCACCTCCTTGAAGGCCCCAGCACCAACAAAGTTCCTTGTATGTGGTGAGTGATACCTTCTGAAGGCAAGGAGATCAAAAAAGCTGTAAATGAACCTGTAATGTGAGTCATGGCAACTATTTCTGATAGTGATGCTGAAAGGGAAGACTCTGAGTTTGAAAGCTAAAGCCAAATTCCCTGATCTGTCACAAGGGGAACTCCTCACATCCAAACACGGACATCTTTGTGCTTTAGTGTTCAGCTTATCTGGTCTGGAAATGATCCAAAGACGGTGACATACAACTCCCTGATATTGTTACTGTTTGACGTTTCTTTGTTCATCTGTAACTCAGACCTGAATAGCTATGCATCTTTTCCAAGTAGTGATGTAGCTCAGCACCACATTGCTGGAAGTACCTTGCATTCATTCTGCAGACAGAAATTCCACTGGTTTCAGTGGGAATTGTGTGTACAGGCTGGAGGCACTGTGCAGTAAGTAAAAGAGCTGGGCTCACAATTTGCAGTGACAGCAGTGGACTGTCTGCACTCTGAGTGAATATAAAACATTTTCAGGGACTTTCATGCAATTTTCAGTACTCACCGAGTGTTAGTGTAACCCTCTCCATCTTCAAAGTACTAGGCAAACATTGCCTAAAAATATAGCCATTAAGAGCAATTAGAGTGCTTCCCCTTCACCCTTCACTTCCCTCACATTGTTTATTCAGGTGCAGTACAGCAGCTGAACAGGGAATGGGTGAGGAGCCACATTTAGAAACTAAAACAAGCATACCAGTATTTAGGCAAAGTGAGGTATGGCAGGGATTCCTCAAGGTGGGCTTTGCCCATCTTTTATTAAAGTTATGCAGGGCTGTGACTGCGTGTGGCTGAGAAGACACCAGAGCATCTGTTTTACAATCTACTTAGAGGAAAAGAGATTTCATTTAGGAAAAGAGAAAGAATATTGGATGTGTGTTCCCTTATGGGAACCCTAACCCTATGGAGAGTTTTGCTTCTCTAGGATGTTCCCTTGACTTCTGAGGTCCAAAGAGATGTGAGTCACCTTCTGGTATAGGAAAGTACTCTTAATTCAGTGTTTTCTAGAATTAATTAAAAAGAGAGAAAAAATGAGTTGACACACATGGCTGTCACAGTTGTACACTCATAGAGTCATAGAATGTTTGGGGATGGAAGGGACCTTGAAAGGTCATCTGGTCCACCCCTGCTGCAGTGATCAGGGACATCTTTAACTAGATCAGGTTACTCAGAGCCAGATCCAACCTGACCTTGAACATTTCCAGGGACAGAGCTTCTACCACCTCTCTGGGTAACCAGTTCCAGTGCTTCACCACCCTTACTGTAAAAAATCTCAACATTACTTACAGTTGGTTGGTGTCACCCATTGTCACCCCACTGGCCTAGGACACAAGTAGACAGACAGAGTCAGAAAGTTGCAGGTGGAGCAGGGATACAAAAGGCAGAGAGAGCTTCCGATCCATGAAGAAGGAAGGAGAGTGAGAAACAGAAGCTCTAGGTGCTTTTACCAACCAGTTCCAGAATGGGTACACAGCAAGGCAGATTTTTTTTTTTAAATATTTTTTTAACTTGCTTGTTTCCTGTGCTCTGTATAGTATAATAATAAACACCCATAGTAGCACGGCTGTTCGTCATCTCAGTAACGAGATTGCTAATGCCCCAAGGAATGTGCCTGGAGTGCAATAGTTCTACTTTGCGTATTATTTTCAAATGCTGAGGGTAAGGCTCGAGCCCTCACTTCAGCATTCACATGCTGTTCCTGCAGCATGGAGAGGAGAGGAGAGGAGAGGAGAGGAGAGGAGAGGAGAGGAGAGGAGAGGAGAGGAGAGGAGAGGAGAGGAGAGGAGAGGAGAGGAGAGGAGAGGAGAGGAGAGGAGAGGAGAGGAGAGGAGAGGAGAGGAGAGGAGAGGAGAGGAGAGGAGAGGAGAGGAGAGGAGAGGAGATGTCACTGCCTGGTAGATCATGTGGGGAAATTTAAAGATGCTACAGAACTGCACATGGTGCAGGGTTGGAAGGAGGTCTGGATGAATATACAGTGCTCTGGGAGAGCTTCCTCTTCTACCAGCACCTCAGAGAGAACTAGAAAGATTATAGCACCCTAAACATGACTTTAAATCAGGTCAGGAGCCAAGTTGAGTCCTCCTTAGGTAACTTCATCATCAGTTACAGTCATAACAAACCCCACCGAAATGTAGCTGTTCACAGGTAGAGTGTCACCCAGATCTGTCTTCAGAGGGTCTGGATGGATGCCCACACATTTTTGTAATAGTGAAGCCACTGAACTCTTTGGCAGCCACACAGTTGGGGACCAGGGCTGTTTTTCACAGCGGAGCAATTGATCAGATTGTGTGCTGGCAGAGACCCCACCTGGGAGCTGACGCAGCAACACTAGGGCTGGGGAAATCCTGCACTGTTTTTTTTTGCTCCTTCTCCAAAGAACTGAACCGCAAAACTGCAGAAAGCTTAAGGGAAGCAAAGAATAAAAGAAAAAAAAATTGCCTATCCAAAAGTGTGAAATTCCTTAGGCTATGTCACCATTATCAAGCTCTCCAAGAAGCTTAAAAATACTTGATTTCTTAAGCTATGCCTCATCTATTTAAGATCTTCCCCAGGGAAAAAGAAGTAGAATAGAATGAAGATTAGAGCTTGTCCTTTCTTTTGCCTGTGAAAGGTTGATTTGGCCTTCTACCAGACCCGACATCTTTCGTTCTTGGGGTTGATCCAGCTGCTGCTCCAGCCCTGCAGTTCAGCTTCCCCTCATTATTTGGGAGATTGAGGCTTTAAAAATGAGATTGTTGTTTAAGCCCAAGTAACTCTGCTTTGCCCAGGCCTCAGATGTTTTCCTGCATCAAAATGTGTGTCAGCCGCTGCAAGGGAGCGTCTCTGACCCTGACTGTCAAGTGTTAAGTGCAGCTCTGACCGTACATTGATTGTGGCACCCATGGCGCTGAAGCCAGGCTCTGGTCACCACAGACACACATGGTTTGTCCCACATCAAGCAGCTGCCATCTCATTACTGGCTTCCTTTCCTTCCTTGTTTATTGCTGTGACTTTTTTTTTTATCCATGAGTGAAGCGATGGTGGAAGAAACTAAGACTAAAGCCCTTTGCTCCCAGAGTGATCTCAAACCTAGCATGGGCAGCAGTTCTGCAGCCCTCTTTGTGCTGCCTGTTCACTGTTTTGCAAGCCTTGTGTCAGTGTGAGAAAACTAATTGATCACTACAGTCCTTGCTTTTTCTGCTGAGACCAATTGCTGGCTGGAATCCGTTATGGACCATATTCCTGGACAAGCAGAACAAGAATCATGCCCAATAAATGAATCAAGCCACAGTGAACAGGACAGGGCAAAGCCAATCCCAAATTCCAACAACCTCAGGAATCTCTTTCTACAGCTGAACAAATGCAAACCCGCCGAATGCAGTGGCAGGTTTGCAGGAACTGTACCAGGTGCAGGTATTTCTGCACATCCACCTGCTCCTCTTCACAATGACAAAATTGGGATTTTAGTCTGGATGATTAATTTGAAATGATACCATCTGGCCTGTGGATAATTTTGCACCATCATGTAATTCAAATGTGTAGGTGACATCTGCATAAGCTGCAACAAGAAGCAGATCGATCTTCAAGTTGTGTATTCCAAATTTAAGGCGAATCAATACAGTTGACCCCAGGGATGCATGTTGTCCACAAATAACTTTCCCTTTCCTGGGAAAGTTACTGGCTGTTTTTGCTTTAAAAGTGGTATTTATAAGGCTAGTGCAGCTCAGTTAAGGGAAATAAAGCCCTTTCATGGTGATCCCAGTTCCCCACTGGCAGATGCTCTCAGGGCAGCATATCCAGAAGCAAACAGACCCATGGGCTGTGCTGTGCCAGATCTAATGCGTTGGTTTGATCCGTAGGTGGTGGCCATCGATGTGGATATGGCCTTTTTTGAACCCAAAATGAGGGACATCCTTGAACAGAACTGCACAGGAGATGAAGATTGTAATTTTTTTGATTGCTTTTCAAAATGCAATCTGAAAATCAGAAAATGTGGAGCACAGAGAGCCAATAACAACTTGCAAGTGAGTAGACACAGCTGCTTTATGCATCCATTTCTTTCAAAATCAGACTGACTGTAAAATGCATGGTATGTGCTAGGAGACTGTGAGATGAAGACAGCCACGTTTTTAAATGTGGCCATGTAAGTGCCAGTTCTGTTCAGAAATCTCATTTTGGGGCACACAAACAGATCTTTATATTCACTGGTGTTGTATTTGCTGTATTTTTGTGTAGGTGTTAGCCCATTGCCTCCCAAAGAGAGTGAGGGAAGCAGGGGCGGGGGATTCGCACTACTGCCTCCAATAACAGTAAAGTTGGGGCTATTCCCGTGTAAGCAGCTGGCGGGGGGGGTTGTGTCTGCAGTTCTCCACCCTACAGAAGTGATACGTGGATGTCGTGGAAAGGGGAGCCTATAGGGTTCTTTGCCCTGGGATGAGATGTCTTATAGCTCACCCAAGGTGTGCTGGGGGGGTGGCTCTAGCGCAGCAGAGTGGCTTCGGGTGTGTAGCTTGGTGGCCTTTTGCATGCTTCTCCCACCCTCCACCCTCACCACTTGTTATGCAGAAGTGCAAGAGCTATCTGAGAAGCCGGGCTCCTCAGCTAGAGCAGAGCCTCTGTTGATGCTCTTTTTCTGTACCTTCCTCTTTGAATGGCTGGAGGCATTTTGTATTCAGATGACATTTTGCTACAGTCCTAGAGAAGCAGCAGGGCATTAGTTGTGGCTCCTGAAAGACAACAATCTGCTCTTTTCCCTTTCCTCAGGTAATTTGTGACAAAATATTCCGTCACTGGTTTTCCCCAAATCTCCGAGGACCATTGGTCTCCCTCCCGCTGCAGCTGCAGCTGCAGAAGGCTGTGCAGGACTGTGCCGAGCCAGGGCACGCGGAGGCTGCCGGGCACCAGAGGACTCTGAAATCTCTCTCCGAACTATATCATCTACTTCGGGTTACTCAGCAAGAACTGCAAAGGGCAGAGTAGACACAAAAGGCAGAACGGCAGAGGTCAAATCCCAGCCACTGCTACGGGACGCTGTATGTGAGGCAGCCTGTTTTCTTCCTCTCTCTTCCATCCCTCCGACCCATTCACAGCACAGAGGTTGTTTTTCCCCCATGCAAATGAAATTCATGGCTGCGGGTGCCGCACGTCCTGTTAATGTCCTTTCAAGTGTGAAATTGTTTTACATTACCTGGATTCTGTTCTTGCTTCTTTCCCTGAGTTAATGCTAGCCCTCTCCATCAGCATTCAGCACATCTTTTGCTTGCCAAGAGCTGTAGTCGCTGCCCCGATAGCATCAGTCTGAGTGTGGTGCTCAGAGTGAGGATGCCTTTACAGAAGAAAAGTGTAAGCAAGTACAGCAAAACTAATATCAGTCATTAAAATAGTGGGTGAGTAGGTGTGGATAAGTACGTGCATGGCACTTGTTTTAACTTCTCTGTAGATTGAGGGTTTTTTTAAGTAGGTACAGACTGCTCTGTGTGATAAAACAATCTCATATAGGGAAAACTATTGTCACACAAGTGAGGAGTTGCTTTTGTACAAAGCAATCCTTTCTGATGTCCCTAAATGAATCTGGTGTGTTGCATTACCTGTGCCATAGCTCACTGGTTGGGGAGAAATTTTATGAAGGTACTTAGGACTTTTCTGGAGCAAAATAATTATGCCTTTGTGGAGTTCCCATGTGAGTACTCATATTCTGCAGTGGAGAGGTATGAATAACAGCACTGAATGAACAAGCGCTCATGCATTTGTACATCAGAGCACTTGATAAGAAATACTCCTTCGCCAGAGAACAGAGCTACCCAGGAATGTCAGCAATCTGCCCTTTGCACTGAATGGAACAATATCCAGACCCGGAATTTTCTTACACAGTATTTTTTTAAAGACCAAAAGGAAAATTTTTGTAAAGAATTCATTCTTTTGCAATCAGTTACATAAATAAAGATCCCTAGATTAAACTAAAATCATTAATCTTACCTTTAAATACTGTGTCGCTGTGGCTGAGGACTCTAATGCATGGGTTCAGAAAACACTGTGCGTGTTTAACCCAGTACTGGGCAATACACCCAAGAGCTGATTTGGTCATGAAGACATTAAAAGCCCCACAAACAGAAAAACCAACAACCTGCGACAGCCCTCAGATCAGGAGAACTCTTCAATACTAAGACTGGCAATACCGATTTGTGGCTGTGAGACATACAACAACATATAACCTTTTTCATCTTTTTATCCCTCAGCCTTATGACACGCCCGAAGCCTGTGAACATTAATTATACACAACCTTTCAATTTCTGGAGTATCCTTTTAAAGTCATGTTAAAGACTGCCTGTGACCAAAAAATGTGATCTGCTTAGGACCTTGACACTTATATAAAACTAGCTCAAATTTTCAATCTAGTGCTAGGGGATTTTATTATTTATTTCTTACAATAAACTGCTGTAATTTTAAAAACCATGCAAGCCATGAAGAAGCTCATAGAGAGAGAGAGGTTGGCTGCTTTGCCTGGGGCTGTGCTGAAGATGAGCTACAGCTTAGGAGCTCCTGACTGGTAAAGTTGTGCTCAGTCTGTGCTTCTCCTCTAGTCAGGGAGGCAGATGATGTTTCAATACTTCAGCATCATCCTTTGCAAAAGCAGGAAGGCAAAACAGAGTAAAAAGAAACTGCTAAAGCATTGTGAAATTGATAGAGGAGAAAGTGGTTAAGGATAAAATCAGATTATGGTAAAGGGTTGAGGACAGATAAAAGTATCAGGTAGAGATAAGATGAGGAAAAAGAGACAAAGGAAAAATAGGAAAAAGAAATATGGCCCACATTGTGAAAACATGATTTATGATGTAAGGTTGGATAAACTGGCATTTAGTCTGTGGAAGAAGCAACTGAAGAAAAGCACAGTAACCACTCTTCAGAAACAGAAAGAGGCTGATGAAAATAGAATAGGAGAGTACTGCCCTGTCCAGGTTTTCTTGGTAGGAATGACAAGAAATGAGCTTAAACTGTAGCAAGGCAAATTCAGGATAGAGATTTGTTACATGCTTTCTAATACTAAAAAAAAAAAAACCAACAGTGGAGATATGGCACAAATCATTTGGGAAAACTTCAGTCTTCATAAGTTGTGATTTTTAGCTACAAACAAGAGTGAGAGCCTGTCAGGAATGATGTACGTGCAGTTTCTACCTTGAGGTAGCCTTCTATTTCCAAGTCCCGTGATTCTGTTATTACCAGTTTATGTTTGTGCTCTTGCCACTCCCTCACAACAAAATCCACCCTTCTAAGACATGGGGATAGGTAACTCTCCTTTACCTTGTATGTGAAAATCATTGGGCTCCCTTGGGAAGGGAAGACGCAGAGATCTCCAGCCATGCAAATGATGCTACGGAGCCTGGCGGTGTGATGAGGGTTCATGTGTTTCCCCCATGACCTCCCTACTAAAGGCACTGAACCTTGCCAGATCAGGAGTGATCCCATATATTATACCCCAAACGCTGCTGGGGAACAGGAAGATCTTACACATTATTGCTCTCCTGTTTCCCTGGTCCCGTTAGTTCTTTCCTCCTTCCCAAGCTGAGAGGGTGCCGTCAGGGAAAAGCAAGCATCGCTCAGACACTCGGTGCTTTGCAGCAGTGTTACACTCCACCATGGCAGGGCTCCTCTTCCAGTTTCAGGTTTATATTTCAAACAGGCTAAATTTCTGTCAGATGTGATGTTTCAGTTTTAAAACGGGTGGAAAAAAAACACTGCAAAATGAAACCTAGTGGCAACAAAACACTGGTGGAATGTCACTTTGCTTCCTTTTAGGAAGAGAGGCTGCCTTTGACAGATTTTTCCAACCCCCCCACGGTCTGACTGCAGCCACCTCCACCTGGCAGGGACCTCCTTCTGCCACACCACACACTTTCCCAGGTCATTAGGTTTCACTTCTTCTTTTCAGGATGCACAGAGTAAACTTCCAAAACCCTCATGAGTGACACAAATGGGTTATTTGTACTTGGCTGGGCTGTGAGATTGCATATCAGTGGTGCAGCCAGCTCCGGCTGGCTTTGGTACACCGTCACTGGTAAGTGGAAAGACGAGGAGAATCTGACAGGCTGTGTGTGAACACAGGGCTTGATTATTCACTGTCCTCTGTGCACCCTGTAAAGTCACTCAAGCCTGGGAAACGGGAGAGGAAAATATTACCAGTGAAGCAAATGAAATGTTCCAATTTACTTAGTGCAGATACCAATGACCAAAACAGGAATAAAATAGTAGTTGTTCTGGGACAGAAAGAAAAGAAAATGGAGACACTGGTTTCATTGCCATTTACCTTAAGGAGGCAAGTGCAAACTGTATTGTTTTCCACCTGTGTTTTATGGTGGAAATAGAAACATATATATAGAGAGATATATATGGTGGAAATAGATATATATAATAGATATGGGTGACAATGAAGAACCAAACTCACATGTCCCTTCTGACAAAGCCCTTTTCATACTGCCTTGGCATCACTGCCCGCCAAAAAATAGTCCTGGCATAAAGGGATATGCAGGTGGCACGTACTTCAGAGGGCATGGCCATGTCAGGTGGGTATTGAATGTGTGCTGTCAAACTCAGGCCGTTGGCACAGTCTGTTGCACTACAAGAGGGAGCAGTGAGAGCTGAGAAATTCTGCAGTGAGACAGTCCTGAGGTATGGTCAAAAAATAAAAAGTTGTCAAAAATTATACCGTGCACTGCAAGAGTCTTAATTAAAAAAAAACCAAAACAACCAAACAAGACACCAAACCCCACAATTTAAAATGCTTTTAAGTTGATTTTTAAAATGTCTAGCATACTCAGTTTTGACATTTTCTATATGGAAAAATCTGCAAGTCATGTTCCCAATTTCAGTCCATTCATACTGAAAAGGTTTGCAAATTAACTGAAATTAACCATGATGTAAACCCCAGCATTTCATCTTATCTATGCAGTGAAGCTTGTTAGTACCCTCATCACTTTCTGGTGTTTACTCTTTGTCCCAATTCGGTCAGGAAATCTCATGAAAGCTCAAAATCTTTTGCAGAGATTTTTTCACCCAGTCTCAGCAGTCAGCCTCACCTCCATCCCTGGAAAGGTGATGGAACATCTTATCCTTGGCGCTGTCTCTGGGCATATCAAGGATAAGAAGGTTATTAGGAGCAGTCAGCATGGCTTTGCCAAGGGGAAGTCATGTTTGACCAACCTGATAGCCTTTTATGAAGACATAACCAGGTGGATGGATGGGGGCCATGTAGTGGACGTGGTCTATCTGGATATCAGCAAGGCCTTTGACACTGTCTCCCACAGCATCCTCATAGGTAAACTGAGGAAGTGTGGTCTGGATGACCAAGTAGTGAGATGGGTCACTAACTGGTTGAAGGGAAGAAGTCAGAGAGTTGTGGTCAATGGGGCAGAGTCTGGCTGGATGCCTGTGTCTAGTGGGGTCCCTCAGCGGTCAGTGCTCGGGCCAGTGCTGTTTAATATATTTATCAATGATCTGGACGAGGGATTAGAGAGTGTTGTCAGCAAGTTTGCTGATGATATGAAATTGGGAAGAGTGGTTGACACACCAGAAGGCTGTGCTGCCATTCAGAGAGACCTAGACAGGCTGGAGGGCTGGGCGGGGAGAAATCTTGTGAAGTTCAGCAAGGGTAATTGTAGAGTTTTGCACTTGGGAAAAAATAACCCCATGTGCCAATATAGGTTGGGGACTGCCCTGCTGGAGAGCAGTGCAGGGGAAAGGGACCTGGGGGTTCTAGTGGACAGCAGGATGACCATGAGCCAGCAATGTGCCCTCGTGGCCAAGAAGGCCAATGGCATCCTGGGGTGTATTAGAAGGGGAGTAGCAAGTAGGTCAAGAGAGGTCCTCCTGCCCCTCTACTCTGCCCTGGTGAGGCCGCATCTGGAATATTGTGTCCAGTTCTGGGCCCCTCAGTTCAAGAAGGACAGGGAGCTGCTTGAGAGAGTCCAGCACAGAGCCACAAAGATGGTGAAGGGAGTGGAGCATCTCCCTTATGAGGAAAGGCTGAAGGAGCTGGGTCTCTTTAGCTTGGAGAAGAGGAGGCTGAGGGGTGACCTCATAAATGTTTATAAATATGTCAAGGGGGAATGTCAGGAGGATGGAGTCAGACTCTTTTCAGCGGCGTCCACTGACAGGACAAGGGGCAATGGGAGCAAGCTAGAACACAAGAGGTTCCATAAAAATATGAGGAAAAACTTTTTTTACTGTGAGGGTGACAGAGCACTGGTACAGGCTGCCCAGGGAGGTTGTGGAATCTCCTTCTTTGTTGGGATTCAAAACCTGCCTGGACATGTTCCTGGGTGCTCTACTGTAGGTGATCCTGCTCTGGCGTGGGGGTTGGACTAGATGATCTTTGAGGTCCCTTCCAACCTCTAACATTCTGTGATTCTGTGATTCAGACTGGGAAAAGAAGTGGTCCACATAGAGGTTTGGAAGTCACCTTTGCCTCCTGCTTACTTTCTACACACTGTTTATGATCTTGAGTTGCAATGGTTTCTGCTTGATTTCTCTAACTTTCAGATATCTCCGAAGCTCCTGCCTACTGGCATCCCTGTTTGGTATCTTGTTCACTGCAGCTGTGTGAAATCACAGTCTACATAAGATTCTTCACACTGTTCATCCCCTCCATATGCATAGGTTCACTGATAGCATTTGGCTGCCCTGATAATGGTCACTTAATTCAAGAAGGCTGTTCCCGTTTGATTGATCTCAGCCCCATCTCTTTGCTCCCTCAGTCTGTTTCTGAATCCCTTTCACCCTATAAAAGTGGCACTACTTCTTGATTCATTTCTACCACTTGCTGCATTAGCGCCTTACTCAGCAACTTCCTCGCCGTATTTATAGCTCACTATAAAACAGGAATGGCATTAAGTCGTTGTTTATTCCTTCTTTGCACCTCCGTTAGCAGCACGTGCTTCAACTCTGCACTAATCTAAATACACTGTCTATTCCCACATTTTACAAGATGTGAGTCCAGTTGGGTGTCTACTTCATAACATTTAGGAAAGATAAATTCAACTCTTTGCTCAAGATTTTCATAGAAGAGCTACTTCTTAAATACAGATTGTTTTTCCAATTGGCATGGTATGCTCTGCAAAAACATCTGCAAGCAAAAGCCCTGCACTAGGGTGATGTGAAACAGAGCAAAGCTCCTTGTCCCAAAAGATTTATCCGGTCTCCTTTGTGTTTTGAGGTTGACTTAATGGTGGCTAACCCAGAACAGCAGGTCATTGCTATAGCCACAGTTTTTTTATATTGAGACTACTACTTCCTAGTGTAAATTCACAGACCCACTCCCCTCCACTGAGAGCATTCAGGTGCATCACTGGAGGCAGCACCAGAGGCAACAATATGTATTTGGACTGGGGGAGAAGAGAGGGAAGGGTTTGTTTTCTTTTGATTAGAAACATTGACTGAATGAAACACAGGTGAAAAATGGGATCATGAACTTGAAGGAGTTAGGAACTCCTCACTGATTTTTTTTTTCCCTCATAAAAAAAACCCAGTGTAGACCTAAGCTGCCCTATATATTTTTATACAATTTTCCAACAAATTAAAAAAAAAAAGGAGCCACATACCATGTCTCCTGTCTTTCAGCAGGTCATATTGTTGTATGTAATGGGCAAGAAGGTGATAAATTGCAGCTTTTAATAAGTATCAGGCTGTAACATCATAGCCTTGTGGTTGTAATATCGGTCTACACACCTGGACAACCAACTGTAAAAAAAAACCCATAACCACTATCAGTGGGAGCATACATTCAGACTGGCCATCTTGGCAGATGCTCTTGGAAGCCTAGTACAGGTGAGTGATGAAATCCCTCTGTCAGAGCTGACCTGTAGTGAATCAGAGCAATAAGCAGAGCAATGAGCAGGAGCCTCAGTTGCCACGACTTTCCTGGATCCTCGGTGAAATCAGGAGAAAGGCTGCTGGGCTTTCAGTAGCAGAAAAAGGCAGAAACACACAGAGTAAAAGCACGAGCTGCTTGAAATTATGAAACTCCAGGACAACTGATCTCAGAACTGAAGCTAATAAGAGACCCCATACTGAAAAATTGGAGAACATCAATAAATTGATTGGGAAAAAAAATCCTAAATGTTTTTAATGTAGTTCTCTAAAATAAAAAAAAAAGAATGGCAGCACAGGGCATACAGTACAGGCATCTCCAAAGTCGATTTTTGTATGTGTCTAAGGATCTGTCAAGTCGGCTGTGGAGCTGTATAATGATGTCTGCAGCCTAAAGGCTAGACAGAATAAAATAACTTAGCAAAAGCTTTCAGAACTACTATTTACATAAATGCAGAAAACTGCCTTAATTAGTAACCACTTACGTCAGCCAAAAAAAGAGAGAAAGAGTGCTTTTCTTAATAAAAGTGTTATTATGTGTATAAATTAAAGCACAGCAAAACATTGAAACCCCTGAAAGGCCATAATCTATAATCCTGTGGTTTGTTCAAAGTTTTGATCCTGTAAGCTCGGGCCCCTGAGCAGCACAGTGATTGCCGACGTCCTTTAAACTCTGTGATTATTGGTGCCTTCTGCAATACTCTTCAAGCTCCTTTTTTTCTGTAAACTGGAGCCGGGTTTTCCTACACTACAAATGTGCCTAAGTGGTGACAGCAACCAGGAGGATGTGCATATGATCCAGTGCGTAATCACTTCCATGAGCAGCTGCTGCTGGTGTTTTCAAGATACATATAATTCAAGCTTGAGACTATTGTGAATACCTCTCATTTTCCCTTGCTGGTTCTGTAGCAGTTTGCTTGTAGCTAGTTAGAAACAGAATCCCCCATCCTGCCTAAATTGTTTATAATCTCTCCAAGATTCATGCTACAGTAGGAAAAAAACAAACCACAGCGAGTTCAGGATGGGTTCATTCTCTTAAAGGTACGACATGCAAAGCTGCAGGGAAGAACAGAGGTTAATTTTTATTCCTAAAGAGGAGGTTCTCTGGTTAAATGTGAGTAGCTGAAAAAATAGATGCTTCAACCAATATCCCATGTGCATTTATGAATTAACATTTGTCTGTATTTGCATAATGTAAAGCCCTCTTTGCCTTTCTCATTCAAAATAAAATTAAAAAAGCAGACTGTGTTTACTACTCCAAATTTCACAGGTATGCCAATTACTTCTTTCCCATTTCTGTGTCAGACATTTCAGGTTGTATCTTTGTCCTTAGGAAAGAGATATTTTCCATTATACCAAGAAAGTGAATATCTGGAATAATAGTTTCCAAAAAATATTTTTTTCTCATGTTCAAGTGTTATTAAGCACCATTGTCATCTTACAGAGAGTTATCAGTGGCTAAATATTTATTACATGAAACCAGGGTCTGATTAATGGACTCAGAGTCTAACAATAACTAAATCAATACCCATGTATTTACCCCAGTGTTCAGAGTTTCACTTTTAATGGAAAAACACCAGTATTATCCCATCTGATTCTAGATTACATATGTACTAGTAAGTGCTTTGCCAAACTTATGTTCGGATATGCTTTCATATGGATTAAGACTACAACTGACTTTCGGCAAAACTGTATCTGGACCGGAGCCTAGAGGAATGAAAAATAACCCTTAGATGCTTATATCCATCATCTTTCTTTTAGCCATCATATTCAGTTGTTTGTGGAGTAAAGGCAGTGTGTGTGCACATGGATGCTCATGCATCTGTTTGTTGAATTGTAAATTCATGTAACAAATGCTCAGTGAGCAGTCCACAGATGCCTGGTTTTTTATTTTTCCTATTATATTCTACATAAATTGGGGAAATGCAAGAGTAATTAGCAACATGAATGAGCATCGCACAGTTTAGAGAAAGAATGAAAAATTAATGGAATGCTTAACCAAATTCTGCATAAAAATTTGATTTCGCTGAGCTTTCTTAAGCAATTAAAGAGTTACATTTGTTGGATCACATTCTAGCCTCCAACTCTTAGAAAATATCAGACAGTATTATATTAGCCAAAGCAATATCGCTGAAGAGGCATTAGATAATGCAAGTATACTTCATGAATTTCCATTGCTATTTTAGTAGATATCCTTAAAAGCAAAGAAATGAAGCCAAGAGCTGGACAGGACAGTGATAAGCACTACTGAAATGCCTGCAAATGGACTCCACACTAAATAGGAGGGATAGATCTTCAGTCTCACCTCATTCTTTTTCCCTTGCATATGCACTTACATGAATTCATATGTGATATTAGTATGTCTGAAGGCTCAAGTTGGATTTACACCAGCATAACTCACTGGCATTTTGGTGTGTGCTCTAGATCCACATCACCAGAAGAGCAGGATCTCCTTGAATTTTAAATGGGCAAAGGTAGTACTAATATGAGCAATAAGCTCATTTAATATATGTGAGAATGCAGGACTTTCGCTATAGTCCAGAGGTTTTTTCTTCCCTAGTTGAAATCTCTGTGCAAAGGACAATGCGTGTCTGTGCTACCTTAGAAGCGATCCACGGATGCTGCACAAGGCCCATGTCACTGTCCATCACTATGGCTCCATAGACACTGGCACACTGGTGACGGGGCTGTGGCTCCGCTCACACTTTGGCCACCTCCTCTCAGCCCTAGGGCAGGGCAGGGAGCTCGGGGACACGGGCTCTTCTTCATTCCTGCTCCTGGACAATAAGCAGATAGATTAGGCCAACCTGCTGGTTAAAGGCTGTAGCTCAGTCCCTCTCCTCCAGTAACGAAGGTCGTTAGGCAACGAGTTACAAAGGTGCACTCTCCCAGTCCTTGAGTGCAAGCTCACTGGGAAATAAAAGTTGCTTCTCTAATGGATGTTCACAGGGTGCTGGAGGGTCAGTCTCTGGCACCGTTCCAGCACTGAGGTATCTCCTCCAGGAAAGCCTCTCTCACAGCTGGGGCCCTTTGCAGTCCCAGCACAGTGGTGGGGTGCTGCGTGGGGAGATCACCCCACTGCTCGCTGTCCTGCTCCTCCGGCACAGGCTGCAAGAGCCTTTCCCATACCGAGGCTGTGCCTCGGAGGAATGCCACGTTCACATCAAGAAGGGCAATGAAAGAAAACAAACACAGCACCGTGGAAGTTCTTTGTCTATTGATTTCACCCTGTTCCCACAGCTCCAGGATTTTGACAGCCTCACACAAACTTTGCTGAGAATTTCCTACTCTAATAATGTAGCACGCTGCAAAAAGATTGTAGGGGTGAATTTAGTGCTATCTGATTTGCCACGTAGGAAAGAGGTAAGAGTTGTCTGAACAATCACTACAAAATAAGGCTGCTTTTCTGGAAAGTGTAAAGAAAGAGAAAGAATTTGTTGGGCTACATCCATTGATTTTATAGACAGCAAAGCATAGCAAGGCTGTGTCTGATTTGCAGTCCAGGAGTTCGCAAAGCTGTCAGCCAGGTCAGATGCCACCTCTGGAAGCACCAGGGATTTCAGTGAGGGCACACACACCTGCTAGGGCATTTGGATAAAGGTCTGGTAGCTGGAGAGTACAACTAGACAGCTATAAATATTTAAACTAGCTGCTCTGAGTGCGTGTTCTCAAGCTGCAATGACGCTGGAGCACAGAGCAGAGCTGGAGCAATGCCAAATCAATAGGTACAAGCTTTTAAAGGGTGCTTGTATGTATCTCTGTGCACACTTGTAGTAATGTGAAGTGAGATAAAGAGGAGATAACGGTGTCTTTTCATTAGAAGAAGAAAGCCACACACAAAAAACCACAGCCTCTCTCTAGCACAACAATAGAGAAGATTATTATGAGAAGAGGCTGGTAGAGCTGGGCGTGTTTAGCTGTAAAAAGTGACTGCTGTCTGTAATTAACATCAGTGTGTAAGGTAGGTGGAGCCCCGCTCTTCTCAGAAGCTCGCAGTGGCAGGGTAAGATGCCACAGGCACAAGCTGGAATATGGGAAATTCCAACTCAGTATTACAAAAAAGTTTTATACCGTGAAGAGGGTCAAGCACTGGAACAGGGTCCCAGAGAGGTTATGGAATCACAGAATCACAGAATGTTAGGGATTGGAAGGGACCTCGAAAGATCATCAAGTCCAATCCCCCTGCCAGAGCAGGAACGCCTAGATAATGCTACACAGGAACATGTCCAGGCAGGTCTTGAATGTCTCCAGAGAAGGAGACTCCACAACCTCCCTGGGCAGCCTGTTCCAGTGCTCCATCCTTGAAGATATTCAAGCTTGACAGGGCAAATATCTGAAGAAATCTGGTCTAATTCATCCTCCTTTGAGCAAGCGGTTGGACTAGATGACTTTCATGCCTCAGAGGCTGCCAGCATGCAGTCTTTTCAGAAATGTCACAGTTTAAAAATCTGAAAAACCTAACTGTGAATATTCTTATATATAGCCAAAAGCACATATTTGGTCTCTGTCTAACAAGTGCCCCATCCAGTTGGTTGCAGACATCTACTCTAGGCTGAAGGACAGATTTCACACTCTGGCCCAGCCAAAGCTACCTCAGGCTCCAAGGAAACTTGGGAAAGTGGAGAACAAGAGTTTCATGAATGTCAAGGAACTGCAGAGCTGTATTGCCAGCAAGATGCATCCCCTGCAAAATTTTTGAATCCCAAAAACTTAATCTCCATCTCAACTTCTAGGATGACATGATAATGATTTAAACATTTTCATAGAATCACAGAATCACAGAATGTTAGAGGTTGGAAGAGACCTCAAAGATCATCTATTCCAAACCCCATGCCAGGGCAGGATCACCTACAGTAGGTCACACAGGAACGCATCCAGGCGGATTTTGAATCCCTCCAAAGAAGGAGATTCCACAACCTCCCTGGGCAGCCTGTGCCAGTGCTCGGTCACCTTCGCTGTGAGAAAGTTTTTTCTAATATTTTTATGGAACCTCTTGTGTTCCAGCTTGCACCCATTGCCCCTTGTCCTGTCAATGGATGTCGCTGAAAAGAGCCTGGCACCATTCTCCTGACACTCCCTCTTGACATATTTATAAACATTTATGAGGTCACCCCTCAGCCTCCTCTTCTCCAAGCTAAAGAGACCCAGCTCCTTCAGCCTTTCCTCATCAGGGAGATGCTCCACTCCCTTCACCATCTTTGTGGCTCTGTGCTGGACTCTCTCAAGCAGCTCCCTGTCCTTCTTGAACTGAGGGGCCCAGAACTGGACACAATATTCCAGATGCGGCCTCACCAGGGCAGAGTAGAGGGGCAGGAGGACCTCTTTTGACCTACTTGCTACTCCCCTTCTAATACACCCCAGGATGCCATTGGCCTTCTTGGCCACGAGTGCACATTGCTGGCTCATGGTCATCCTGCTGTCCACTAGAACCCCCAGGTCCCTTTCCCCTGCGCTGCTCTCCAGCAGGGCAGTCCCTATTATTGTTATCTCTATCAGTCTAAATGTGCCAGGCGCTGGACAGGACCAGATTAATAAACAATTAATAAACAATGCCTGAATTTGCATTCACATTTAGACCTCTCTGGCCTGCTCTGTAAAACACCTTCAGGGACAAGAGTGGGTATCAGTATAATCTGTCCACCACAAGACTTCAACATGAGAAAAAAATAAGAATCAAGCCCAATAGTTTAGTGCCCTTTGGCGTGACTTGGATTCTTCCTCCCAAACAGAACCTCAGTGCTGCCGAGAAAATCTCACTGCTACTCCTTTACCTTAGGCACAATCGCAAGATGAAGGACGAAAAGAGAGCAGCCAGCCACTGGAGGTACAAAGATTTTAAAAACTAGCTGTCAGGTAACTAGAAGAGAATTATAAAATAAATTCTGTAGAAATACAAAAATAAATGCCTTTTAGTTGTTCAGATGAATAAGACATAGCAAGATTCTAAATAATGTATCACTATTAGAAGCTTGAATATTGTTGCTTTTTCTCCTCAAAGAAGTAGTATATGTGGCAGACACAAAAGGGTTGTTTTTCTGTGTTTAGTTGTGGGGTTTTTTTTTCTTTAAAGCATTTTGCCAAGTTGCTGTTTTCAAACACATGTCTATGCTGGAAAGAAATGGGCATGTATCCATCTTGCCTTCAGGCCAAACCATTTAACCAGAACTGGGAATACTGACAAACTTTCTCAACCTCTCTCTCTTTCTCTCCACTGCAATTTTATAAAGCAGCTCTTTACAGATCTCTCTATGAAAATGACCAGTAAAAATACCATGCTGCGTGCTTCCATTTATCAAGTGGGAAATTATTATTAATGTACTCTTGAAGAAAGTTAGCAGGTAGGTAGCAAATATTCTCACAGTCATTATAAAGGGGTATGTGTCAGTCTATAAATCAATCGCTGGCATGATGCCATTCGCTTCTGAATGGAAACTGACTATTTTTGCAGAGTTCTGCTCACAGCAGCTGAGCATCAATGCTAAGTAGTGTGCAGCTATTAGGGGAAAACTGAGCATGACAACACAAATCACGAAGCCCCTGATGAACATCTATGCACATGGCTGCTTCTTCTAATCACCAGCAGATTTTAATGAGACACCTGCAGTTTATACACACTCTTGTTCCAACATAAATTGCCCTGAGAGCACAAAGTCTCCTTTTAAAAAATATTCTTCAGTAAACCATAAGCCGTAAAGAGTTCTTTGTCACTAATAACATACTCCTCGATAATTTATAATCTTATGAAACCAGATTTCCCCATATATGACCTACAACAGATCTGAATATTAAGTCAAAGGCTGTTAAAGCCTCCTAATTAGCAGAGTTTTCAACCATTTAATCTTAATTAACAAAACAATGCTGAAGACCTTGAAATTGACCCCTTGCAATACTGCAAAAATAGTAATTCTTCATAAATCTGACCCACATCAGGTGAAGGAGAGGACTGAATGCATCCCTTGGGTCTCTAGGTAGGAGCAAGCTCAGGCAGGTTGGGATTCCTCCTCTGCTTGAAGCTGTAACAACCTCCAGCTGACTGCAGCAAGGGATGCTCCTGCCTCACCTTCTGCTTCCACTGCAGTGAGGAGGCAGCTTGAACTGCCAAAAATACATACGGGTGGCTCATTAGAATGCCAGAAAGGATAAAGGTAATGTATACTTTGTCATACCTTATCACATTTGCAGAGAGGAGGCAATAAAAACCTTTGTTTTCTTATCAGTAATAGGTTCTTTGCTGCATGGCAGAAGAAGGAGAGAAGGCATCTGACTAAAAAAAAAAACAAAACTCCTGTGAAACAGTGACCTTAGAGAGAAAAGGCTTGTTGCTGAGAATGAGGGGGATTGTCATCCAGATAAGTGGCTGAAAATCACTGGCATGAATTCCTGCATCTGTGGTGCACCCCAGGGCTTTGTCATCTTGGATCAGAACGTGATGCAGTCACAGCAAGGCAGCCTGTTGAACTCTCTTCTGTAGGTGCACAGGCCTCCCAGGAATTTGGCTACGAGCCGTTTTGTTACCATTGGCAACAACATTTTGCCTTTTTAACATCTGGGATGAATACTTGAGGATCTTTTGCTCTGATTTGGTTGCAGCCTGCAAATATCTGAGAGTTACCTTAAGACTATCCTTAGAAGGGTCCTCAGAAATTGTTAGCACATTATAAATTGTGATCTGTGCTAACACAAGCCTGCTGCTTGTAGGAGGAAAAAGAAGGTTTGTGGCATTAGTTAGTGGAAGAGCGTTTAATAGCAGCACTGAAAAAAGCAATGGAGATTTCATTCTGCTCCTTTTTTGTCATCAAATATAATCTATTTGTCAGCGGCTGCCTCTCTGACATTTCATATCCTCTTACCTCCATGGACAATAGCTGCATTTCACACTATGCCAGCTGGTGTAAATAGACACATCTCCAGTGAAGTTAATGGACCTTGGGCTATTTACGCAGTCTGAGGATCCGGCACAGAACATTTTAAGGTGGCTGTGCAGTTATCACCAGTTATCAAACGAGACATGTCAGAGAGCCACTCCAAGACGGAAAAAATAGTTGTCTAACAGCCCTGCTATCAGGAAAGCCACAAATACTGTCACAAAACCAGTTCTGGTGCGGCTGGTAGGCATCTTTTACAATATATTCCCTATGGAGAAAAAAAAAAGCAGCACATTTTTATTCGTCTCACATTATTCAGAGATTTTCTCATCATCAGAATGAGAAAATGTCAGAATAAGTTTATTTGAAAAATGATTTTTTAATGAACTAAATGGAATCTTCTCAGCTAACCATAGTGAAAAAGAATAATGTTAATGGAAATTCATTAAAAAAACTTCTTTTCAAAATAGTACAGAACATTGGGAGAGTAAAATTAGCAGTCAGATCCTCACTGGCTGCAATCTGGCATCGTTCTAGTGACAGACTAACATCTCGTCTAGTGTCACAAGTGAAATTACACCATCAAGTTGTGCTCTGACATATGCATTTGTTATGCGCTACCTTATATTTGCTACTTGTTACCTCAGGGCAGAGAAGTAAATTTCTTTTTAATAAGAAGAAATAAGCAGGTGACACCTAACAGCAAACCTGAGGGCTTGGCCTGCCTTAAAAAAACCAAACCCCAAATAGTCTATAAAAAATACACATTTCATGCTTTAATCAAGCCTCAGTGTTTTGAAACCTCACTCCTATGGCCTAGGGGAGTTTTTACGTGCTCAGTTCTTACTAAGCACATTTCTGTATCACCCAGGGGCCAGCCCAGTGGATCCCCTTTACCCCCACAACCGAGTCTGTACTTTTACAAAGGGTTAGCTGTGTTATAGGCTAGGCTATCTTGATAAACCACAGCTGCTGAAAGATTCAGCAAACGTCCTACCTCCAAATTACATGAAGATAACCTATTGATTTGGATTATTTTTCATGTTTTAGTATTTTCCTACGCTTGATCTGCCAGTCGCCCCTGTCACTGTTACAGCCCCCAGGACACAGAGGCTGAGAACCCCACAAACATTAATGCATTTGTCCTTCAGCTGTAAGTTTACAAAGCAGAGCTTTGCTGCTCTTCCACGTTTCTCAGAGAGCTCTCATTTGTAATGATCTCTAGAGAGAAAAAGGAGTAGCTTTATCTGTAGTTATGCATAGGTTGTAGTAGTTATCTGCATTATTAACAGTCATGGGGAGCTAAGTACATTGCAGGTGGATACTTACTATTTACATGCATCTCCTGGCACAAGTATTTTCTAGCCTGGCATGAGCAGACATGCTGAAGGACACATGATGCTTGCAGGAAAAGTAAGAGTGAAACCTTGACCTTTGGGCCAGCACTTTTCACCTGAAGCTTCCAGCCCCTGTGCACGCCTGGCATTACCACCCTGGGCTGGCAGCCTGCCTTCCCAGCAAAGCACCCTGAAACCCAACCTCAGGCTGGAGTTAGTGGCTCTAAAGCACCAACCATCTCTGTGGTCTGCAGAACTGGAAAAAACGTCAGGTGGTGGGATCTTTGTGGAGATCTCTGTTCCTATCGCCTTCAGTCCTTTCTGAAGGGAGGAGTTGCAGTGCCTCCACTACAGCCGCAGAGACTAGAGATAAGGTAAGCAGGTTAGCTCAGACACCGAAACCAGTTTCTCTGAGGTCAAGAGCAAGTTTGGTGCAAGTTCACTCAAGTTTCTGTTTCAGACTGTAGAGGTGAAGTGGCATTTGGCAGCGTTTCAGAGGAAAGGAGGTGATGAAATGTGTTGAAACATGTATGGCGCTGGCACAAACGGAGAATCAGGTGAATAAACATCAAGTACAGAGTGCAGGGAACAGAAACCCCTTTTTTCTATCAGTTAAATTAGTCCCAGACTAATTCTCTTAGGAAAAACAGAATACCTGAGAGGCACAGGAGAAAATCTGAAACTGAGTAGGAAATCTGTTCACAGTGAAGCCACTGGGTGAGCTGGGGAGAGAAATTACTGGAAGGCATGGAGCAAAGCCAGGGAAAACAGACAACAATTGACCAGGCATTACAAAGATTCTGGGGATAAATTGCTCTAGAGAAGTGCAGCGCTTCTCAGGATTGGATTTCAGGGTACTTAATTATTATTTTTCGTGTAAAGCTTCCACGGCCAGCTGCTTGGGAATTTTCAGCAACTTTTTAAAGCCTGAGAAATACCAATTAATCAATGCAAATCTCTTTTTTTGGGGGAAAAAAAAAAGTATTTGCTTTGAGAAATATCAACAGGAACACAAAAATGGCACTGAACTACTGTTCGTTGTGGGTGGGGTTTTTTTTTACCAAATTACTTACTAGGCTTAATGTCTAGGATCTATTATTCTGTGGCTGCTCAGAAAAAGAAGCGGTCCTGCAGATGCTGAAATGTTCATACCTAAGAGTAGCCTTAGTTTGGCCCCACAGTTTCCAGAAACCTTTTGCAAACCATCATTATAGAAACTCAGACTCAAGCGATGATTTTCAGAGAAGAGACTCACCATTTGGAAACTGGAAACTAAAAGGAGACTTTGAGATACAGAAGTCCCCATAACATTTGGGATTCCACTGTTGCTGTATATAATGCTCACTATGCTGCATAAAACCAACTCCCAATTTTGCTGTCACTCTTTATAGTATTTACAAATATGGGCATGTCCTCCACTAACAGAAAGTTTAATAGCTCTGAATAATTTTTTAATAAACAAAATCTTCACATTTTTCAGTATCGAGATCAAGGTCTGAGTAATTTTTATAAACATTTTATCTGAATGAGCATTGGAAATCAATTTGGCATTTGTTGTATCATTTGCCCCATTCTTATGTAAAAGTCTCTTATTCTGCTTTTATATAATTTTATTTCAATTACTGTAATTTCAGTTGCAACTAATCACACACATTAAAAATCAGTTAGCCTTGAATAAGTATTTATAAAAATCTCAACACTCTGCGCTGCTCGGTCTTGATAATCAATGCATTAATGCACACCTGATTTAAAATGCATAGTACAAATACAAAGTGCAAATTACAGTGAACCAAACTGCAATCAAGGTTTTTGTGGCTCTGCAGTGTGTGGTGTGGTATTCACCAGCTGTAGCCCAGTGGCCAGTAAACTCCGTTTAAGTCCTCATTCCTTAATTTATTTCCGGCAACCAGCTTCCCTGGGAGCGGGGTAGAAGGCTTAGTATATTCACTGGCAGCAAATGACACTACAGGAGTGGATGAAATCAAAAAGACCCAAATTTTGGGGTCTAGTGTCTCACCAACCTCATTCCAAAACAGCCCCTCAAGGCAAGTGCATCCTTTCCTCCAAAAACTCATCAGGACACCACTGCTAAATAGTGCTAATTTTTTCTAAGATTGAGGCAGTAACAATTTTTTTTTTTGACAGTTACAATTAGATATGGCCCATATTTGCAGCTTCAGAGTCTTTTTACTTCTCTGAGATGCTTGATCCCCAGCGCACTAGGCAAGTGCTCTGCAGGCTTTGAATCAAGCCTGCGATTCCCCACCGCAGCCGGCACGGCTCTGTAAGATGACATTCAGAAGCAATTGCTAGATCAGATCCTTAATTTGTACTTGACAATGTTCAACTCATACGCACAGTAGGTGGGCGGGTGAATTTGATGGCTTTCAGATTGTGTGGGGGAAAGGAAAAATTAGACTTTGCTCTGTATTTGATACGAAAATTATTAATCTCATATTCTTTTAAGCTACAATGTGGATGTGGCGTGAGAGAGACTTAGATTTTAATCTTTTCATGGAAGTAAAATAATTAAAAGGGTTTCACAAGCTCATTTATTTCCACATGAAATATTCTATTGCAGGCATGTTTGAAAAAGTGTTTCAGAAGTTAGTAATTTAAAGCAAGCAGCTGCATACTGATAACAGGGGAAATATCTCACTGCGGCTTTAGATCACAGGAATCCACTCAGCAAAGGAACCAATTTTTCTTCCTAATTTTGAAAAAAAAATTGCATACCACTGGCTAGAGTGCTATCTTGAAACTAAAATATATCTTCTTATTTTGCAAGAGAAACATTATAAGAATGGGTTGAAAGAGCTGCAGCTTTTCGATTATCTTGCAAACAATAATTTACTGCGAAGAGAAAAGCTACTGAATTCTTCCTTCCCTAATTGCTATTAATTTGTTACATACAGACAGAAGATGTGCCACTGTTCCTATGGGTGTCTTAAATCACAGAATCACAGAACTGTTGGAGTCGGAAGGGACCTCTAAAGACCATCTAGTCCAATCCCCCTGCTAAAGTGGGATTGCATCACACAGGACTGCATCCAGATAGGTTTTGAAAGTCTCCAAAGGTGGAGACTCCCCAACCCCTCTGGGGAGCCTGTTCCAGTGCTCTGTCACTCTCACATTAAAGTTCTTCCTCACATTTAGATGAAATGCTGACTGATTAGGAACTCCATGCCTGCTGTTAAAGTTTTTGTCACAGAGCGGGGAACTGCAGTGGGCTACACGCACTCTCAGTGCTGGCTGCAGCCTGCCCCAAGCAGTCCTGAGAGGAGCCTGTCTTCTGTTCTCAGCATAGAGACTAGATTACCACAAATATCTAATGCAATAAATGCTTGTAATTTATTTTTTTCCTGTATAATAGCCTGTTCTTTTACCTTAACCCATGGCAGCTCAGTTTGTTCAAATAATTGTTTTATCATGAGTCAATGCTTGAATGGAAAAAGTGTTTTGGTAGAGCCTACAAGTTGGTTTGCTCAACCCAATTTTCTGTCCTTGGACTAGTCAAGCATGAGGACAATCAAACCCTGGCAGTGTTTACATTTGATACCAATCTAGAATAACTTACTGAATCAAAGAATTACCTCACTTTGACACTGGGATCACCAGAGGGTTTTCTGGGTCAAAAAGTACCCATGGCAGGCAGACTGTCTCTCAGCTGGGCTCCTTGATGGCCCATCAGGATGAAGCCAACTCCTCTCTGCTGTGAGAAGTTTTCCCCTACAGATGTCTCCTGTGACATGTGGGCCCATGATTTTCTTGGCAATTTTTCAAAACTGGGCTTTTCCAAAATTATTTCCACATTTACTTGGATATGTTGGATGTTTGGCAGACTTGGATAAAAAGATCTGCAAGAGAATGCAGGGTTCAGATAGTTACACTCACGTTATCAATATTTTAACTTTCCCTGACCTCAGACTTAAGTCTAGAAGGAGTTATTAAATATTGTAACCTTCTGTAGATCACAGGCCATTGACTTACATACAGCTACCCTTTGTTGAGGCCCCAAAAATATTTATTTGATTACTAATTTCTTCCATGTGAGATTTGATTGTTGATTTGAAGACATGCAGACATGGAAAGCCCTCCACTCCTCTTCGTAGTTTGTTCCAATGGCTAATCACTTTCACTTGCTTCTTAATTAAATCTGTCTGAGGTTGGCTTCCAGCCATCTGTTCTTACAGTGTCTTTCTCATGAACTAAGGCAGTTTTGCCTAGGTTGGGGTCAGGCACTGGCAAGTTACGTCTGCTTAAGCAAAATGCCCTGCAAGAATGGTTGGTAGCATTTTTAATTATAAACACTTCGTATATTTATTTAAGTTAATTGAAATAATAAAAACCCATAGCAAATTAGTGTCTTATTTAGCATTTTAAAAGGCATTAAGCATGATATGAGCGTATGGTTTTATTTTAATATTTCTCTAGGCAGGTATTGTTGAGAATTGGCAAAATACAAAACCCTATATATTTGTTCTTCTGCATAATATAACAAACATCTGCATTCTTCTCTGTCTCAAGTGTCTGTTTATGAAGTTAGAGATATCCACTATCTAAGGAACAGGCCAGAACAGCACTGGAAACTCTGAAGAAATACCAGCTGACCATGTGGACAACTAAAGAGAATGAAATAAGCTCAAAGCTTCACTTGTCTGGAGCAACACTCATAGGATAAAAAACCCACCAAACCTTAAGGACCCAGCTATGGCATTCAGTATCTGTATTTTCATTAGAAAACTGTTTCTTCTCTGCCAACTCTACTCAGAAATCAAGATGGATGGAGGAACTCAGGCCTCAGTTGCCCAGAATAAACAGGAATTGCTCCAAAATGAAAAAAAAAAACCAGCAGAGAAGAAGGAAAAAATCTGAGTCTGCATCCATTAAAACCTATGGAAGTTTTGTCCCCAATGCCATCACATGTTTTACTGCTTTGACTGAAATATTTCTTCTATACAGTCCCCTCAGATTCAAGAGCTGTTAATGTCACTCCCCACATTAATGTCACTGCAGTGGGGTGGGTCTGTCTGTCATGTTTTTACAGGCTGGGTTCAGAAGGATGGCATCATAATGGCAGCACAAGCACAAGAATGTTTTGTAAAGCCACCAATTTTGAAGCCTACAGCAATATAAAACCAGGCAAAGCCCAGGGGCAAGGGCAGGAAAAGCAAAAATACTGAAAAAAGCACAAAATATCAACCTGCAAAGTACTACTCTAGAAAGTTACTGACATCTTTCTAATGTGAGTTTCAAAGATCCCTACAAAACAAAGCAACCAAGAATTACGTTAATAACTGAGACAGTGGCCTACCTTCTTGTTGTTCTCCACCACAGAAGAACAACATAGCACTTATCTGATCGTTGTGAATGAATCGATTACACAATTACCATTAGTGCAGTTATCCAATTATGCCCTTCCACACAGCCAAGGGAAATCAAAGACAATCCATACATTAATGTGCTGCACCTTTTCTGCAGGATATTCTGGCATCTCGTTAAGTGCTATTTCTAGAGACTGCCTGCAGCGGATTTAATTTCTGCTTGGGTTGAATAAAGGAGAGATAATGTTACTTAAATCTCTTTGAGTCATCTCATTTTGTTTTGATCATATTTCAGGAATATTTACGTGCTTTCCATACATATCGTAAGAGTATTTTTGTAACATAAAGTTCTCCTTTCTAAGGTCATTTATTTTAGTTTCAACACAACCATGCTGATAAATAGGAGATGAAGGGGCATGAGAACTTACTTCCCCATTTAATCACAAACTCTAAGCAGTAAAATGTACTCTGTGAGTGCTAAGAATAGTTTGGGGCCAAGTCTTACATATGGAAATTCCCATGACTTTTAATCAGCAGAGTCAAGAACTACAGGATTCATATCTAAACCCACCTCTACATTCTTTTACTAGGTTAATCCTGAGCGTAGCTGAGGCTGAAGCACACCTGTATCCATACTGCACCCCTTTAGGGCACCCTGGCAGGGCCTGAGCATGGGTTCTACCCACAAGCCCTTGCCCTTCTCTCCCAGCTTGTTTACATTACACACATTCAGGGTCGTAACAATCTGGCCCCACATAAATGGCTCTGTTTGGCTTACCTTGCCATTTACCACTGCCACTTGACACAAACAGGGAAGACACCCAGTCCTGAGCTGCCTGCACAAGCCACCAGTACCCAGAGGCTGGCATGGAACAGAGGAGTCAGCGTTAGCACCCTCAGGTTTCTCTGAGCACATGTACAGACTTCATTCCATTGTAAAGGTCAAAGTCCATCAGTATTGCCTCAGTTAAAAACACCTTTGCTTTCCTCAGTCCCTTTCCTGGGCAACAGGGCTACAAAGAAGTACGCTCTCACTTGATGCCCTGTGAAATGTAAATCCAGCATGGGATGTCCTGCAAGGCACCATGGAGCTAGGCCCACCATAAAGGCTTGCCATGGCAGGAGAAGTACAAACAAAAAAGCAAAAGAAACCGTGTTGAGCCCAAGGAAACCTACTTCAGAGGTTTTTTTTTTGATTGGGGATGTTACTAAGAGCATCTTGGTTTGAGCTAAAGGAAACCAATTCTGTTCAGTGATTTTTAACTTTCCAGTTTAGTCTCTTCTAAAAGGCTGCACGTTCTGAAGTCAGCAGCATGTTTTTGCAGACAGTGCCTGCTACTGGCAGTGATAACACCTGATGTTTACAGTCACTGCCTGGGACTGGGATGCAGAAAGGCTCTTACTGATACTTATTCCTGTAGTGAGCAAGGCCACTGCTGGCTCTTGTGTGCCACGCTGGGGGTGCTGGAAGGTAAGAGGGGTCACAAGGAAGTAAAATGTTGCACCTCCGGGAGGTAATAGACAGGACAGGTGACCAACGAGAGTATTCCATCCCATATACATCATATTTAGTATGAATTGAGTGATCATGAGAGTTTGTCTTTCTGCAACGGCCGGTGTCCTGGGAGGACTCCAATCTCCTGCTTTTGATCCGGATCCTGAGTTCCCGAATCCAGCTCCCTGTACCCAGCTCCCGCCACCACTGAGCCTGGGGCTTCCCCAGTGCCTCCTGCTCTGCAGCACCAGTGGGGATTGCGATCAAGGAAGGAATCGGGTTCAATATCGGGCTTATATATGTAGTTGTATGTAGTTCTTTATTTTTATCATTTCACTATTATTTCTATTATTGTTTCATTAAAGCTGTTTCAGTTTTCTTTTATAACCCGTAAGTCTCTCTGCCTCATTCCCTTTTCTTTCTTGATTGCGGTGGAGGGAAAGAGGGAGTTAGAGAGCGTCTGTCCACATTTTAGTGGCTGTCCCAGCCCTAATCTGTGACAAAGAGTAAGTCCAAAGGATCTCCCCTTTAAGAAGGGAAGGAGGGAAGCAGTAAAGGCTTGAAAATAGAGAAACTACCTGTTTGTAGAGCTGTGCAGGGCTACTGCTTAGTGTCAATCACAGATCCACCTTTTCTGTGTTTTCTTAGCCTTCCTGTCCTCCAAACACGTACTCACTGGATAATTCTGGTGGTGCCTGATGGGAATCAAGCTGTGCAGTAGGCACAGCCATCATGAACTTTCTTGTTAGATGGCTTCTGTGTCAACACCAGTTCTGGCAGGGATGGGGTGGTTTTCCTGGTATATCTGTCACCCTGTCTTGGGATGCTACAGGATTATTTTCCAGATATCCATATATGTAACTGGAGGAGCATACCTCTAGGTGATGACCACTAAACATTGGGCATAAAAGGATGTAGGAAACAGAAGAAAAATGGTGGTGTAGTCAGGTGAAGAGCATCATCCATCTGAAATCAGTAGCCCATCCCTCAAGCTCACACCCTGGAAAAGCCACCGCTCTAAAGGACACATCTCAAGGTCTCCCTCTCAAAGGTCCCTTCAAAGCAAATCTTGGAAGAATAGAGAACTGGCAAAATTCTTGGTTGTCCCTGAATCTTTGCTTGGGCTGACACAAGTGTGGAAGCAAATGCAGGGGTGAGAAAACACTGACTAGTGACAGAGGTTTCTGTCTGGGAAACTAAGAAAACATTGGACCAGGGTAGTACTGTGGGGGAGAGTGAGTCTCATGGAAGAAGCTGGTATTGTCTGACTTTCTGGGGTATGCCAGTCTGCTTGGAAATAGATTTCTGGCGTATACTCACAGACAGAATTAGCTGGTGCCTGGCCCTGGAGGGAATCAGCTCCATGTGACTCACACAGCTCCATCACCCAAACTGGATAAACACTGCAAGGCTGGGATGGGGTAATGGGAGGGGTGGGTGCCGCAGCATCAGGGGAGGCTGGCCAGGGCCTGGTTACCAAGCAGGATCAGCCCCTTAGAGCTAATATTTTGCATTCAAACAAAGACCATTCCTTTTAAGATCTTTGCTGAAGTGGCTGTGGGAAGCACTGGCTTGCTCAGAAATGACCTAGGGGCTGAGTCTGAGGACTGGAGCCTGTCAGATGCCTTCTGCAGCTGCAGGGGTGGGAGCACTGGGCACACACAACCTGCATCTCCCTGCCACCTGCTTCTCCTGCTGCCGCTGACAAGGAGATCTGGATTCAGTGGCCATCTGACCACTGCTGTAGGAACAGGGAACCAAGTTCAACTGTGAAGTGGGAGGCCAAGGGACAGGAGAGAGGGTCCTGCTACAGCCATATCATCCTGCCTTGGAGCCCTGGCAACACAGAGATGCCTCCCAGGGAGGTGCTGGCAGGGACAGAGACACCGTGGGGCAGGGACACCCCAAGAGACTGCAGCCGTGGAACAGAGGAACAGAGCAGGGGGAAAGCAGTGAGCAGCAAAGAGCAGCAAAACATCATCACGAGTGGGAGTGCGTAGCTTTGTGAGAAAACACATTGTAAGCACTACCAAGAAGCAACAGAAGTTGATGCAGAAAGGACAAGGATAAAAAAGACATGAGCAAACATATGAGAAGAATCCCTATGCTCACAGTTTTGCTTTAATCAAAAGTATTTTTCCCTGCGAATAACATTTAGGAGGAAAAGGTAAAAGAAATTTAATGTATATGGCTATGAATGGAATACATCAATCTCAAAAGACCAAGATAGGAAAAAATAAAGCTTACTTCAATTCTTGTTACATTCCCTTTTCAAAAGAGACATGGCTCTGAATGTGTTTAATAACATCTGTCCTATTAAAAAAGAGTGAACAACCTCAACTGCATCAATATTGTAGCTGACCAAAACATGACTCAGTAGGAAAGAAAACCAGCCCCACTAAGTACTTTCTGAAGAGTATTCCCAAAAGTGGATTATTCACACCGATGTCCCAAGCACGTTGCAGTTCATGACGTAGAGGCTGGAAGACCCTCACTCTGATGCAGGCAGAGAGCTAAGCCTTTGGACTGATCATGTATAAACTTGTGGGAGAGGGGAGTGACAAAAAGGACACAGAATTCAAGATGATTGATTAATTAGCTTTAAGAGAAGTGCTGCCATAATCATAAAGGGAGACACGGTTAAATTTACAAAGAACTCTGTGGGACTCAGGTGACCTAGAATCAGTTATAAATTTTGATACTTACCAGATCTCTTTTCCTATCCGTACTTTGTGCCTCCAGCTGTGTGTGTGTCCTGTCTAAGCTTATCAAAACAGCGTCATACCCAGTGATGCCATGTGACTTCCAAATTTTTATAGATCTTCTGAGCTTATGTCACTGTTATATCTAAAAGTGATAATAAAGTTTATTATATCTTAATGAAATAGTGAATTATTGCATATTTTATCCTACGTTCACTAACACATTACAAAACCCACTTAGTGCATTCTGTGCTGAACCTTTTTTTTTTGTCATGAACATGTTAAAAGGCTGCTGTGCTGTTATTCTGAATTATCCTGAAAATAGTCACCCTGATTATGCAGCAGCAGGCATATGCAGTTGATTTGAAGGAACTAAACTTTGCATCACATTTCCCCTGGGTACTGTGTGAAACTGCACAATAAATGAGTGGTGTTGTAACCTAAACAGATACTGACTCTTCAGAGACACGAAAATAAAAATGTTGTGGTGTTAAAATGTAGCCCTGACAGGTCTATTACACTCTTCACAAAGTCTGATCGTTTTCTTCTAACAGTAGCTGTCTTAAAAATTAATGATGCGTACTTTCAATGTTATCTCATTACTGATGCACAACTCAGTAGGTTCAGATGAGATTTCAGCTAGATGGGTATGCCCTCAATATACAGAGGAATGAGCTCAATTCACCAAAAAGCTTTCCTTCTGCATATCTGTTTTTCTACTTCATCTACAGAGACTTTCATCCACTCCATGGAAGTAAGTTGCCAGTAAGAGGGCTTTAGATCTCCATCCTGGGTTACAAATTGCATATTATAGCATGAAAATAGGTGGCTTTTTACTGAGGTTTTGGGAAAAAAAAAACTAAATATTTTAAACTGCAAAGCAGATAAAAACATTCTTCTATAGCATCTTTTGAGCTTTCCCGTAATATTTGACGAGATCCAAACAGATGAGAATTTTCCTCCACAAAGATGTACACAGCATGCAGAGTATTGAAACTCCCAGTGCAATTATGATAAATTCCCGCTGGCTTATTATCACCAAATAACAATGCAGAAAGTAACTACCTTTTAGCCTTTTAATTTGGAGCCATTTAAAAGTAATTAATCTCTGTAGACACATGTTAAGCATGCAAACCAGCTTTCTAAAGGAGTGTCTCTGTGATTTAACACAACTTCTCACTGACTCCCACCCAGTTGGCCCATTCCAGCCCAGAAAACGCCTGGGAAAGCAGGTAAACCCATGATTCTTATCCAAAGGGCAGCAGATTTGTCCATGCCAGGGGAGTGCAGGACGTGAGGCTGTACAGTTCAGTGTCCCTCACCCAGCTGAGGCCTCGGATGTAAGTAGATGCACACATGCCAACAGCAGATGGATGTGGGCACATCCAGTATTCCCAGTATGGGAGAAATCCGCAAAGGGATGCTGTTTTTCTCTTTACATCTGAATGGTGGTTCACGCTACTTGAGCTTACGCTGCTAACCTCAATCAATTCATCTCTAAATGAGAATTAATGAAGATGTATGCTTAATACCAAGCTGGGCTGGCTGGGTGCCCAACTATTGGGAGCTATGTGTTTACTGTTACTGGAACACACTTACTCTCACGGATGTGCAGAATGTGGATTTTATTGTTATTCTTTCTAAATTAAAAAAAAAAAACCCCTGCAGAGGCAGAATACCCAATTAGTGCTACAAGACTGAAAAGTAATAACCAGAGTTTGGTCAACAGGACAAAGCGCTCATTTTGTCTGGGTGTCATTTTAAGGAGAGCATTCCTCCTGCTGTGGGATCTGATAAAAAATTAAATTCTTTCATCAGCCTTCAAAGCATCTCAGCTCCCAGGAAATAATAAAACCTCATGGAACTGAGTCTTACCCGAATCTCTACAGACATTTCCAGGTTAAAAAAAAGTTTGAAATCACGCAAATTTCATTTCTTTACAATGCTAGACACATATGTTAAAAGCTGCAGAATGCGACCTGCTTTACAGAGGCTCTGTTTTAATTCTTTCCGTATTCTTTTCCATTATATGAAAGGTAGAAAAAGTAATTAAGGCAATTTTATGACTAGATTTTTCTTTGGAAGACTGAAAAACTGCACATTATCATTCTGAATTACAACTTACCACCCTTTTCTCTCCTGTTCTGCAGAGGATTAATTTTACTTCATTTACTTCATCTGCTTTGAAATATCCCAGAGCCATGCAGCTCCAGTTGCAATAAAAATACTTCTACTGCATAATATAATGAAAAATGTAGCATAAAAAGTGAAATAGCTATGGATATCTGTTTTGGATGTGCAGGCATGGGTATCTTTTGCTAGCACCTCCCAGTGGAATAACCCTTCTTATTTCTATTCCGGAAAGCACTTCAGTACCGAGCAGATTTCCTTGGTACTATTCACTGGCTGAAGCAAGGCAGGCAGCCAGCTGCTTTGCAAGACAAGTGTTTATTCTTGCTAAAATCTGTGCTGTGATATCATGCATAATTGAAGAAAATGCATTTTGCTGGGCCGTGGAAGCTGAAAAGCACATAAGCACTACATGCTTTCTGTTTGCTTATGTGAAGGTTCAACTTTGGATCATCCACCCAGGTGACCACGTTGACTCCTGGGCACGTGTGTTAGGTGCTGGCACGTAGAAGAGTGCAAGTTTTACCTTCACTACTAAGTTGGCATCACCCAAGGTTTCATAGCACAGCCACGCTGCAAGCTGCAACCATCAGCACACTTGGGTAACTGTTGATTTATTTAGATAGCAGTTGATGGTTTAATAACATTTAATTAGGCTCCTATCCTGAGAGAGACAGCACAGTTAAAAGCAGCTAAGCTTTGGCAGCCTGTTCCCATCAATGTACAAAAATACTCGAGTTTTGTGTCGCAGACAAGGGAACTGGGGTAAAATTAAAATTATCCCCTGCACATCACCCCCTGGTACCTAGAAACAGTCAAATACCAATCTGAACTCTCTGTACTAGAACAACATCTTTCACATTACACATACTTCGCATATTTTTTAAACACAGCTATATGTACGTACGTATGTATACATGCACACATGCTTTAACACATACATGAAACTTCTTCTCAGTGAGGGTGATGGAGCCCTGGAACAGGCTGCCCAGAGAGGTTGTGGAGTCTCCTTCTCTGGAGACATTCAAGACCTGCCTGGACACGTTCCTGTGTGGCATAGTCTAGGCATTCCTGCTCTGGCAGGGGGATTGGACTTGATGATCTTTCGAGGTCCCTTCCAATCCCTAACATTCTATGATTCTACGATTCTATGTATGTGTGCATATATATATATATATATATATATATATATATTTGCATGTATACGTGGGTTCTCTCACACTGAAACAAAACTGTTTCCAAACTGTATCTGTTCCCCAAAGTGATTATTTGTTCCCAGACAAAGAGCTTCATGCTGCAAGAAGATCAGACTTACTAGCTTTCAATACTTTTGAACTTCTCTTGCTGGAGCAAGCTTAAATCCCTTTTACATATTGGGTTTCATAAGACATTTGTTGTCACTGTTTTGAACAACAACAACAAAAAAAAAACACATTGCAAGAAGCTATGCGTGTTCCTGACAGAATTGTAAGCTCTTTGGGAACAATCTTCACGTATTTTCCAGCAGAGTTCCACTGCTTTGTCCCAGATTCTAATGCTACCCTAGGGGGATTAAGCTGTTCAGAGGTTGCAGCACGTTCAGCACAGATCCCAGGGTAAACATCCTTGCTCACCCTGGCTGCAAATTTTTCGGTGAGAGGTTGAGCCGCCCCTCTGTGCTGTCCATGGGCCAGAAGAACTACACATTTTGGGGGAGTGAGATGAATCATTTTTCTGAACTAGTGCAAGAGATGCCATAGAATTCTTCAGTTCACAGTTTTCCATGAAGCAAGGATAAGCATGTTGATGCGAATCAGTGTGCAGCCCAAAGTCCTTAAATTGCTGGATTTACTAAATTAAATTGTGATACAGTGTCACAGTACTTTTAGAGGACGTAATCTGGCTATTTTTAAACCATATTAATCACAAGTTGTTATGAAACCAGCACCAAAAGAACTAAACAGCAAGCTTCCATGCTGTTATAAGCACCTGTGAAATAATCTGCAAATTTCTAAGTTTGAATTTGACAGAAGGCTTGAGCATATGCCAATATAAAGTATGTATGAAGTCCCTCTGGCTTACATCTGTGAGGACTAGGGAGGAAAAGAACACTGTCAGCTTTTGAAAATATGTGTGGAAAGATCACTCCCTGGAAGTGCATATTCTCTAAATAATGTGAACTCATTAGGAATGCTTCAACCAAGGCATTCTAAATCCTCTAATACAGTGGCCAGAGAAAGCTTTCACAACTGTAAATCTGAATCGACTTGGACAATAGAACCCAACGATCTGAAAACTGATGAAAAGGCTACAAAACACTATAAAACCCAGCAGGCGTCAAAGGTGCAGGTGATATCTTCTGCCAGTTGTCCTCTTGTCAGTTTCTCACACCTGGAGGTTGCTTCAACCTTTTACATTTCTGCTTGTTTACATATTTTTGGGCAGGGGGAGGGGTCTGTTCCTTTAATCCTGAGAAACGAACCCCGCAGACATCACGTGCGGAGGTTCCAGGCGCGCCCAGACACCAAGGGCTCCTGGGCTTTGGCAGCTCCGTGTACCTTCCCGAGGTGAGGGAATTCTCCCCAGTTATGAAGAACCGACTGAAAACTGGAAACTGAGACAGGCTCTTACAACCCCTCCGTCAAAACGATAAGGTGTAAGGCAGCAGTGACGGTCCCAGCCGTGGTGTTAACACTTCCTCACCACAAGTGGCATTTCCACTACCACCCCCGCACCCAGCATGTTTCCACCACAGATGAGGAAGTATTTGGCAATAGAGCACGAAGTAACAGTTTGATAGTTTATTTTAAATGGAGGAAACTAGATCTGCAATAATCAAATGTTATGTACTTCAAATATTATAAAAGGTAACACAAAATGATGTAAACACTTGAAAATGGAAGAATAATGCAAAATTACTTCTGTTGTAACACCGGGCAAATGTTGGCAACCAGTAGCATTCAAAAAGTGACAATAGGAAATGCATCAGATGAAGCACTAATTTATATGGCATCGCAGAAATGCAACTGCTCCACAGGCTTTTTCATATTGTAAAGGCAAGGAAAAGATCAATTACATATAGCCAAACCTATGAAAGAATAACTAATCCACAGCATTTGAAAAGTAGCTTTGCATGGCAATTTCCAGACAAAACCTAAATATAATTTAATTTTTTGCTGACCATATTGCTCTAACTTTTGTAATATTTGTGTTGTTTTGCATTTTTTGTATAATGTATGAGAAAATTACATCTTGTTGAAGTGCCTGCTTTCTTATAAATGCTAACACTATTAAATCAGAGCTCTGTTAAGTCACCATTTGAGAATAAAAAAAATAAAAACCAAAAGTTGTGGTTATAGTAGGGCAAAATAGCTACAGCAATATAAACCTAAAAATGTTTTCATAAAGCACATAAAGTTTCATTGTATCAATACCTTTAGGAAAAATGTATATCCAAAGCAAGTGTTAAACTACAGCTTTGCATCATTTGAATTTAGGAGCTAGTATGACATTTAATTCTTCTTTTCTCAGGTAACACAATAACATCCACTTAAAAACAGTGATTATGGGGTAACAATCATATATACGTATACATTTGCACCTACACTTTCAAGCAGGTCACTGAAGATATGTTTAAGCTGATAAAATTATTCGAAGGGCAGCTATGCAGATTCTGCATAAACTGCCAAAGAATGAGATTATCATTTAGACTTAAAAAAATCTTTTACAGAGCCGTTTCATTTCTGAGAATGGAAATTCATTAGAAGTTATAACAGGAATTAAAGAATCCAGGCTTCAGATTGTTCCTCTAAGAAAAAATGTACCATTTATTTTCTAACCATTCCACTTGACAACGAAAACTTCTCTAGGAATGTTTTACTGATGAAACAAAGAGGCCCGGACATTGTAGCAAAGAATCAAATATAATTACTTTATAAAAAGACAGATGTGAAAGTTCAAAATAACTTGGAAGTATGGTGTGTAAGCAAGTACTAGGACAGACAAAATGGGATTCAAAACCAAAGCAATATGCTAAATTTTCAAATTCATTGGAGACTTATTAACCTAAACTATCTGGAGAAGTTGGTGATACGTTGATTCACTTGACTGTATCAATTTAACCCTCAGTTTTTCATCCAGAAACAGGTACCACGGATGTGAAATAAACAGAGCAAAATTCACAAAGAGATCCTCAACCATGTTAATGCCCTCTTGGGAACCTGAATGGAGGAAAACATAGAAAAAGCTTGGATCACACAAGAAACCAAAAGACAGCTCAGAACTGTGTGGTTAATATGTGAAAAAGAGTTGCTGTATTTCCACATCTGCATTTGCATTCTGTTGACAAAATTTGGATTTAGGGCTTTCCAGTTAAATGTTTGCATTTTCATATAGAACAAGAAAGAATTCTCTCTTTGATAAATCTATAGTACTATGCACAGCTTTACCCTCTCTCTTTGGTCTGGGTTTTTAAATTTAAAGCCCTCAAAATATTATAATCGATTGTGGTGCTGGAAGAAGGAACTTTGAATGCAGAAGTCTATTCACACCACCTTTACCAGCTGAGGTCAGGTATCCAAGCTCCTAACTTTACAGGAATGTAAGAGACAGAATCTTAAGAAATCATTCTTTAGCATTCTTAAATGGTCAACCAAATAGTAAATGAGGTTATTCCTAACCTGAAACAATCCTGCAGTGATGAAAAATAGATAGGATAACAGCAATAATGTTAAGATGGCATCTACTTTTTGGAGTACATCTTAAGTGTTTAGGGACCAACAACATATAATGTACATAGTCCAAAGGTTATTTCTGCTACTAGATTTGATCAGGAAATTAATTTTCCTCCATCATAAAAGAAATCACTTTTTCACTGGAAGACTAAACATTTTCAGAATCTTTTTTCAAAGAAAACTCAAATATTTTCACCACATACAATTTCCATGGAAATATTGTCTAATTTGATTTAAAACTGTTTCTTCATAAAACCAGGTCAAGCTATTAGATTTATAGGGTATCTTAAAAGATCACAGAATCACAGAATCACAGAATGTTAAAGGTTGGAAGGGACCTCAAAGATCATCTAGTCCAACCCCCCTGCCAGAGCAGGATCACCTACACTAGAGCGCACAGGAACGCGTCCAGGCGGGTTTTGAATGTCTCAAGAGATGGAGATTCCACAACCTCCCTAGGCAGCCTGTTCCAGTGCTCAGTCACCCTCACAGTGAAAAAGTTTTTCCTCATATTTTTCTGGAACCTCCTGTGTTCCAGCTTGCTCCCATTGCCCCTTGTCCTGTCAGTGGACGCCGCTGAAAAGAGCCTGGCTCCATCCTCCTGACATTCCCCCTTGACATATTTATAAACATTGATGAGGTCACCCCTCAGCCTCCTCTTCTCCAAGCTAAAGAGATCCAGCTCCTTCAGCCTTTCCTCATAAGGGAGATGCTCCACTCCCTTCACCATCTTTGTGGCTCTGTGCTGGACTCTCTCAAGCAGCTCCCTGTCCTTCTTGAACTGAGGGGCCCAGAACTGGACACAATATTCCAGATGCGGCCTCACCAGGGCAGAGTAGAGGGGCAGGAGGACCTCTCTTGACCTACTTGCTACTCCCCTTCTAATACACCCCAGGATGCCATTGGCCTTCTTGGCCACGAGGGCACACTGCTGGCTCATGGTCATCCTGCTGTCCACTAGAACCCCCAGGTCCCTTTCCCCTGCACTGCTCTCCAGCAGGGCAGTCCCCAACCTATATTGGCACATGGGGTTATTTTTTCCCAAGTGCAAAACTCTACACTTGCCCTTATTAAACTTCATAAGATTTCTCCCCGCCCAGCCCTCCAGCCTGTCCAGGTCTCTCTGAATGGCAGCACAGCCTTCTGGTGTGTCATTTAACATGTTATTATTATATCATGTTATTTATCATATTATATATCATATATATCATTATATATATCATTATATATCATATTATTATATCATGTTATTTAACCTAATATTTCACATCAAGAAAGCATCTGAAAGATGTCTTTGTTGAAATTTCTGTACCATAGCCTTCTAATTAGAAGAGAAATTTCTAAATGTTGGCTCAGCGCCCTTATATGCAAAACTGCTGAGAATTTTTACTTAGTTCCTTTTGTGGGCATCCCCTGCTTTCATCTTGTGTTCATACAATATCCTCACAGTAATGGCAGCAATTACCTTCACGTAAAATGATACTACTGTTACTCTGTGCAATGGATTTGTAGCTTCTCATTTGGTAAATGGAATTTGGCAACTAAACCCAAAGGTCAGGATCATATGACAACACAGGAGCAGAGGAACAGGCAGAGTTTTGCAGATCAGTGGAAAAGCCCAGGGAACTTCAGCACTGCTATTTTGGATACGTCTGTTCTAGCATCAGCAGTTGTAACGGTGCAAATCCTTCTTTTAAAATGTCCTTCTGTACTAGTCTATAATCTCCTGTAGAAGCTTTGCTCTTCTAATTAGTCTTAGAAGCCAAACCTCCCTTTCACAGTAGCTTTTTACCTTGAAAAGGATAGGATGACTTTTGTTAATAGAAGCACAGAGACTGTTTTTTCCATTTGACAGCACATTAAAAAAAAAGCTTATGAAGAATCCATAAACCTCTTTGGAAAACTCTGTACTCACGCAGGTCTTTTATTTAAATTGAGTAACTATTCGAGCCTGACTCTTGCGATGTTTTTGAGCTCCAGATTAAGACCACCTACATTTTGCTGTCTACATGTGTGTTAGATGTCAAATTCATTAAATTAAATTAATTAAATTAAATTCATTAAATTAAATAACTCCTACTAAATTCAGTGGAAATCCAGTAGACACACCCAGCAGACTTCACAGAGCTCACTCAGCAGCAGATATCCTGCTCCCACCCCATGGGCTGGGCACCGCAGCGGCTTTGGGGGTTCCACTGATGCAATCTGCACAGCCTTGAAAAAGACCAATGTACCCAGATTGGTCCAGACCCCTAAATACAAGGGCAGGAGAACGGTATCTCAAACTCACGCCAAGGAAACGCCCAAGTCCTTCCTCAGAAAATGGGGGGATTGTCTACATACGGGCAAAATGGGAACGAATCAGAATGATTTAGCATTAGAATCAGGTGGTCAACTTCTGAAAATGTTAAATATTTCTCTCACATTGCTTTATTAACATACCCAGTATTTTCACCAGCAAAACGTGGAAGAAAATTAGGATTATGCTGTGATTTCCTGGACAAGTTAAAAGGCTGTGCAACTTGACACATTAGTCATAAAAGCTGACCCCTTTTGCAAGATAATAGTAAAAATATGTTTTTGTTGTCATGAATTATAGATCCTTGTCCTTCCTGTTGACTACATCATTGAATTCCATTGTAAGACCTTATCACCCATAAATCTTGCTACACAGTAAATTTGAAAACTTAAAAGTAATTCTCAAGTGTTCAAATGAAAACATGCACTCTGAATGCACGTGCAGTAATGCATAATAAATTCAGAGCAAAGCTTTCAGAATCAAAATTGTAGGCACCGATCCAATAGAAGAAGTTACTTCAGCTCTGGTTTCTTTTTAGATCACCAACACCAATGAAGAACCTGTACGAATGGGATTCTTAGAAATCATATTTTAAACATTTTATGGTGGGCTGTTTTTAAACCCTCTCCAGGGTTTAAGAATCGCCCATCATAATCATAGAATCATGGGATGTCAGGGGTTGGAAGGGACCTCGAAAGATCATCTAGTCCAGCCCCCTGCCAGAGCAGGATCCCCTAGGGTAGCCACACAGGAACGCATTCAGGCAGGTTTTGAATGTCTCCAGAGAAGGAGACTCCACAACCTCTCTGGGCAGCCTGTGCCAGTGCTCTGTTCCAGAAGCTTCTCCTCATGTTCAACTTCATCCTGTGTCATTTAATTCACAAATAAGAAAAAAAAAAAAACCAGTTGTTTGGGTTTTTTTTTAGTTTAAGTAAGAACACAGTTAATTGAAGTGTTGAACCTGCAGATATCTACGCTGAATTGCTAAAACAGAACACCTCTGGAGAAGGACCATGCCTGAACTTTCTGGCTTCACTCAGGAGAGGTGAAATGCCATACTCAGAACAGGCTATGTTGAATGCTGAAGTATGAAGGCCCTATATTGAAAGCTTCCATCCGTATAATGGACTTTCTTTAGGGAAAGCAGACATCTGCTATGCATGTTCACAGGAGAAAATTTATCCACATGAAGCAAGGGAGGACAGAGTGCATCTCTGAGAGAAAATGCGTATTTGGCTACTTGTTATCACTTACACTGAAGCCAAAAGCCAGATTAAAAGATGCACAGTTTATATTTTGCTTCTTCATTGCTATGTTTTTCTATTTGTTTTCCATAACATACATTTTTTGCTGTAGTGTCTGTGACCGTCTTTCTTTCATCAATATTTTCTTTTGAATAAATATACTTCTATTTAGCTCTGAAATGATACAGGCTACTCCTTCCTGCATGCCAATAAACTGTAATAGGCATTACGTCAATAAAATTGGCGGTTTTCACATGCAATATGCCCCCTTAATATTCAAGGAAATATTCAAAGGAAAAGCTTATTCTATCCTGCAAGACTACTGTCGATAACAACCCACAATGTGGGTTGAGATATGTGGTCACAAACCTAAATTTATTCATTTTGTGTGACAGGCCATTTTGTCCTTGGATTACATTTTAGCACCACAAAACCATTTAGCCACCTCATTTCATGTAATGATATTAAATAATATACGTAGCTTCACTTCAGTGGTTTATGGTTTTAACTACGGCTCAGATTCAGATGAAACTCAGTAGCACAAAAGCGTATTTTAGTCTGAAAGAAAAATGAGCCAACCAAAACACAAATTTAAACCAAATTCTAAGCTCTTCTAAGTATAAGATGCCTTTGTATTTAATGTTGTTTCACCAAAAAAAGCGCAAATCTTTATTTGCTAGTGTCCAAATACATCCAAGAACCTTCGCTTTTTTACCTTCTTATTTTGCTCTAGAAGCCATTTGTTTAGTAAAGTGATTTCTTTGGACACAGCGGATATCATTTTCATGATCCCAAAAGCGTAGCAACTATTACAGGCATGTGATTATATTTTAATAAAGATGTTAAAATTTGTAATAAGCATACCCAGAGTTTTCTTTCAGTACTCCAGAACAGCCTAAATAGAAGGCTTACTTCTTTTGGCTTTCTTCAGCTTTGAATAGCCTTCTTCTTTCTGTTAACAAAATGAACAAAATAAGGCAAAAAACCAGTAAAGCAAGCAAAGCAGTAATACTAGGCTCAACTAAAAAGTTGTTTCTGAATGAAATGCTTAGTTGAATGATATAAGAAGTAATTTTGGAAGTTTCTATTTTCCAATGTAAATATTTAATGTATGTTTATATGTACAATAGATAAATAATTAAAACCAGAGCTATTTTTAAAATACACTTATAGATGCTGGCAGGCAAGACAAGACTTTCAAAACCAGCTGATCATTTCCGGTGTTCAAACTTGAGATAATGACAAAGGCTTACTCTTCAGAGAAGTGCTTCGCAAAGTCCCCAGACACCATCATTTTATTTTAATCTGGAGAGAGGAGGAATAAGACTAAAGAGCACTGGAGAGTCCATCCCTACCCCAGCTGACAGCCAAATCCTCCTCCTACTCCTGGGACTCCAGCTGAAACTTCCCTAGAGCTGTGCATCAACCTCAGCTGGCTGCACCCTGCAGCACTGGCAGGGTGGCAGGCACACAGTGAGAACTTGCTGTCCTCTGCCACCCCCCAAATGTAGCTTGCAGGGCTCAGGCTGGTACCTGTGCTATTCACAGCCTGCCTGGAGAGAGAGGAACAGCACAGGTCACTCGTGACTCATGGCTAGGACAGGGCAGTGCCCCTTCCTCATCCTGGCAGGGCAGCTGTGAGCTCTGCTTGTGCAGTCTGCCCAAGCTGTAGAGCGAGACCCAGGCTCACAAGCCCTACTGGGGCCAAGTCATTCTCAGTGGGAGGAATTAATTTGTACCATGGTGGAAGTCTCCCTTCAGTACTTGGACCCCTGGGACTGTTGTTGTTACAACCACAGCTATTTTTAGCTGCTGTTTCCCTTTTCTTCCTTGTGGGACCCACTCCCTGCTCTGCTGCTGTAGCACGGCGGTGCTGGGCTGGTAACCGGTGACTCGGTTGTGGCCCCGTGGAAGGGCCTTTTCCAGCTGCGATTGGACGGCGCCAGCTCCGAGCAGCTGGGCTGGAGTCTCCCACACCAACTCCCCTCTTCGCCAGCGCAGCCTGAGCTCTAGGGTACGAGTGTGTTCCCAGAGCAGGGCCCCGAGGCTGCTCTTCTGGCCCTTTCTGAACTGCACGGATAGCACGAGCTGTGCTCTTTTAATTACTAGTAAAAGTTACAGTATTGTCTTGTATTCAGCTTTAAAAGTGTAACAAAACACAAAGATGACAGATAGAATTGAATGCAAATTAAGTGGAAGAATCTGAACTACGGATACACACTCTGAAGTTCCTAAATAACAGTTAATGTACCCTTGTAGACTGGATTAAAGGGTGTGTGTGGGGGGTGTGTTTACCTGTCTTCTTTTGGCACAGCCTTTCTTTGCAGATACTTCCATATTACTCTCTTTGACTGAGGAAGTCGGTTTTGAGCTCAGTGTTTCACATGTCAGATACTTGTTCCCTGTAGTCACCTTAAAGTATGGAAGTTTATACCTTCATTACCAAAAAAACCACCGAGTATTTTTTTACTTGTTAAAATGACCTATTTTGTCAAGAGGTGTCTTCACAACACAAAGTTGAAATAACCTACCAAATTACATTTTCTACATGAAAAAAGTGATGAGCACATTTCATTCATGTGTTCAGTTCATGGGATATCATTCTCACAGAAATTACACTGAAATCAGCTCAACTATTTATTTTATTGAAATGCAGACAGAATCAGAGAAAATTTAGGTTGTAAAGTACCTCTAGTGGTCATCTAACCATAACTTTTACTCAAAACAGAGCTAACTTCAAAGTTAGTTCGTATTGGTTTGGGCCTTATCTAGTCAAGTTTTGAGAATATGATAAGATACAACTCTATAACCTCTCCGTGCAACCTCCTCCAGTACTTAACCACTCTCACTCTGAAGATTTTTTTTTCCTTATGCCCAGTAGGAATTTTTCCTGTTGCAACTTGTGCTTTTAGTGAAATCATAATTAAACTTGTATTTGCAAATCTTCCCTGTCTGTCTAACAGCACAATGCCTTACACACACTGGAGCCAGCACTACACAGCTGAGGAGGTTTGAGATTCCTTCCAGGAGCTGTTCATCAGTGCGGCTTCATATGAAGACAGACTGGACACCGAACATTTCACTATGTTAACATCATACAAATCTTGGTAAAATAGCAAGCTGTCTTAAGGAAAGGAAAACTACCTTAAAAGTCCCAAATAATAATAAAAAAAGTGTATCTCAGAAAACATAGGAAATCAGTTTCCCTTTCAGGAAAAAAAAAAAAAGCAGTGGTGGCTGAAAACGTTAACTTATATGGTAGAAATTTTAGAAAACTACACTGAGAATGATGGTAGAACATGATGAAAGTCATGCTCTTTATTGCTTAACCTTGTTTTAGAATATACTGAATTTGTGAGAACCAGTCAGAATGAGCCGTACCTGTTCAAAGTTAGATTTGGAATGACGACTGCTTGTCTTAGCGATATAGTCCTTAGAATGGCACGCTGCTTTTTTTTCTTCATTTTTGGTGATGCACATTGTATCATTTAAGACAGATTCATGAATATTTAACGCTGCTTCTTCATTTGTTCCGTTTGTTTGTTGCCGTGATAAACTGAAATTTGTCATTTCGTTCTCCAACTTACAAATCTGCAAAGGTACTTTCTTTGACTGGTGGTGCTTGTCAAGAACTTGCATGGTATTTTGACTTGCAAACTTTTTCCCTCTTCTTGCAGAGGAAGTAGGAGATGGATATATGATGTTCGATTTCTGAAGCATCGACCCAACATTCTGAAGAAAAGGAGAATTTGCCCTTTTGTGGTTGACTTCCCTTGAATTCCCACCCGAAGCTGAATTATGAGAAAAATCAGAATTAGTCATTTGTCCACCAGACTCCGTTTTCCACCAAAATACAGGTACACCATGTTTCGGGTACGTTTCCACATTCTTTACCGGAAGTATGCAGCTATGAGTAGCATTTTTAACCGTCGTATTTTGAACAGGTTTGTAAACCTGAGTAATGCTGGACTTGCACACTCTCAGCACAGAAGATGAAACACTCGTAATTTTTATTGGTGAGGGTCTTTCAGCATTTTCTCTTTTCTTCCCATCCGTTTGATTCGTGGTCTTTCCATTCATTTGCATCAATTTCCCTTTGAAAATTGGTATAATTTTGCTTTCTTTGGCCAGGGGGAGTCCAAAGGCTGCACTTACAGGCATTCCTAAAGATTTCACAACTGGCAACTCTGGTACTCTTGGTATTTGCTTATTATTCGTGGATTTCTCCGTCGTTTCAATGTTAAACTTTTCTGCACCCTTACTGCTACTCGAAAAAGCGTGTGCTTCTGGCTCTTTGATCAAACGCTCCATCCAGTGGCTGCCTTCCATACTGCATGGTGAAGAAATTCCAGGCAGAGTCTGTTTCTTTGGAGGAGCCTGCGTTAGAGACACTACACAAACCACCTCACCGGCCAGTTTCATATGCTTAGATTTAATTTCCTGCAATACGACAAGAATTGCTAAATGAATGAACCGGATTAAAAAAATCTGATAGTGCCACCTAACGCATCACTATATGAGATCAACCTAATATACATCACAATACACAACCTTACATTTTCCTGTTTTGAATTAGAATGAACTACACTTTTAAACAATATTTTGTTGTCGTTATAAATGAAGGTCTGTTTTCTCCTCCCCCGATTTCTTTGTTTGTAAACTATGTTGGATATTGTATTTCTCAGAAGGAAAGACTTAAAATTACAGTAATTATCTTGCTTTAACTGCTTTCCAACTGGGTAATGCCGACCTCCTTTGTGGGGGTCTGCAGAGGATTTGACTGACAGGACTCCTCATCTCTTGAGACTTCTAAGGGCATCTGTATTCTGAGTAAAAGACAGTTTGTATGTCTATAAAGACTGCAGATGACAAAGAGGAGCCATTACAGCTTTGATCACTGAAGAGACATAAACAGGAACTGCTTTCTAAAAGCGGATTATAGTATTTTAGAATCTCTGCAATTTCTGTCACTACTCTTTGTTCAGAATTAATTACTTCATTTCTTCTTTCACACACTACTACCAAAGAAATTTGAGTCTCAGCCTTTGTCACAACCTCAAATTAAAGGAGTTTTGATTGCTTGCCTCCTCTCCATCACCAGTCACGGAGTAAGTCTTACAAGCTTGAGTGTTTCTAAATGCATAATTCCACTGACATATTTATTTTTCTTGGTTTGCTTTTTAAAAATAAATGGTGGTAATAATAATAATAACAACAACAACAACTCCACCCAATAGATATGTTATTATTATGGAAGAGGTATGAGGAAGTTCTAGATATTCAAACATAAAATAACATCTATAGAATTGCAAATATTGACAGCAACTAATTAAGTCCAATTCTTAAATGTATTTGTGTTGTAAATAACAACAAAACAATGGCAAATAGCAATACAATATTTAATTACACATTTGACTAAAAGTTACATGATTGACAGTTTGTTGCAAAAAGCATAGTTTTTATGCTCTTACTGTGTTCTGAATGTGATAAAAGACCACTTCATACTATGAACAAAGTAAATGCCATTAATATATCTGTAGAAAAATCTTACACACACCGGAGCCCTGGAGAGTTCCTGTGTAGCATAAAGTGCTTTACTTGTCATCTTCACTGGAAATCCACACAGATGTGAAAGATTATGCTTCAGGTCACAAAGAAAAGAGTTCAACACACTTTCTGAATCTGTTCTAGGGAAATACTGAACTGGCTGACTTCGAATGCAACTTAAAGGGTACCTGAATAAGTGTTCAGGGACACATAACAAAGTTTCTTTAGATTTCTACAATTCTGAATCAGAAAGCATGAACATGTCTAAAGCTTTTTCAAAAAAGTGAACAAAAACACTTTCTTAAGGGATTGAAGCTTATAAAGTTACAGGACTTCAACATGAATATACCATCTTAACATACCATGGTAAAGATTACTTAATACAAGTTATCCTTGGTCTAGTCTTTCTGAGCAGGAAATTTCTCTTCAAAACAAATCTTTGTTGGCCACAGTTTCACAGGAATTTAGCTCTTTCTTTTATATAACCATTACCATGTTTACAGAAGCTGTGAAGCAAACTGGTCTATTTGATTAACTATTATTCAATACTAGGATAAACAGACTTGAATAAATATTTTGTTCCAATTTGTCTAGTGAAACGCTAGACTTCTGTGGCATTATGGAAGAAGAAGATGTGGTACAAGCAGAAAAGGAAATTTAGATCTTCACTAGAAGTTTAGTAGAGGAAATACTAAAAAAATATCCTGAAAGGATACGTGAAGAACCTCTCTCCTATTGGCTTGAAGTAAACACTGAAGTATATTTTTGTCTCGTCATGATCCTCTGGAAGAATATATCCATACTACAAAAAAAAAACCAAACACAAATCTGTATTATAAATGCAAACTCAATAGGTACAAAAAAACTGAGACGAAAATGAAAACAGTGCATATTGTTTCTTACCAGATTCTTCCAGTGCATCTGAAACTCTTTATATGAACGGAAGGGAGAATCTGGAGGAATTATGTGGCTGATGCTTACGATCTGACCCATTTTCATGCTGTGGACAGGTAAAGAAGAGATACTCAGAAAGGGTGTCATAAAACTCAGCTAAAAATACACTGGACTTTTGGGAGAAAAAAAAAGTAAATCTTATTTTTGGCATTGAAAGTATCTATGGATTATTTTTATGTTCTGAGGACTAATACCTTTAGCTCATAAGTTTATGACAGAACAACAGCAATATTTCCTGAAGTATGGAAAATAATTTGGCACCTACAGGTCTAATTTCTCTTGTCTGTAATGCTACCAGTGAATGTAGGACAAAAGCAAATATATCATTACTCTTATATTTTTATGATGAAAATCATAGGTGAAAATAGAGATAGTTTGCAGCAAAGGTGAAAATATGTCTCTTCTTGACATTTACACTCTCTGCTAAAATTATATTTGAGAAAAATTTATGCTCATGCATAACCCAGAAGTAGCAAAGACTACTAAAATCGAAATATTTAAATGTGTGATCTATGATTCACTGATTAATTTTTCTCATTTTCCATAACACTGAGACCATAAAAGTAAAAAAAAAAAAAAAAAAAAAAAAAAATCCTGAATGTAAACCAGACTGTAAACCAGAATCACAGAATGGCCTACGTTGGAAGGGACCTTAGAGAACATCTAATCCAACCTCTCTGCCATGGGCAGGGACGCCTCTCAACTAGACCAGGTTGCTCAAGGCCTCATCCAACCTGGCCTTGAACACCTCCAGGGAGGGGGCATCCACAGCTTCTCTAGACAATTTATTCCAGAGTCTTGCCACCCTCGTACTGAAGAATTTTTTCCTAAGATCCAATCTAAATCTACTCTCCTTTAACTTAAATCCATTTCCCCTTGTCCTATCAGTGGACACTCTTTCAAATTCACAATCCGCGTGGCAATCGTTCCAGGAAGTGTCTGTTTCTGCTAAAATGTAAATTGACTCCTACCTTGGCAAAACATAGCACCAGTTACTTAATATGGAATGCTGGTGAATAACTGTATTTTCATTGCTCTCAAACAGCTTTAAGGTGTTGGCTGAAATATCAAAATCTCCCACCTTAAAATAGAAAAAAAAATTATTTGTAAATATTTCTAGAGCAGTAAAAAATTAAAATTCACAGAAACAGTTGTGCATCACAACACACTAAAGCTTATACACTATTATTCTTTTATCAGTCCTCACAGACTGATTATTTCAGAAGATACTCCGACTACCAAATTGCACACAAGGTTTAAAGGTTACTTATATGAGTGAGATTTAAACTTTGTTTGAAGTGTTTCAACAAGTAAGAGTAGAGAAGGAATTTCTCAGACTAAGAATTGTCTAATTTCCATGTACATTTTTTCAAAGTTCAAATCAGAAATCCATGTCTGACAGCCTTGTAACTGTGTACACCACCTTGGCTAACTGGGTGCAAAGATCCAAGCAACCGAATTAATGGCACATGCAGTTTCACCCTGTGAGAAGTCAAAAAAACACCTGAGATTTTAGCAATGTGAAAATATTTGACTGTAGGGGCCAATCAAACACTGAGATTTCAGAAATGTCTTCTCCATGTATGTTTTACCAGAATTTGTGTTTATTCACCGAGAAGAAAATCTGTCTACTTCTGTTTTAGAAAAGTATTAAAATGATCACATTGATAATGAAGCCACATCATCTTCGCTTCCATCACTGCTTTGTGTGATTTTGAAATTGGATTCCTACAGAAAGCTTTAATGTTCATCCTGCCCAATTAGGTCACAGAAGAAATCCTATTGTAAGAAAGAAGAGTTTGGGTCAGAAATACTTATTTTGGAAGAAACCAGCAAGCCTGACAAAATATGGCCCTGTATGCATGGACATAACAAAGGTGATACGGCTGTCACAAAGGATTTAATTTTTCAACCTCAGCCATGGTTTCTTAAACAACTTATTAATTGTGCTTACAAGCAGGATAGTTCAGGCTGCTCCAGTACTTTCAAAGATGAACAGAAAATGAGGCAGAGTTCATAATAATTATATACAGGGTCTTTAAATGTAGTGCTGACAACTTACCTGTAGCTTCACTTCTAAGATGTTACTCAAAATTCTACTACACTGAGAGTGAATATCTTATAGAAAACAGTGCTAGAAGGAAATCTAGAATCACACTTTTCTGCTATATTGTTAGCATTTTTTGAAAGGTCTGTTAATTAGTCTAGAGTCTTAATTAAACAATGCTTTCTAGAAAGCATCAATATAGATATAAAATGGGTGTTATGCACATGTAACAGATGCATATAGGCAATGAATGTGATTACTGTCACAATGCAATCAGAAATACGCACTTCTATCCCATTGTGCTAATTGCGAGTCACCTAACAGAAAAGAAGATAAAGAAAAGTAAGGAAAAATAACAATCACAGAAAATATAACAGGTTTATACCTGAGGGGGTGGCAACCGAATTGAGCAAGCCTCCACACTGATGCAAAGCTCTCTCTCTGACACATTGAGGTCTATAACTAAAAAAAACCCAAAGCATGAAGCCCTGTTTTGAACTACAGTTCACCCATTAGACAGAAAGTTAAACCAATACTTAAAGTAGTTGCTAGTCAAAATGCTGTATTTGAAAATCAAAAGGCTTGACTTCCTCAGAACGGAAATTACAATTAAGTGCATTTTAACTGCAAAAAAATAAAATAATAAAAAACTACCATCCATACAGTCCACCTCCCTAGGAACTCATTGCTGTCGATGCAATTGGATGCTTGATACTCATATCCTTGATACACAAACACCCATTTTCAAAGCAAATGAAGTTCTTATGACCATTGGCTGTACTGAGTCATCTAGCCTGGTGTTACGCATCAAGAAGTGGTCAACAGGAAAGACTATATGAGCAAAGCAAGCATTTATTGAGACGTTTCCAGAATATTCACCCAGCTCTGGGCAAGCTGCAGCACAAGGACTGAATGTATCATGTTCCTCAATATAGGTCCCTGTTACGAACTTAGTCTCCAATATCCCCAGATGGAACCTTTATCTTTTATACTGGAATAAAAATATTACTTTGTAGTTTTTGCAACCGTTAAGCAGCGTGCTTCATGACTTAACTTTCGTGAACAGCAAACATAGGACGTACAGGACAGTCAACTTTAGCTCATTTTCCTACCTATTATTATGGAACTTCTACATTATAAGACTCATAATTTGTGGAAAGTGCATTTACTTGTAATAAGCGTAACTTTTAAATGGTAAATTTTAACCTATGTCCATAGATTATTAGTAGAAAAACTACACTTTTTGTGGATAATTTTTCAAAGGTGTGGTTGAATGGACAACTGTCACATACAGAGCATCGTCTGCCATCAAGTGCATTTTGACAGAGGTTATTTCAGAATGAAAAACAAAAAGACATTGTATTGGTAATACCAAGATTGTGACAGTGTGAAAGCTCATAACTATACCTTGCTCTCACAAGTTTATCACTAACAGAATATTGTACTTACCAACTGCATTTTGCCTCCCTGAATGAGACAAAAATTCTTTTCCTGAATAAATAAAATAGACATTATTTTCTAAACCATAGTGTCTTTATGCAAAAAGGAGAATCATACAGTTTTGTTTATGTGTGTCACAAATGCTGACAGGTTTGTTCCTTGAAAGGAGAGAAAAACCTCTCTATCAATTAAATTTTCACTGATTCATTAACATCTTATATAAAAAAGACAGATATATAAAAGTGTATTAGTGGACAGCAATTTATGCATCTTTTTTTCCTCCTTGTAAGGAATTTACGCACAGAATTATTTTTAATCAACAAACAGTTAATACATTTCTCAGGTTCATCAGCAAATCTGTATAGTATTACTACATATTCTACTATATATTATCAGTTTTGCCCAGCTTTAGCAACACACATGATTAGACAAGCTGCATGTACCAGGGTGACACTGTTGTTGGTCAATGCCTTTTGTCAAAATCAGTTTTATATCAGCTACCATTTAGCCCTCTAATTCTAGCTGCTATACCTGAATAAGCAGATTTCATTCAGAGAGCTATATATTTTGAAGACACTGAAAACACGATGCTATTAATATTGTGTCTCGAAATAAGAAATTAACACATACACTTTTCCTAATGTATATTTGCAATGATCTATGCAATTGCTCTACTTAAGAGCACAGCATAGAATCTGAAACACATCTAGTTTTCCATACTTTGGTAATTCACATTTAGACTCCACAGGAATTAGTAGAGGTGTCAGGCAAAGGAGCTAACAAACATCTAAAAAGACAGTTTGGTAGGAGATGGTCTGACATAAAAACATTTCTGTTTTAGAAAAGCATTTCTGTATTAGAAAAGCATGCAAACCATGCACAGATGTGCAGCTGATGAAAGAATGAGTCTGAAAAACAGGCCAAATGTTTATAAGACATGTACTCTCCAGCAATATTTGGTTTAGAAATTATTCATCTGGTATGCTGTGTTCAGTTGACATAATCACTTAGAATCATAGAATCATAGAATGGCCTGGGCTGGAAGGGACCTCAGAGATCATTTTAATCCAACCTCCCTGTTGTGAGCAGGGACGCCACCTCTCGACTAGGTCAGGCAACATGTGAGAACCAAACGGGAATCAAACCCGCGACCTTTGGTGTTTCAAGCACCACACTTAACCCACTGAGCTAAACCGGCCGATTACAAACACGAGGAGGAAGATGCAAAAGTCAACAAAATGGCCATTCAGATTGTTAACTTGAATCATTGAACTTGGACAAAAGAACACTAAAAATGCAATCAAAGAAAAAAAGATCATAGAATAAATGAATGAAATAATTTGTTGTAATTAATGAAATAATGATGGAAGTTAAATTATAGAAAATAAATGCAACAATAAGAAACTGATAACTAAATGCTTGATCCCTAATCGAGGCGAGTCAAATACCTTGCACCAAGAGATGACCAGCCTTGTTCCATCTGGGTGCAAGTCTGGCTGTAAGTGTGTAGGAGAGGCAGGTTTGGAGAACGGTTGGACTAACTGTTTGTGGTGGTTCCAGCTAATAACATCAGTGAGAAAAGAAACATACATTATTAATAACTTAACAGATCTTTTTAAAGGCTTCAGACAAAATTTAATCGAAGATACTGCTACTGTATCTTCAAGCTAGACCCTACTATATGCCACAGATCTTCACTTTTCATCTACTTAGCTACAAGAGGAAGTTAGCACAACACTTGATGTAGGCACTTAGATTTCATATGTCATCAAAGTAAGATGCACTAAAACTGATGTCCATGTCAGCTGGGCCTGATCCCCTGGTTGTCTCCTACATGCTGCTTGAAGGCACTCAAGATGATCTGCTCCATAACCTTGCCAGGCACCGAGGTCAGGCTGACAGGCCTATAGTTCCCCAGATTCTCCTTCTGGCCCTTCTTACGGATGGGCACCACGCTGGCCAACCTCCAGTCACCTGGGACCTCCCCACTTAGCCAGGACTGATGATAAATGATAGAGAGCAGCTTAGCCAGCTCTTCTACCAGCTCCCTGAGCACCCTAGGATGAATTCCATCCAGACTCATGGACTTGTTGGGATCTAAGTGGCACAGCAGGTGCCTCCTGGATTACAGGAGGGGTATTCTGTGACCCATCCCTGTCTACCACGCCTTATGAAAAACACTCATCTCTGGCAACAGCAATTGCAGACAAGTGTAACACAATCTTAAGAACTGTGGTATCTTTCAGGACTTACAGTAGCTCCTTGTTTCTCTACGTAGGCTTGACATATTCCTGATTTGTAAAACGGTATCTAAAAATAATAATAATAATTTAAAAATCAAGTGTCTGAAATTAAGTGGTGTTTTAGCAAACAATAAATTAAATTCTGGTCCATCAGTGACTTTGCCTAAGAAAAACATGCTAAGAAATAGTTAAAGCAAACACTATATACTATATTTTAAATGGGAATGATAACTAAAATCACTTCAGTTATTTGTCACAGTGTAATCTCATTTCCAGCTAAAAATACATTAACAAGTGTCCTGGTTTGAGCTAAACAGAACCAATTCTGTTCAGTGATTTTACTTTCCAGTTAAGTCACTTCTACGAGACTGCACTTTCTGAAGTTAAGAGCATGTTTTCACAGTGTCTGCTACTAGAAGTGATAACACCTGATGTTTACAGATTCTTCCTGGGATTGGTGTGCAGAAAGGCTCTTGCTGATACTTGCTCCTATAGTGACCAAGGTCATCGCTGGATCTTGTGTAACACATTGTGGGTGCCAGGAAGTAAAAGGGTGGCAAGAAGTAGAAAGATTGCACTTCTAGGGAGGAATGGAAAAGGTGACCTAAATTTGATCAAAAAAAAGCATTCCAGTCCATATACATCATATTCAGTATAAAGCTGAGGGATCACAGGGGTTAAGCTCTTCCACTTCTGCAATGGCCAGAGACTAAGGAGGACTCTGTCCGTTCTTCTGCCTTCGATCCCAATTCTGAGTTCCCGAATCCAGCTCCTGTATCCAGCTCCCCTCTGCCACTGAACCTGACACTTCCCCAGTGCCGCCTGCTCTGCAGCATCAGTGGGGATTGCTGGCGGGGAGGAGTCGGATTCAATATTGGTTTTGTATGTATTTGCATACATTGCATTATTTTCATTATTTCCTTATCAGTACTATTATTGTTTTATTAAAGCTGTTTTAGTTTTCTTTTCCAATCTGCAAATTTCTTTGCCTTGTTCCCTTTCCCTTCCCTTTTGGGGAGTGAGAGGGGCTGGAGACCATCTGTCAATGTTTAGTGGCTGGCCTAGCCCTAACCCTTGACAAGCAAGCATAAGACTGTCCAAAACAAAATCACTGAACTCTGCCCCTGCTGCTCTCATTGTGAATTGGATCTCATCTTACTACACCCATTCTGTTCCACAAAAGGTTCACCATCTGAAAAGGCCTTTTCATCAAAAGAGTAGGAGAGACAAGTAGTCATCTACATTAGTAATGCAAAAAAAAATGACAGTTTAAGTGACATGATTTTACTTATCCTTGATCCTCAAACAAAACATTTCTTAGAGAAACAGGCATCCATGTGTGACAGATACCCGTGACTCCTAGTTGTACTTTGGTTCAGGCTGACCAAGAAGCAACAGCCCTCATGTCCTTGGGTTGACCTCCTGAGCTGGAAAGCCCTTGGCTCATGTACAACAGAGTGAAACGTCTTAAAAAAATATTTTGTATGGTGGTGTTGAAACCCAAAAGTACAGGATAAAGTACAGAACACGGTATCAGAGCTAAACCAAAGTCATCTGTCTTGTCTCTACTATTGACTAATAGCCAACTACTTGACCCTATAAATATTACAAGTAGGACGGGCCCAACTTGAGCTCTCCCTCTGAGGCAGCTGGACTCCATGCCAGGTGACTCTCCCCTTTGGCCTCTCAAGATTAGAGGTTCCTTACTTGAGACTAAGAGATCCTTCCTTAACCAAGGTGGAGAGATCCCTGACCCACAGACAGATCCTCAGCAAGTGACTGACAGCATGCTGAATTAATACTGTGAAACATTACTAATCCCTGTAGCTACTCAGATATTATAAACATTGCATGGACAATCCCATTGGTCTTGAACTGTTGACTAAGTGTGAGGCTAAGATTAGATCCAGCCACACCTAGGCTCCAGAAAGGAGTTTAGAAAGCAAGTGGGTCCACTCTGAACCTCTTAACTCCACATGCGGGTCCTCCTCACTTCTCATGCCTCTAGTCTCCGTATGATTCGTTCTAACTCAATTTTCCTTTGCTTGTCTCTTTCATGCAGTTAATTTACTGAATCTTGTCAAACCACTGTTAAAACTTTGTTAAATTTCATTAAACTTATTGAACTCTGTCAAATTATTATTTTACCCAACAAAACATATTGCTGCTTCTCTCTTTTGAGTGAGGTGCATTCTGCTCATCCGCAACCGTATGTAACTACATATACTTATTTACACAGTGATACTGACCGCCATTACAACCGAAATTTGATTTAGTGTTCCAATAACAGGTGCAGAAAGGATGTCTTCGTGCAGGAATAATAACTGTCTATAAAAAGAGTTAGAAAAAAATTAAAGAATAATGTTCCGTACTTGATTTTCTCACCACGTGCAAACATAATATGTTCCACTTTTAACTGGTTTCCAGTGGTTCAGTATAATGTACTCCAAGCCGCTTGCTCATAACCCACCCATAGTTCTCTAAGACAAAAACTACAGGCCTTTGGCATGTGAACAGAACTCTCCAAAAGTGTTCCTTTTGGCAGATTTTCTCATTTCTCCCTTCTCTTATTAAAGGGAATGACATAATGCTTGGTGAACACCAAGGAGCATATGTATGCTTTCTAAGTATTCTTTTCACTCAGTCTCAATCTACAGAAACCAACAGGGTAATTCAAAATATGTACCTAAAGAATTCCAACTTTGTACGTGAACAAGAATGAATCCTGTTTATTAATTTGAAATAGGCTGCCTCGTTAGTTTTAGCTAATGACATTTAAAACATGATAGAAATGTGTTTTTTCCCCCAATGGCCAGCAAGTCCCAGACCAAAAAAAAAAAAAAAAAAAGGAACAATTTTATACTGTTTGTTGCTGCTAAGAATTTCACTGATTTTATTACAGTTAATGCTAGTACTCCTAATAAAATCTTTGAATAACAACCACCAGTAGCTTTTGAAAATAGTAACTCTCAAAATTACTTACCTGCAAACTTTTATCTGTGTGCTTCTTGTCTCAGTCTCCGGTATCTGAGGGTTCAGCATTACTGTAGTGGCACAGAGTTTCTGTAGTTCTGGCAGACTGACAAAGAACAGAGACTGGTGTCTGGTATTATTCATGTTATATTTTTGATTGTCCCAGAGCAGCACCTGGGTATTGAAGGAAAAAAAATTATTTCATTTTGATAAGGCAGATACTTGTTTACAGAACTTTAGAAGGATATGGTATCAGGTAAATGAATAATTAATTATCTTCTGACTAAGGTTAGGTAGGCAACATAACATAGTTTGGCCAACTACAACAGACAGTTCAATATACTTCTCCCGTAAATAATGCATTATACTTAAAAAAATTTATTTACAAGAGTTAAAATATTCAGAGTAAAGATGATGACAAAGCATCCTTTCCGCCTTCTTCTCAGTCTCCATTTGGCCTAGAATCTATCTGAGATCCAAGAGCTAAGGAATGTCTCTGCGGTGTCGGCCCCCTCTTATCTGGCAAGAAAGTTGCCAGGAGCTCAGCAGAGATCTCCTGGCTAAGTCAAACAAAGATGGTGGCCGGCCTGTCAGAGAGGATGAAAACCACAGAAACATGGAGGGACACTGGGAATCTTTTCCTTTTTCCCCACACCTGGCTCCCTTCCTAGTGGTACAGGGAATACATTTGCTCCCTGCTTAACTCCCTATTCTCAAGCAACAGGTGAACAGCACGTTCTAACCTGTACAGAACTGAGTATATTCGCACACTCTACTGAAAGCTGTGCTAATCCAGAATTGCATTCAGGTATGTGATCAATCATGAACACAAGACAGTTTGTTCTCTCCTTCTTGGAGAAATGTATGAAGTCACCAGGTATTATCTGAAAAGCAATTTTGCAAATCACGATGAAAAAATGATGAACTGGAAACATTTTTTGAGGAACAATGTCAAAGACAACTTTGCTGTTCTGATTTTACTTTGTCTTGCTTACAGTGTAACACATTAAAAAGATTTACCTCAGTAATATCCTAGAAAGATCACGAGATCAGTGTTTTATAACTGTAATTTAAAAGAAAATACTGTGTTTCCTTTTTTCTTACTGGTAAAGGAAAGTACATTTCAAGTTTTTTCTAGCAATGACAAAAAGTAGGTGTTTTTTTTTTTTAAAGTGCCAGCCAAGACTATCACTTCAACAGAGAATTCCAAAAGCTACAGCTTAAGGGAAAGGACTATTTTAAACAAACAAGAAAAAATTCTTGTGCATTTGCAAACACAGAAAAAAAAGGCTGGGTCCTCAGCTTTCATAATTCTTAAAAGAATCCTAAATGGTCCACTGGGTATTATTGTGGTAAAGACATTGTAAACCACATGCTGCAATGCTCCAGTGATCCGCTTGCTGTTTGAGGCCAACTCCCCTGCAGAAATCCCTTGCTGTATTTGGCCTAAGTCAAATCTTTTCAGTCATCTTAAAAGCTAATGGGACAGAGTGCTTACAAATGGCTTCTCCCCTCAGGGGAGAGATTAAAGAGAGAACTACCAGTTAACATAGAAACACCAGGTATAAATCGAAGGAAATAAATCCAGCTGCCTTCTGTGCAAGTAGAAGAACTTACTGTGTGTGGCAGAAATTATATCTTTAGATGCCATAATCACAACATGTGAACTTGAAACCACCACAGAGCTCCTGCTATGTCCAAGAGGACATCAGTATGAGAACAACTATCTCCGGTTTTCTGTCGGAACAGACAGGTAAATCGCAGAGCTCGCTAGCAGTATTTGTTATCTTCAGTAACGACCTCGAAGATGGAATGAAAAGCATCCTTATTAAAGCTGAGAGCCACACCAAGCTGTGAGGGGCAGCAGCTCCTCATTCCATTAGGGTGGCTGTAATGAACTAGAGACGGGATCTGAAGATCCTTGCGTTCAGCAAGGAAGCACGAAGCTGTTCACACAGATAACCAACGGCACGCACACAGCACACAAAACAAGTAAGCACCATCTTGGAGGAAATGTGCCTAGACAGTACACACTTGGTAAATTTTATGTCACCAAAGTCACAAACCCCGCAAAAAAACCCAACCAAACCAAACCCAGGTAGCAATCATGCCGGAACACAGACATCGGGCCATTGCTGCTGAGGCACCAAAGCAGTGTATGGGCATAACCCGGCTGCTGTGACACAGGGACCCATTCCAGCCCCAGAAGCAAACAAAGCCACCAAACACACCTGAGGGCACAGCGAAAAAAAAGTTTTAGCTTAAACAAAACCGATGGAAAACAGGGTGGCCCATGGGTGAAAGCACAGCTACAGCGGAAGGGACAGGCCCTGTGCCCTCAGCCGGGCGGGGCAGGCGGGTACTGCAGGGCAGCCTCGGGTCAAGGTCCACAGCAGAGCTCTCCCGGTGTAGGGCGCGGGGCTCCTGCAGCCGCCCAGTGGATGGGATTAAGGAGAAGCGGTACGGAGGCACCTCTGGCAGGGACGCCCCTCAAGCCGCCTCAGCCGGACTCCTCCCCTCAGGGGCTACAGGGGGCGCCGGGGCAGCCGCGCCGTTCCCGCCTTCGGCGCGAGCAACAGCCACGCGCAGGGAGGGGGCGCTGCGCCCAAGACTGCCCCAGCCAGCCACCGTCCTGCTGGAAAACCGCGCGGGAGGGCTCAGGAAGCGCCCTGCCGCCCAGCCCTGCCAATGGGGGTAACCTCCCCTCGCAGCACGGCGAAAGAGGAAGGCAGCCGGGGTTTCTGAGCCCTGCGACGGCGTGAAAGGCGACACCAGGTGCTGCCCTGACGCCGCGTACCCCTGTACTGCCAGACCCGGGAACACCCGCCCGCGAACGCACACGTGACCGCTGGCCAGTCACGTGGAGGAGAGGGCGGGCCGAGGGGGCGGCCGACCCCTTTCCACAGGTCCCTCCCCCCCGCGGCCCCCTCCGTCGCCAGCCCGACGCCTCGTTTGAAAGGCGTTCCGCCCCGCCAATGAGAAACAGGCAAGCAGGGTGCGGGCGGAGTAGAGGGGGCGATGGCGGCCGGTGATTGGCTTACGGCTGGGCTCCAGTCGGAGTGCGCGCGGGGCTATAAGGCTATTGCGGGGTGGGCGCTGTTGTGGTGGTTGGTTAGTGTCGTGCTGCGGGTTCGTCATGGTGGGCTCTGGAGGAGCTGGGGGCGAGTCGTGGCGAGGCCGGTACTACCGGCTGGAGGAGGTGCAGAAGCACAACAACAGCCAGAGCACCTGGATCATCCTGCACAATCGCATCTATGATGTCACCAAGTTTCTGGACGAGGTGGGTGCCAGAGAAGGGCTGAGAAGAGGTGGGGAGACCAGGGTCGCTCTGTCGGGACCCTGCGGCTGCTGGCGCCTTCCTCCCGACCCCAGCCCAGCCAGGCGGTGCTGGCTGGCCGGCTGTGGGTGCGGCACCGCGGGGCGCTGCCCCTCGGCCTGTCGCGATACCGCCGCGGCCCTGGGCCTTGCCTGTAGCGGCCGCGGGGCTGGTGGCCCTTCGGGGCCGGGGCGCGTGAGAGTGGCTCTAACGCGGGCTCCGGGCCCCCTGGCGGGGTCGCAGCCGCCCCCCGGTCTGGAAAAACTCGAGGGTGCCGGGCCCCGCTCGCGTGTACCCGGGCCTGGGGCCTGTGTTCTGCCTTCATCTGCCTTTAAACTTTCCGCCCTTGTAGAAGCCGCCGTTCCCCGCAGGCTGTGCGCGCTCGCCGCTGTCCCAACGCACCCGGCGTGGGCGTGCGAGGCCGTCCTGCGGAGCTGGGCAAGTTCAAGCGCTAGGGGAGTGCGGCGGCCAGGCTCAGTGCTCTTGGTTGTTGTTGCTTTGGGTTTTTTTTTCCCCGGTTAACGATTCATGTTCTCGATCACGGGCTGATGAGGAACAGTTGATGTAATTATTAATAGTCACGGTTAATAGAGATGCCTGTTACCGGACAAAAAACATTCTTCTGAGATGATTTTTGTCAGTATTAAATTATGCTAATTAGTGACAACTTCAGTTTTCTCCTTCACTCCCGTTATTCCCGACCTGCATCCAATTAGGAAGTGTTATGGTAGACTTGCATTACTTTCTTTGTATACAGTTCAGGTTAGTAGAGACGTGACAGAATTGAAGTCTCAGTATTTCTGTAGTTCTATCATGATTTTTGTGGTTGTAAATACTTGAAATTCAAAGTACAAATCGAATGTTTTGCAAGTGAGAGCTTGGTAAGTGACTTTTTCAAAGGCGGTGTAGACACGGTGGTGTTTTGTTCTTAAGTCATTTGTGCTGACACACAGTTCATCAACAGGATGGATTGTGAAACGGATCTAACTGATTCTTCTGTGATTACTTTTCATCTAGTTCAGTCCCTGGCTCATTCTTTAGTTATGGAGATTTGTGTTTGGTTATGCAGACAAGGCCAATTTAATTGCAGATGCTCTGCAGGAGAATGGAGTTTTTCATGCAGACTGAGAAATTGGAGTGGTCTTGGAAATTTGATCAGTTTTGGTTGATATATAATTGCATAAGCTCTTCCAGATTGAGGAGGGAATCCACACAGAAAAAAAAAATCAGAACCACAACAAAACACTAGAGAACTTCAAGGCCCCTGGCAAATAGGGTATTGTAAATGCTTCCCAGTGAAATGGGGGCTATGTTAGCTGTTTCAGTAACACTACTGGTCAAACTTGGTTTTACTTCTTGCAGTTCCTTCCAGAAGCAGACAAGTTTTAAAATATTCTGGTACTTAAATGCAGGCTACTAAAATAAGTCTTGTAGTACTGAAGAGGATGTGTTACCGATGCATCACCTCATTCCTGCTCTTCCCAAGTAGTGAATAAGTAAAAGTGTCAGTTCAGTAGGGAGTCAAGAACTGAGAATAGAATCTGACTTCACCAGTTCCTTATTTTAACAAGCAATCTTTCCAGCTACTGCATTAACCTGTGGAAATATTTTCTTATCGATTATAAAGTTGAAAACTTCACAGTGCTTCAGTGCTGAAGACACCCTGGATGCTCTTATGCCTAGTAAGTGAAAGTATGCTGCTGCCTTTCTCTGTGTTACGATAGAGTGTATTTCCTCTGTCCAGCTGTTGCCTCGTAATAAAGCTTGTAGATGTTTAGTGAAACTTGTTTGGTCAGCCTTGTGGAAGACTTAATTGAAGTTAGATGGCCATTGGAGTGGGGGGTGGTGATACTTATATGCTGATAGTGATGAGGCTGAAAAGTAGTGGAGGTATCATGTAGTGTGACCAGCTTAGCTTGGTTTTCTAAGCACAAGGCTTTTAGAAGCATGGATGAAGTGCTGAAGGAGAAGAGGGTTGTGCACTTTAACACCTTACCGTAGTGGTTACTGAAGATGAAAAATCCAGGAACTGCTTTTTTTATTTTTCTTCTTAATTGGCATCTCTCAGGAACACTAACTTGTGTGTGTATATATATGTGAAATGTCTTTGATTATCAAAGTATATCCTCTTGAAGAGGAAGTCCAGAAACCTCAGCTTTTGGAGTACAGTATCTGAAAGCTGTCTACATGAAAGACTAATCTTGAGACCAGAAACTTCTGTATCGTTCTTCTTGTTCAAAGGCTGTTGTACCTGTATTTTAGAAAAATTAGGACACCTTTTCATAATTTTGGATCTTGCATCGTTTAAGGCAAAATAGCTAATAGACATGCATGTGTACTCACAGCAGGATCTTACGACTGTATCTGTATTACAGATAATTGTAAATAATATTAAATATCAATTAATGGATTAAGTATGATGGTAATGCTTTAATAAAGCAATCCCACTAGTCAGGCTTTGTCAATTTACTGAGCTAAACAAAAGAGTAGCTGGGCCTGTAAAAATAAGAATGAAATTATCAGTGTCTTGATCCACTTCCCATAGTGGTGAAAAGCTCTCACACTGGGTTTTGTGGGAACTTGTTTGGGTTCCTTAAGCTAGGCCGAGAAACTACCAAGAGTAGGAATTTATTTACTGTAGAGAAATTGCTTGTTCTGGAAACTAACTATAGTATGTCCTTAATATTCATGTAATAGAGGCTTTGTTTAGGTTACTTCAATTAGCGGTATCAAAGTTTATTGAAAATATTAGTGGCCATTGAAAATGTTTGGGTTTTTTTTCATAAGGTGTGAATTAGTGCTTTCATCGCACTGTTTCTAAACAAATGGACAGCTCCTGCAATGTACTTTGGAATGCTGATCAAATAAAGTGCAGAAAAACAAATACTGTTTTACTCTCAGGATAAAAAATGCTCTCTTTACTCTATGGTAGTAAGTTTTATGTTCAGCCACTCTGATATGGTGGAGGAGCAGCACAATGGCTTCCATGTTTAAGGTAATGAATAACTTACATCAAAAGGTGCAGTTTCATGTTTGCCAATGTACCATGTGAACTTTTATTGCAGAACCTTGCAGTCTAAGGATTAAAACCAGTGTTAGCACTTCCTTCAGCTCTGATGGAGCTTGCAGGAGGATTTGAAAATGCTTTGAAAAGTAACACGTTTTAGCACTCCTTTTAAGGATGCTGTAATTGTTTTCTACGTGGGGAAATGGGCACTGAGCTACTGGGCATTTTTTTTGTACTTATTTAAGACTCTAATGATGGTTTTCCAAAATATGCTCTCAGAGAGAGGTCTACTCTTCTAGGTTCCTAAAATTTTACATGAGTAAAGGATTTCTGTCCTGTAACTTAAATAGGTGATGGAAATAATTTGGAAGACCCTTCAGACTATGTGAAAATGCCCTTAAAACAAACAAGTGTTAGTCTAGCTTGCAGAATAAAGCTGAGGTTCTCCAGGTCTCTCGGGCTCTGGTCACTGCTCCTTTCTGCTTTGCATTCCCTTAGTGCAGAAAGCAAAACTTTCGTTTGTAAGATTGCCAGTGGTGGACACCTTTGCTAATTCCCCCATAAGTTCAACCTTAGATTTTATTTCCCCCAGCAGGGGAAGGAGAAGGGGGCAGGAGTTGTGAATTAAGGTACTTTAACAGAGTCTTGAACTATGACACTGAGAAAATTGCATGACTAGTGAGGGGGAGAAGAGGTGATAGGTGTTCAGGATGAGGTAATCTTAGACTTCTGACCCAGATGAGAGAAGTGAGATTAACTGCTTATTTGTGGTTATCTAAAACTTTCTAATGTGCTGCTGTTAGAGGTTACTCTTTGCAGTGCAGTAGCACTGGTGTGGTACAGACACCTTTTATGCATGTGACAAATGTCTGTGTTATGTTATTGGGAGTGTCTAGGAATGAGCTAAACTAGCTTAATTTATCAGCAAAAGCTTTTTCATTTCCCTTGAACCAGAGTTTTAAGTGCAAAAACACTTACTGTTTCTATCAGCAGGATTTCAGCTTAGGAGTCATGATCTTTATTAGTTTTGTGGGCTTTCAGTTCCAGGGTCTATCCACAGGATCTTAGAAATTCCAGTAGCAAGTTTTGTTTGCTGAGCAGAAGTGTGAACAAAGGCCCTGTATAAACAAATTTTGAGGAACTCACACAACTGTGGAAAATGCTTAGCTTTTGATAGAAAAGTCACTTCTTGGCCTTTGAGACATTACTGTTGCTGCCTTTCATTAGGGGAAGTGGAGTTTTCTCGTTAACTGCTTGTATTACTTGCTAGTTGTCTGTAAGTTTGCATCTCTAACCAGAGGTACCATCTAAAACAGAAGTGTTTAGTTTCAAAGTACTTTTATGTATGTCTAGTAGGTTACTAGTAACATCATCTCCCAGATGACAAGTTAGCAGTGCTGTATGTGATTCTTTCTACCTTAGTCTTGCTCATGTGAGTTGTTCAGCCTTGGTAGCAGAGGTCAGGGTGAGTTTGTCCCCTTCAGCTGATGTGTGGTGGCTGCCGAGAGGCTTGGTTATGGTCACTGGGGTGATGGTAATATTGTGGTTTTTTGTAGACAGAGGGATCGATTACTAATTAGACCAAAAACTAATCCAATAGAGAAAAGCTGGAGTGTTTCAGTGAAGTTGCCGGTTATCACTACCTGATCACTTTGTAGTGGTACAAGGGAGGGATTTGGGAACAAATTAGTATGGGAACATTCTGTAACCAGCAACCTGCAGCTAGTTTATTGTGGAGTAGTTCTAATGTATATGCAGTTATAGTGGTAGATAGCTGCTTGTCTGGCTGGTTGCTGAGTTTTTTTGGGGAACTAGTGTAAATGGTGATCTTGACAACTTGCTTAACTAATGTCCTATCTGTGTGCATGTGTAGGGTTTGTGTTAACTGCAATGCATGAATCTGAGCATACATGCTACTAATGCTTTATTGGGTAGTTTAACTTCAGTGCCTTTTGCTACTTGTTGTCTTGTCAAGAGTGTTTTCCAAGGAGTTTTGCTGCCTTTTGTGCCCAAGATGCTACACACATTTTTCTATGTAGTGGAGTGCAATTCTTTAGCATTAAAAAAACCAAAACAAACAAACCCACCAAGGAATTCTTTGAAGACGTTGTAGTGGCAATATGTGGGAGAGCCTGTTAGACACAAACTCAGCTTTTTAAATGTACTGTACATTTCAAGGCACTGAACTTGAGTGATCCCTCAACTCCTGTCCATTCCTTTCCCTCAATACTTATCAGAATGCACTCAAGGGCAGGATTTTGGTGAGCATGCTGTATTTACATGTCTGTTTGCGTAATCTTTACTCTGCATGTACTCTTTTAACCTTTTTTGGGTCAGCTGCTGTGCCTAATCTTTCGATCAGTTGCTTAATCTTGCTTTTGCTTAGTCATGGTAGGGATCCTTTACCCTTCTAGTTGTGGTATCTTGGCTCTTAAAACAACCCAGTTTTTTTTTGGTGGTGTCTCTTTTTTTCCCGTTAAAAAATCCCCCACTTTCTTAATCTACAAAAATAAATGTCTGCCTTTTAATGCAAAGAATCAGGTTTTGGAATTCTGTCCTTGCTGGAAACTGGTAGAAATAGTGTCTTCCTGATCTATACAAACAAACCTTGTTTTTGTTTGAAGAGAAGAACTGATAGCAGGTTAATGTGATGGGTTTGAAGTAAAGCTAACCTGAATAGACCAGCAGAAATGTTTATACTTTTTTTTTTTTATCTGCTGTCTAAGCATAGCCTTTCTGTTCAGCTATACTCCAGGCAAGATGACCTTAAATAGTAGAAATTTAGCCTTTTTTCATAATTTAAGATCCTATAGTCAGGAACATTAAAAAGGGAATTGAGGCTCCAAAGCCTTATTTTCTCTGTCACTGGTAAAGTCTTAGAATTTATTTCATGGTTGTCTTAATCCAAGGCAGTAGCAATAAAGTGCTTTCAACTTGCTTACCTAATCATCGCTTGTATTGATATAGTAGTTTCCTGCTTGAAAGTTGAGTGGCAAATTTTTATGGAATGTTGCTTATCTGTTATATGAATGAGTAACTTAAAGCTGAGTAAATTTGCTGAACTAGAACATACGGTGTATCTTGCAGTATGTACGGACAGGGTTATTTGGTGAATGGAAGTGTGGAACTGCACACAGTCCCAAAAGTGCACCTGGGGAAGAATAAAAGTCAGAGCAGGGATTTGGGTTAAGGGAGTGCTGATGGGTTGAGGTGTTAGGAGGTAGTAGGATACAGCAATGTAGTTTGGGGATTCCATAGTCTGCTAAAACCCAGCTGCTATTGTAGGAGCTTTCAGTTGTGCTTGAACAGTTCTAAAGCAGCTGGTTTACTAGATAATCATGCAATACCTTCTTTTGGAAAGGACCCTTGAAGACTCTCTGGTCCAACCCACAGATCAAATCAGGATTAACTTGAAGGTCAAGTTCCTTAGTGCCTTGTCTAGGCAGCTTCAAAGGATGGAGATTCTGCATGCTCCCTTGCCAGTAGGTTTCAGTGCTTGGTTGCTGCTCTTGTGAGTAGCTTTTCAGTTTCATCCACCTGAAATGTTTGCTACAATTTACACATTTTGGCTTTTATCCTTTTGCTGTATAAAGTGTTGTTTGAATATAAATATACACTTCTTGTAGAAGCGAGAACGCAAAATGTAACTTTAGATAATAGTTGGGCTGTTAAAAGACTGACTGATTCCAATAATGTTCTAAATGCTAATGGCTCTTACTGCTCCATTGCTGATGGAGTAGATACTTCGATTCCTTATTTTTTGGCTTCGGAGCATACAGCTCTAGTTATTTAGTGGGGCTTATATTTGCTTTAAGAAGTCTAGCAACAGCCCTTTGACCAGGGCATTTTTTGTTTATTATTTTTAGGAATGAAGAATTTATTTTTGGAATGTGGGATTTTTTTCAGTAACAAATTTGAATTTACCAAAAATTGCAGCATCCAGGTGGTGAAGAAGTCCTCAGGGAGCAAGCTGGAGGAGATGCTACTGAGAACTTTGAGGATGTTGGCCATTCCACAGATGCAAGGGCCATGTCAGAAACCTTTATTATTGGGGAACTTCATCCGGTGAGTATGTGAGAGTACCTGTACTTGCTGCTTACTATAGTATTTTTGCATCTAGTTATTTCTGTAGTAATTTACTTAAACAAGAGCTGCTGGTTTGGTTGTATGCTGGCCCTGCAGCTGTTTGTGCATGTTTGTGGACCTGTACTGGAGATGAGTTGCCTTAATGTGAAGAAATTTGATTAATGTAGCATAAGGACAGTCACATCTAGAAACTTGTTGCTTTGAAATATCTTACAGATTCGGTCTTGCATAGACTGAATGTGAGATCATGCCCTTTCTGGTGTACCCAGTAACCTTTATAATGACACTCTATAACCCTGAAGGTGACCAATATGTCAGAATGTCTAGACCTTTTCTTATGTCAATATGTAGAGTGACTACTAACATCTGGTTTCATTCTTTCATCATTGTAAATATATATATATGCTGGGCTTCCATCTTGATCTAAGAGTTAAATCCTGGCTCTTCATATGTATGTTTAGAAAAAGAGCAAACCAGAAGATGCTTACAGTAGTCAGTCTTCCTCCTCTCTGGCTCCTCCTGTCTGTGCTGTGTTGGTGTTCCCTACTAGTAGTTGTCATGATTGTTGATGTTCCCCCTGTAATTCCTATCATGTTCTTACCGCTTCTTGTACTTCTAACAAGCACGTTTTTGCTGATTTGAAGGCTCTGTTTCTGGTTACAGAGCTGCTGCCTTGGCTTCTTTCAGCTAGGTATTATTTAAGATGATCTGCATCTTAATAGTTTAAAAAACCCTTCTTAGGCTGCTAGTGTGCCCGTCTGCTCTACTCTACTCCCCAGCCCTACCTCTTTCTTTTCCTCTCCTATCTGTTGTGTGCATATTTTGTCTTGCATTCAGGGTGAATATCACTGTCTTGAGTAGCGTATTTTTCACAGGAAAATTTCCTGATCTTGTATCTGTCTTAGGTCCTCTTTTGATAAGTATTAATAACATAGCTTCTCCTGATATGAAATAATTCAGCTCTGCACATTTGTACCTTGTAGGCTGATTGTTTGGAATGGCAATTGATGCCACTGAAGTTGTTCTGAACTGGGCTAGAAATCTAAATCTTTGTTTGACAAGTGCCTGTTTTCATTTGATATGAAACAAACGGCTTGATAGTGCTGTATTTATATGTCAAACAACCAAGATTATATACTGTTGGTCTTTTTTTGTAATGAATGTGACTATTTCAGATAAATTTTATGGAAGTTCCATAGAATTTAAGGCTTTTGTTCTGGGTGTTGGACCAAAACTAGTTAGATGACTTTGGTGGGGATACATGAGGTAGAAATAGACTACTGTGATTGTAATCAATGTATAAGCTAAGATTGTGTACTGCTTAGAGACAAAGAAAATGCAAAACATGGGTACAAGAAATGAATGTTGGAGACTCAGAATTCACTTTATATACTGGAAAGTATTATATAAGGAAGGGTTAATTGTAGCTTAAAATCATATGCTGAGATCTGCTTTTGGAAGTCTGTTTCCTAGATTAAAATAGATACTTAACAGAATAAGTTGCAAACATATTTTAGTGGTAAATGTGATGAATGTGTTAGGTATTTTTAATGCTTCAGGTTTTTGTCTAAACTTTTTTTTTGTTTTTCTACAGGATGATAGAAGCAAGCTTCAGAAACCAGCAGTAAGTGTGTTTCTTAAAATACCACATTTCTCCTAGGCATCGGAGACAGTGTCTGTCTCTACGTGGTATACTCCCAGAGGAAAGATAATTCAACTTTATTTAAGAGTAGTGTTTCAGATCATAAATCTCTTCAACCTGTTGATATGGCTTCAAATTATTCTTCCTCTTAGCTGTTCTTTAACTTGTATGGTTTTGAACCTAGAGGTTACTAAGTGTGATGTAGGAAAAAAGCAAGTCTAGAAGTTTTCAGTGGCTTTTTAGTATTCAGTTTAAGAAATTAATCCATTCCGTCTATAAACTACGCTTTAAACTAAGTGTTTGCAGGAAGAAAATGTGATGCTCAACAATATATTGGTAAAACTACTAGATAGAATTAGAGCCATTTGATTTACCATATTATAGATCAATTAATTTGCAGTTTTGAACCCTTTTCAAGGTGAAAATACAGTTTGCTTCCTGACTGTTCAGTAGATTCTGTGGAGTGTTCTGTCAATGCAGTAGTGCACTTATTTTCTATTTCATTTTTTTCTTTAATAGAATAAAGTTGTGTTGACACTCAGCTGTCAAAGGCATAAAATTCAGATGTCCTGTAAAGGAGCAAGTGCATCAGTGATTAATTTGTATTGTTCACACTGGTGTGTGCATAGAGGGTGTTTGCCCAGGGCTGGCTTAACAGTACATCAGTGTGCTTAGGAAGTAGTTGGAGATTTTTAAAAGCAGTGTAGCAAGACTAGTATCTTACTCTTGCTGTCTGAGAGATTACTTCTAAAAAACAACCCCTTTTGTAAGATCTTCCAATAATATGAATAAGTTAAAGGTAAGAAAGTAAAAATGTGTATATATATATACACACAGAGACATGTTTCCCATAGCAATAACTTGTATTGTTAATTAAGGACCAGAATTAGTTTGCTAACAAAAATAAGAAATGGAGTGGTGACTGCAATTTGGAGCTCCTTCCCACCAAGACCAACATCTGCGACTCAAATTTTTTTGAAATTCAAGACAATTTAAAAGAAGCTGTAAGAGCAGCAGCTATAAATGCATCTAAGAAACAGACTGCACAGTGCAAGTTGTACTCTCTTCACTAAGCTCACAGGAACTTACTAAAGTGAGGCACTTAAAATATTAGTTTGCCCAAAAGCACAATCAGTTGGGACTTACGACATATCCAGATGACTTTTACTACACTCTTCTACGGCTTATTCACTTGCACTCTCGGTGGGTAATGTGACAGGTTAGGCTCTGTGCCTTGGCTTTCTAGGAGCTGTGAGAAGGCCTTGTGCTTTCAAATGTCCTTCTTGAGCTTGCACTGGATTTAAAGTATCCTCAGTGTATATGTCCAGTGCCATAGTATTTAAAAAGTTTTAATGTGCAGGGCTGTATTTGTCTTACTGCCTTGGTGTGGGGGGAACCATCTCCTAGCCCTCGATGTACTGGAGGAGATCTTAGCTTTGATAGCGTGCACATAAGCTCTTCCACCATGCTGTTTGGCTTTGGGATTAGTTTTTCATAGAGGCTTCACAAAACCAATGCAGATGTAATCACTGAATCTTATTCTTTTAAATGAGGTATTCATCACATGTAAACATATGATGATTTGGGTGCTTGCAAAAGTAGCCTTTGTGAACCTATGAGAAGATGTTAGGAATCTTCTGCTGTTTAAATGAATTGCAAATACTCTGATACTGAAGTAATTTATCAGTGATAAATCTTGTACTGCTAATTTTGAGTATAGTTTTGATGCTTGGATCTTTTAAGTGTACTTAGGGTCATATGCACTTGCTAGTATTCAAATTGGTAAGTATTCATCAACTTGTGCACGTGTACCCAACTGGGATTTGATTTTTGTAGTCCTTTTTTATGGAAACTGAACAAGAAGTCCAAACCAGTATCAGAAACTATAATGAGCTGACTGATTCTTAGGCAATTTGAACTGCACTAAAAGCTGAGTTTAAGCCTTGTCCATGTAGATTTGTAGCTTTCCTCATGCAGGTTTCATATGAGAAGTATTTGTGTGCTGATTCAGTCTCTTCAATTAAATTTTAGTCAAGTATAAGGGATCTTTGTCTTTCAGGTGGCTAAAATTTTTCAAATGTAACCTGAGGTTGAACTTAGCTTCATTGAAAACTTGAAGCAAAATTCCTTGTAATAAGTGTTGGGTTTTTTTTTAAAGCAACTTGTGATGCAAGATGCAACTTCTGACTACAGAAACTGCTGCTAGCTAGCTTCTATTAAAACAGTGTTACAGGAGTTCTGAGAAAATGCTTTCCAAATGGAATGCCCTGAATTGTTTTTAAACTAGACTCACTTTTAATGAGTTTTGAGAAATTGAGAGACTAGTTAAGATGGAAGGAGGTGTCTGCCTGACATAAATGTCCTGTGCTTTGCTTTCCAGGAAACTCTTATTACAACTGCTCAGTCTAATTCCAGGTAAAGTATTGACACTTGATGTCAAACTTCAAGTTTCTCATTATTATGTTCCTGAAGCTTAGAAAGCTGAATAGCTTCTATCTGCTGGAAGCTTAGATGTTAAAGGATAAAGCATGAAAATTTCTTTTCTCTGTGAAGTCCAAGTTGGCATCTGTGTATCACTTCACAAGCATGTTAGCTTACTAGCTAGATTTTTTTTATTGATATGCATCAGTATCTACCAAATGGTTTATGTGGCACAAACCTTCATGTCTGGAGGCCATCAGGCAAATATGAGATACTTTTAAAACTTGCTGCAACCATTACATTTAAGGGAAGCAAGAGGGTTGTGTTAGAAGAAAAATGTCAGGACTGGGAGTGGGAAAGAAACACTTTGGAACACCACTGAATCAAAACTTCTAAAGTTATACCCTGCAGGCACTTGCCGGTTGCTGAAACATTAGAGGGCTGTTCCACACCCCTCTGAATGGGGAGCTTGGGTGCTTGAAAGTGTCACGTGGTGCTGCTACTTACATGGTTTTTGAATGGATGCTATTCTAGGCAGCATGCCATGACTTTAAAGTTTAGAGTCTTGCTCTTCTATAGTAAACAAACTTCTTGTAAACTCTAGTACAAAACTTGAACAAAAAAATCTTTACTTAGCTGCAGCATTACTGGCCAGCCCAGGTGTTCTCTTGCCCTGACTTTGAAGTAGTTGTTGGAGTGGGGAGGAAGGACTTTATTTTTCTTTTTATACTTATTGGTTGTCATGTCCTAAACTACTATTTCAAAAACTTCCTTCTAGTTCATGGTCCAACTGGGTGATCCCGGCAGTAGCAGCAATTATTGTGGCCCTGATGTATCGTTCCTACATGTCAGAGTAAGCGCCTTACTGAGAACTGATGCAAGAAGAGACTGGTCTGGGAGAGAATATAAGCAAACCTGATCAAATATGTTTCCAGACAAAAGCCTGATGTCTGAAGAAAAATTCATTTTTTTCAGAAAACTGAACAGTTCTTTTCTGCTGTGCACTTTTCTTAATGTTGCCTTCTTATCTGCTGTTCTGAAATGATAAAAAGGCAGCATTTCTCTTTTTGTATAACAATTTTATTCTCTAATGAATTATTTGATAACTGTATTGGTTTCTGTGATAGAATATTTTTTTGTATGTAACACTGATTCTGGTTATTTCTCTTTAATCTATAATGGGGTCCATAGACTTTCCATAAAAAATTTACAGCTTTAAATGACTACCAAAACTGTGTACATGTATTTGTCCAGGTATACAACTTAACTTAGAAATCATGTTGTCTTTTTAAGTGTAGTATGCTTGAATGAAATACTAATTAAATATAATGGAAAATGCTGAGTGGTGTAGTTGGATATAGGTGCCTGTAAGTGGTTGGACCCTGTTAATCAGGCTATAATGAGATGTGTTGTTTTTCTTTTCTCTTGACATCTGCTCTTATAGTTGTTAGATACTCCTACTAGCAAACTGTTTGGCTCCTGTTGAAAAAATAAGATGAAATGTCAAACCCAATATTTGGCCGAATTATGTCTCTTAGTTTTATGAAAATTAGTGCGCTTTTTTTAAAAAAAAGCGCAGAAAAAAGTAACTGCTACTAAATACTGTTCCTGCCAAGCACTCAGGTGACTCTAGAATTTGTTCTGGAACTTTTAGACGTTTATAAAATCTTCAACTTTGTCATGTACATTGTGAGGGAAAAACTGATACATGGAATCTGTTTCTGACTGTTCTGTGGTGTGCTCCTTGGTGCTTTACTACGAGGAGATGACTGTTGTCACTGCTAAATACAAAACTGAAAGTTTGCATTTTGTGGTGAACATTTTTAGTCTTATGTAAATGATCATGAATAAAAGTTTAATTGCTTACTCTTGCTGTATCAAATATGTTAATTTCAAACTTTTTTGAAGGTATTGTAAGGGATGCTCATGTACTGGAACACTTCTCGGCTGTTTGATCATGTATGCTGAAAGTGAAGCTATGTCTGTTATGCAGAGAAGTTGCATATAAAAAGTGAGAAGGTGTATTATGGAGCAGTTAGTGTCATTAAACACTCTCATCAGCATGACTTCAGTGCCAGCTAGTGACTTAGCAGTGGTTTGGCCCTGCAGGCTCTGCCTCACAGACATTCATCAGGGCTGACTATTCCAAGGGCTGCCTCTTGGCAGCACCAGGGAAGATGCATGCAGTTTAGGTCCTGTGTGAAGTCAAATCAAATTGAAATATGTAAATATGAACTTTTTTTTTAAAAAGGTACTATGACTTCAGGAGAATGTCTTGTGCATCCGTAGGAACATGCCAATACAGAAATCCTTTAAGAATTCTTTATTATGGGATTGCATTTTTGGAAATTCCTTTACTGTTATAGCAAATATACATATCTTGTATGGCCTCAACTGTGGAAGTTTTTCGTATCTGTCAGACTTAGTGTGTTCTGTCAGACTTAGTTTACAGATACAGATGTGCACTTACGGTAGATCCCATCAACATTTTACCTTGAAAATTTTAACTGCAACGTAAATGACGGTTTTGGGGATTGTGTTTAGTACTAACTTATTTTGCCCAGCTTTTCCTCTGAATGTGGTGGAGTTTAAAAAATCAGGCATTACTGAACTTCTTTAAAGCTAATCTGTAAAAAAGGATATATTAACTCTGAGTTTGTATTTAGTCTTACAAACAAAGTTTCAAGTACTGAATTTTCTGTTAATGTCTAAAATAATAGCGATGTTTGGAGGTCTAGGTAAGGCAAAACAAAACCCTATCCACCCAGCAACTTTAGAAAGCTTAGCACTCATATAATTTCCCACACACACACTAATTTCAGGCCAGGATAATGATATCCACATTAGCAGATGGGTTTGGGAGTTTTAGTGTGGTACAGCTCTGTGGCCCATATATGTTTATGCAATCCCCTGGAGTACCTGTGCAAGCTCAGTCCTAATAGCAGTTGAGCTGGCACATACAGGGAATTTTCACGAAATGAACCAAAAGCACAGTGAATGGAATGAGTCGGCAATGCTTCAAAAATTGATTCAAGTTAAAATACTAATGTGTATGTACACCATTTGTTCCCTGTAAGTTGGTCTCTTTGTATTCCCTTCCACCAGTGCTGCTGTAAGTTGTTCCTCAGAGATGGACATGACTGGTTTGGGCTTTTAACTGTGAACTGATGAAACTGTAAACTAAACAAGAGTGGCCTTCTAATTTTCTTTTTTAATACCCTAAGATTAGAACAGCTTTCCATAAGCAGTCATATAGGAGTTGTATGATGTCAGCTTTTGATTATGAATACAAGAGGAAGAGAGAAGGGGTGCAGTGAGGAATGAATGAACATGCTACTGAAAAACTAGTCAAGTGAATCAAGTAGTCAATGTTGTTAGTCTGACAGCAAAAAAAAAAAAAAGCATGGACAGAGTCGTGCTTTCTTCTCAGAGCAAACCCCTTTGTCCGCAGATCCGATCTGAAGGTATTTGTTGTAATTGTCTGGCAATTAACCTCAATACTAATTTTTGTTTGGAGAGGCTGGTTTTGGTGGTTGTTGCTTTAAATCACATGTCATCTTACGTTGTCTACCTGTACAACCTCACCATGTTTATACTGCCTTAAATACCATGAGTGCTGCAATTTTGGCTTTCATTTTCCTAGTCCCTATTCACAAGAATCCATAGTGGCAGGGAGCTCCCTCAAAGGGAGGGAGCCTTGGCTTCGTCCTGGTGGATGTGGAGTAAAGCCAGCACAACTTGTTCACTTGCTCTCTCTGTTACGATGTGGAGTAAATCATATGCTTGTCCCTTTCTCTGTCTCACTTGCTTCTGCACACTGGTCCCATGCCTTTCTCTAGTTCTGAATGCTGTGCTGTGCTCAGGATTTTGCAGAGTGCTAGAAAGAAAATGGCAAGGGGTAAAAGCTAGGCAAATGGAAGCTGATCACAGATCTTCAGGGGCAAAAAAAAAAAAAAAGGTTTTATTTTCTGAATGGTTGAGTACTGAGGATAAATGAATGCTTAGAAATTCTTGGCTGTTTTGAGCAAAACTCTTACTCTATTTTCTGGAAGGCTAGCAATAAAGATTATTAACTGAAACCCAGTGAGAATGAATGAGCTGTATCAAAATTGTCATACAAACCATGTAGAACATTAATGGAATTATAGCATTTTCTAAAGTATTTCAGAAGCAGCACGGAAGGATGAAGGCGCAGGAGGGAAGCTCACGCTCCTGTGTGCTTAGCTCTAATGCTTCACCAGATCTGACGTGAAGCTAGTAACTAATGGATCATATCTTTGAATTTTACTTTCCTTTCATACTACATTGTATTCCTTCTCATGATTAATTCATTATGTGTTGAAATATTTTGAGTTTTGAATCACCTGGCTGATTAAGTAGGTGGGCAGTCAAGTACATGAATTAATGACAAATGTTGGAACATTGGATCTTGGTAGATGATTAATGCTGGATTTTCTGTTCTTTCTGAAAACTAGTTAGACTTGTTCTTAATCTTCTTATGTGTAAGAGTTTGCATAAAACAATCCTTGACATTTTCTTTGCCAGCTTTCTAAAACTGCGGACATACAATGTGACTACTGGTCTTTATTGATAGCTGCTAAATCGAAGCTCAGAATGGGCTCGATTGCACTGCAAAGTCGTGCATAAGGAACAGATTTTGACTTTTATCCTTTGTGGTATAATTTCTGTGCCTGTGTCTTACAGTTTACTGCACTTCAGCAGACAGCAGCATACTGCCAGGAGCTGCCAGTTCTGTTCACTGAGAGAAAAGTACGGCTGTCAGGCAAGAAGAGTTACCTTAGGGAAGCTTTTTTTGGTATTTCTGGGCAGAACACCACAGAACTCATGCAGACTCCTAGAGTCTAGGAACTGTACCCAGTTGCACAAGTACTACAGAAATCTTGCCTTCTTCTGTACACTTTAGTTCTATGGATAAAGCGGATTGATTCTATTGCAGAGTGTATGTACTCTACAGTATCTCTGGAGTCCCACCTGCTTAGGTCCTAGATAAATGCAGCCTTGTATTGTTTGAAATTATATGTGTTTGACCTGTCACCTGTGGGAAAGTGTCTCTTTAAATAGATTGGGTTCAGGAAACTGCTTCAAAGTCCAGGAGGGGGTGGTTAGAGAGAAAAAAGTAAGCCAAGCAAGGGGAGTGCTTTCCTAAATGACTTCTTGAAAATAAGGAAAAATCTTTCTCCTGCCACATTCAGTTGTCACAGATTTCTGAAGATGACTCATGTTTTTAGTGTCACTCATCTGGTCTTAACATGGCTTGCAGGAATATCTGTAAATACATGATAGGTGTGTTGTGTACGTAGGGTGTCAGGGTGGACGTGAGTTCAGCCTGCTGTTGTGAATCCCACAGGCTGGTGAGCTGGTAACTGGAAACAATTGCATATGTCCTTTCATTTGTAAACTGCACAGATTATCAACTTGTATTTATTTTGATCTGTTTTCAGCATAGCATTACAGTGGGTAGTACTCTCCGCATCTGAGGAGGACAGGCAATTTATGAATAATAAAGGGAAGTTGGTATTTCAGTAGTCTCGGCTTCTGGGTTTAGAATGAGGAAACCTTATTTTCTTTAAGTGGTTCTGTAGAACTACTTTTTGACTGTGTTGAAGTAACAAAGACAACTGAGTAATACAGGTTGTTACATGCATTGCTGTATTAGTGAGATCTTCAGACCTGAGGATACAGGTGAACGAGTGACTAGAATACAAGATAGGGTGTGTGGGTTTAAAGCTAAGTAGCTTCTCCCAGGCAGTTCCTGGTGGTAGGCTGCCCTTAGTCTTAGCTGCAGGCAAGATAATTTCTTGCATCTTTTCTGAAGGATATAGGATCACATGCCTGAGAAGCTCACCAAGTCTGACCAATCAAGACCTTCCTGCCTCAAGGTCCCATAAGAATCTTCATCCAGGATGGTGTCTCAAATCACATATAACACACATCAGCAGGATCAGACCCTTCACAACAAATTATGCTTTTTCATACACTAAGTTGGCGCCTGCAAATAAGCGTCAGCAGCTGAGAAAGAGCAGGAGTAGTTGCCAGAGAAATAGCCTGTGAAGCAAGGGCTGTCATCCAAGATTTTCTTTCTGAGCTCTCTGCCTTAACTGCTAAGCTAGGGAGTCCTGCTCTCTTCTCTCCACTATGAACCCAATATTGTTTTTTTCCTACTGGGACAGATGAACTGCTTGAATATTTATCCTGATTCTTGGGCAAAGTTTTACAGCCCAGGTGAACTCTGGCCTAGTTTAGAGTGAGCCTGGATGCATCTGCATCATTCCCAAAGGCGTTACCTTACTGGTTGCTGCTGGTCCTCACTTCTGGTTTGCTGGAAGCACAAGGATACAGCTCCAGACTTGTCGCACCATTCCACATGAGAACCTTTCGGTTTGTTCCTGAAGTCAGCACAAGCTCATTATGAATCCCTTAAAAATAGATGGCCTGCTTACTTCCAACTGCTAATATTAATAACAAATTACCAAACTACATTAATTTTGTACTTTAAAGCTCTACATATTTTAAAGCCATTGGTGCAGGGGCTTCCCTCTTACGGGTAAAATACCTAGTGAAAATAGACTGATCTTATTTGAAGTGCTCAGTAGTTCTAGTAACACTGCTGAAAAGGGTGTCAGTAGCAAGGCTTGCAGGCAAGTGGATGAGTCTAAATTCCCTTATAAATACAAACTTGTACATGCCAGTGTTAGATTTTTTTGTTTACTATGTAAACTACCAGAACAATGAAAAATCTGAAGTATGAAATGAATTGAAAATACAAACTTTGTCTTGAAATTGAGCACAAAATGAGACACTGTGTGAATGCTGTGTGCTGTGCTATGCAGTGTTATTTAAAAGTAAGCAAGGGGAGTATGTATGTCGCTCAGCATGCTATTTCTTTTGGCACACTGTGCTTTAGTCATTCTGCCTTCTGGGTAAACCTTTTCTTAATCTCATCTTGATTCCCCTCATGCAATGCTATTAGAAGAAGGCTAAATTTAATACCTGTTTTATTAAAATAATTAAAAAGGACTTCTAGGTTTTTAAAATGTCATGTAAGTGTCACGAGTTACAATGTTCATTGATCGTATCCTGGCTGTGATGTTACCTTCACAGATAATGACTAGGAGTATCATGAAGAAAACAGAATTTCCACAGAAATTAGATTGCTGTGTCATAAAAATGCACTTTTTTAATTTAAAATTTAAATAAAGGCAGACAACAGTGTTCATTTTAGGATCAACATAGTCTATGCAACAAAGTGCTGTCAAAATGCTCTGGAATAAGAATACATTTCTTCCAGAAGCATGTTTGCTTAGGCATATGTATTTTTTAGCATCTTGTTGCATAATTCAGGTATGTGTAGACCACAAATCTATTCAAGCAGCTGCTCAGCAGACGACAAACTTTTGTCTCCTACAAGTATAACAAAATAGGTGCCATCTTTATCAATGTGTTGCACTGTAAACAATGTAAATAGGAACTAGTATCAAAACAAGTTTTTATGTGGGGTTTAAGTGGCTAAGATTAATGAAAGATATACTGCAGACCCCGGTTATCGTCCACCTCCCAATTTCTCCATTTCATGAAATGGGTTGAGTGTTATTATTGCAATTTAACATTCCCAAACCAAGGTTCGGGCATTTCATATCTCTGCCCTAGTAATAAAAATTTCATAGAGTACATTCGGTGACTTCACAAGGTCAGAACTTTATTTGATTTCCACTCTAACAGACAAATGAAAGGTTTGCCAACATACTATTTTTTCTTTTTAACCTGTAATATTTCAATTACTGAAGTTAGCATCCAAAAGTTCCTCCCATTTCTAATGATACCATGAATTATCATGACTGTCACCAAGCAGTTCAGAGATTAGAAGTATCATAGTAAAATAGAACTAAAGTATGGTGCTCCTTGGGGTGCTTTAAATTGTTGGCAATAGCAAAGAATACTGAAAGTGCAAGTTTAACAAGTTTTAATTTGTAAAATAAAAGTATGGTTTGATCCAAGCATTGAGCGTCAAACGCAGAGCACATGGTTTGGAAAATTCTGAGCAACTCTTGTCAGTAACTAAGTGTTGCTTTCTCATGCCACCTTCTGAGTGTCCCACAACTTCACTGTGCCGATTTTCAAAGCCAAAGGACTTCCAGAGTTATCTTTGGCTAGTGACAGTCTTCCTGCCCTGCTCCTTGGACGTTGCAACTCGTGTACTTTGCCACGGAAGCCTCCCTCAGATGTCAGAGGGTATCCTTAACTCCAGAGTGTTTCAGCCCTGCTTGTTGCATTGACCAGGCTGATCCAGGTAAAATGGGCTGTGTTACCGCAGTTTAAAGATGCTTTGTATTGGACGCTTTGTAGCTGCATTCGGTAGAGGCCTTGCGCTTGTGAAACAAGGCCACCCTCACCCACTTGTTTCCATCTATACCCTGAGCCTCTTGCAACCTAGTGCTGAGGTAGCTGTGGTTTTCAGAGGCACAACCATGGAGACACATTACTTCTTGGAAATACTTGAGCGAAGTAAACAGATTTGCTGAGGTAATGTAAGTCTTAAGGTTGCTTAATGCCAAAACCTGGTTGGGTTGTTGTTCTGTGCTGCTGATAAGAACCTAGATATCTTCCAGTTGTTTAACTGCATATATGTAGAAAGAGGTTAAAGACTGAAAAAGGGAAAGCTCTCATAAAAAAACCCCCACCTTAAATAAATTCTCAACCTCATCTGCTCATCTAGATGAGAACTAAGCAGTGAAAAATCGTTTTCTTTTTGAAAACTGCTATGCCAATTTTTACCTAAGAGTGAATAGCTCTTTTCCACCTTCTCTCTTGAATCCTCGATGCCTTCTTCTTTGGGGCAAAGCCTGTGTCTGAATCTTGTAGCTGTGCCAAAACACAGCTGAGACAGAGGTCTCAGCCCACACACGGAGCTGCTCTGTTGCCAGACAGCATGACCAGTGAGGAACAAAATGTCTTCTAGGAGGTTGAGGTGATCTATTCATTTTTTTTTTCCCTTGTCAAGATAAAATTACAGAAATATGTACCATATGCAGTTACGTGGCTTTTGTAAGCCCTGCTGCTGTGTTTTCCTCCTTCAAAGCTTTTCCATCCCCAATGTGGGTGGTACAGAGTGTGCCACAGGCAAGGGCACCTGGGGGATCAGTATAAATACCCTGCTCAGTCCCACTCCCCCAGTTTTACTGTGCCTTTAATTGAAAGTTAGGTGGTGGCAGAAGAAGCCTCAGTGCCTTTAACAAAACCTTGGGTCAAATGCTACTTGACTGTAAGTTCAGGCGAACTCCTGCTGACCTTGCTGAAATAACAGGGCTCTGAGTCATGGGGGGTCATGGAGAGGTTTTGGATGATTCCCTCACTTTTTTAAGTACTGAAGGTTCAGAGGAGGAGGAAATGCTGCCCACCCACCACAGAAGAGGTGATTTTTGTATTCACGTGTGTTTTCTCAATGCTTGCCAGCACTGGCTTGTTGGCTGGAGGCACTCGCTGACTCCCTCTGTGGCCAAGGGCTTAATTAGCTACAGCTGAAGGTTTTTAAACAAATGTCGGGCTGTGGAGGTTTGGGTCATAAAGGTGATGTTTTAGGGCTGCCTGTTGTGTTTCTGTAATTCTTGCCTTTCTGTTAGTGTGGCTTTACTTGCAAGACTCCTTTCACAGGCAGCTCTGAAGACAACTAAGATCTCAGAGCAAACACGTCTCTGGGGGTGTGCGAGAGGAGTTTCTTTTGAAGGTGTGCCAGCATCAGCTGTGTCATGCGAGTGCATGTTAATGAAAAGAACTTCAGTCACCTTAGCAGCAAGGCATCATAAAGTTGCAATAAGGGAATAGCATATTCTTGCAGGAAGCTTGTTAAGTTGGTTAACTGTCAAAAATTTTCTCTGGTGATAAGCCCACAGCCTGACATAACTATATTCCTTAACTGGAGAGACAAAATCAAGCTGACATCCTGAATGAGAGTAGTGTTGTCTTTTCCTCTGTAAAAATTAACATTTGCTAAAACATCCAAAGCTGATAGAAGATGGAAGAAAACCCTTAAGATATAGTTATTTACTTTTTCGGTGTAATAGTAGATCAAAACATTTCTTGGTCTTAGTAATCATTTGTAAATATGAAGTGCATAAGCAAAATAGGATATAAGGTGATTTATTTTTTTAAGTAAGCAAGGTCTCTGCATTTGGTTTTGATTCCTTTTAAAAAAGAAAGGGAATGATAAAAAGCTTTTCCTTCCTACTCATTCAGTAATCTTTTTAAGACAGTGTCTATGTGTAGAATAATTTTCACATAAATAGAAGTGGGAAAGGCTTTGTTCTTGATGGTTTTTCGATCTTTTGTCACTGCAAAACTTGGATGAACCTCTTATTCTCTATCATTGCCCTACACTAGTAACAGCAATCAATCTTTTTATGATTATCCAGGCAGTTTAATTTATCTTTCCTCTTCTTCCCAGTTGCCCAAGCAGACCAATAATCTTTTGTTTACTTAAACTTTGACTGTGTTCTTCTGGACTGTGTGGAGGCAACAGTCACAGGACAGAGTCCAAGGCAAGAGAGTTAATTTGACCCTGTTGCGTGACGGCTCCATTCAGAGGTTTGCTGCATAATTAACTATTTCTGTTGCATAAGAGCTGTTGGTCATGGTCCAGTATCCAAACTGGAAGGAAAAAAATGCTCAGAGTAATGCACTGTGTGAGACCTAAGTCAAGTCCAGAGACACCAGAGCACAGAAAGCCCAAGGGGACAGATTTAGGCTCTCCCTGGGCAGCCTCTCTCCCTTCTCTGTCTCTTTGCACAACATGACCCTTTGCCAAGCTTCAAGCACCCAGATTTGGGCAGCAGAGAAGGTGGGAAGCTGCAGGAGTGCTGGTGATACCAGCTAGACTCACCTCCAGCCTACTCATGAGTATATGCAAGCCAGAGCCATCATCTTTGCCTGCAACATGGCCACAGCTGGGATTTGGGATACACCAAGGCAACTGGTAGGTAAAAAAAGGTGGTGGCAGGTTAAGCTGTCAGCTGATGCCTGCGTGGGTCACTGAGCTCTGCCTGTGCACGGGGTGACTGAACAACTAGAGTTAGGGATGCCTACAAAAAAGGTGTGGATGTGAAGGGATCACAGCAAATGAGACTAGTTTAGCTCAGCCTCACCTGACAGACCTTTTGGAGCCCAAACTCTGCACTTCCTGAAAAAGCTCTTCAAACTTGAGCTATGAACCCAACCTTAAACAAAACTTTGACTCCAGCCTTAGTCAGAATCTAGTAACCCTTGCTGCTCTTCAGCTAAATACATCCGTGCTTGTACAAGCCTTGTGACATTCAAAAACTTCTTATGAGGGGAGGACAGGGGACACTGAGAATTTAGTGTTAGTATAACTGAAGTATTAGCAGTCTAATAAGAAAATGAGGATTTTATTTTGTTTTTCAAAACAGGAGGAAGGAGGAAAAAATATTAATAGTATTATTATTATTTATGGAAGACTTCAGTAATAATTTTACAGTCAAAACTGTTGTTGATGCACTGCCCAGGCTCTACCCTTCCACTGCTCCTCTTGGTCAATGGCTTCAGTGTGGGAGGAGTGCGTATGGCGAGGCAACAGCATCCCGAGCCCTTTGCTGGGACAAGTACGGTGGCAGTGGTTTCTTTCTCGTCCTCTAGGATCCACTTAAGGTCATACTCAGGTTTCCCAACACCTTTTGTGCTTTGTTCTTTCCTCATGGGTCTGAGGTTACATCTGGGTCAGACTACATCTGAATTTACTATATATGTTGCATTTTGCGTATGTTAAAAGCTTGTTCCTTGTTCTTTTTGCTACTCCTAAGACAGGTTTTATTCAGCTCCCAGGTCTCATTGACCATTGGTGTGTGGGTTCTAACCTTGCAGCCCTCAGCATCATCCCATGTTCCGTCTCTACCATCCTGTACTTATATTCCTCTGCACCACCTCTTGGGTGCCCACCTTCAGGGCCTTCTCTCTCATACCAGGCCTGCATTATATCATTCTGCTAAGGTCATATATATTTCACCCTGCAAAGAATAGCTGCATGTTACTACTGTTCGTATAAAAACTATGGTTATACTGTACAAAGATAAGCAAAGCAGGTTTGACATAGCTACCTGGTCATTAGAAAAGCGGCTGTTACAGTAGCAAATCGAACCAAATAAAAGGAAAGCTTCAAGTAGGTTAGACAAATTGAGGCAAAGAAAGATTGATAAACTTCCATCCTGAGGCTCTGCAAAGTCAAAGCAAAGGCTGTTACCTGTGAAAGCTGTGCTGTCTTTATGAGGCTGCAGCCCACAGTGTGTCCTGGACAACTAATTTTTTAAACCTCACTACTCATGCTGTCCTGGGAAGTTGTCCCAAACCTAATCCTGGTCTAGGCGTCCCGTGTAGCCCCAAGTGCTGAAATATGGTGCCAAATGTGGAGAGTAGCTCTTAGTTCAGCCCAGGGAGCCTTTGCCAGCTCAGACTCCTTCATTTGTTAGGCTTCTCAGGATCTGAAACCTCACCTTGACCGTGACATTGAAATTCTTCTCAGGCCTCCACTGTGCTTTTGGGATGAGCCCGTGACCCAACACAACCATTTCCATGGGACAGGGTGCTGCTGTGAGAGTCCTCAGAAGAAAGCAAGTTCAGCCTTGTGTAGACCTGTGCAGGTGTCAGCCTGCCAGTCAACCTCTGGTGCCTTTTCAGCCCCCTTGGGTTATGGCAGTGTGCCCTCTTCCCTCACCCTGACCTTAGCATTGAGGCAGTGGCCTCCCACGGTGGTGGTGACACTGCATGAAACCAGACCTTCACTTTGGCCTGAGGTCCATGCCTAAAGCCCCAGTGTCTTCAGCTCTGCTGTGTCAGGAGCCAGCAACTCTTGGTGGCCTCAGAGAGATACAGAGAAGGGTGGAAGTGTTTGGAAAAATGCTGGTCTTGGTCGGAAGTAGCAAGGTGAATTTTGTTTTGGCAATACCAGGGGAGGCTCTTTTCTCTCTCTTTCGGCCTAAATCCAGAAAGGGTCATGTGCTGGGATCCCTTTGCCGTGTCAGCTTTGCAAAGGAGCACGCTTTTATGGCTTGAGTGGCCAAGATTTTGCAGATGCTAATTTTTTATACTGTTGGGTGTGAGGGGAGGATTCATTCATTTCCTAATGGATGTATAACAATCCTGGCTACTGTGAGTTCAGGCTAACTCCTTACTTCTTTAACTGAAATCTGTAATTATCTATAACAACAAATTATCTAAAGGAACTTCTATTAGCTCATGAGGAAAATCAAGCTAGGACAAAAGTGGGCATTTTTTTCTTAGTGCAAGACTTACCTCTCTATTTAGACCACTGAAAAAAAAAACTACTCCTGCAAAGTCCAACCAAACAGTAACTATTACTGGGGATAAATGTGATTTGCAAGCCCAGAACACACAAATGCTAACCTGAGCCCTTGACAACAGGCTTGATGAAGATGGAGACTTAAAAAAATGGCCTCAGACTGTGCCAATGTACACTCATAGCTTGGTGTAGCTGCCCCTTACATCAGCCTGCTCCACTGGAGAAGAGGTCCATCCTTCTCAGAGAGACTCAGAGGAGCAGCCCCATGAGTTAGCCTGAGCTTACAGCAGCCTAATAGCCATTTTTTGAAAAGCAGGCAACATGTGTCTGAAACATAAAGCGATAAATTCAAAGCTTTCTCAGTCCTCAACCCAGAGCTTGAACTTGAACTATAAATTCAGGCTAATTCCCACTGACCTTGCTGAAATAACCCAGTTTATAAATAAGCATTTTAGTGCAAGCCCATCTTCAAAAGTGAGAGGTTTTCCACGGCCCTGGTTTGTGGTGTGATGGATGAAGAATGGAGACAGGGGAGCAACGGAAGTGCTCAGCAGCCTTCAGCAGTGAAGAGAGACCTTCAGAAGGGGCAAGAACATCTGAAATTACTTGGGTTTAAGCTACAGCAGTGCTTGCTTTCTAATCTGTATTTCACCTGGGTCCTTCATACTGAAAAAATTCCTGTAGTTTTGCAATATTTTGTGTATTTAAATCATTGTCTGTGCTAGCTTTTTCCAAAACAAATAATATATTTAAGTAATTATATTTTATAGTGCAAAAACCTAACTTTTTGCATAGCCTTTCAAAATAAATGTGGAACATATCAAATGCAACAGCATTTTGAAACTTATCTTGAAATGAACCTCTATTTTCACCAATTCATTTTATTATTTTGCTTACTGACAACTCTGAGGTGAAAAGGGTTTTTTCCCCCCAGGTAATTTATGAAAAAGCCTAACTAGTTGCTTTTACAGCTCTTTGTAAAGGCTTATCATCAATAAAGAGCAAAAGAGTTCATTCCTGCTAGTAAAACTTTGGACTATTTGATTGCCAGAAGTCTATTAATCAGTAAAGGAAGTTTTTCAACATCTGTGGGTGAGAGAGAACCAACAAGGAAACATCTTGATACAATTTTAATTTAATTTAATCCTCAAATTGCATACCTTTATATAATGTAATTAATTTTTCCCCTAAGGGAAAAAATATCTGTAATTTTTGTGATACTAGGGTGAGAGCAAAACACTGGAAGTGGAAAAGCAAAATTAATCACAGATTAGAAAATTGTAATCCAAGCCCAGATCTGAGTCTAGTGAATGAGATGAAGTGTCTTTGCTTTCACATGATCCCTTCTGTTAGTATTCTTAATTTATTTTGCAGACGAACTCCCAAAAGGTTAAATCCTTGAGCTGTCTGTGCTCTGGATCTAAGCCACTTGTTTATTATGGAAAGAGCATATATCTCCATCCTTGGAGATAATCAGAACTTGACTGGACGTGACCCTGAGCAATCCGATCTAATTTTAACGTTGAATCTAACTTCAAGGTTGGCCCTGCATTGAGCAGAGATTGGACTAGATGAGTTCAGGAGGATCCTTCTGACCGAGATTTTTTTATGAGTTTTCTCCGTGTGTGCGTATATATATGTGTATGCAAACGTACTGAAAGAAGGTTACTCTTTGGCTCCAGCCTAAGGATATAATTTATCCCTGAAAATATCAGTATGAAATTTGGCGTAAGGCATCCTGGCTAAATCAGTGATTAAAGAAGATAATTGTGATTTATCTCGCTATTTTAAAGCATGTGAGTATGGAAAATCAGCTATAGTACAACCAATTCGTGTGAGTAAGGGGCTACTATTTATTGCTTTCTGCAAGTTAAATTTCTTTCCCAAGATACACGTTTCTTGCAGCAAAAAATCTAGAAACGAGCTTGAGTCCTCGGTATTTTGGCATTTCTATCTCCAAAACAGGGAAGTATAGAAGTCTGGTCTGTCTGCTCAGCAAGAAGTGACCTGCAGCAACAAGACAGAGATGGTGGCCTAAGACAGGGTTGAGGCAGGTCTACCAGCTGTCTGGATTAACTTTTGCTGATAAGCTGTTTGTGATTTCCCTGTTTTTTTCTTTTCCTTCCTCTATTCCCTCTCTCTCCATCTTCTTTTCTCTGCCAGTTACTATTATCTAGGAATAGCACTTAAATCCCATATAAAACCTTTTTAAATGACCTTAATATGTGTGCTAAAATATATATTCACAGGAGAAGAAAACACTGTGAAGAGAAAGTCTCATAGGACACACAGCATATTATTGTGTCTTGGCTTTTCAATATGCAAACACAGAGCTACTCCAGGTTTTGGAACAGGAGAGTTTGAATGTTCAAAACTGGAATTACAACAGGTATTTCTTCAGTCTGATCTTCGAGGGTTTGATGATCCTTAGGTTCAGGCATTCATCTCTGAATCCTGAAAATCAGCATAACCCTGTGTCAATCCAAAGATTTACTCCATCTTTCAGCATCTGTGAATGGAATGCCAGAGCAGCAAAGTAGTTACTAGTGTATACCACTGCAGTGGAGAAAAAACAAAACAAAACACCAAACCCAGGAAGCATGGATGGCAAATTGAGAACTTGTCTATCAAGAAAACACTCAAAAATCTCATCCTTATTTCATTCATAGAATAAAGTTTGGAGTTTAAAATATCTTAATATTTAGATGTAAGTATTGAATGGTAAAGAGCATAATGCTATTTTAAAAGGAAAATAGAAGTAGTAGGAATCGAATTGTGGCAACTAATAAAATTAAAATGAGATTTTGAATAAAAGGATCATAATTAATGCCAGCTATACATGCGATAGCAATTTCTGTCGTGCTTCACCACAGCAGGTCACTGTAAAAACAGCGTGATATGAGTTTCCACAGAAGAGACAAGTTCTATTTATTGTCTTGAAATGGAACATTTAAACCTGAAATGAACAAACTGTCATACCAAATGGCAGGGGCTCATGCAATCATAGAATCATAGAATGTTAGGGATTGGAAGGGACCTCGAAAGATCATCAAGTCCAATCCCCCTGCCAGAGCAGGAATGCCTAGACTATGCCCCACAGGAATGTGTCCAGGCAGGTCTTGAATGTCTCCAGAGAAGGAGACTCCACAACCTCCCTGGGCAGCCTGTTCCAGGGCTCCGTCACCCTCACTGAGAAGAAGTTTCTTCTCGAGTTTAAGCAGAACCTCTTATGTTCCAGTTTCAGCCCATTACCCCTTGTCCTATCAGTGGTTGTCACCGAGAAGAGCCTGGCTCCATCCTCGTGACACTCACCCTTGATATATTTGTAAACATTAATGAGGTCACCCCTCAGCCTCCTCTTCTCCAAACTAAAGAGCCCCAGCTCCTTCAGTCTTTTCTCATAAGGGAGATGCTCCACTCCCTTAATCATCCTAGTTGCCCTGTGCTGGACTCTCTCCAGCAGTTCCCTGTCTTTCTTGAACTGAGGGGCCCAGAACTGGACACAGTATTACAGATGGGGTCTCACCAGGGCAGAGTAGAAGGGCAGGAGAACCTCTCTTGACCTACTAACCACCCCCCTTCTAATACACCCCAGGATGCCATTGGCCTTCCTGGCCACAAGGGCACACTGCTGGCTCATGGTCATCCTGCTGTCCACCAAGACTCCCAGGTCCCTTTCCCCTGTGCTGCTCTCTAATAAGTCATTCCCCAACTTATACTGGAACCTGGGGTTGTTCCTACCCAGATGCAAGACCCTACATTTACCCTTGTTGTATTTCATTAAATTTTTTCCCGCCCAACGCTCCAGCCTGTCCAGGTCTCGCTGGATGGCAGCACAGCCTGCTGGTGTGTCAGCCACTCCTCCCAGCTTGGTGTCATCAGCAAACTTGCTGATAGTACTCTCTAGTCCCTCATCCAAGTCATCGATGAATATATTGAATAATACTGGTCCCAGTACCGACCCTTGAGGGACTCCACTGGATACAGGCCTCCAACCAGACTCCGCCCCATTGACCACAACTCTTTGGCTTCTTCCCCTTAGCCAGTTCACAGTCCACCTCACTACCCGAGAGTCTAGACCACACTTCCTCAGTTTAGCAGCAAGGATGCTGTGGGAGACTGTGTCAAATGCTTTACTGAAGTCAAGGTAGACCACATCCACCGCTCGGCCATCATCTATCCACCTTGTTATATCCTCGTAAAAGGCTATGAGGTTAGTCAAGCACGACTTCCCTTTGGTGAAGCCATGTTGACTGTCTCTAATGACCCTCTTATCCCTGATATGCCTTGAGATGGCACCAAGGATAAGTCGTTCCATCACTTTCCCAGGGATGGAGGTGAGGCTGACCGGTCTATAGTTACCCGGGTCCTCCTTCTTGCCCTTTTTGAAGACTGGAGTGACATTTGCTTCCCTCCAGTCCTCAGGCACCTCTCCCATCTCCCAAGACTTGGCAAAGGTGATGGAGAGTGGTCTAGCAATGACATCAGCCAGCTCCCTCAGCACCCGTGGATGCATCCCATCTGGACCCAGGGATTTATGGATGTCCAGATTGCTTAATTGGTCCCTAACCCAGTCCTCATCGACTAAAGCAAAGTCCTCCACTGCCCTGACTACATGTGGGGCCTCAGGGGAACGGGGCTCCTCAGGACAGCCTCCGGCAGAGTAGACAGAGGCAAAGAAGGCATTCAGTAACTCTGCCTTCTCTGTATCATCTGTCACCAAGGCACCCACCTCATTCATCAGTGGGCCTACATTGCCTCTGGTGTTAGTTTTATCTGCCATGTATTTGAAAAAGCTCTTCCTGTTGTCCTTGACCCCTCTCGCCAGGTTCAATTCTAGGGAGGCCTTTGCTTTCCTAGTTGCCTCCCTACATCCTCGGACAACAGCCTTATATTCTTCCCAAGTGGCCAGCCCTGCCTTCCAAGAGCTGTAAATTCTCCTCTTGCACTTGAGCTTACCCAGCAGATCCCTGTTTAGCCACGCAGGTCTCCTGGCTCCCTTCCTTGACTTCCTACGTGTCGGGATGCTCTGATCTTGAGCACGGTAGAAGCAGTCCCTGAACGCTAACCAACTGTCTTGGGCCCCTTTACCTTCAAACAGCCTTGCCCATGGGATTTTCTCTAGTAATTGCTTGAAAAATCCAAAGTTTGCCTTGGCAAAGTCCAGGGTTGCAATTCTGCTTGCTATTTTGTTTCTGCTACATGAGATCCTGAACTCCACCATTTCATGGTCACTGCAGCCAAGGCAGCCCTCAACCTTTACTGCTTCAACCAGATCCTTCTTGTTAACGAGGATGAGGTCCAGCAGTGCTCCTCTCCTAGTCGGCTCCTCCACCATTTGCATCAGAAAATTATCATCGATGCACTGGAGGAACCTCCTGGACTGTGGCTGGCTGGCTGAGTTGTCCTTCCAGCAAATATCAGGGAAGTTAAAATCCCCCACTCAACCAGGGCCTGTGATTGTGAGACCGCTCCTAGCTGCCTGTAGAAGGCCTCATCAACTTCCTCACCCTGATCTGGTGGCCTGTAATAGACACCCACAACAGTATCTTTCCTGCCAGCCTGCCCCTTAATTCTAACCCATACACTCTCAACTTGCTCCTCATCCATGCCTGGATGGTATTCAAGACATTGTAGTTGCTCTTTCACGTAAAGAGCGACTCCACCACCTCGCCTGGCTGGCCTGTCTTTCCTGAAAAGGACATAGCCACCCATGACCACATTCCGGTCATGTGAGCTGTCCCACCATGTCTCTGTAATTGCCACCAGATCATAATCTCCTGCCCGAACCCAGGTTTCTAGCTCCTCCTGCTTATTCCCCATGCTGCGTGCATTGGTGTATAAGCATTTCAGGGAGCAAGCTGAGCACACTGATCTCACCCTAGGGGGATGGAAGGCCACCCGGTCCTCATAATTTCTAGAGCACTGCCCCGCTGCAATCCCAGCTATAACCCCATCCCCCTTCATATCTAGTTTAAAGAACGCTCTATGAGTCCCGCCAGCTCATGGCCAAGGATCCTTTTTTCCCTTTGTGTCATTTGAACCCCAGCTTGTTTCAGTAGATCAGGTGCCCTGTAGATCTCCCCATGGTTAAAAAATCCAAAGCTAGACCGCTGGCACCACCCTTTTAGCCAAGTGTTAATCTGCTGCACTTTGTCAAACCTTCCACTATTTTCCCCTCATAATTGAAGGAATAGAGGCAAACACAACCTGTGCGCCTGATCCTTCTAGCATCCGCCCCAGTGCCCTAAAGTCCCTTTTGATTGCTTCTGGCTGTCTCTCTACTATCTCATCATTACCGATCTGCATAACCAAAAGCGGGTAATAGTCCGTGGGTTTGACCAGACCAGGAAGCTTCTTGATAACATCCTTAACTCGGGCCCCAGGGAGGCAGCAGACTTCCCTGTGGGTCGGATCAGGGCGGCAGACAGGGCCCTCTGTTCCCCTCAGGAGGGAGTCTCCAATTACAATTACCCTCCTTTTTTTCTTAGATGAAGAAGTCCTAATGCGTGTATCCGAGTGACTCACCCTAGACAGCCCTATGGGTGAACCCTCCACTGACTCTTCCTTGGCCTGGCTCTCATTGTCTAGAGCCCCATACCTGTTTCGCAGGGGCAACCGGGCAGGTGAGGGAGACCGGGCAGGGATTTTCCTTCCTCTCCTGGCAGGCACCTGCTTCCACTCTTCCCTATCCTTTAGGTCCCCCCCTTTTGCCTGATGGCCAGAGGTGGGGGGATATTCAGCTCTTTGCAGAGCTTGCTGCTCGCCATTCAGGACGTGACTCCACCGATCTGTCTCTCTCTCCGACTCCCTAATGCTCCTCAGCCTTTCTACCTCCTCCTTCAGTTCAACCACCAGGCTGAGCAGATCGCTCACCTGGTCACATCGGACACAAGTGTCACTTCCACTACCCTCCATGGCCAGTGCCAGGCTCCGGCATTCTCTGCAGCCCGAGGCCTGAACACCCACATGCTTACCTGGGGAACACCCACATGCTTACCTGGGGCCTCTGTCTGGGTGCCCACAGTTTTTCTAACAACCATTGACCTGGTGGCAACCATAGTTGGCTCTACAATACAAAGACTTTTAAGTACTTGCCTTTTAACAAAGACTTACCCTTTTGTTCAGTGAACAGGGACTAGTCCCTGCCCTCCCCAAGGCTTCTTATACCCTGAGGGCACAGTTAGCAGCTGATCACCGTGTTTAAAATCGCCGCGCCGCTGAGGGTGGCTCCGCCCACGCTATCTCGGGTGTCCGCCCTGGAGCTGCCGGTGCGGCCTCAGGTTAGGTTGCTGTAGCCGGCTTAAAAAAAGCCCCCCAAAAGCTTTTTGCCAGCCTTTTTTTTTGCTTAGATTCCTTCCCCAGTGCAGTCTTACCTGCTCTGAAGCTGATAATCCCCATTGACTTGCTTTGACTCCTACCAAATAAGGTCAAAGAAAAAAGTTACTGTGAAATCCCTAAAAGCCAGCACTGAAAATCGGGTTTGCTCTCCAATTAGCATTTCTCTTTCATTTCTTTCTTCCTTTCTCTTAGTGATGCAGATCATGCTCAGCGATGGGAGGGCTGGAGCAGCGCCTGGGGCAGGTGCTGGCCAGGGGTCTCCCTGGGCAACGGTGGGTGCTGTGCTTGCAGTGCTTCTAGCAGACAGGGAACAAGTGCAGGAAGGTGTAAGGTGACATCAAGGCTGTGAGGCAGAGTGCAATCAATTTGCCTTTGCAGCACCCCCAGCTCCCTGTTTGCCATGCTTCATTTATAACCATTAATTTCCAAAGCGGCTTTTTGGTCCCAGGCTTTAAAACTGGACAGGTGTCTTCAATGTCTTGTGTGATAGTCAACAGCAACAAGAGCTTCAGTGTAAGATGGAGACTAGCTAGGGAAAGAGCAGCTGAAAGTGATTTTTACAAGTGTCTCAAAATGCTGCTGTGTCTTCCAAATATCTGTGGTTTGAGTGCTGGTGCTGCAAATAGGCTTCACTGTCTCCTTTCCTGTGCTCTCATAGGGGCGATAACTTCCTGTCCTGGTTTTGGCTTGGAGGCACTGCTGCAGGACAAATAGCCTGCTAATGTTGCCCCAGTTTGGCATTTTCTTTTTCCTGGCAACACTTGTGCTCCAGACCGTTTCTTCTTTTTTTCCAGTGTGATAAGTCTAGGGACAATTCCCTCAGGCACACTTGTGAGAAAGGGGAAAACCAGTCTTCCCTATGTCAAACGCGGTTGCTGTAACTTCTATGTCAAACTTGAGCCTGTTGCACATGTTTCAGCTCTGGAGAGCAACGTGCCTGGCAGCATTACTGAGAAGAGCACTGTAATGGATTTCCCTCTAGTGATGAAATATGTCAACTACAGATTATTCTACATATCTAAAGTGTTGGCACAGTAAGAGTAGTTGTTTCTCCCTTCCAGCCTCTTTGACAGGGGAAGAAAAGAGAATGCTATGAAGCCAAAGTGTAGGTAACAGGATCCTTTACCATAAAACCCCAAAACTACCACACGAAAACCCACTACCTCTTCAAGCAAGGTGAGCATGAAAATGTGAAACAGGAATTCTTCCATCAGTTGTTTTCTTATATTTTAGAAAATATCTCATCTTCTCCAACCCCTGACATTCTGTGATTTTCCAGGGCTGAGACTGTAACTATTTTAAGAGTTGTTATCCTATGTCAGGATTCAAACGTTATAGCAGAAATAGGCGCTCCAGGGCTGAAAACATTAGACTCAAGTGTGGATTTGTTTAATATTGCTCAGCCAATGAAGAAATTATTTACTTAATGTGAGTGGTGTAAAATGCATTAACTCACCTTATTATTTTGTAAAGAACTGTCACTTTTGGAATTAAAAGTGTCTGTTATTTCCCCTAAATAATTCTGAAATTGTTGGCTATTGTCAAATAAATTTGGCAGTGAGAAAAACACTTTGGAGATAGTAAGTTTTACACTACTTGTAAAAGTAGCTAGCCACCTACAAAGGAAAAGTCATTAATCATGCCCTGGAGGACAGCTCTGTAGGAGCAGAGTCTGTGTGGACACAGAGTAGAGTGCCCATGGGAGGCTGATGTGGAGAATACTCAGCCACACCTTCACCTGTGGCCTGCCAGACTAGAGAGCAGGTAATTTACACCTTGTTTGAAGTGTTGCTTGTACAGGTTTTTTTTTTGTATAGAAGGTGTAAACACAGAGGAACAATGTTAGAATTCAAAAATTTTGAGAAACTTGAGGTCAAGGTAATTTTTATCACGGTGATAAAAAGGGAGGTGGTATAGCTGGGCGAGAGTCACTGAGTACTGTTACTGCACAAGAAAAGATCAGGGGATATTTGGGGATTGCAGGTCTGATAGTGCTGCAATAACATACCAAGGTTAGGAAGCAATGGAAGAGGCTGCATGGGTGGCCATGGAGCTGTCACAGCCTAAGATCTTTAGGTTAGACAGTTGATTTTCAGATGTAATTTTCCCTGGCCCTGAAGCAGGACCTAGACTACCTGTCTCTTGTGGTCTTTTAGTGCTTTATAGATACATGAATGATGTTTCCCGTGGTTAAATCATAATGTCTGGTGCCTAGAGAAGAGGTGATGCCATTGTGGTCCCGGAGTGATTCATATAAATAGTCAGTCAAAAATGAAACATAAGGAAATGGAATCTAGTTCTGTTTAGTTTGATGAGTGCAGAGAAGTGAGTGATTAAATTATTAGGTACCAAATTTTTTAATGAGTTAAAGATTAGTCACAAGTTACTAAATCTTGAAACACTGGATAGGCAGCCTGATCTGCATAAATGGCTTGTATCCTGATCAGAAACACTTTATTGTATATTATCTTTAGTTCTGTTGGAAAGACGATGCACAGTGCTGAAGTGGGGTTAGCTGTGAACAAATGTTTGGTTGACCCTGGCTTGTACAGTCACTCACCACTGGCTAAGCCCCGCCCTATGTCTGTGTCCATGAGATGATGTGAGAGAGGGGACGAGGTGGGGCAGAAGGGATAAAGAGCTTTCAGACAGCCATCCAGGACATACCAAACACAGTTTTGGAGGGTTGCATTGCTGTAACGTGCAGCTTTGGTAAGCAAGGTCTGTGCTCGATGTGTCCCCCTGGGAATACTCCACTGCCTCCAGCCTGTGGCAGGAGGCCCGAGACATCATGTGGGCAAGACAACAGATGTAGTTTAAGCATTCTGGTTTCATCAGTCCTTGGAGGTTTTCAAGACCCAACCAGACAAAGCCCTCAACAACCAGGTCTGACCTCAGAGCTGTGAGGAAGAGGTTGGGCTGAGACCTCCTGAGCTCCCTTCCAGCCTGAAGGGTCCTGTGAGCCTGTGACCAAGTGCTGAGCTGCTCTGCATGTACCTCCAGACTGCCTAGATCACATTGGTTATATAACTTATATTCCTTGGTCCTATTCTTTGCTTCTTCCTTTCTTGATCATCTTTTTAGCCGCCCTTTTACATCCCTTTCTCCACTTCCCCCTATCTCCACCCAGTTAAACAGTCTGCCCCAATCACTTTTTCCTCATCACTTCCAGTTTTGCTGCATCCCACCTCAGTTTTGCTATTTGTGATACCTTCAGCCCTGGAGGGCATTACTGGAGTGGATCCCCGGGCTTTGTTGACTGTCCAAGGTACAACGCACCCAAAAGTCCCCTGTGCAGCCTTCAGCTGTCCTGCTTGGCCCTAGCTCACACACCTTCCCTTTTGCCCCCTGTGAAATCCAGCCATCCTTCCAGCTCCCTCTAACTTCTGCCAGTTTCTCCCACCTGTCAGCTGTCATCTGTCACCTGTCACCTCCAATGAGTTCTCATGTCACCTCCAGCAATTTCTCCACATCCTGCTGAGACAGCATGGGCCAGGGACCAGCTGTCTACCCACAGTCATGATACATCAGCTCATTTCTTCCTTCCAGCTTGCTTCTTCAGTAATCTGCCTCTCCTCCAGCTCCCATCTCTCTCCCAACACATTATGCTCTTATTATTTAATTAAATGTTTAAATATTTATTCACAGAATACTCATCATGTGCAGAAAGAAAGAGTTAACAAATATTTAAAGAGCTTCCATGGATTTTTAACATTATTTTGAAAAGCAGCGTTTTCTGCAAACTCGGTAAGGGAAGGTGGGGCAAGGAGGGAGATTATAGTTACCAGATACTGTGCACATCCTGTGCGTGGAGGTCATTGCAATGGGAAAAAAAAAACAAACCCAAACAAAAAAACCCACCACGCTGATAATTTTAAATTTCAGTCTCATGGTCATGAGATATTTATGCAAACTGCAAAGACATCTCCCAAAGCTGGAAGGGTACAGAATCTGAAAAATAATCAGCATCACTTTAGTAAGACCTGAAAATCATGAAATATTTAAACTAGTCTCTCTGGGGATTTTAATTATATTTAAAGAGCAATTCTTCTTTTGCACATGACAGCAAGAATGGTGTCTTCTGTGTCAGTAAATTTGCATCCAGACTGTATGTGAAGTCAATTATGCATATTTTAGAAGTTAAAATAAATTATTTCTGTCTTTTAGACTTGTTAGCATCACAATACTGATGTAAAAAGACCTATCTGTAATTAGAGCTTTTTCCATTCCCTCTGATGAGATCACATCTTCAAATGTCAATTTTTGGATATATTACCATACAAAACTTCAAGACACTACACATCTTTTTCAGAGGGACACTAAGTGTGTATTGTCTCAGCTTTACTTGCAATAACTAGGGATTTTTGTGTAAAAGTCCCAAATGTCAGCAAGACCCATAAGCTAAGAGCTCACAACTAATTATTCTTCTTCTGCAAGTGCACTCAGGACCAGAGCTGATGTTACTTGCAATCAAGAAGCCAATGAAAAACTCTCAAACCACTTCATAGTTTTCAGCGCTGCTTAAATAGCTTAATGAAGAGTAGAATATAATTGCTGCTGCTGGAGCATGGGAACCTTCTCTCCTGTGAGACAGTAATTAATGAAAAAAAAGAGATCGCAATTTGACAGCTCTCTGGCAGGCTTTGCAAGGCTGACTATGTAAGAACTTTTTAACCTCAGATTCAAACTCATCAGATTCAAAACGCGTCTGAGAGACAGCATAGGTACCCAGCCCCATTCCCACACTTGCTCAAAACAAACTTACATCTTCAGGTATATACAAACCTTCATTTAAAAAATGTGTCAGAGATTTTATCTGAGTAGATTTTGACCAAAATACCAATTTTTAGTCAGTACCTTTCTTTACATCTATGCAATTCTGTATGATTTCAGTTTCTTTAAGGCAAGAACTCTTCTCTTATAACCATTTTGACCTGAGGCACATAGTAGCATTCCTTAAATAAGGAAAGTCAGACCAGCTTATAAGTGCTTTATAGCTTTATATTTTAGCAGCAAGATGCCAAAGCAGCTTTGCTTGGCATGTTGATAACTCCTGTGTCAGGGAAGAACACAAAGAACACACCACAAAAGCTTTAGATAAATACAAGGAGAAGAAAGCTGTTAAACACATTTCAGTGGATATTTACATGTGTCAGAGTACTATAAGGCAACGCATACAAAACTGTAAAAGCAAGCAGGTCCCAGAGATGGGCGATGTGTCACTGCGTGTGCTTTGGAGAAGGATGTGAAACACAGCCAGGCTGAAATGTCCTGTAAGAATTAATCATGATTTGTTCAACTGAAGTATAGAATCCAAAATGCTCATCATCTAAACTCATTCCTCATAAATAAGCTGAGAAACAGGACTCCACTAGCCAAGTAAGTGGCTATCGCTGTTGCCCTTGTGGCAAAAGAAAAGGGCTATTAATTTTCTGCTAGTAACATACAAAGCAATACGTGTTTCTATGCCCTAAACTATCAAATCAATCACATATAAAAACAGGGCAGCATTTATTTTTGTTTCGGATTTATTGTCTTCCATTTTTTGTAGGTAGCAGACTGCCATCCCGGGCCTTGGTGGGAGCTGGGAGTGAACTGGGGCAACACATCACCTCCAAGGGACATGGCCAAGATAAATGCTGTCAAACTTTCTTTGCACTATGGCAGCAGATGTGGCAGCAGTTCCATTTCACAAGTGGCCCATCTGTAAACTGTTGATCAATATGAGTTTATGGCCAATTTGAAAGAGCATTTTTTCTCAAATGCAGCGGAAAAAAAAAACAATCTGTAACTGTGGCTGAAAAATATTTAAGGTGACAGTAATACAAATGTATGGATTTTGCAGCCAGAGTGAGTTGCCCTAACTATTGGAATTTAATTTTAATAAATAAAAAGCGTTTTTGTAAGCATGGAAGTAAAGCCAGCAAAGTGAGCTTGCTCACATTTGTACAAGATGGATTCTGAGAGGTCTGTTCCACACTGAGTATGTCCTAGAAAATATACCAAACAGTAAAGCTGATATACAGTTCCCTTAAGGTTTCTGGGTGGACCTCTCTTGTGGCCTTCAAAAGTACACTTATTTTACAACATTGCTAGATGCCTCTGCTATAGCAGCAATGAATTTAGAATTTTAAACTAAAATGCTCCCTCTTCTTGTTCAACATAGTAGTTCAGCATTTTCTGGAAGAAAAATTTATTATAAAATCAGGTAAAACTTCTGTAATATGAATGTTCATTCATTCCTGGAATTTTATCTTTTGGGAAAAAAATAAATTATTTGATGTGTTCTTTTCGTGCAAACTTCTCACCCAGAAGGGCATGTAAGAACCTATAGTGTGCTCGACCCATGTTATTTTCTGCTAGGCAACGATTTGGCTGCTATTAATCCAGTCATGTTTGAATATATTTTTTCTGTCGTATGCATAATCTAAAAGCTCAGACACTGGATACTGTCAGTCTATAGGATTCAGGAAACACTTTTGTAATTAAACAAGAAATGGAACAATCCTTGAAAGGATTATTTATACTCCTCAGCAGTATAAAATTGTGGTTGGTATGACCAGGTTAGAGTGAGACTGACCAGCCTCCCTCCCAGTGCAGCCCTGGGGCATCAGGTGGAGCTGCCTGGGGCCACACAGGAAGGGCAGAACAAAGGCAGCTCTTGATGCCCCAGCTGGTGGACACCACTCGAGGTAAGATCCTGCCCTAGGTGGTTCCTTGGTTTGAATCAGCTTCTTCTCACGTTTTTCTCTTTCCTTTACTTTGAAGGGGAAAATGTCCGTTGTGGTAAGTAGTAGATGGAGTGGACAAAGCCCTGAGCAACCCAGCCTAAGATGAGAACTGGCCCCACTGTGAGCAGGAGGTTTGACTGAAGTGCCCTGAGCTCCTGTCCAGCTGGAATTATCCCAAATGGCTTTTTTTTCTCATGTGAATGTTTGCCATTTGCTCAGAGCTATGATACATAATTCAAAATTTTGTAAGGGTAACTTAGAGTCAACTGTGTTCAGTGGTTGGTTAAGAATTTTCCCACTGTTTATAAAAATTAAATTTCCTATATATTTTAATTAAATAGCTTCTGATGACCTTCTAGTGTATTTCCAATTCAAGAATCCCCTAACATTTATCTGCCCTTTTTTAATTAGTTTCTGCAGGGAAAAGATGATCCTGGTTTACATTTGTGGAAAGTCCCTAGCTGTTGTCGATAAACATGCTGCAGATATTTTAGTTACAAGATATTTTCAACTTAGTTTCCATTTCATTTATTTCCATTTACCATTTGTTTGGATATTGGCAGTTGCTGGCTGTGGGTGTAGGATGTGTTAGCTTCAGATTGCTTTCCTAAGAGCAGTCTGCCTCATCTGTGACTTCTCAGGTCTAAACCCACAGTTTGCAGTTTTGGGATATAGCTGAAGCTGAAACAGTGGGGGGGGGTGTGCACTGGCTTTCTGCAACAAACACAACAAACAACAAACAAGCTCCGTTGTGCAAGAACAGCAAAAGGTATTTGGATTTTATATTCCTGATAACATGCAAAGCTAAATACACACTGAGGAAGATTGACACTGAAGAAACTCAGTAAGAAACTGAGTAATTGCCTTAGGCTGGAGAGGAGCTGCGGCTGGTGCCTGCAAAGCAGAGGGTAAGAGTTGATGAGGGGCCAGAGGTGAGGGCATCACTGTTACCATCCCTGGGGCACTGAGCAGTGTGGGATAACTTAATGTGCATGTGGGTAGGACCTGTGTGTTCCCAGATTTTGTTGGTAGCTACACATCCCGGCAAGGGCGAAGATGTGTGCATTGGTTTTGCATACGTTCTTCTGACGTAGCTTGGTTGCGCTGACTTTCTGGTGGCCCTATGAGTTCTTTACCTATAATGATAAGTTTAGCAAATGGGATTCTAAGTATTTATGTCAAAGGCAGTGTGAACAGGAGAGTCCAGCAAAAGTCTTTGATGAAACAGAGACAGGTTGTAGTCATGCGGGATTTGAATCATGGACTTGCACGCTGTGTGCCTGTGGATTGAGAAAACACTGCCAGGTGTCCTCCCTGTCCCAAGCCAAAGTGGCAGACCCCACACAGGGTCTGCATGGGCTTTTGGGCGAAGCTGGAGGAGAGCTGTTGAGCACAGCTTCTGTGGATCGCCACAGCACTGTGGGTGCTGATGACTTAATCTGAAGCCTGTTTTCATTTTATCTGAGCTTTTGTCTATACAGTACAAAGTGTTTGTGGGCTGAAAGAGCATGATACCTGGCCTGAGCCACAGTGTCAATCAACATTGGCATGGCATGATGCTGACAGGCTGCTTCAGCTGTTTTGGCTACTGCAGGTATCTCCCCAGGACTGTGGTGTTCAGTGAAGACAGAGTTTTACATGCTACCACAATACTCCCAGAGGTGTATGCCTTCAGCATATATGCACCTTGTGTTCTTTTTAACTCCTTTTGGGTGTACAGAAGTGGGGCTGGCTGGTTTCAGTGCTCACTTATTGCAATTTTCTGCACAAATGTGTTCCAGTGAAACAACAATTTATATTTGCCAAACACTTGTTCTAATAGCAAAGCTAAACAATTCTTGCAAGCATTTAATCATAAAGGGGTAGGGTATTCCCAGCTACTGCTTTGGAAAACAGGTATAGCATATCACCACAATTGTAAATAAAACATTGAAAATTATGGTACAAAAGTAATCAGGCACCTGTTTAGTAATTGGTAGTGTAGAGGTTTCATTTATTATGACTGTCAGGAAGGAGTTGAGGTGAAAATCTTAATCTGTTTTAGCCTCTTAGTAATGAACCCTCATTAAAAAAGAAATTTGATAGGACTGCCATCTAACAACCATTAATCTCTGCATATTTATACAAACAAAGAAGACTCGAAGGACAACAGAAGTTTGAATTTAATATTTTTCCTTTGCTCTCCTTCGTGAAAGAAGGAAGAAGGTGGAGCTGCTCTCCCAGGCCAGTGGCCCACAACCACCCCTGTTCTGGGGTTGGTGTGAACAGCAGCAGAAGACCAAGCACTTCACCTGCCCCTCTGTGAACTCCCGCTGCCCTCAGCTGTGCAGAGATGCACAGTGTCACAGCTAAGGGCAAGGGACTGCCACGAGTGTGCCTTTATTGTTGGAAACAATGATAGTACAACCTGTGAGTGAAAAACAGAATTGTGTTGGTGAAAATACTCTAGGTTTAATAAGGTATTTGCTAGCTGAAGGAATGGATGACCACATTTCAGAAATTTGCAGAGGACTGTACAAGTGCTAAAAGCTACTCTGATATCCTTTAAGAGTCTTAACATTTTCTCCTTACTACGAATTGCATTCAGAAATATTTCATAGGTTGTATATTCAGTATAAGGTCATGTGTGTGCAGTTTGTCTTGAAATTTGCCATGATACACTAAAACATTTTGCATCTACACTAGAGAAAACGTACGTTTTGAAATAATGGGATAGTTTTACTTTAATGGTGGTACAAATGAGAAGGCTTAAAAGTCATCATCCTTCAATAGTTACTGTGGTTTCCTGTGTATCTTCTTGCTGGTTATTGTGTGATCCAACACATTTTAACTGTTGTGTTTGCAGTACGTAACATGTACTGAATAGCTAATGAGGCTATTTCAGATTCTTTCTCCTCTGTTATTCCGGACTGGTGTCTGCAGGCTGACCTGCGAGGCTGGGCTCCAGGCCAGGCTGGAGTTAAATATCTGGGAAGATCCATTCAGTCAGAAGTAGTTCAGCTAAGGCAGTAGGAGTTTTGCTACTGACTTAGTGACTCAAAGGTACTACCCACAGGCTCTGAAAGACATTTCTTCAGTTCTCAGAGACCGTTATGCATACCTTCTCAACAGCTCATTCCTTTGCCTGCTACAGCCCCTTCCTTGCTATGCTAACCTCATTCCTAACAGAAGGTTTGTGCTGAATCCATTTTCTGTTCACACACAAAAACTTTGAGTTATTTGGCTTTAGCCAGAGTTAATATTATCCTCTTAGGGGCTATGTGAATTTTGTATGAGTCATAGTTTGTTGACATAGAGCATGGAAAGAGACATAGTAATAGTTTAGCCAAGTCTGCTGGTCATAAGGAAGAATTTGTAAACTTGTCAGTCTCATTTGGAAGCTGTTTGCCCACTTTATAGTAGGTAACTCTAGCTGTGTAAAAAGTGATGCCTGATGTGGACAAAAAGCACTCTGAAATCTATACCTGCTTTTTGTAAAGATCAGCTGAAAAAGTTCGGTTATGAAGAGAGAAGAAATATTGGTCTTGTTCAGAAAAAAAACACCCACCTGCATTTCCAGCAACCTTTCATATATTTTCATTCAGGATAAAATGCCTGCCATTGCAACATTGCAGTGTAGTGTGAAGCATTAGATAGCCACAAAACAGTTTCAAAACAAAGACATAATTCATAGGTCTGATTGTTATGTGGTGATGAATCCTCCCAAAAACTGAGCATCAGCAGGTATCACTGTGTAGACATAGTGGATGTGAACTCTCTTGCTGTCAATAAACTTCAAGCCTTCCTCTCTACATCGTAAATTCTGAAGAAGCAGAAAAAGGGAAGAGATTTTTCCATTTCTAGAGAAGAAATGAACTTAGAAATTTTCTGTACTTCTATTGGAAGAAGCCTTGCTCTACTTCTTTAGGAACTGCCAAACTATTGTCATTGCTTTGTGCAGCCTCAAAGACACCCATGTTCTGTGGCCAACTGATAATGATTAAGCACTCTAAGTGGAACGAAAACAACAAAGATCAAACAAATTATACTTTCACTTATAAATCATTCTCATCTTGTCTACCAAATTCTTGTATTGAAACAAAAGAATTGAAGTATCTAATTTACTTTTCCTAATTTATTTCTTGTCTGCTTCTTGATTTTGATTAAAATTGGATAATAAAAAATTTGACTTTTCTTTCCAATTTGTTTATAGGCTTTTACTTGCAGTGCTACTCTTTTTTTTTTTGAAGAGATGTGCATAAATCATCTGTTTCTAGTCAGGTGATTTGTCCAAGATTCTGAGCTTACAGGGTTGTAGGCTCTGTGACTGTGATGAAAATCAGAGCATATTAAAATTTAATTAAAAGCCTAAAGATATAAATAAAAGAAATAAAGGTATAAGAATTGTTTTTCAAGAGGCTTGATCCATGATTTGTGAATAGGCAGTGTTAGCATCACAGTTTGGTTGTGACAAATCACTTCATAAAAGCTATGGTTGATAAAACTCCATTCTCTTAAAGAGTGCAGTATTTTTTCGAAATCTTAAATTCCAGGCTTGCAAAATCTAGAAACGTCCTTTGAAACATAACGTTTATTCTTTATGGAATTTTCTGTGAAACAGCTGAAGACAAGAAGAGTTCTTTTGTGGATCGTGAGGAACTTGAAGAGACATCAAGGCCCCAAGTAAAACAGAAAGATTTCCAGAGACACTTGTTTTTTTTTTAATACTTGGGGCTGGACCTAAGAATTCTACTGCCACTTTCAAAGTCTGAGAAGAGTAGACAATAAGAGAACCTGAAACCTTTTACTTTTTCAAATAGGCTACTAAATTACTGGTTTGTCAGAGAAATGATAGAGAAGTTTATGTCTCACAGCTTTTCGCTAAGCCCTGGTGTGCTAAAGATAATAATTGTAAAAATAATCATGTAATGATTAATAGTTTTATTAGATTAATAGTTTGAATAACTATTAATAATATTATTTACCGAAGTCTGAGACCAAGTTGTCATAGGCCACAGAAGTTCAGGTGGTAGCAGAGAGGTAGTTGTATCACAGAAATAATTAATGAACAGGCATGTGAGCACACCAGCTGCTGAATATTGCCATTGACCTCTCGGCAGGATAACCTGGCTCCTTCCAGTTCTGCCTGGAAATGCTAGCAGGGCAAGTTGGAACAGAAGACAGAGTAGAGAGGGAAAAACAATTTCTCAGGGTGTGTGGTAGGGTAATTTGAATTTACAGTGAAAAATGTTGACTGTTCCCAGAATTGGTGGGTGGAGAAATCAGTAATACATACAGCATACAGCTGCTGCTGCTGCTTATGAGAGATAAATATTGATTACAGCTGGACCTATTCCCAGTAAAGTTATTAACTGTACTTTTTATTCATCACTCAATTGCAGACTAGCATCAAGAGGACAAAAAAGACAAAGAACCTGAAGGAATATGTACATGTGGGATAAAAAGTCTCATTCTCAGCGAAGTTCTCCAGGGAAATATGAATTCCCCAACACTGGATACTTTTAAGCTTCAACTGGACAGGTTGCTGCACCACCTTGTGTAGATGGTGCTTTTGCCAAGAAAGTTTGGACCAGTTGATCCTTGAGGTCCCTTCCAACCTGGTATTCTATGATTATATGATTCTTTACTCCTAAGTAACTTCTCTGTAATATCTGTACTTGTGCATCTCACTGCAACTGGCTTCTGTCTGATGGATGTCATTTGCTGACACTTGTTTCAGCATTTTTATTGCCCTACCATCTGTCCTAAACAGCTAAAGACACTTTTATTCTCAATTTTTCTTCAGGGATGTAGAAGAGGCATCTGTCTCCAAACATTTAAAAAGTTCCAACATAAAACTGCAAATTATTTATGCAAAATAACTCAGATACATTTTCAGTAGGATTTATAGAGGTATGACAAAAATGTGATTTGCCAACTCCTGTAAACAAAACATTGGTGAAATCTGGCATATATGCCAACATGGAAAACTGCTCATTTTGTATAAGAAATTAATAAAGTTAGGCTTTAAATTAGTGGAGTTCTTAACCCAAATCCTTAGTTTTAAACATGCTCTGAAGTATTTTGCTCAATGAGGACCCTTAAATAACTTTGTGTTGCAAGTTTTTCAGCCTGTAGTCTGAATAGCGCTATATCTACAGAACACATTTTACGAGGACTTTCCATCACAAAGCTCTGTGTAAAGACTGATTAATCCAGTTACCACACTGGGAACTCTGAAGTAGGAAAAGAGACTTGTTAAAGGCATCAGAGTGGATTTAATGAGTCTGAGCTGGGCTTAAAACTAAAGAGTTTCAGTTGTTAGACCATGGAAATAAATCCTCTCCGGAGCTAAGTGTATCATGGGCAGAGTTGATGGATCCTGGTGGGTCCTCACTGCTGTCTGCTTGCAGCCTCCTCCCCAGCCTACTCATAGCGTACAGCTGGTACAAGTTAAACCATTTATACAAGTGACCTAAGGCAATTCGGTCATTTTCTCAAATTTTTCAATAACAAGCAGTGCGTGGTTGTTTACACATATTCGGTAGGACCGATGAAACAGGTTGTCTTCCCCTGCCTCCCCAGGTAGGAGCAGCACAGGTCCTTTTCTGGTTATTTTGGGGTTTTTTGTGGACTATCGTCTGGGCTCAGGCACTCTGGTTTGCTGTCCTCTGGAAGGCACAGGTTCCATATTAACTAATTCTTTTGTATCTTTGAATATATTTGCATGCTTGTATCATCTCTGTATATAGTTCAACACTTTCATTGTTATTCTAAGCATTGGTTTCTTTTTCATACTAGTTCAAGTTTTTTTCAACCTCGAAATCTCTGTCCCTGGTTCCACTTGTTATCCTCCCCTGGGAAGGTTGTGGGGGATCACAGAGAGCGTCTATCAGTTTTGTGTTTGGCCCAGCCATAAACCTAAGGGCTTACGGATGTGACTGGGTTTAACTGAGACATGGTGACTGAAGGAGCCACCCATCCCCAGCAAGAGGTGGGATGTGCTAGTTAAATCAGATCTGCCAGTTTCTGCCCCTGCTGGGGCTGTTGCAATTGCTGAGGATAAGTGGCTGGTACTCTCCACATTCAGGAGGATAAAAAAGGGCAAATTTATGCAGGAATAGTTTTCTAAATATTTTTTTTTATTATTATCAGTAGTCTTTATGGCGGAATCTTACAGCTCTGCTTTAGTCAGAAGTAATCCCGTAGGTGCCCAAGTAGAGGTCTTGGCTTCCCTGCAGCAGCTGCATTGGGTCTGCCAAATGGATTTTGCAGCTGCACAGTGCTGATACAGCAGCAAGCTGCTCAACTGGCTTCACATTCCCGAGTGTGAAAGATACCAAGATCTGTCAGCATAAAGTTTCAGTTGAGAATAAGTAAGATGCTACCTTTCCAAAATAAGATGAAAATGTTTTCCAAGAAAGCTATTTCCTGTTGCTTGCCATAAATCCTATAGTAAAATGTGAGACGATGGGGAAAAAGCTGTTTGTGAGGATTCGGGGGATTTCTTACTGCCCAGCAGGATATCCACAAGGATATACCTAGCAGCTATGGCAGGGTGGGCTATGGTCACCCTGGGGTGCCAGGGCTTCGGTGTCCCAAGGCATTCCATAGTGCCGTGGCCCAGGAAGGGCTGCACCGTGCCAGTTACTGGGGAATAACTGCAGACAGAGGGCATTGGCCTTGGTCTGTGGGAAAAATAAGGTAATTGGGATTTTCTTGGGAATTAAAGGCCACATTTCTGCCACAGAAGCTGTCCACGGGTGAATCTGAAATTCCTCCTTCAAACTGGAGGTTACTGGAGCTGCTAGAAGAAGATTTTGGTATTTTACAGACAGATGAAAGAGAGAAACACATTTCTTGTTCAGCCTTGGCCCCAGAAATGAGCAAACTGTCCTGTCTGAAGCTTTTGATGAAGGAGTGTGTGGGAAAATTAGCCGGTAACAGATGCTTGTTGTGTAAAATTTAATTCCAAGTTGTTTAACAACTGTAAGCAAGACTTTTCTAGCTTTTATAGTCGGCACTACTGTTTTGTATTCATCAAAATAATTGTTAATACTGTGTGCCTTCTGTCTCTCTTTATGCCCTTCATTCTGTTCAAATTTCGAACAACATAGCAGTGCCATCAAATTTGAAGTGCAGCATCTGGAAGACAAAGAGAGCATCCTTAATGGCATAATTTTCATGCAAATATGATGCTCAGGGAGCTAGCTGCCAAGTTCACTTACCTGAAAGACAGATAAACCACTTGGCAAACAAATGTCTTCACCAGGCCAGTACGCTTGAGGTAGAAATCTCTTCCCACAATTTTTGACTTACCAGTCACTCATGAGGGAAGATGGGTTACACAGAAGAGTAGTGAAGTGACTGAGCCCACAGCTCCCAATTTATTGTTTTTCTCCTCCAACCTGGACTTGATTTCTTGCAGGCAGCCCCCAGACCCTTCTCCCAAGGCCACACTTTCACATGGCCCAGAAGTCCCCAGGTGCTGCTTTCCCCTTTGTGTGCACAGCCAGGACATGACTTCTGCCACTGTTAGCAATGCTGGGGGTGAGGTAGGGGAACATGGAGAATTCCCCCCCATCTCAGGGCAGCTGCCTGCTCTGCATGCAGTGCTTTCAAGGACCATGGCTTTTCACTGACCAGAGCTGTAAAGAGCATATTGTCCAGTGTTAACACCTGTGAGATACCTGCTGGCTCAGCTGTAGTGCTGCTTTACAAAGAGAAGTCAGGGCCTGCCAAAATCAATTTAATGACCCAGGGATATAAATATTATGGTTGGAAAATGCTGTGATGCTTGAGTCCTCCCTCTGGCTTTACCAGCTGAGCTCCCTGTCCACCCTGTGGCTAGTCTGGAACCTAGGAGGGGTTTTAGAAGTAATGATTGGTGCCTGAGAAGGTCAGGAGACCCAAAGGAAGTACAGACATCTAAAATAATTTTCCTGCTAAGTAGAAGTTAATCTGTTTACAGTGGGCATGTCTGTGTGAAAACCCTCAATTTCTGCAAAAGTAGATATCATATATATTTGAAAGAACTCTCTTGATATAATAAATAGTCTATGCAAACTGTAGGTGCAATTTAAGTCAAGTTCAACAGAAGCATCAAAAATGTGCCATGTGAGCACACAGATTTATGCAGTTGCCTCTGTTGAGTAGCAATGTCTATGGAAATATATTTAGTGTTGCAAACTATCATGACATTCTTCAAACAGTAATGCATTTGGGGTTTAACTTTTCAGTGCCATGGTGGAAATACAGTCCAAACAAACTACAGGCATGAATTGAAACAGCAAGAATTCAATTGTTACAGTATTACAGTATTACATGGACATTGTTATTCAGAATTAGTGTCCTTAATTCGATCTGCTTTAGTTTTCCTTGAAAATTAAGGAAATGGAATTACAGCTACTTTAGATTTTTTTTTAATTCTGGCTGAGAACAGCCACAGAAAAATGCTAAAAAATTAAACTAATGCATCTTAAAAGACTCCTTCATATGCATTTTCTTGAAGATACCTCCTGAAACCATAGCTGATTGATATGTAGAGTTTGGGGAAGATTTTAAAGGCTAAGACCTACATCTCCTCTCTCCTCATTTATAATTTTCTCTTCTATGTTGTTGCCCAGAGTTGGCTGATGTCAATGTGTTCCTGTTCCTTAACTCACTGCCATAACTAAAACTACTGTTGGCTGCCATTGGAGTTCTGGTTTGGGGAAATTAAGTATGTGATAGAAGGGTAAAGACCTAGCAGGGAAAGTGTGATGGTTGCTTATATGCAATGTAACTTTTTTTTTTCTTCCCCCAAAGAGGCAAAAGTAAAGGATGGCTTTATATTCACAGTCAGATTATGTTCGAGTAATTACATAGGCAAAGAAACTAAGACGCAAAATGCCTAAGAGGTTTTCCCCATATTAAAAGAGTTTTCTAGGTTGAGAATAATTTTACAACCAGAAAGAGAAACAAAGGCTTAAGAAGGAATGCAGCTTCAGCATCTAAGATGGCCATGAGCAGCTTAGCCACCGGGCTGTTCCAAGAAACACAGGCAGAATGGCCACAACGTGTCGCCCAGAATTTTATGACCACTTCTTGGGGAGCAACACCTGTGAGTCTCTGATAGAGTGCTGAAGTGAAGCAATAGGCCAAGCTAAAGTACACAGAACTCTTGTGGTTTTTTTGAAGTATCAATATGTGAGACTTCTGTAAAACAGGTCATGTTATTGGGGGGGGGGGGGGTGTGTGTATGCAGGTTCTGGGTCACAAGATAAGTAGCTCAGCCTAGAAGGAGGTTTTGCAGAGAGTGACAGTAAGGTAATTTTGTGATTAAGCTTATTCTTGGTTAGCTGATCCTGGGCATGCCCTATGCAAGTGAGGGCATGCTGGGGAGCACATAGAAGGGGAAATCTGAAGAGTGCATTAAAGAAAAAAATCTACATGTTTTGCTTGAATTTTCTTTGAGGTGTGGGCTTGTCTTTGATGCTAATGCAGGTCGATTACGCCTTACGACTGTCATCTTTTTTTACTCTTTCTCGTCTCCTTCAGTTATGGAAGAAAGTATTTATATTGTGGACTATGGGCCTGCTGACTACCATTTCCAGTTCTGTTTTTTTTTCAAGGGATCACTGAAGCTTGTTCTTTAACAATTATATATGATGAAGTGTATAAATGAAGTTGACATTTGTTCCCTAAAATGCTGAGTAAAGGTACCATGTTTAGATCAGGCACTCACAAGCTCCTTTTTAATACTAAAATATGCTATATCCAGTATAAACTGAAGTGTATGAAGTAAACTGTTGTTTTCATGACTTGGAAACATAAATGATGGGCCCTGAAACCGTGGCAGCACAGATCTGCAGCTATCCATAGAGCCTCCGTAACTGAAGTGCTACAGGGAGCACTGATCTGTGGGATAGTTTCTAAAAACTGATAAGCTCTAAAAATTGCTGAGAATGGAGAACTCTATCTTGTTATTAAAAACATGTAGTAATTAAAACAGATTGGGAAAATAACCACCCCTCTTCATACTTTCCTTATTCTTTGGTTTTGTATGAAGGCTGAAAGTCAAAAGATCTTGCAGTGCAAAGCTGTCATTCTTTGGTGTCTAGGAAGGTGGTGCTAAACTACAAATTATGGCAAAAGCCGAAGGAGCATGCGTTCTTTGCAGATAAAGGACTTGGTGATGGTTGTTTCAGTTTCTTGAAATCAGAAAGATTGTAAAAGAAATGTTGTAGAGAATTGGAAAGGCAGGCAAATGGGCTTAGGGTAATATTATTTCTCATCTCCTAATAAAGTTCCCAGTTCAGTGTTAGGAAAGCTCAATCTTTTCTGCAGTATCTGCTATTTTTGTCATGTGAGAAGAATCAAGCTCTGCTCTCAACTTTGTGGGTTTTCCTTTCCATAATTGGTGAGAATCTGTGGTGCACAGACTGCTGGCACCAGCTCTTCAACTGGAATCATCTGCATAATTCTTCTGGGGCTGAAGCAGCTGTAGAACAAGGTCTATGAGATGCATGCCTGATGCACAAACCTGCAAATTTCCCTCTTCACAATATCAACTGGAAGTCAGACAAGGGAGGAAAATTGAGTAGTTCAGCTGGATCTTGTGTGCAGACCTGCTTTTCCTCCCTCCCTCTCACCTAGGGCAGTGGTGCTCATATGGGACTCATGCTCACAGGCTCTGCACCCTGTCCCTGCATCTGGAGGTGAGTTGTGCTCCAGCTTTACCTGTTTCTCCCCAGCCAGACCCACTTGGTTAGTAAAGGAAACCCCTCTGAGGGGTTTGAGCTATAAAGAGATGTAAAGAAAACCCTGCAGTATCATGTGATGGTTAGGTTTAAAACAATGTTCCAGATTACATTTTGCAAAATAACAGTGATGTCATTTACAGTAAGGTGGCAGTTCAATGACTTTTAATTGCTGTTAGTCATACAGCCCATTATATCGTGGAGCGACACGTGTTCTCCCACTTATGGCATGCAGTGCCATGGCTCCTGCTCACATCAGAAGAAAGTTGCATCCAGCTCAGAGAAAGGTATTTTGTTCTTTAGGTGCTGTTCTGGAGTGTTGTGTTTTGTTATACATAAAACTTTTTGGATTGCTCTGTTTTTTAATCTAGGCTTAAAAGTGAGCTTTCTTCAGTCTGAAGAGCTTTTCACTAAAACCAGAGATTAATTGTGGTGCAGGGATGTGGGATGTCCAGGAGTACCAGCCTTGGGCTACTGGACACTTTGGCCCTTCATTATCAGTGCTAATATCTACTTCCTATCAAACTTCTTGTATAATCATGGGTTTCTTGAGATATGGCCTGAGAAAAGGGTTGATATTGAGATCTTGGGCCTCTCATTACAGGAGAGACATTGAGGTGCTGGAGAGGGTACAGAGGTGGGCTGCCAAGCTGGTAAAGGGCTTAGAACACAAGTCGTATGAGGAAAGGCTGAGGGATCTGGGGCTGTTTAGCCTAGAGAAGAGCAGATTGAGGGGAGACCTCATCGCTCTCTACAACTGCTTGAAGGGAGGTTGTAGAGAGGTGAAGCTTGATCTGTTCTCCCTAGTGGAGAGTGATAGGATGAGGGAAATAGATTTAAATTGCGCCAGGGGAGGTTCAGGTTAGATATTAGGAAGAATTTCTATACTGAAGGGGTTGTCAGCCATTGGAACAGGCTGGCCAGGGAGGTGGTTGAGTCACCGTCCCTGGAGGTGTTTAAGAGACAGGTGGATTGGGGGACATAGTTTAGTAGGTTGATAGGGCTGGGACAAAGGCTGGACTCGATGATCTTCTAGGTCTCTTCCAGCTGAAACTATTCTATGATTCTATGATCTTCTTCCTGGAAAAATGCTTTTGAGTACCTGACTTGAAATGCTTTTAGAAAATGTACTCAGGAGTTTCTGAAAACTTGTCCCTCTGGGTCTCTCAAACTCACTGTTTTGTTCTGAGGGTTCCTGCCTTCGTGCCTGGGCTTTCTGCAGCTTCAGTTCATTACCTGATTCTCACAACACTTGTTTGGGACAGGTAATTATTACAATAGAAGGACAAAAATACTCACTCCAGGCCCACAGAAGGGATGGATGAGAGTTTCGTTCAGAATTAATATTTCCCGAGTCCCAGCCCTGTGCTCGTTACTGGATTTTGTGATGCAGGGAATGTCTGTATCATTACTGAGAAGTCTTTATTTCTAAGAAAATTATTTCAGTCTGCAAGTGTGCCACTCGTGTAACCCTGTACATTGCAGCAGTGATGTACAGACTACTCCAAAAATATCCACCTTATTTCTTGCCTTTAAAATCCCAGTGAGATCTGCGCAGTCGCTGCAGAAAGCGTGACCTGAGGAATGTGCGTGGTATGCAGAAGTCTGAGACTGGCCTGCAGCTGGCCTCCAGCAAACCATCTCTTATTCCCCAAGAAGAGATGAATGACCCTTGAATTAGAGATAGGAGTTTCACCCAGGGCTCTAAGACAGAACAGAAAATATTTTTTTAGAAAGCAGTCAAGTGTCTGCCATTTGAAAGGTGGGGACTCCCACCAGTGTGACACGAGCAGGCACAGCAGCAAAACCCTTTATAAGTCATCACAAGGACCCCAAGGTCCTACAAGGACAGTTGCTCCTGAACTCTTATCACAGAGTACAGCAATATAACCGCATCAGATTGGACATGTTGCAAAATCATTTAATGTTCTTGCACAACCAAGATTGCTCACTGGTGATGTTCACAGGAGTGTGTTTAATCTAAAAACAGAGACTTCACTGTGGAATACATACTATTTTCTTGACATCATGATGGTTTCATTTTTTAGAGTATCAGTTTTTCTTTGGTCTTGTGTGTGTATGTGTAGATATTTATGTTGCGATGGATAACTTTTGGAGATGTTGTGTAGGAACACTTTGCTCAGGGCCAGTCCCCCATGAAATGGGAGCCACTATGTCACGTCCCTCTTGTGGGTGGTACAACACAATGGCCAGCCTGCAGGTAAGTGAGACTGACTGTGACATTGGAAGTTGCTTTAGAATTAATACTTCCAGTGTGAAAAAATGTGTGCATTTACAAAACCCAAAGAACCAAATCTATATACTTTCATTTTGGTATTCCATCCCAAAGGCTGACAACCACCAGTGAATGCAACACTATTGTTCTGGCTGTTACTGTTATTATGCAGGGTGGAGTGAGGGATTATCAAGGAGAAACTACCATTACATTTACTCAATGCAGGAAAAAAAGATTAGAATTGTCTGGCTCCAATCTTAGCACAAATCACATCCTTATTGGATTTCTTCCTTTTAATTCCCCTTGAAGTATTTGCCTCTGAGAGATGTCTGGAGCTTTTGTAGATGTCAATCATTGAAGGCTTGGATGGCGTGCTGGACATCAGTTAAAGGAAAGGATTGATCTGACCTGGCATCAAGAATTTACCACTTCTGAGTTCTGTGCGGCTTATGCAGATCACAGTCACTTCAGGAACATTACTGGAGACCTGCTTTCCAATATGACTTGGTCAGTAGTGGTAGATGCCTGTTTTTGAGCAGCCTCAGAAGTGATTTTACTTTGAGGTTACACAAAAAACTTAAGAAGGCAGGTCAAGAATACATATGTATATAGAGAGAGGATGAGAGATAGGTAGATATTTCAATTACGCATGTATACATTATATAACATATATGCTCTACGTTATGTATTTATATATGTTTTTATGTGTATTTATGTAGAGGCATATGCCACATTAAATACCTGAAAAGTTGCAGAATGTGGCAGAGGGCTAGTTTGAATGCCGTCATTCTTTTTGATTGTTTAGATTTTGATGGGGCAGGCATGAATTCCTTGACTCTTATTTTGGGTATAAGCCATTCTTGTATCATATGGTATATCGATAAAAGCAAAATTTCAGACTTTCATAGGCAGTGCATTGAATGTTATACTGCTGCTGTTTCGTGTAGAAATCAGACACTCGGTAAAATTAAGATATTTTCCCTGGAATCACTTCACTTGATTTACCTTAACATATAGTAAGGTGTTTGGTAGCTATGAGAATACTTATGGTCCAGATGATGCTGAATTATAAGCTGTAGACATTGACTTCATATCACCTTTTAAATGGAAAAGCTGGAGGAAGCTATGGAAGAAAAGCTGAAGGTGTGATATTTCTTCTTCAGCTTTCATTCTGCTAAATTAAATATAGGTAAAGAAGAGAAATGCAGACATGGAAGTTTATGCATAATATTTTGAAGGAAAAGAGAAATATATGTGGAGGCTGGAAGGACTCCCACAAAAAAAGTGTTAAAAGAGAAATTCAGGGAAAAATGGTAAGAATGCAAAAAGTTAGTGAAGAAGGACATTTTTCATGGATGTTTTCAGGGAGAAATAGTTGTGGTTTGTTATGAGGCTTTTACGCTCAAGACCATTGATAGAAAGCTGCTTTCTCTTTTAAATCTTGAGATGTCTCAGCTAATTTTCTCCACCACTTTTATCCTTAGAAATGCCACCACCCGAATAGGGTGGCTTTGTAGTCATGCAGAAGAGGAGAGGGTGCTCACCAGGTATCACACCAAAAAGCAACTGGTGGCATTCCACAGATCTGTGCTCTGCCTTGGGATTTGGCTTTGTGTTGTTAAATGCAGGGTAATGCTTGGCCCCAGACAGAATGTGAAATAGGAAATCACTTCCAGCTCCTCTATGGAACTTGTAGTACTAATGAAGCAAATCAGATCTTGGGTGATATAGGCACGTATTTAGGATATGTATAAAAGAGCAGTAATAAGCCATTGTTATGACTGAGATAGTTATGTTTGTAGTGGGGGAAAAAAAAAAGAATTAAGATTGAAATTGCAAAACATCGCTGTTCCTATAAAAAGCCAAAACACACTTGGATAAATGAAGGTTAATGGAGTTAATTGTTGGGAATAACAAAAGACAGCAACTCATGCTAGAGAACATCATTGTACTTCAGATAAAGTGCAATTGTAATTAAATGGAGGTTGAATAAACATGATTGTCATGGAAAGGTTTCCCAGCACAGTACCAGGAGGTTTCAAGATGCAGAGGCAGATGTATGTACGTGATCAGCCCCCAGCCTCCATGGGTGCTCCACCACTGTGGCAGGTTGCCCACACTGCTGTGCTGCATGGAAACACAGGCAGCACTGGCACTAACAGGCAATAAATTGAGTTAATTTTGAAGCCTATTTGGCTTGTGACTTGGCAAGTGATTTCCCCGTTTTCATCCCAAAGCCCAAGGTTTCTTATTCCTGCTGTTCCCCAATTTCACCCCCAACCTGCTGTGAGGGGAATAGCTGGGTGGGAGTCTGGGCACTGGCCACAGCAAGCCTGCTGCTGGGTAGTCCTGGCGTGGAGAAGGTGAGGGAATCCCACCCCCAGCCAGAGCGACAGAAGGTATGTGCATTATAGGTACTGCACCAAGGTATATACAACAAGCTTCTATACAGGTGGGTAAATATTTGTACTTGTCGTAGAAAACAGGAGTTTTCGTTGTCATATTATCTTGAAATGCTTTATTTTAGATATATTGTGTCATCTTTATGTAGATAATTATAGGCTTACTTACGATGTTTTTTCCATAACTTTTTTTTTTTCTAATGTGGGTGTTTAAAATTAAATGCATTAGAACACTGAGAGCAAACAAAGGTTTTCTAAACTGAAGGGCTTTACTGAAAGAGGTACTTGTGCTTCTTTTGAGTTACAAACATTCCTTGATGACCTATATGAGATGAAGGGAATCTTATTTATTTCTTCTAGGACAACCACAAAACTTCCAAACAAGCTTTTTTGGTTGGGGGTTGTGGTGTTAGTTGTTTGGGGTTTTGGTTGTTTTTTTCCCCCCTTTTCTTTCCTTTTACTTGCGAAATATTTTTGCTAATTTTCAACTTTTAAACATATATCTTTATTAAGAAAATCTAAACATACTGAATTTGAATACAGGATGGTATTCTTCTGTATACATTTCTCTATAATTCCTATACATAATTTTACATAAAACATAGTAATTTCTCAGGCTTCTTTTTTATTCTCTAAGAAAAAACTATCAAGTAGTTCTGTTCAATTATTTACAGTTTGGAATAATTGTTTCATAATTCTTGGTATACTCTAACGATTTACATTCCCAGCTGCCTAAGGAGAATTTACACTGGAGTTCTATTATTTTTCTGTTCTGAGCAAGTGAACATCTCTCTAGGGACTAAGTCTTTTTTCCACCCAAAAAAAGGAGGGGGGAGATCTTGCTTTCAAATGTCTCTGTTTTTCCGGTGCCAACTCTATTCTAGATCTTCAAACAGACTTCACAGCCCCATATACAGAAGCCAATTATATGCCTTACTGTCATCTTTAAGCTTGCTTCTTGAAACATTTTATCCTTTAATCTTGGAGGTTCTTAACTTTTTTTTTATTTTTTTTTTTAAATCTGTGTGCTTTCCTTGCATATTTCCATGAGCTTACAGGCTGCAGTGAATCCTAAAAGTGGGCTTTGACTCAAAATGTACTCCCAATGGTTTTTTTTTACCTAATCTTTAACAGATGAGGCTGTTTATGTTTTACACATTGGAATAGTCCCATGTGTATTAGAGTGGATGTCGTCCCTTGTGATAGTGAGATGAAGCTGAGACCAAAGTGAATTAAAATTAATTGTGAAAACCCCCAGCACATCTTCGTCATTTTAGTTCTGCAGTTGGGATTTGATATAATAATTGTCTCATTCACATTCCTGTCCTCCCTGCTTGTTAAATGAGTTTATTGGGGTTTCAGTGCATCAGCTGTGCATTTATTTGCGACCATTCCCAAGATCATGACTCCATTGCCTAAATTGGTTGTTGAAACTTGATTTCCATGCCAGAATTATTTATGTATCAAGGTCATTTTTAAACTAAACCAGTCATGCAAAACGTTTTTCTTTCCCAGTCTAAAATTCCATTTTCTTTGCAAGACCTTCTGTTACTGAAGCTTAGTAAAAGAGTAATAATTTTTTTGATATTTTAATATTTTCACAAGATTAAGTTCCTGAAGGTATATTTCTTTTTGTCACAGTATAGTGAGTATACACAGTTCCTAGACTCAAATAGAGGTCATATAGATGACAGAGTAACACTATTATTCCCAAAAACTGGCTCTAAGGATGTTGGCTGCCTATACTGTATATACAAGTTTTGGCATCCGCAAAAAGGAACAGACAGTAAAGTTAGCATTAAGTTGCACACCTGCCTTAAATACATTTTGAGTAGTCTGCCACACCATGTTTTCGGAAAAATAGCATTTCACTCGTGAGTGATGTACTTCCATTTCCTAAAGGAGAAGGATATTTTGAGCATATATATTTTTATTAATTCTGCAGCAATCAAAACTGAACTCTGGAAAATGTGTTTAATTTTGATAAAAATGTCATTGCTTTGTCATTTGCCCTGATGTTCTGGCAGTGATTATTTTTCTCCTACAGATTTAGTAACAGTAACGTAATGGTTTTACATCAGAAAGTAACTGGCATATGCTATGATTTTGTGCTTTCCCAGAGAAAAAGAGGAAAGAGCCTTAAAAAGGAAACACTGAAATGTTCATCACTCGTGTTTAATGAAAATTGAAGCTGAACCTTCCAGTCGCTTTGCTTTCTCCCCAGCCGCGCACCCCTCAGTGAGGGCAGAAGGCTCTGAGCTGCTTGCTGAGCAGGAGGAGCTCTGCGCACCTTACTGGGAGGGCAGTGGCCCGGGGAGAGCTTCTTAAGGAGCTATCAGGGCTAACAGCCTTCAGAATTACAACACGGGTGTTTAAACTCAGTGAACACAGCTGTTCTCCTTCGGTGCAGAACTGCTGTCAAGCTGTGATTCTATAATTCTGTGAAGTATAAGGAAAATATCTTTGTATATCTGTTTAGCTAGTGAGCTATGATGCAGGCACAAAAAGAGGAAAAAAAAACCAAAACCAGACCAAAAAGAGGAACACTTGTGGCAGTTGCATCTGCCTTGTGGGGGAGAGAGCCCCTGCTTTGAGCACCCCTGAGAGGGAGGGGTTTCCCTGCTTTTATGAGTGACTGTGTGTGTGGGTTTGATCATCTTTCTTAAAGAAATATTTGTGAAATTTAGGAATTCTGGTTGAAATACATCTTAATTTTTGAGTAGCTACCCTGTCTGCTTTTTGGGAGCCTCTGTGACAACTTTATGGATTGATGACACATCCTGATAAATATTAATTCTAGACATAAGACAAGATGGGAAGGAGAGAAGTTTAAATGGAATACTGTGTTTTTCACAACGTTTTGAAGGTAATTATATTTAAAGCTAGATAGCTTTCTTAAAGAGACACGAGTGAGTATCTTGCTACCATTTGGCTTTGTGAATATTTTGCCTGTGTATGCTAATCTCTGTTACTGTTATGTTTAAGGGCTTAAAGTGAAGTATAGTGATGGAGTATGCTTCAAGGAATCGTTTTGGCTGGAAGACACCTTCAAGGTCAGAGTCCAATCTTTGTCCTAGCCCTATCATCACCACTAAACCATGTCCCTCAGCACAACATCCACCTGTCTCTTAAATACCTCCATGAATGGTGACTCAACCATCTTCCTGGGCAGCCTGTTCCAGTGCCTGTGTGTTGGGTTGGCCTGTCTGGATTTTGGCAGCGGCAGGGGGTAGCTGCAGGGTGGCTTCTGCAAGAAGCTGCTAGAAGCTCCCCGAGTTTGATAGAGCCAATGCCAGCTGGGGACCCACTGCTGGCCAAGGCTGAGCCTGTCAGTAAAGTGATAGAAGAGGAACGCCTCTGTGAAAACATATTTAAGAACGGGGAAAAAGAACTGTGCTACAACAGCTGGCACAGAGATGGAGGAGTGAGAATACATGAAGACACCAAGGTCAGTGAAGAAAGAGGCGGGGGGGAGGATGAGCTCCAGGCGCCGGAGCAGAGAGTCCCATGGGTCTGTGGTGAAGACCATGGTGAAGTGGATTGTCCCCCTCCAGCCTGTGGGCGAGATGCAGATGTCCACTGTGAGGATCACTGCGTAGATGTCCACCGTGGGGCAGAGGACTCCACGCCGTGTGGGTGGATGCCTGAAGGGGGCTGTAGCCCGTGGGAAGCCCGCATTGGAGCAGGTTGCTGTTGGAACCTGTAGCCCGTGGAAGAGGGAATGCCCACACTGGAGCAGGTTAGCTGGTGGGACTTTTGGGATGCTGCGGGGGACTCACGCTGGAGCAGTTTCCCCTGAAGGACTGCGCCTCAGACTCACAAGGGATGGGCTGCCCCTCGTGAGGTGGAGACAGTTTGTGATGAATTACCTTTTGTGGGACAACTCACGCCGGAGAAGAGAGCGTGAAGCTTGTCTCTCGTGAGAGGGACCCCACAATGGTACTGGGGAAGTGTGAAGAGTCCTCCTCTGGAGTGAAGAAGCGGTGGAACCAGCATCGGATGTACTGACCGTAACCCCCATTCCCTGTCCCCCTGCGCCGCTCGGGGGAAGGAGGTGGAGAAACCGGGATTGATGCTAAGCCCGGGAAGAAGGGAGGGATGGGGGGAAGGTGTTCTGCTTTTAAGATCTGTTTGCTTTTTTCTCATTTCCCACTACTCCTCTCTGATTGGTTCTCTTAATAAATGTAATTAATTTCCCCAAAATCGAGTCTGACCCAAATGCCAAAATATGACATGGCACTTAGTGCAAAAACTGTGGCACTGACAGCTTTACAACTTCAGAAACTTCAGTTCCGATGTCTTCAAACAACCAAGGGATTTGAATTCCAAATAGTTCTTTCACACAACTCTTGAAATAGATTTTCATGTATGTTAGGAAGTCCTTGCTACTGAAAAAAACTCCAAAACTAACTGTAAATAAATTAGCTTGCAAATTATCAAATTCTTAGTCTATTTTCTCAAGCTGAAGCCAAACATTAACCCAAATGGCCAAATCTTGCTGTTTTACCATAAGTCTGACATAGAATTTCACATACCTATACTACTGGAAAAACATTGTTATGTAATATCGTAATTTTTTCCTTCACAAAATGTCTAGTCCTCCCAGTTCCTTTCTTCAGTGCAAACAAGATTCTAACACAAGAAAAAAGTAAATCTAACAGCTAGTTGCTTTGCTGTACCTATGCTATTTGCTATTAAAAATAAATAATTTCATGTCTTGCTTTAGGACTCCCTTCTACAGCAGTAAAGACCACTGAAAATAAGTTGCAGCTGGATTAATAAGAAAGCAAAGCAGTTCCAGGAAAAATGCTGGCCTGTTAGTTCTCTTGCTGACATGAAGGTTCACAGTGGCTTTCAGGCAGGTTGATATGGTAGAAACTCCTAAGGGAAGGACAAAAACAGCATTACATTTTCTAGTTTAAACTGTGGATCTATATAGTCTTGCTTTGTAAGAGTGAAGAATGATTATGTATTTATCAAGGTATAGTATGGGTTTAAGACTAGTAATCTTTATATTAGATTAGATTATAAACTTGCATAGCTTGCAGTGTATCTGACCAGGGAAGTGATTTTACCCATGCACTTGACACTGATGAGACCACATCTTGAGTACTGTGTTCAGTTTTGGGTCCCTCACACCAAGAAGGATGCTGAGGTGCTTGACTGTGTTCGAAGAAGGGCAACAAAGCTGGTGAAGGGTCTACAGCACAAGTCTTACAAAGAGTGGCTGAGGGAACTGGGGTTGTTTAGCCTGGAGAAAAGGACGCTGAGGGGAGACCTTATTGCTCTCCGCAGCTGTCTTGAAAGGAGGTTGTAGGGAGGTGGAGGTTGGTCTGTTCAACAAGTAATAAATGATAGGACAAGAGGAGATGGCCTTGAGTTGTGCAAAGGGAAGTTTAGATTGGATATTAGGAAGAATTTCTTTACCAAAAAGGTTATTGGCCATTGGAATTGGTTGCTCAGGGCAGGTATTTAATAGTCCTGTAGACACAGTGCTTAGGGACGTGGTTTAGTTGAGGACTGGTCAGCATTAGGCAATTAGGTGACAAAACTAGCACTAGAGGCAGTGTAGGCACACTGCTGAATGAGGTGGGTGCTCTGGAGACAGAGAGGACAAAGTTGCTGAATGCCTTCTTTGCCTCTGTCTATACTGCTGGAGACTGTCCTCAGGAGCCTCAGAGCCCAGAGGCCCCAGAGGAAGTCATGATAAAGGAGGAGTTTGCCCTGGTTGGTGAGGACCGGGTTAGGGATCAGTCAGGCAATCTGAACATCCACGTATCCATGGACCCTGATGGGATGCACCCACAGGTGCTGAGGGAGCTGGCGGAAGTCATTGCTAGGCCACTCTCCATCATCTTTGGTAAGTCGTGGGCAACAGGAAAGGTGCTTGAGGACTGGAGGAAAGCAAATGTCACTCCAGTCTTCAGAAAGGGCAGGAAGGAGGACCTGGGTAACTACAGACTGGTCATCCTCACCTCCATCCCTGGAAAGGTGATGGAACAACTTACCCTTGGTGTTGTCTCTAGGCATATCAAGGATAAGAGGGTCATTAGGAGCAGTCAGCATGGCTTTGCCAAGGGGAAGTCATATTTGATCAACCAGATAGCCTTTTATGAAGATGCACCAAGGTAGATGCATAGTGGCTGTGCAGTGGACATGGTTTATCTGGATTTCAGTAAAGCATTTGCCAATGTGTCCCACAGCATCCTCATAGCTAAACTGAGGAAATGTGGTCTGGATGCTCAAGTAGTGAGGTGAGTTGTGAAATGGTTGAAGGAAAGAAGTCAGAGAGTGAAGGCCTGTATCTAGTGGAGTCCCTCAGGGGTCAGTACTGGGACCAGCACTGTTCAATATATTCATCAACAACCTCGATGAGGGAATAGAGTGCACCGTCAGCAAGTTTGCTTATGAGACAAAACTGGGAGGAGTGGCTGACACACCAGAAGGCTGTGCTGCCATTCAGCAAGACCTAGACAGGCTGGAGAGTTGGGCGGGGAGAAATTTTATGAAATACGGAAATGGCAAATGTAGAGTCTTCAATCTTGGAAAGAACAACCCCATGTACCTGAGGTCTGACCTGTTGGAGAACGGCATAGGGGAAAGGGACTGGGGGTCCTGGTGGACAGCAGGATGACCATGAGCCAGCAATGGGCCCTCGTAGCCAAGAAAGCAAATGGCATCCTGGGGTGTAATAGAAGGGGTGTGGCTAGTACGTTGAGAGAGGTTCTTCTCCTCTACTCTGCCCTGGTGAGGCCACATCTGGAATACTGTGTCCAGTTCTGGGCCCCTTGGGCCTCTCAGTTCAAGGACAGGGAACTGCTTGAAAGAGACCAGCACAGAGCAACTAAGATGATTAAGCGAGTGGAACATCTCCCTTATGAGAAAAGGCTGAACGAGCTGGGTCTCTTCAGCCTGGAGAAGAGGATACTGAGGAGTGACTTTATTGATGTTTATAAATATGTAGAGAAGGAGTGTCAGGAGGATGGAGCCAGGCTCTCCTTGGCAGTGTCCACTGACAGGACAAGGGGCAATGGATGCAAGCTGGAGCACAGGAAGCTCCACGAGAGCATTAGGAAACACTTCTTTACTCTGTGTCACGAGTTTGAGTCTGGTTGGGATTTTTTTGTAAAAGCGTGGGGTTAGACATGTGTGAAACAGTGAGCCTCCCCCGCTTCCAGGCAGGAGTTGGACCTGCCTCTGGCCAGGGCCAGGCCAATCAGCGCCTCTGCCATCATGGCATTTAAGAGGTGACCCCATTGCTCTCTGTTTCGTTTTGACCTGTCTTTCATGTTTGAGAGATTTTTCTGTTGAAGGAGGGGGAAGTGAGAGGAGAGCAAAGGAAAGTGATCCTGAGAAGAAAGAGGGGGGGAAGAGTCCCAGAAGAGAGGGAGGAGCCTGCCAGAACAGGACCTTTCCCTGAAGCCCGGTGGTGGCTGAGATGGCAGGAAGGTGATTGCCTGTCAGCTGAGGGAACTGACGGTCGCAAGAACGTCCAGGATAGGTCGGTACATGCAGAGCCCCATGTGAGAGTTGAGAAAGACTGAGCATCAGTGAGGGACTTGCCTGAAGCAATCTGTGGCCCCAGGGAACTCACAAGGAGGAAGAGGATTGGCTCCCGTGAGGTGGATACCATGTGATGTTAAGAAGAGACTGCGAGGAGCCCTCTTTCTCAAGGAGGAGCTGCTATAGACAATGAGTAATGGCCAGATGGACTGCACCCCCCACCCCCCTTGCACTGATGGGGGGAGGAGGTAGCCAGCAAGATGGGAGGGCTGTGGGGCATTAAAGTGTATCTAAGATAGGGTCATATTTATTGATGTATTCCTCTTACTATCCTATTTTGTAAATGGTGGTGGTGAATTACATCTGTCTCCTCAGGTTGCTCTGGTTCTTTACCTGTCTTCTTAAATGGTAGATTATTACCTTCCCTATCCTTAATCTCAAAGCCTTCAGCCTTTTTAGTTGAATTTTCTCCATCCACATCACTGTGGAAATTGGGAGGGGGGGGGGGCAGGGAAGAGTGAGCTGGAGACTGCATGTTTTTTGGTTTTTTTTTGTTCAAGGGTGACAGAGCACTGGAACAGGCTGCCCGGAGAGGTTGTGGAGTCTCCTTCTCTGGAGACATTCAAAACCTGCCTGGACACATTCCTGTGTGACCTACTCTAGGCGATCCTGCTTTGGCAGGGGGGTTGGACAATCTTTCAAGGTCCCTTCCAACTCCTAACATTCTGTGATTCTATGATGTACTCTGACAATAGTGCATTCATGACAAAACTCTTTTAGGAGTTCAGTAACCACCATGGTACGACACACACTTACGCCAACTGGACATAAACAGGGGCAGGTAAACATGGTATGTAATGCTACCAATCAGTACTGCAACAGGAAACAATGAGGACCTCACATTTTCTTCTTTTTTTTTTTTCCTTTCCAGATGGACATAAATGATGTCAATAACTGTAGGTAAAAATAAGATTATCAAACTCACATCATGGTGATAATCTCAAATCCCACGATTTCTTGTACTTACAATAGGGAGCCACCAACACAGACTTCCATCACTTTCGACTATGTGTAGAATTGTAAGCTTCTGACTCTTGACAAGCATCCACCAAGGGATGAAAAAAAGCAGACAAATTTATAACTCTGCTGAAACTAGCAGATACGAAATCATTTCAGTCAATCTCAACTGGTGCTTGAACTTTTGTAATTATCCCTTTGGCCTGTGCAATAGAAGTCACTTATACTGCATACAGTGCAGAAACTCTAAAATGCCTCATGGTTTAACACAGATTGACATTGGTGGTTGCTCTGCTGTAACATGTGGTTACTCACAGAACTGGGATGAACACAGGATTCCTCTTCACTGAATACTTTCAAACAATATGCAGATCTGACTGAAGTCAAGGTCGTAATGACTAATGCAGGACAAAGTTACCTAGGTCTAGCAAAGCGTTATTTTTAGGTGTTATGATTTTATGCGAATAAGATTATTGGGACACAAGTGAACAGGATGGCTGAAGTCTAGTATTACTAACGGTCTACATGTAATAATTGTAGAATTGTATTAGGGAATACTATATGAACTCCAGAACAGTCCAAATGTACCATTAAATGAACTCAGAATAAAGGCTGACAGCTGAACATCAGTGTGTGCTTTAATGAAAGGATACCTCTCTAGTGAACTAGAAAGGTTGTAAGCTATGGCAAGTAACTGCAGAAAAATGCATTAGTTGGTGTTTTAAGAAAGTGGTTAAATGTAAGAAGCTAAAGCTTGAACTTTGTTGGCTGGTGCTGCTGCTTGACAGATCAGCAGAACTGAGTCTGATTATTAATACACAGGGTTATACTTGCTATCTGCCATGCTCCATTAAAGAAGAAACCTAGGTGAGAAATTTGATCATGAGTTGAGCTTTTGAGTTTGGGTAAGCCTATGTCAATCTGATTCCCAGAAGATTTAGATTAGTTAATGGAAATACTGTGGGTAGAGCAGCATGGCAGATGCTGGAAGGAACAAACAGTACTGCTGCTGTGTGTGCTGTTAATTTATTTAGAAGACACCAATAATCAAGTGTTTATCTCCAGTCATTTGCATGGGTGTGTGTCTCCACAATTCCTATCCTTACGTGCTTTTTGCCTGGTCTTCTTTGCATCACTAGCACAGATTCTTATTTTACCTTCTTATCTACAAAGGCATCCAGAATGAAAACACTGAGTGTCTACACTTAAAATACCACTTTCTTTATTGCAATGCTCTTGGGAAATCCAAGCAAAGGAAGACAAAAAACTCCCCAATCCAAATCTTGGAAGACTAGGTTTTTGGGTGTGCAGAAGAATTATCCAGCAGTAAACTCAATCCAGCTCATAAACATTATTATGAACCATTATTTTCCTGTGTTAAAAGTATTTGCCGTAAGTGATGGCTCCACTATATTTCATTGGCTTCATTTCAAATCCTGTATCTGTTGCTATGAAAGACTTTCATGGAGGCCCTGAGCCACTACTTCCTGTAACACAACCCCAAAGCTGCTAGATACAATCGAGAACACCAAACAATTAATGTGTAGACTGGCTACAACAGTATCACCCAATGGTCAACGAGACCAGGCAGCAACTTTGATCACGGGTTATCTGTTGTCCTCTATGACAATGGTTCTTCTAGGATAGGTGTCAACATCCACAAATATGTAGCGGACCTCAAATCTTCCTTTCTCAGGATTCTGCAAGGAAAAGAATTTCAGGCTGTTTTTTTCTCTTTGGTGGTTTAAATTCAAGATCAAGCTTGCTGGCTCTATCGAGCAATTGTACGTACCTCTTTGACTTCCACATGGACTGTTCCCCGCTTCCCTGATTCCGAGCCCTCAATATAGAACTTCAAACGCATATGTTTCAGTCCATCCTTTACATATTCAATGTGACTAAAACCAGCAAAACAGAACAAAACAAGCAAGGATACGTATTATAAGCTAGTTAAACTTTTCAAATTTAAACTTTTTATTTAGAGGAGCTGCTTAACTATTTTGTGAGAAAGTGTATTCTGATGCAGTCCTTATGCTACCATGGATTCCTTCTCTACTGCTCTTCCCAAGCTTTACTTTAAGCATCTAAGGACTAGTGGAGTTAGAACTAATCAGCAGTTAAGGATTAACAAATGAAGTACTTTGATTTACTCAGCCCTCCCCTCAAAAATCAACAGCAATCCAATGGCTAAAGATTCTGGAATTTCCTTGTATTTATTCTGAATTAACCCCAGATTCAGAGACTGACACCTACAAAGGATTACCCCCATCATCAAGACTGCCAAGGGCCATTTTTAGGCACCTATACTTAAGTTACCAAGCAAAACCACAAAAAGATTTTTGTCAACTTAATTATCAGGTTGGTTAGATCACATCAAAACCAACAGTTTACTCTATGCTTTACATATTTGGGCAATAAATTTATTCTGCTGACGTTGCATAACTTTGATCGTGGTATCAGATCTCCAACCTAAATGCTGATATTTAGACTGGAGTTAGGTTGTGCTCACTTATTAGATAAATAGAAAGGTCACATCACTTTTGAGGTGGCTACTTTCAGAAACTATTGGTCAAACTAGAGTTCTGGGGCCAGTTTATACTGAAATTACTAACTGTTGCATACTACTAGGCTCTTATTTCCATCAGTCACACCCAGATACACACTATGAATTAAACTTCCAATACAGTTGAAGGTGACACGATGGGTTACAGAGAACAAACATGAATGAAGAGCCTTATTGAGGTAAATTCACATTCAAGGTGTTCATACACCAAAAAAAATCTGCATTTTTGAGACATTTAAGGTTATCCTTATACTGCAGACACAAACTCTTAGAAAGTCCTCAGCTCAAAAATTTAAATACTAGACTTTCAAAATGACGGAAATGACATACTAGGAAAGCTGATAGTACATTTACTTATTTACATAATTTGTTTTACAAGAACAATTCTACTCTATTTGAGAGTTTCAGACTGTCAACTTCATTCACATGCCTGCTCCCCAGATGCCTTGGCCTCTGTACTAGTCTCTTCATACTTGTGCTATTTTTTTGGAGAAATCTGCTCTACACTTAAGGTGCTGACCATTGCTTATATTGAGGAAATATAAAATGCCAATTCTGCGTGTTTGTGCGCCGTAGTTAGTGCTACGCGTCACAAAAGAAGTACCACAAAAAACTGCTTTCATTTTCACTCAGAAGTGATTGTGTACATCACATACAGTTCATTCATCTAGATCTAACTTGCTGTGTGACCCAAAATGTCTTTCCTGTGCAAAAACTAGTGTTCGTATGCAGCAAACACCAAAGGGCACCTGACAAGCTGTCGTCTTCCTCTTCTTGTTGCCTCCCCATAACCTTTAATAGATTCACCAAAAACACCAATTATCTACAAGAGAAAAGAGGTTTGAGTTGACAGAAGGTATCAGATTCAAACAGATATTCCAGTATCAGCTCGTGCCCCTGCTGTGAATGCATTTTCTTTTAACAAAATGCCCCTTCTTAGTATGATGTGTCAAGAATAGAAGAGTTTATGAAAGAAAAGTGTAAGGAAAATTCTTCTATATTTCAGCAATTTAGTCACATATTAAATGTCTAAAATAAATCCTACTAATACTTTCCATTTGTACTGTCCTCTGAGATTATGACATCTTAATCTCTCTTCTTACTGTGTATTGTATAGTTTACTGACATTTTGTGTAAAAAGGAAATAAAAGCATGAAGTATTTGCTTGTCTCCTTCAAGAGAGTGTCTGAAAGTTTAAAATGCAAATGCATTCCCTTTCACATTACCTAAATAACTCTAAGAAATCCTTTTTTTTTCCCTTCCAGATCTATAAAGCCAGTTCGAATTAACCTAGTTTTAAACTTAAAAGTTGGTTAGAAAGTGAGGGTGATTTTTACTGTTTAAGTATTCTAGAGAAGTTTTAATTCCACAAACTTGTTCCAAAACAGACTTCATTTTTGTTCTAGTGACAATCTATTACTTAATTTCCAGGTTACTCCCAATGGTATCTGTGGCAACCTTTTCTGAAAGCTATTCCATAGTGGGTTTTAGAATCTAGTTTTAGATTGATTTTTATTTACATTGGGATGTCTTATGTGACCTTGTGATCACATGGCTGTTTCCTGTATCTTTTCCTGTTAGCCACGGGAATGCTGTGTTCCTCATGAAGAGTTTAAATCCCTGTATATTTATGCGGCGCTCTGCAGAATGACAGAAGGCCAGTGAAGCGTCACAACGGAATAACTGCTGAGGAGTGTGCCTCAAGGGTCAGTACTGGGGCCAATATTATTCAACATATTCATCAATGATTTAGATGAGGGACTAGAGAGTACTATCAGCAAGTTTGCGGATGACACTAAACTGGGAGGAGTGGCTGACATGCCAGAAGGCTGTGCTGCCATCCAGCGAGACCTGGACAGGCTGGAGAGTTGGGCAGGGAATAACTTGATGAAATACAAGGGAAAGTGTAGAGTCCTACATCTGGGCAGGAACAACCCCCGGTTCCAGTATAGGTTGGGGAATGACCTGTTAGAGAGCAGTGTTGGGGAAAGGACCTGGGGGTCCTGGTGGACAGCAGGATGACCATGAGCCAGCACTGTGCCCTTGTGGCCAGGAAGGCCAATGGCATCCTGGGGTGTATTAGAAGGGGGGTGGTTAGTAGGTCGAGAGAGGTTCTCCTTCCCCTCTACTCTGCCCTGGTGAGGCCGCATCTGGAATATTGTGTCCAGTTCTGGGCCCCTCAGTTCAAGAAGGACAGGGAGCTGCTTGAGAGAGTTCAGCGCAGAGCAACTAAGATGATTAAGGGAGTGGAGCATCTCCCTTGTGAGGAAAGGCTGAGGGAGCTGGGGCTCTTTAGTTTGGAGAAGAGGAGACTAAGGGGTGACCTTATTAGTGTTTATAAATATATAAAGGGTGACTGTCACGAGGATGGAGCCAGGCTCTTCTCGGTGGCAAACAATGATAGCACAAGGGGTAAGGGAATCACGCTGGAACACAAGAGGTTCCACTTAAATTTGAGAAGAAACTTCTTCTCATGAGGGTGACAGAACACTGGCACAGGCTGCCCAGGGAGGTTGTGGAGTCTCCTTCTCTGGAGACATTCAAAACCCGCCTGGACGCCTTCCTGTGTAACATCATCTAGGTGTTCCTGCTCTGGCAGGGGGATTGGACTAGATGATCTTTTGAGGTCCCTTCCAATCCCTAGCATACTGTGATACTGTGAAAGGCAACGGGCTAGATCTAAAGAAGTTAAGTGGGACCAGTTGCCTCCGCAACCTGCAGGACTCTTAAAGTACTATGTTTAGTATGCATGCAGGTATGTCTATAAGACTTTCCGTACGGGGGCACAAAGGGCAGACACTGTTATTTGCATTGGTTGTTGTACTGTGGTACACTCACTTAACTTGGCTAATTCACTCAGGCTCAGCGTTGGCATTAACTTTTCCTAATACGGGCTCCAATTTGGAGCCGTCCCACCTCTGGTCTCCTAAAAGCATGGGCAGGTCTACTGGTATTTGCCTGCTAAGCACCACGTGGGTCCTCCTATAGCTTTGCATGCGGGATTCCTTGTGCAAGCTTTTGACTCAAAGAGAGGCAGTAACTACTGAGAAACATAAACGTACAATTAATGTTCAAAAACCAACCTCAGGGTGAGATCTGCATTTCTCCAAGGCATCTCCATAGATCTTACTTGGACTAGAAGAAGAGAAGAGCTCTTTAAAAATCACATAGAACAAACCACCTGTAACAGAAACAACAGCAAACACAATGAAAACTAATGAAACCACATGGAATTAATGAAAAGCATCTTCTGATAATATAATTTTTAAAATAACCTGTGACACCAATTCCAACAAGCACCACAATAAAATAGGTAAAATCTCTTCCAGCTTCTTTCACTGAAATAGACAGAAAACAACACAGGAGTTACAATCTTCCATAGTAAGACACACATGGTTTTCTTGTATAAATGCTCTTCTAGTAGTCTGCAGCTCACATGACATTTCTGCATAGGAAAAAGTTCCAATAAGAGCTACAACACTGATGGAACATCTCTTATGTTGTATAGGTCATGTTTATACCTCTGTATTAAGCCTTTTTTTTTTTTTCTATTTTCCTACTATATGCTTTCAAAACCCAGAATAACACTTATTGCTACTTTTTGTATACAAGAGCTACATTTTTTTAAGAACTAATGAGGTATTTAGTACTGCAATATTAAAGCTACCATGTAAACCCACAATCACTGCAATCCATACGCAGAGAAAGGGCAAAGTAAAAATAAAAAGGGTAAGCTGATGAATTGCACACACTGACTGAAAATAACTGATTTTATGAATTCTCAACCAAGTGAACAACAAAAAGGAGGGATAGTAGGTCAAAACGTGTTTTATTTATTGACATTGTTAGCTGCAGTTTCTCTCATTAGTTTTTACCTATTAGTTTTGATCTGATGGACTAGTAAAAGTGGCAGTATACACTCCCCAAAAAGGTCATGAGATTCTCTGTTACAAGATATTTTTTGAGAACTTGGCTGGAGACGACTAATCTAAGTGATAAGGTGTGCCTTGCAGTGAAGTACAGGTTACTGAGGAAACTTCAATAAGCATTTTTCCTGCAGCCTTCTTATCATTTGAGGGTGTTTTTCACAAACCTTTTCAAAGCACTTAGAATTTCAGAGGCTAATTATGTAGTAACTTGTCACTGAAGTGAATGAGACCAACCGAAGTGACAGCCATCCCATAGAGAAACCGGTATCGCATGTGGAGCTTTGACAGTTTTGCTGGAGGTAAACTTACTCTAAAGCACCGAGACAGGTTGTGTGTGACAGGTTTTTCTTTTGAAGGGGAGAATGGGAGGCTACTGCGTCTGACCCCAGACGCGACTTACGACACGAAATCAACAAGATGTCTGGAAGAGGCCATGTAATTTCTGCTCTGCTTTTGCAATGCCTACACCGAAAGGCATCAACTGCCGCAAACAACACGATGTGAAGGGACAGGGGCTTGTTGGTTTTCTGAGAACTGTTTGGTTCGGTTTTCTTTACGATCTCCTCCTTTCCTCCCCCGTTTCGGGGCTGTGACACCAGAGCGGCCGCAGGGGCTTTCTCCCCGCGCAGCCTCCCCGCGCCGCCGGGGCCGCCCCCGCCCGCTCACCTCTGCGCGCCGCCGACAGCAGCGCCTCCTCCTTCCCGTCCTCCCTGCGCACCGACACGTGTTTGCTCTCGTCGCCCGCTTTCTGAGCTCTCGGCCCCCCGGCCCGCGTCCCGAAGCTCAGCCGGGCGGCCCGGAAGAGCAGGGCGGGATCCCTGAGGGGCTTCTGCTGCTGCCGCCACCTGGGGCCGGGCCCCGCCGCCACCAGCGCCCAGCCCGGCGGGGCCAGCAGCGCCCTCCCCAGGCAGGCCCGCAGCCCCAGGGAGGCGGGCAGCATGCCGGGGCACCGCTCCCGAGCTTTCCTCAGGGGAAGCACGGCGGAGCGAAACGTAGGGTTTTCCGCCGCTCGCCGCCGGTTCTCCCCGGGGGAGCCCCCTCGGGGAAGAGTCAGGGCAGCCTCCCGCCCCGAGCGCGGCAACGCGGCCGATGCTGCAGGCCGGGAGCCCCCATTACCTTTCACCCGGCCGGCCGCCGCCGCTCGCCATGGCCGCGGCGGAAACCGTGGGGCTGGAGGGGAGGAAAGCGGCGGCGGGCGCTGGGAGCGGTAGTTTCGAAGGGGCTCCCCCTTGCGCCCGCCGCTAGGGACGGCTCCCGGAGAGATCACTACAGCGACCGCCGTGCCGAGCGCCGCCGCAGCTACGGCCCGCCCTTACGGGGGGAGGACCCGCCTGCCGCTACACCGGAGGGGTCAGTGGGATAGCCTCCGCGACCCGCACGTGGGGTCACCGTCACGCTTTTCTGTTGTCAGGGGCTCACGGCGGGAGTCACTGCGGTGCCCCAGTGTATTCATGCTTTCCGTGTGCCCCACGCCGGACTGCTCGGGAACCCGACGTCTCCGAGGCGGGCACGGTCCGGTGTGCCGCCCTCATCACCTGGGGGACCGGGGCGGCCAGCCCCGCCCCGCAGCCCCGGCCGCGCCCCGCTGGTGCACACGGCGCCTGCTTTCAGGGTGAGGGGGCGTCCCTTCAGCCAAAAATAAACACCTTGGTGGGGGGGGAGCGTGAATTCCGGCAGGTTGCCTTTCTCTCGGGCGGTGACTGAGAAACGGAGAGGTGGGGCGCCCCCGGGCGCCGGTGCCTGCCGGCGTCCCCGGGGTAGAGCTCTCCGTCCTCGCAGCGCCAACGCGCGAGGCGGCAGCGCCCCCTCCCCGCGGCGGGGTGGGAAGCGGCGGTGCCATGGCGGAGCGGGCCGTGGCGGCGGGCGGCGGCCGGGCCCTAAGGAAGTACGGGCGCGGCGCGGCGGCGGCAGCCGACCTGGCAGCTTCCCCTGGTGCCGCCGAGGTCGGACCCCCGCGGCCTTCTGCTCCTGCCGCTGCCGCCCTGCCTCGGCCCGGCTGGGCCGCCGGACCCAGGTAACGGTGTCCTGCCCGGCCCAAGGAGAGGCCCTCGGGCAGAGTTGAGCGGAGAGTAGGGCTCTGCCTCCCCACAGCTGCTCGCTCGGCCTTTTTCACCTGGGCCACGGTTTGTTCTTCACCCGTAGCTTCCATCTCATCTCTGGGAAACCCCTTCCACCCACCTCAGAGCTCTCGTTTCCAGCTCTGAACTTGCCGCAGGTGGGACCTGCTCGTCTACGGCCACGGGGCTCTCCTCTCCCTCACCGCAAATGTCTCCGTAGAGGTTACGGGGTTGGTGATAGGGAACACCAGCATCGTCGGCTGTGTAGAAGACCTGGGTGTAACACAGCGTTTCTGCCTGGGCAGTGGGGCGTAAACCTGGGTGTGTGTTTGAGCTGTAAGGAGTTTTTATTAAGTTAGCAGTTGCCTGCCTGCAGTGCACTGGCTGGCTTGGTGAGTAATGGGTGTGTGTTCAGAGTAGTTAGACCTTTGTAATAAATGGGAGGATTTCACTATAAAAGATGTGATTTCCTTAAATATGGGTTCATCTTCCAAGAATTTAAAGCAAGGATTTTAGCGTTGTCCCACAAGTGGCGGCTGGGTGCAATAAGCCGAATTTTCACACAGAGATGAGTTATTTATTTCATGTTTACACAAAGATGGGTGCTAGGTGCTAGTTCCACAAAGCTAGCGTGCCGCACAGAGCAATTACAACACGGTTATCTTGTTACATGATTAGTAAATATCTGCCTAAATTTATTGTAGTGGTCAATAATCACTAGCCCTTTTGCAGGCCTTTCTTGCACGTTCCATACAGGTGGGTGTGAGCACTCTGTCTGTCTAAGTGTCTGTCTGGTCTGTCTTTTTCTTTCTTGGTTTGAATTGAGTCAGCGGTCACAATTTCCCCCACCGCAGCTTTTAACTTTGGCTCACTATGTTCTTTGGCAGTCGTTCATAGTTTTCTGGGGCGGCATGTTTGCTTCTTGTCAGTTCTATTAGTTCTTCTTCAAGGGTATAATAGTTAGCAAGGCATGCATTTATACAAAGTAACTAGCTTAGTCAGTAAAGGCACTGAATTAACATGTTTTCACAATGTAACTTTGGATCAATGTCCCTCCTTAGAACACCAGGGTAGGATATTTAACCGTTAAGTTAAACAGTCTCGCTATAACCTAAGCATTAATCCAAATATGTGAGTTTAATTAGTCCATATTAGAAGAAAAGTTGAGAAAGCAGATTTTTCAGCTGAGCCACTTATACAGCCTTGGATTTTATAGATGTTCATTCCCCCATTTTTTAACCTGTAAATGGAATGGATAATACACATCTTTTTTAAAGACCTTGGAATTGTTAGCTGAGGAAATAAAAAAACAAAAAACAAACCAACCCAAAAAACAGATGTCAAAATATTACTTAATTTCTGTTTATCCCCAGGTATGCTTTAACCTTTGGAGAAGGAGACAGGTTTTGTACTTCTTATACATTGTTTGAAATAGATTTGCTCTCTGACCAGCAAAAACCCAAAGGTCATGTTGCAAGTACTACAGGGCATGAAAGTGAACATACTGGTACAAAACTGAGTGCCACAAGTTGAAACTTAATGAAATAGCGATTGAGGTGGTTGCATCTCTAAGCAGTTACTAGAAGTCTCTGAAGAAGAGGAGTAACAATTGCCAGTTTTTAACTTGGACAGGCAAGTTTTGTTTGTGTGATGTAAAAGCATTTTGTTAATAGTAATTTCAAATTTTAGCACACACAATACTTGAAAAAGTTTATGTAATGGATTTGCTGTTGTTTCTTCATACCCTGAGATTTTTTTTTTGTTTGAAAAATGCAAAAAAAATCAGTACTTTTTTTTTTGAAACAAAGCTTACAAAAGTGATAGATACTACATCAAATTTTTCAAGGTGTGTGTAGGCAAGATTTTTTTTGCTTCAGAAATTCCTTCCTGGAGTGAAGAAGAGGGGGATGCAAGAAGTGGTTAAATGAGAACAAGAAGGATGGAGTACTGGCAAGGCAGGTTATGCTTGTACCAGGAAAAGTGTGTTGCAAAATTTAGGTTCTAGCTCCTGAATTACTCTTGTACCTGGGATCAGTGTAAGCGTGTCACTGTAGGGTATGCCCAAACTTGGCATCTTTATGCTTTCAGCATAGTCATAGGACAGAATATCTTGGGACGTGCTGTCCAGAAAGATCCAGAAGTGGAGGTTCTGCTGCTGTTGAGCATGGTTTGTGTCTCTAAGTCATTTAATGGCTTTTGAAAAATGCAGTTTGCTAACAGCTTCATCTCATCATCTAAGTGTACTTCTAGAGAGTAATATGTGAGTAAAACATTTGGTTGACTTTCAGTGTGTATTTGATATACAGTTACTTTCAGTGTGTATTTGATATACAGTTACTTTTTTTGTAGTTGTTAATTTTGTTAGTCTATTGGTGACTGGTGCCCCAGCTGAAATGTGCATGTCTGTTTGTATTATGCATATAAACATTCCCAGTAAAACTTCAGAAGTTGTTTTTACATAGCACAGTTAAGGATGTAGGTCAGAGTTATTCCTTACTTCTTATTTTCTTTCTCTTTGAGCATAAACCAATCTTAAATCAAGAACAGCGTGCATTAAATGTACGTGGTACCAAGGTACTTCAAAATTAGATGTTTATTTTCCCCGGCATAGATTGGTTGCTTAGAACCCCAGAGTTGGATTGACTGGGTGTTGGAAAGTCAGCTGGGAATACAAACCATCACTAATAGAAGGTATGGGGAACTCTGCCTCCTTGGTTACATCGGTGAGTATGAAGTGTGGGAATTTGATTAAGACTGAAACTCCATGTGAATACTTCTATGTGGTTAATGATAGCATTTGGAATTACAGCTTACAAAGGTCTTACCATCAGAAAACTTGGAAAGAAATATGTTGCCAGTCGGACTGCAGGATTTTTTTGATGTTAGAAAAATGCAAAGTTGCTCTCTTTAATAAAATAACTCACGTACAAATTTTTATGTGTTAATGAGCAATACTCATCTTGCCTGTTGAAACACTTATATGCAGAGTTACTAGTATTTTAGCAGGGAAAGATCTGAAATCAAATGGTAAGTTTGTTTCAGATATGATTTTGTTGTGTAGTCTAGGGAATTCTTTCTGAGCCTTTTCCATTACTGAGGAAGTTTAGAGGTACTGTTTAATTTGATCTCTTTTGATAGCTTAGCAAAGTTGGATGGCTCTCTGGAGTAGTGTTGCAAACCACAAGATTAATCAGTGAGTTTGACTTACTGCAAGGGCTGTCTGATGTTAATAGATCTTTACCGGATTCAAACTGATTTGGTGGTGTGGCAGTACTCCCTTCTGACTACTGTGAGAGATTTATCATAGGAGAGACAGACACCTCCGAGTTTAAATCTGGGATCTTCCTGATGTCAGGTATTTTAACTTGTTGATAATTGTTCAAATTTGTCAGCTGATAATAATGATTTATCATGTGATGTATTCCCTGAATCCTGCCTCAGTTGAGAGGTCGTGTCTAGGTGTGCACAATATGCCTATTTCTTAATTTTGTGATGATGTGACTCCTAACAGCTTTTCCTTTTTAGAAATAGATCAAAGAGCTTTGCTGCCAGGCCTGGAGAACATTCTGAAGCGGCAAATGCTGGAGTTAAAAGTCTGTATTTGATGCTCTCCATGAAACCAAAACTTAGTTTGTGCATTGAGAGGTGAGTATGTCTTCAGTTTAGGAGTAAAAAGTGCACGCCGTTGTCACATCCAGACTGATAGAATCATAAATGTTGGAAAGGACCTTTAAGAACCTACAGCCCTACACCACCCTAACACTAAACCATCTCTTGAAGTGCCACATCCAACCGTTTTTTAAACACGTTCAGGGATGGTGACTCCACCACCTCCTTTGGCAACCCGTTCCAATACTTCACCACCCTTTTGGTGAATAATTTTTTCCTAATATCCAATCTAAACTTCCCTCGGTGCAACTTGAACCCGTTCCCTCTTGTCCTGTCACTATTCACTAGGGAGAAGAGGCCAACACCCCTCTCACTACAGCTGCCTTTCAGGTAGTTCTAGAGAGCAATAAGGTCTCCCCTCAGCCTCCTCCTCTCCAGGCAGAACAGCCCCAGCTCCCTAAGCCTCTCTTCATAAGACTTACCCTCTAGTCCCCTAATCATTCTGGTTGCCCTTCTCTGTACCTTCTCCAAAACCTCGATGTCCTTCCTGTACTGTGGAGCCCAGAATGCGACCCCTGGGCTTGCTTCACATTGTAACTTAGATTCTGGATTCCTGCAGACAACTTAAGAGGTGCAAGTACACCAACAATGAGAAAATGTAAAAGATTTATTGGGCAATATGTAATAAGCAATAGCTAATGAAGAGATTGTGTGTTAGAGAGAAGCAGAATAGTTAAGAGAAAGGGGAGAGAAAAGAGGGAAGAAGAGGAGAAAGGAGATAGAACGATCATCACCCTGGGTTCCGGTGTTGTCCAGTGTTGTTTTCAGATCCAAGATGATGGATGCCACCTGTAGCTTGATAAGTTGCATTTTTATAGTGTTCAGCCCATCTAACCCCCTTCTACAGGTGGAGTCGGCATTAATTTCCACACAGGTGCTGTGACATCTGCCAGAGAATTCTGTAAATGTGTTGGGGGTCTGCTTTGGGAGTCTCTGGTGATCCTCTGGGGGTTGAGTTCCCCTGTAACTTGCCTGACTGTAGGTGTGGTTCAACCATCATGTTGTTCCATTGATACGATTCAGTGAAGTCAATGAACATAGGACGGAGACAGACTGTCCCTGCGGGGGCCATTCCCATGATCTCTGGGAATCAGGCCCAAGTGGCAAGATAAGGACCACGGCTGGTTGAGACATCTTTCTTTACAGTCTCTCACATCCATAAGACATCTTTTGACTGCTACAGTTACGATGTTCATACCTTTGAGATTTACATGTCAGATGTTCTGAGTTGAAAATGAAAGACTGGCTTTTTGGGACTACTCTGTGATCCTGTGCTGACCTGATGTTTTCAAGCCTGGTTTTCCTTCACCTCTCTTTCTAATTTCATACAAAGCATGTAGGTTTCCCAAGTCTCAAAGCCTTCAGCAACTTCTTTGCAAATCACAGGCTGTGATGTTCCTTGAGAATAAGATTGCTACTGTATTACGTAAATAAAGGCTGGTTTGGGATGAAACTTCTGATGTTTCTCTTGTTGCTTTTTATAGAGGGGCTTAACATGGGGGAGTGGGATGAGAGGGGAGGAATAAAGCAACTGCGGCATATTTGCTGCAAGGTGAATATTTCCCTCCCTGTTTGGCAGTGAAAGGGCTCTTTCAGTATAATCATGCGTTGTTTTCTTTTTGAAAAGCTGTTATGTTTCTACAAAAAACATCTAAAAATATGCTACATGAAAAGTTAATTAATTTTCTTGGGTTTATACATTTTGTAGCATCTTATGTAGTCATTTTTCTATATAACTTTCTATAAACCAGAAAGTGTTATAAATGACAGTAGTAAACGGACAAGAGACACAGCTGAGGTGTTGATTTTAACAGCAGCTTGTATTTTCAGTGGTGCTTTTTATGTCACCATATTGCTCCAAAAAGAGTATAGAATGCATATTTTTTAAACTCTGTGTAGTTACCAGATGCTCCTTGAAGGTTATGAGGTTTCTGCCTGTTAATACAAAAATCGCAGTAGCTCCTCTCGGGATTATGTTGTGCTTGTTGTATTTAGGCTGGCACCTGCATTTTGTGAAGCCTTACTATTGTACAGAAACGTTAATGGTCTCAAGATGCCACTCAGCTCTTATGTTGGAGTTCAAATCTTTCTCTTGACATAAATGAGAAGCGTGTGAGACCCCTGAGCACACATGGTTTGAAGATTTTGTTGAGGTAGAGCATGATCCCACTGTTTGACTAGAGCATTTCTGTCCTGATGCATCTTGAGACCTGACAGCACAGTCAGGAGAGTGAGTACGTGGTGTTTTGGCAGATTCTGGTGGTTGTGGACTGAATGTTAAAATCATGGTGCAAGTGGTGAGAAACTGAAGGAGGCAGTTTCGTGTCAAATGGAGTTAAAGTTAACAAAGTTTAGGGAAAATGCAAACCGGTAACTTTTCATGTAATTGAGCTGTGCCACTTGAATAGGTTGTGGTGAATTGTTTTAAGCAAATGTCTGGCATCAGAGAGAGAAATCAGAGTCCAAACTCTGCAAATTAGCTCTTCAGGTGACTTTTGATTTGTGTATTTACAAGCTGGCAGTTTCCATATCTCTCGTTCTGCTCTGGTTTGGAAATAAATTTCTCTGCCATTGTCATTTCTGGAGTTTTCAGGCAAGTCTAACAGTATTTCTCTTTCTCTTGTGTCCCAGCCTGCCACCAGAAACACTGATGAAGATATTTTCTTATTTGGATGCTGCGTCCCTGTTATCTGTTGGTTGTGTGAATAAGCACTTCTATCAGCTGGCCAGTGACAAGTAAGGAAGAGGGAAGCATAAATGTCTGTCTTAATTGTGCAGCAGTTGAGTTTGCCTGAGTTATGAGTCTTTCTAATTTACTTTCATTGATACCAAAGTACTAATGCATGTACCTACTGGCAATTACTCTGCTGAAAATGTACCGCACAGTACGTGCCGGATGGAATTCTAGCTGTACAAGCCCCGTTAAGTTTAATGTGAGTTATGAAACGAAAGCTGAATACAGCGTTTTCCAGTTTTGCTATTAGCATTTATTTTGTTGTAAAATTTGCATAGATTTGTTTTTATTCACAGGCACCTGCACAGGCTTTTTGGCTCAGGCAATCCTTAGTGGTTGTAGTCAGTAGCTTTCTTGAATTGTCATAAATTTAATAATTTTGAAGTCCTAGTTATTTAGCTCTTTCATCAGGTTTTTGCAGAGGGTTTGATTTTGTCAAGTGATTCACTAGTAGGTTTTATCTGTTACTCTTTCTGTCAAATCTTGGTGACTTCTAAATAAAACCAGAAGGGGCGAAGATAAATACTGACACATTTTTTTTTTTGTAAGCAATTGCTTATGCAGAGTTCACAAATTGCTCCTACCGGTATCGTGATAATTCTGTGACAACACGATAACTAGGATGTCTGAGTATCCTTTTTTACTAGGATTCTGCTACATTAGTGTTGTTTAAATGAAAAAATATCTTCCTATATAGGAAGCAACTGTATCTGATATTTATCCAATTTCTCACTGATTCACCAAAACTTGTATAGCGAATCGTTTAACATCAGCATTGGCGCCTTTAGAACTGATGAATTTAAAGGGAAGGTGTGAGAGACCGATAAAGCCATGTTTCAAACAGTCTGGGCCTTTCTAGCAGAAGCAGAACCAAGCCTGACGCTTGCCCCTGTTGGGTTTGGGGCAGCTTGTGGAGCTGGCTCAGCCAGTGATGCCTGACAAGGGTGCGGGGCCTCGTTTCGGCACCCGAGCGAGCAGCAAGAGGTTTCCTGAGCCCAGTCAGTGCCCAGCGGAGGCAGACGGAGCTTGGAGTTGCAGCTGCAAAAACAAAGGGCTCAAGCAGTGGTCACACGGGCAGAGGAAGGGCTAACCTCCCTCAGGGGGGCCCCTGCCATCCCTCAGACCCTTTTCTGGAAAATTGCTAAGGGAGAAGGAAGCATGCATGGTGATTTTATGCGAGGGGGGTAAACACAGCCCAGTGCACCATGGGGTGGGCGAGATTGGGCATCTTCGGAGAGTTCCAGGGCCTGTTGGTCGTCGCAGGATCCTAGAGTGGTGGTACCTTTTTCTTTCTTTTTCCTTTTCTGTCTTCCCTCTTATAACATGAAAGGGTTATCTGTTGCAAGGCCCTCTGACACAGATGGTGATCTGTTGTGAAGCTCATTGATGTGGTCACCTCCCTACTCCTGGTCACACTATTTCTAATACAAACCAGGATGCCCTTGGCTTTCTTGGCCACCTGGGCACACTGCTGGTTCATATTCAGCTGCTTGTTGCTTAGAACCCCCAGGCCCCTTTCTGCCAGACAGCTTTCCAGCCACACTTCCCCAAGCCTGTAGCGTTGCAGGGGGTTTTTGTGGCCCAAGTGCAGGACCTGGCACTTGACCTTGTTGAAGCTCATACTGTTAACGTTGGCCCATTGATCCAGTCTGTCCAAGTGTCTCTGTAGAGCCTCCCTACCCCCATGCAGATCAACACTTCCACTTAAGTCAGTGTCATCAGTGAACTTACTGATGATACACTCTATGTCCTTATCAAGATCATCAATAAAGATGTTAAACAGAAATGGTACCAACACTGGGCCCTGAGGAACATTGAAGAACACCATGTGTGACCAGCCACCATCTGGATTTAACTCCATTGACCAACATTCTTTGGGCCCGTCTGTCTAGCCCGTGCTTTATCCAGCAGATTGCATGTTCATCCAAGCCACAAGCAGACAGTTTTTCCCTGAGTTTTTTTTTATGTTCCTCTATTGCCCCCTCCCTGATCTCAGTGAGAGGAAAATTGGAAGCTCCTGGTGGCTGACCAGTCACAGAAGCTTATGGGTGTGTGTGTTTTAAACAGCACTGACTCAGAAAAATGGCAGTGGGAGATTGTGCATAATCTACAGAGCAGCAGTTTGGAAGGTCTTTGCGAAATTCCTGAATATGTTTGCATCAGTAACAAAGAGCTTGGCTTTCAGCATGTGGAGAGTTATTCTCAGCAGCTGATGAAGTCAGAGTGGGGTTTTTTTTTATGGGCACGAGGCAGTGTGGGATGGATTCAGTCTTTGAATGCTTTAAGGAGGGGAAAAATGCATTACAAAGCATATTAGGGTAAGTTTGCCTGGGGATAAGTGAGGACTGGTAAAGGTAATCTTGCTGATAAATGGTAGAGAATTTCTCTGGAGAATTTATTTCTGTTGCTATTTATTTTCTTTAGTGCAGTTACGTAGACTGTATAGCTGGCACTTTAAAATTAGAAAACTTATTGGAAACCCTTCTTCACAGATTGTTGTTTGAATTCTTGTAACTTCTTGTACTGAATGTTCCCTGAACTGTCCTAGAGATACTGGGGTGAAGAGCAAAAATGTGATGTCATATTTTTCCTAACAGGAAGGAGATGAACCCATGCTGTTGCATGTTTCTTTCATGTCTTCAAAAAGACAACCATATCTTTGCATTTTCTTGACCTAATACCTAGGAGACTACAGTTTTTGGTCTTAAACTTAGTTTTAGAACAAACCCAGTTTGCTGTTAATCTAGGACTTGTATATTTTTCTGCTAGTATTACTGCTCAGTGGTAGCTGAGACATGCATATGAGAGTAATTAAGTAACAGTTCTTGATATTTATGTGGTTTTCATCTTAATTTTTATTTTCAGTGGAATCTGGCTGAAAATCTATTCCAGATGTTTTCAACCTGAAAGGACAATTTGGAAAATGAACTCTGAACAAACAGAAACTGTTTCTGTGGGCTGTGTTGCTCTACATAATAGAAAGCCTGGGTACTGGAAGAAAGAATACATCTTCAAACAAATAGCTGCTGTCAAAACTAGAGTAATGCGATTTCTTAAGCCTGTAGATCCTTATACAGGCCTTCCATCTAAAAACAAAGAAGCTATGAAGTAAGCAATGCCTTGTCACAAATGATGTTTATTCAAGAACAATATACAGAATATTAATGGATTTGGAAATGCTAGAGGATATGGAAATAGAGCTATAAAGTGTGTGTCATAATTGGAAGATACAGTGATAGCCTATAGGTGACCTAGCGTGAGAAACATAAGTAGCAGTTAATAGAAATTTAAAACTTCTGTTGGAAATATAGTTTTAAGTTTTGTTACTTTGAGAATAATTTTTTTTTTAAGCATCTCTCTCGCCTCTCAATTTCTAAATAACAGAGCCTCTGGCTTGAGTTGGATAATTGTTCTAAAGGACAAAAATGGAAAGGAACATGTAATGGAGAAGGCAAAGCTATCATTTAAGGATACATCTGTTACTGTGCTTTGGTACAGTACAAATTGGCCTTGCTTAGACATCCTGTCAACCCTAAAACTGTTTGGAGTTACACCATTGCTTCCTGACCAAAGCAGAGCTCCCGTCAAGAATGGGTGAGTTTTAACACAGGATTTTTGAGGCATTTGTGGTGTAACTGGTTGATAATGTGTCTGTACGAGCTGTCTGACCTTGGTCTGACTTAGAAAGTTAATTCATTCTTAAAGCCTCTCTGTAGTATTTCTTCCAACGCCTGCATCCTTCTTTTCATTGGTGGAGCTTATTAGCAAGAAATAGATAATAACCCAGAAAGCTTTGACGTTAATTCATAGGTTAATGTAGCTGCTGGCATGCAAGATATGTACTGATAGGTCCTTCCTTGGAACTCTCAGTCTAAGGCATAGATGAAAATGAGCATGAAAGGCACATCTAGGAGAATTTAATGTGAGACATTTAGATTGGAACAGACCATCAATGTTTATATTGCTACAAGCAGGTAATTTATTCTACTAACATACTTTCCTATCTGACAGCGATAGCTGTGTATGTGAACTTAGGAAACTTTGTGTACAGCTGTGTGTACCATATAAGTACGCGCACGTGAAAAAAAAGCAGTCCACAGCACAATGTGGGGATAGCTCTTTTGGCTGTTTTTTAAGATTTGCAACTTAAGTGTGTACAATATTCTTCTGGGATTGCGTTCTGAGAAAAGGTGTAAAAATTGAAAGCGCATATTTGAGGTATTTGGTTGCTGTCAAGGAGTTTCCCACATAGCTGGATCTTAGGTGTCATTTGAGTATATGTAGTTTCAATTATGAAACTTGTAGCAGTAGAACTCTGAAAAGAGATAAATGTTGCTGACCTACAAAAAAAATAAACATGGTTCCTTAAGCAGAAGCAAATTATTTGTCTGAAAAAATAAAGAGAAGCCTTTCGTGTAAAGTCAGTTAAACAATCCTGCAGGCAAATGATATGGGAGATGTAGTTGTTTTTAGCAAGATGATTCATATGTAGGAAATAGGAAAAGAAAACTTTGAGGCAGTTAGTGTATTTATCTCACAGAATTACAAGTTTTAGAGCTTGTGAATATACATGAAGGTAATGATTTCACAAATACCAGATTGTTACTCAGAATGTTAAAATTACAAAGAACTAGTGCAAGGACTTTGGGAAAGCCCCTGTATTCATACCAGCCTGGTTGCCGTCAGGATGGAAAGGGTTGGTGTCCCATCCCTGCCCCAAATCTTACGGTTCAAGGTAATGTGACAAAGTTCCTGCTGGTTGCTGTGTTCCTAGCAGTGTGTAGTGATAGGTCATACTACTGTGATACTACTGCGAAATTTAGGAGTAGCTTTGAATATAGTAAGAACCTAAGTCTGTGAAGGGCTTCAGAAAGTTATTTCTGCATTTTGAGTAGGTCAAGCAGGCTCTACGTTTTGCTCTGGTTTTATGCATCATTAGCCAGTAAGAATGCCTGTGAAGTACTACCTTTACAGAATCACAGAATCACAGAATGTTAAAGGTTGGAAGGGACCTCAAAGATCATCTAGTCCAACCCCCCTGCCAGAGCAGGATCACCTACACTAGAGCGCACAGGAACGCGTCCAGGCGGGTTTTGAATGTCTCAAGAGATGGAGATTCCACAACCTCCCTAGGCAGCCTGTTCCAGTGCTCAGTCACCCTCACAGTGAAAAAGTTTTTCCTCATATTTTTCTGGAACCTCCTGTGTTCCAGCTTCCACCCATTGCCCCTTGTCCTGTCAGTGGACGCCGCTGAAAAGAGCCTGGCTCCATCCTCCTGACATTCCCCCTTGACATATTTATAAACATTGATGAGGTCACCCCTCAGCCTCCTCTTCTCCAAGCTAAAGAGATCCAGCTCCTTCAGCCTTTCCTCATAAGGGAGATGCTCCACTCCCTTCACCATCTTTGTGGCTCTGTGCTGGACTCTCTCAAGCAGCTCCCTGTCCTTCTTGAACTGAGAGGCCCAGAACTGGACACAATATTCCAGATGCGGCCTCACCAGGGCAGAGTAGAGGGGCAGGAGGACCTCTCTTGACCTACTTGCTACTCCCCTTCTAATACACCCCAGGATGCCATTGGCCTTCTTGGCCACGAGGGCACATTGCTGGCTCATGGTCATCCTGCTGTCCACTAGAACCCCCAGGTCCCTTTCCCCTGCACTGCTCTCCAGCAGGGCAGTCCCCAACCTATATTGGCACATGGGGTTATTTTTTCCCAAGTGCAAAACTCTACACTTGCCCTTATTAAACTTCATAAGATTTCTCCCCGCCCAGCCCTCCAGCCTGTCCAGGTCTCTCTGAATGGCTGCACAGCCTTCTGGTGTGTCAACCACTCCCCCCAACTTCGTATCATCAGCAAACTTGCTGACAACATTCTCTAATCCCTCATCCAGATTTAGTTAAAGTGTGTTATGGAACTAAATCACTGTAATTGCAGGCAAAATCTAGAAATAATTTTCTAAAAAAGGAAAGCTTCCTCTAATGGAAGCTTTTAGTTTGTTATACATACAGTTTGATGCTTTCCTTGGAATTTTGTTTCTGTAAAGGAAGAACTTACCTTCTTAGTAGCTTGCTTCACACTGACAAATGTTCAGTGATTCCATGTAGTACCAACACAGTATTAAAAATATTTTAAAGTAATTCTGTGGCTATTTTTAAATATTGGGCAAGCATATAAGTGTTTCTTCTTTTTTTAAGTAGTGTATTAGGCCGTCTTGTTGGGTGTCGAGATCCTCTTAGTATGCTATAATTGTTCAGAAGTAAATTTTATGGCTGTGTGTACTGAATGCTTTCAAAACTGTTTCCATCATGTGCTGTTGGTCAGACTTCAGAGTTAAAAATGAAATCAGGCTGAGCTTTTCCTTAAATAAGGAGACATAGTCTTGTGCTGCATTCTTTGTGTTCTTTTCAAAGGCCTCGTCGTTGTTCCTTAATTGCTGAGTACCATCTAGCTAACTTGATCGAAAGTAGTGTAGCAATTGGTGCTGATAAACTTGTCCAACTCTTCAGTCTGAATCCAGGACTCTTAGTAGGACTTTGGAAGGTAAGATGACATTTCTTATTGATACTTTATTACACTTTGAAGAAAGAGGTTCTTTTGCCTTGTAGTTTGGGATTTTGGGAGTATTTTGGGGTGTGGTTTTTTTTTTTTTATTTTGCATTTTGAAAGATCTTTTCTCAACAAGAAAGTACAAGTAGGGACAGCTAGTTGATTTATTGTGTTCTAAGGAGCTGTCACAGGAGTAGCTGTACTTTTCAGAAAAAAAATCCAACTCTAATTAAAAGAACAGTTATGTATCATAGTATATTAGATACTGCACTGATCTTATTTCTGTGTTCAGTCATATTTATTTTGTGGTCTTCACATGCCAAAGTTTGATATCATAAAGACATTTTAAATAGAACAGTCTGAGGAGAGATGAGCTTCTTCCCTTGACTCATGCCTTGCCCTATCCCCATCACTCAAAATGACAAATTCCCATAAGGCAACTTTGTTAGTTGTTTCCTTTTATCTACATCACCAGGTAGTTGTATCCCACTTCAGCAGTAGGAAGGCTGTAAATTGTGCCCTTTTGGAGATAATTTCTCAGTATTAAGTGTCTAAAGTAAAGGGTGAGTCTCTGTAGGCTGTGCATAGAGATGGATGGCTTTAGAGGGCAGTGCAAGACATCTCAAGTAGACTTCAACTCCGAAGGAATCTATGTCTTTGCACTGGGACCTGGCTGTCTGGCTGACGTGTGTGTGGTTAGGGGCTGTGGAAACCTGTCTCGTGTTCTGCTCTTGGACTGAATTCAGAGGTGGCAGCCCGCCCTTTCTCCCCCAGCCACGTTAATGATGTAGACTTAGGTTATTTGGCACTGGCAAAGGGAGCCTGTGAACAGTTTCTCTAATTGCTCTAAGCTGTGTGTCACTTCCAGCTGGAAGCTCTTGATGCCTCAAATGTTCACAGCCTCCAAAGGAATTGTTTCAAACCACAAAAGGAATATTCATTTCACGTTTGCCTAAAGCTGCACATTTCTTAGAAAACTTGAAACTGGCTGACCTGCATGAGCCTGCTACAGGTTGTCTGAGTCTATGAAAAGCTCTGATAAATCAACAGCTATTTCTTTTGTATCTTCAAAAGTTTAGGAGATTGGTGTCCCTGCATTGTTGTCCTTATGGTCTTGCTAATGCATTACTCCGTCTCATGTTTGGAGAGAGAACCCTTTCAGTACCTGGGAGTGGTTCAGTCATAATCGAAGGTCCACAAAGTTGTTAAGCATCGAGTGCCTCACCCTAGTGTATGTTTCCTGCTTACTTTTCTCAACAGCTGTTCTTACTCTCTATGTGGGCAGAGTAACATTAGGCAGTTAACTGTAGTTGGGTGCAATAATTGCAAATGCTACACATCCTGGTTTTTTTATACATAGCTTAACTGCATCACAGAAATTGTTGATGGTAGTAATTTTGTCAATCAGGGACAGATTATGTGGGCCTTTTGTTATTTCGATAGAGAAAGACACAGAGACTCGGTGATAAATCTCTGTCATTATATCTTTTATATCTCTTCTTTTGCACTATAGAAATACAGGAGTAGCTAAGCAAGAAAAGTTGAAGTAGGGAATGTCGCCTGATCTAGTCCAGAGGTAGCGTCCCTGCCCACGACAGGGAGGTTGGATTAAAATGATCTCTAAGGTCCCTTCCAGCCCAGGCCATTCTGTGATTCTATGTCATTTTCTGTTTGGTAACCCAGAGAGATGAAAACAATAGTTGCCCACTCTTGAGGACAGTAATAAACATGCTAGCAGTGAGTAATTTTGCTGTGGACTGATGTATTTGAAAATGTAAGACTTGTCTACATTTTTCTACAAAAGAAAAAGAAAAAAGATCTGAAATCCTAGCATTCTGTGTTCTTGAAGTAGGTAGATACCTTTGACTCTGTTTACTTCTCACACTGAGCTCTGAAGTTTTCTTTGAGCTATATAGGCCTGTAGAAAGTGTGTCTTACAGTTTTCCCTGGTGAAGACATGTGAGGCTTTGCTTTGAAGTTCAGTATTTCTGTTGAATAGCTCTGTGTTCCTCACGAGTGTTAGCTCTCCTTGCACATAGTTCCTTATATATGAAAACAAGTTGGATGCTTAGGTATTTAGTAAGGCCTGTTTGACTCCAGTATCTGGTTTAAGGTGGTAAGTAGAAGCTAGAGTACAATTTATGGATTGCTGCTGATAACTTTTCCCCTGGCATTGCTAGTTTCCATCCTTTTCCCCATCATATAGAAGTTCTGTGATCTTTCACATATATTCTGTACTCTAGTGAAAAGACAGTAGCAGTTGTAGGAGCCCAAGTGTTAAAGCAAGCCATTATTAACATTATTACAGTAACTGGCAGCAGCATTTATCTATGAATTTTAATGTTCAGGAAGACATTGTGAAAAAAAGTATTTACAGATGAGAATATATCTACTTTAATTAACTTTTCAGGAGAAAAATGAAATCGCTTTTGTTATGGCAAGTCTTCATTATCATCAGCTTCTTGAGAGAAGCACTTTGGGTTCTGCTACTGTGTAAGTTTTGGTTTCTCCTTTGTGAGTAATAAAGATAACCTTTTGAATAAGGCTTTGAGTTTTACAGTTAAAATTGGCTGCTGATAAGAGTTTTATATTTAGGCAATAGTGAACTCTTCTTATTTAATATAAGCAACAGTTATGGTAAGGATATACAAAGCTTTAGAAGTATTTTTTTTACTAAAATATTGCCGTTGTTGTGCTATTAAGTAGATAATTTAGTCATACAAGTGTACTAGTAGTTGCTGTATTGAGAAGGTTAGAATCTCTCCTTAGACAGTAGAGTCAGTGTAGGGCTATTGACTGTATCTCCTTCTGTTAAGTCGTTCCCACTTGCTTAATTCTGCTACTATTTTTTTTAAAAGTCAATATGCACCTCCACCTAATAAACCTGTATTAGATGATATTGACCCAGAATATGGCCTGCATGACTACAGTCTGCATTTTGACATGCACGGTGGAAGCTGCACCTACCTGTGTGTAACATTCAGGAGCCTCTTCTGCGGAAAAGGTAGAGTTGATAGAACAGTAATGTTTGTTTTTAAAATGATCCCTGCTCTTATTTTTTCAGCCTTCTATCCAATATCTCTGTTTTAAGGGGAAAAATATGGATGGATTTTTAAGAGTGAGTGATCTTTTTGTTCATTGTGTAATTTCTTTATATCTGCATGGTGTCATGAGCTTGCTCTCTATGAAGTCTGCCTGCTGTTACATTGACGTAGTGTCAGGCCTGAGATTTAAATTCTGCAGATTGTCAGGATACTTTTGTTTGGCTCGGTGCTGAGTTGTTAATGCAGTAGAGCAGCTTTTGGTGCAGGTAGATGTGCCTTCTGCTTAAGGGGGAGTGAGTTTTTCCTCATACGTTTCAGAGACCTGTTTCTGTAGAATACTTCTCAAGTGCACTTCAGTGCATTTCCAGATGAAATATTTAAATATATTTATGGAAGATACAGTGAACTTGAAAGTTTTGTAGATTTTATTTAGGTCACCTTAAGGTTGCCTGTTCTGACATCCTTTCCTTGTGTAATTTTGGGTTTTTTTTCAGTTCTTAGCCAATCATGCCTCATTAAAAGAAATGCTATCCTTATTAGTCATGTACAGCCCAATTTAGTAATTCCATTAGGGTTTTGCAAAATACATGGGTGATCTCTTTTGGCTTAACTTCAACACAGCCCTTCCTACAGCTACACATTTTTCTGTCTGTCAGCAGAGACAGATTAAAATGTTAAATGTAAAATTAAACTATCAAAATGAGACACTGATTTCTCCCTGGTGTTTTTCTGATAACTGCTAATGAGTCTTGTGTCGATTTCAGAAAATACTGTTTTTAATGAAGACAGTAGAGGGCACTGTTATCAGGCTTGACTGCTTTTACACTGTTAAAACAAATTTCTCCCTGCCTTTTTTGTTTTTAATTTGTATTTGATAATTCCAAGAACTGTCATTGAGACTGTAGCCTTGTGCACAGTGTGGAGTGTTGTTCTCTGAATTTGAAACATAGATGTTTTCAGGTTCCCCCATCACCTGTGAAGAGCTGCTTCTGTACATCTAATCTACATCTACCGTCTTTCAGTTTGAAACCTTTACTCTTTGTCCTAGCACTACAGGCCCTGATAAGAGTCCCTTCCCATCTTTCCTGTAGAGGCCCCTCTTTAAGTACTGGGAGGCCCCCGTAAGATCTCTCCAGAGCCTTCTCCAGGCTGAACATGCCCACCTCTCCCAGCCTGTCCTTGTAGGAGAATGTCGTGTTTTGTTCTCTAAAATGAAAATTTTGTGCCCCTAGTAATAGAGCTGTACAAGAGAAAACAGCATGGCACATATTCTTTGTTGGTATCGCTTTTTTGCCACTTAGAAGGTACTTCTGTTAAAGATTAAGCTGATGTTTATGCAAATAGTAGCAAACGTTGCCCCGGAGCTACAGTTGTGGTGCCATCTAACTGTGATAGTTAGAGAATCTGACCATGGGTGTTCTTGGAGCTGTTGCGGTTTTGTGTCCTTAAGCTGTGTGACAGCCACTAGATTCTGCTCTCGTAGGACTTGAGCCAGCTGCAGCCCTGGTTCTGCAGGCAGTAAGCTCACTTGTCATCTAGTCCCTTCCATGCACTTGCACAATAATTCCGTTTGGAAAACGCTTCATTTCCTCCATAATTTGTGTTAAAAAAATGTAGTGAGGCAGCTAACGGCTGTCTGCTGTCACATATCTTCAAGGCAATTTGTTGTTTGCTTTGCTCTTTCTGGAAAACATGATGTTTCTGAATGGGGCTGACAGCATAGGTTTGTCCAGGCTGGGTGTATTTGATGGCTCGTGCTTTGTCTTTAGGCTCCGTTGTGATGATACCCTTTGCCCCATTATTTGGGAGGTCTCTGAAGCATGGAGAAAGCTGATATAGTGAGAAGTCTTGCCGTTTCCTAAAGTTCTCCATCCAATCCAGATTTATTTTAAATTACAGATGTGACACACCAATGGCAATTTCCACAAGCTGAGACACAGATCAGTTGTCAACTATGATACTGGGGGTTTATTTATTTGTTTGCATTAGGAAACTGTAAACACTCCTATATTACCAGAGAATGCCCATTTGTTATTCTGCAGAATAACTGATTTATTTGTTCACATTTAGTTGTTTTGTCTGCCTTTTTTTTAGTGGTCTTTAAGGTTGTGCTTCATTTTGCTGCTCCAATTTCAGTTCTTTCTGCGAAATTCTTAACATTAAATTCAAAAGCTCTATTACGCTTTATTGATGGAGGTAGATAGAATCTCTATGGCTTCAGATTTCAGTTACTAGTACCTGCACTGCAGTAACTAGCTGTTTTGGTACTTTGTTTTGACTGTTTTTTTTTAGCATTTTGGTTTATGCTTCCTTCCATTTAAAAGAATTGGTAGTATTGTCCTGTTGACAGATGCTGTAAATATGCTAAATACTTGCAAGTTGAACTGAAATTATTAGAAAACTTTTCTTGTTTTCAGGAAGCTGTGACAGGCTTTTCATATGACTTGCAGAAGCCATGAATACTACATCTGGCTTTTAAATAAACATTCTTGAAATGTATTTACCTCGGTTTTCAACATTTTAAGTATAGCTTTGTGGCCGTATGGTTGTCTCAGCTTTGGCTTTTCAGTGTTATTCTTTGTTGATGTAAGTTGATTTGTTCTACTTGCAAAATGTAAAGGCGTGGTTTCTATATGTTTAGATGGCTTTTAAGATCTGTTGTTAAAATAGCACCTCATGTCTTCGAAATGTTTTTGCTTGGCCTTGAAGATTGATTTGGAAGTTTAAATGGCCATTTCGGCATGGTACGGCTGGTTGTTGCCACTGGAATTAGCAATAATCACAGTCTTCCCTGTGAAAAATTACAACTTGTGACAAAGACTTGGTTAGCAAAACAAACTTGCTTGTTTTTTAGTTAAAATAAGTGTCATTGAATTTTTGGGCTCTTTGTTTCTTTCCCCTGAGATTTGGTTACGTGATATATGTTCTCTGTATTGATATTCCCTTTATTTGGAAATATTGTTTTCCCCTGTAACCTCTACTGGTTAAAGGGCTGCCTTGCTGCTGTATGTATCTTGTACAAACTCTGGACTGTAGATATTTTAAGAGTACAATGAAACGAATTTTAGATTTGCTGAAGAAAACCCCATCCAATTTGCTTCCTTTGGGTAGGTTTAACATAACTTACTGTACTCTTGAACTTCTTTCTTCTGGATATGAGGATTGCAATGGAGCTTTTCTATTAAAAAAATTAAAAAAATATAAAGACTGGATTAACTGGCCCATTAATGGACTTCAGAAGGGCCAACTTTGACCTCTTCAAGCAATTGCTGGGGGATACCCCTTGGGACAGGGAGCTGAAAGGTAAAGGGGCCCAAGAGAGTTGGTTGGCATTCAAAGACCACTTCTTTGAGGCTCAGGATCAGTGCATCCCATCAGGTAGGAAATCAAGAAAGAGATCCAGGAGACCTGCTTGGTTAACCAGGGATCTGCTGGGCAGACTCAGGTGGAAAGGGAGGGTGTTTAAATTGTGGAAGGAAGGGCTGGCCACTTGGGAGGAGTACAGGGCAGCTGTCAGGGAGTGCAGGGAGGCAATCAGAAAAGCTAAGGCCTCCTTGGAGTTAAAACTTGCAAGGGAGGTCAAAGACAACAGAAAGGGCTTCTTCAAATACATTGCTGACAAAACTAATACTAGAGGCAATGTAGGCCCTCTGTTGAATGAGGTGGGTGTCCTGGAGACAGAGGACAGAAAGAAGGCAGAGTTGCTGAATGCCTTCTTTGCCTCTGTCTACACTGTTGGAGACTGTCCTCAGGAGCCTCAGTCCCCTGAGGCCCCAGAGGAAGTCATGACAAAGGAGGAGTCTGCCCTGATTGATGAGGAGTGGGTTAAGGATCAGTTTGAACACTTGGACATTCATAAATCCATGGGCCCTGATGGGATGCACCCACGGGTGCTGAGGGAGCTGGCGGGAGTCATTGCTAGGCCACTCTCCATCATCTTTGGTAAGTCGTGGTTAACAGGTGAGGTGCCTGAAGACTGGAGGAGAGCAAATGTCACTCCAGTCTATAAGAAGGGCAGGAAGGATGACCCGAGTAACTACAGACCGATCAGCCTCACCTCCATCCCTGGAAAGGTGATGGAACATCTTATCCTTGACACTGTCTCTAGGCTTATCAAGGATAAGAAGGTTATTAGGAGCAGTCAGCATGGCTTTGCCAAGGGGAAGTCATGTTTGACCAAGCTGATAGCCTTTTATGAAGACATAACCAGGTGGATGGATGGTGGCCATGCAGTGGACGTGGTCTACCTGGACATCAGCAAGGCCTTTGACACCGTCTCCCACAGCATCCTCATAGGTAAACTGAGGAAGTGTGGTCTGGATGACCAAGTAGTGAGGTGGGTCGAGAACTGGTTGAAGGGAAGAAGCCAGAGGGTTGTGGTCAATGGGGCAGAGTCTGGCTGGATGCCTGTGTCTAGTGGGGTCCCTCAGGGGTCAGTGCTTGGGCCGGTGCTGTTTAATATATTCATCAATGATCTGGATGAGGGATTAGAGAATGTTGTCAGCAAGTTTGCTGATGATACGAAGTTGGGAGGAGTGGTTGACACACCAGAAGGCTGTGCAGCCATTCAGAGAGACCTGGACAGGCTGGAGGGCTGGGCGGGGAGAAATCTTATGAAGTTTAATAAGGGCGAGTGTAGAGTTTTGCACTTGGGAAAAAATAACCCCATGTGCCAATATAGGTTGGGGACTGCCCTGCTGGAGAGCAGCACAGGGGAAAGGGACCTGGGGGTTCTAGTGGACAGCAGGATGACCATGAGCCAGCAATGTGCCCTCGTGGCCAAGAAGGCCAATGGCATCCTGGGGTGTATTAGAAGGGGAGTATCAAGTAGGTCACGAGAGGTCCTCCTGCCCCTCTACTCTGCCCTGGTGAGGCCACATCTGGAATATTGTGTCCAGTTCTGGGCCCCTCAGTTCAAGAAGGACAGGGAGCTGCTTGAGAGAGTCCAGCGTAGAGCCACAAAGATGGTGAAGGGAGTGGAGCATCTCCCTTATGAGGAAAGGCTGAAGGAGCTGGGTCTCTTTAGCTTGGAGAAGAGGAGGCTGAGGGGTGACCTCATTAATGTTTATAAATATGTCAAGGGGGAATGTCAGGAGGACGGAGCCAGGCTCTTTTCAGCGGCGTCCACTGACAAGACAAGGGGCAATGGGTGGAAGCTGGAACACAGGAGGTTCCATAAAAATATGAGGAAAAACTTTTTTACTGTGAGGATGACAGAGCACTGGCACAGGCTGCCCAGGGAGGTTGTGGAATCTCCTTCTCTTGAGACATTCAAAACCCACCTGGACGCGTTCCTGTGCGCTCTACTGTAGGTGATCCTGCTCTGGCAGGGGGTTGGACTAGATGATCTTTAAGGTCCCTTCCAACCTTTAACATTCTGTGATTCTGTGATTCTGTGATTAATAATTAGCCTTCAGATTCATAATCTGTATCATCTATTTCCATTCTGGTTTAAAGTTAAGAAGTAACTGCAATGGGGGATTTGTAACTTGCACCTTAGCCAGGTGACCCAGCAGTTCATGTTATTAATGCCATGCAATAGTAGTGATGTTCTGGGTTTCGTAAATTTTTTAGCAGTATGCTTTCTTAAACCTGTTTTCATTCCATGGAAAAATTCATTTGTTTTGAGTGAGTGAGAAGAATGGCTACTTCCATTCTAATCTGAACTGCAGATGACTGAGTAGCCCTTTGGAAAAAATGCTTGTTGACTGATGTTTAAAGTCTCTTGTATAAGAGCCCAGCTTTAAATGTGGACTTTCAATGTCCACTCAGCAAAGCTTGACTATTTTTGTCTCAAATACTTTTATCTTTAGTGAAATCCTGTCATTGGATTTGATTTACTGACGTTTGGAATGGAACCAATTTAACAGCCTTTTCTGCACTTTTAAGCTGGATCCTGAGAGTGAATTCTGCCTGCATTTTCCTCACGTATTTCTCTGGGACTTCTCTGCAAGAACAGCGGGTATCACTGTCAGGAGTGATGCATTTTCCTTCAACCATACAAAATATTTCCTAGGTGTAGTCATGTTGGTTTTGCTGTATTCACTCTCCTGTGCCAGGCAGTGGAACTGACTACTTCTATACTTTGTCATGTGTTGGGCTGCTTCCTCTGTACCACAACCATTCTTCAGACTCCCTGCTCGTGAGGGATGTCTTTCCAGCATTGGTTTGTGGCCAAGCATCTCTTGGGACTTGCTTGGCCCCACAGGACCAATTCAGAGAAGCTTCTGGTGTCTCTGGTAAAGTGTGAGCTCTCTGTCGCTTTGCCAGCTCTCTGCCTTCAGCAGCCACCAGGCAAAGGATTTTGCTGCTCCTTCACATGGGCTTTGGCTTTTTAACTCGAAGGCAGCCTTTCTGATGTTGCTTCTTCTGTCTTTAGCCTCATCCTGTTACTTGGTCTTGGCTGAAGGAAAACCACAGGCAAAACACTTTTTTTTTTTTTTTAATGTTCAATTCTGCCACTTGCATCTTGAAACTCTACAAGCCCCATCAGTTACTAGCTTACCATCCAGGGCCTGCTGCTGGCTCTCGATAATCAGTATTTTGCCGGGAATTCCTTCTCTCACCTCCTGTCTGTCTCCTGCAAGTGCTGTATACTTATTTCTGTTCGCTTTCATTGTCTTTTTGTTGTTGTGTGTTTGTTTGGTTTTTTCCTTGTGGTCTCTGCTGCTTTAGTTTGGGGATGTCCAACTAAGAAATCTGTCACTTTTTTTTTTTTTTTTTTTTTGTTAGTCAGAGATCTTGTTTGTTATGATGTGCCCAAATTATAATTTGACTGTTGGACTCCCTGGTTAACTTTACTCCTCCAACAGCAAGGGAAAAAAGAACAATTAAAAAGAAGCCCATCTCTTCTGGGGGAGAAGACGACATAGGAAAGAAGTATAGTTATGGGTAGTAATAAAGAAGACAAATCACAAAGAAATCTTAATAATTCTGTCAAAAAATGGAAGTGAGCCTTTGGAAAGCCATTTAAAACTGAACAAATCCATAATTTAAAAACTTAATTCAAATAAGACATACTAGTTGTCAGTTTAAATAATGCAATTCCTTTCCAGGGAGGACTGATACTTATCCTTACACCCTGTGGTGTAGGGTTATTTGAGTTATGAGACAGAACAGAGAGATTTTTTAAAAAAAGAGGAGAATATCTCATAATTTATTTCATATGTTCTGTGTTGAGCTTGACTTTTGGGGAATGAGAGGTGATGGAGGCACTGATGGCATGGATTTTACTCCTTGTGTCCTTGCATAGGTCCTGTAGGTGGCATTTAGATTTTTATATTTGAGTACACAAAATTTGGTTTTAGCTGCTGCTTCTACTGTGGGTCACAGAATCAAAGCCCTGACCAGTGACTTGAATTCTCTATAACGTGCTTGATAGCTAGCTGCTGGTGTTTGTCAGGGTTTCTTCCTGGTGAGTGGCAGGAAACTAAAGGCACGGAGAGAAGCAGAGAGAACATTTACAGTGTACTTGGGCTTAGTTTGATTCGTAGTGGTATTATGTTATATATTGTTAATATTTTCAGGTGACATTGCAAATGGATATTTGAAACTCACAGCTCTAAGTGTAAAGGATAATGCAAAGCACTCACCTCTTACTGGGACACTTGGCTTATCCTGGGAAACAGATGTATTTAAAGGCAACGTGAAGGTCAGTCAGAAATACGTTTTGTTCCTGGAAATGCTTATCTCAAAACAGAATTATGTTTATGCATTCTAAGCATGCTAATTTGAGTATTTTTTTTTTTTTTTTTTTTTGTGGAAGATGTCCAGAGCTAGGAAAGAAACTTAATTCAAATACTGCAAAAATGATTTGAGCTTTAGGGAAAAAAAAGTTTGAGCGTTTTATCCCTTCTGTCTTAGAGTTTAGATTGCATGGTAGACCCATTATGTGTGTGAAGTGACTCCACTGTCTTCCACTCAGCAGAGATTCTGTGATTGACTGGCTCTGCTTGAAAATACTGGACAAAAAACATACCGCAGATGTGGTTTTTGTGGGAGAGGGTTGGGTTTTGTTTTTCAGACAGTAAATCTTGAAACTTTGGGGAAATACTCTGCAGTTCTGTTGTAGTATGAATGTGCAATGAAAGTTAGAAAGTATCGGGAAAATTAAACTGCCTATGGACAGACATAAAATCCAGTCCACGTTCATGCAGTCAACACCTGCCTATTGAGTCATGTACATGGGTGAGCTGCATTAACTACATTTCAGAGGAATTGTTGCTTGTTCTCTTGTGTCAAATTCCCAAAGGAATTACTCTAAGGAAACTTTTAGACTAGTTCTGTAGATCTATTATGTAAAAATACTTTGTTGCATAAATATTTTGGAAGTACCAAAAATTCTGACAAATGTAACTTAAGCACTACTCATGAATTACCTGGTTCATTGATTGCAATTTTGACACTTTGAGAAAAAAAATGAAGAAAACTTGTTTCTGTTAATCTTGTGCAAGTGTATAATGAAATGCTGTTTGATAAAATAATATTTTGCTCATAGACATTCATGTACTTGTTTTGTAGTTTACAGTGTTAGGTTTCCTATGCAATTTCCTATTTAGAGATAGATTTTCTGTGCAATGAGGAATACAAAATTTATCTTGAGGGCCGGTTTAGCTCAGTGGGTTGAGCGTGGTGCTTGAAACGCCAAAGGTCGCGGGTTTGATTCCCGTTTGGTTCTCACGTGTTGCTTGACCTAGTCGAAAGGTGGCGTCCCTGCCCTCAACAGCGAGGTTGGATTAAAATGATCTCTAAGGTCCCTTCCAGCCCAGGCCATTCTGTGATTTCATTCTATGATGATGATATCTTACATGAGAAAACACTTTTAAGGCAGTTATTTGCCATGTTTCTTCAGTTACCGTAGAGGTTCATTGAGAAATGTAATGCAGAATAGGTGCTTTTTTGAGGCTTCTGAAAAATTTTAGACTTAAATTACTTTTTTTTTTTTACTTGTATATCCCATTCATTTTGTTACAACTATTTGCATGTTTAAAGTTAGGGGAATCTTAGTACTTAATTACAGAATAAGCTTTATTTCCTTCAAAAACATATGATAGGAGGTCGGAAATCTTGCTGCCACGTTGGGCAGGTATCGGAAAATAAGGCTCTTGGGAGACCTTACTGTGGCCTTTCAATCCCTAAAGGGGGTTTATGAGAAAGACTGAGGGAGACTTTGTACCAAGACCTGTACTGACAGGACAAGAGACAGTGGGTTTAAAATGAAAGAGGGTAGATTAATTGGTTATTGGGAAGAATTTTTTTCGTTGTGAAGGTGGTGAGGTACTGAAACAAGTTGCCCAGAGAAGCTGTTGAAACCTCATCACTGGAATTAAGGCCAGATTGGATGGGGCTTGGAGCAACCTGATCTAGTGGAAGATATCTCTCTGCATGGCAAACGAGTTGGACTTGCATGATCTTTAAAGGTCCCTTCCCACCCAAACCACTCTCTGATTCTATAAGATTTATAGATGCTTTGCAGAATTTTTTCTTCCATGAAAATAATCATGAATAGCACATACAAATCTGGGAAATTAACTGTTAGAGGAGGGAGAAAGCTGTGGCTGTAGTCTTTAGTTTAGCTCTGTCCTGTGTGCTTACAGCATAAGTTATACTGAATATTTGTTTCTAGGAAAAAAATAATAATTTTTTTTTGTTTTCAACTCCTAATTCTGTGGTGAGAGATTGCACTTGTCAACATGTGCCTGTAGGTAGAATTCAGTTTGGCTTTTAATGTGAATCTCTTCAAACCCTTGAAACATGCAAAGGCCAAATAAAATCAGCTACAGCAGCAGAACATATCACTACTTAGAATTTATTTGAATTTTGTTCAATACTCTAAGGAAAAAAACCCCACCTTTTTGACATTTCTGAGTTATTTTTTTATAAAAAAAAATAAGTTGCCAAAGTATAGATAGTTGGAAATACATGGGAAGAACCTTCCGCCTCCCAGCACTCAAGGCCACACTTCTTTAGTTTTCATAATTTTCCTTTGGCCAGAAAACAGTAATTCTTGTTTCAGGTAAATTTATAGCTCGTATAAGTTATTAGATGGTCATCAGTTTTGGTTTGAATTTTGTATTTTCAGCCTGGTCTGAAGTAGCAAGTTTAGGAAAACTGTATGTATCATTACCTCTTATGTTTGTATTGTTTGATCTGCTCTGTAATATTTGGTGCAAGTGTGGTAATGGTTAAATAAATGTTAAAGCAACTGAAGCACAACTGCATAGTACAGCAAAATAAAGTATTCTGACTTAATTTTTTGTCATGGAATATGTGATGTGGGTTTGTTTATGCTTTTGGAGCATACGATACTCCTGGAAGTAATGCATATATACAGCATAATTAAGATAATTCCATTCATTTAGTGATTCAGAACTCATAAGAATAGGTAACAGCTGATGATGACACACAACTCATGCTTTTAAGGCATGTACCCAAGAACTGACATCCTGACTTTAGCATTACAAAATGCTGTAATTTTGTAGTGCTGTAAAGAAATATTTTCAAGGATTTTTAAAACAGATTATTTGGAGGGTAAAAAAATCTTTTCAGGAACTGAAGCTTGCAGCCGTTCAAAAAGTGGTTTATACCTTTCATTTGTAGCTGACATGTAAGCGTAATTGTTGTGTGTGGACGCTGCCTGGGGGTGGTCTCTTTGAGTATCTTTGCAAACGTTGCACAGTTCACACAAGCTGAGCAAAATTGGGCAGGTCTACTTCCCATGGCACAGGGAAATGATCTCTTTGTATTTGTAGGACTGCTACGTGATGAACGTTACTCTCTTAGAAGAAACTGGAAAGCCCTTCTGGTGTTTCAGTGCCCCAGTCTACCTGGAACTGTCTTCCAAGTCGTCCAGCCTTTACGACTGCGCGGGCCCTATCTATACCACAGACTATGCAGATTCAGAGGGTAAAGTCTGTGTTGAGTTCCTCTGGTTGGAAGAAACCAAAGAGTCTTTTATAGTCAGTTTGGTGCTTTATATAAGTGTCAAAAAGGTAAATAACTGGTATGGAACAAATTACTGACTTACTTGTGTTACTGATTTCCTTGCTTAAAAAAAACGAGCAACAAAACCCACTAAACCTTTGATGGCATAAGAACAGTACTTAATTTTATTTTATTACAAATGTAATAGTGCTCATTTAACATAATGACTTCAAATTGCGTTGAAAAGGAATCAGTATGAAAGAGTGATCTAATGAAAGGGCTTTTATGAGTTTATTCTAACAGTGAGTGAGTTGTCTTTTTAATAGAACTGCATCTAAATGTTAGTCCTGACATTTGTCATTGTTTTGCCAGATGTCTGCTGTGTACCTAAATACTTCCATAGTCTTGTGTTACTGATTTAGGGTTTTTTTAATGCTTTCTCTTTTTTCAAGAAGTACTTGTAAATAGAAAATGTTCAGTGAAGAATTTGTTAATATTCTTGGGGTTTTAATGTGATCTGGAACTGTGTTGATTTACATCATCTAAAGAATTGTCTTTTAATTTTAACACTGCCATTCTGGTATCGTTACTTTTTACTGCGGTTAGCTTACTTTAGTGGGGAACAAATAGCAGGTGTGTATTTCCAGAGTCTTTGTACTGCAGGCTAGTCATCACAATGTTTTTCTTCAAACTAGCCTTTTACTTGTTTTGGTTTTTCTTCCCGCTTTTTTGAAATTGCTATTAGAGAACCAGCTCTACTTTCATAATGCTTTTCTGTTCCAACACGTTTTTGATACGTGTGAATAGAATACAGAAAGCAGTTGTATAGTGCCTTATCACAGATCTTTTTTTCCTGTCTGGCCTCTGTCTCCCTCTTTAGCAGATATGTTTTGATTTGCATTCATACATTAAATATTTAGATATGGTCTTGATTTTGTTGAAGCTGTTCTTATTGTCATATGCTTGCTTTTTGAGACAAAGACTTTTTTTGCTTTTCCTGTATTCAGCTCCTTGGCTATCTAATTCTAGTGATTGACTAATTAGCAAAAATGTATGTATATATAATAACATAAGGATACCATGATCTGAAATGGATAATTACTGTTTCAGATTAAGAACCTAGCCAAGTGATCAAATCATTTATCTTAAGTATATCTTAATGAGTTACCATCCAGCAACAGTCATGTAGCAGCCTACCTTGTATTTACCAGGTGTTCCAACACATTCAAACAATTAGAAGGAGATTTAGGTAAAAGCATCTGCTTTTCTGCCTGTCTGGCACATGACCACAGCTCAGCCCGTGTGCGGTGTCTCACCAAGTTGTCGTAACTGAAGCTGAGCTCACATACAGCTGCATTAGAAACTGCGTAGATCAAAACCACCACAAGCAATGGGTTTTGTTCTCTGCTTGCGTGTGGTGGGTTGGACAGATATTAATATGGAAAGTTAAATCCTGTCATTGTTTTCTGTCTCTTGTTTCCACCATAACGCAGAATGGGTAGCTAGTGGGTTGTGTGCAGTGAGGAATGATTGATTGTACTGAATGTCAAAGCACTGCTGCTTCTTCTCTTACTTCAAATTTTAAGCCATTTATGAGGTTTTCTCATGCTATACCTCTTTTGAAATGTCCATGAAAAGGAGTACTTTGTATTAGTGCTGTGTCAGTTGTAGAAATATTTATAATAAAGCTGAATACTGCAAGGCTTTTAAACACACCAACTAAAGTGAAAGTGGGAGTTATTCTTTCTAGGTTTAAGTTTTTTATCTCCTTTTGAAGAGAGATTAAACCTTTTGAAATGAAATGGCACTTATGGGTCAGATACTGATCATCTATTAGTAGGTAGAATTACATCATTCTGCATACAGACCATTCGGAATGCATGCTAAGAACTTTTTCTCTCCTGAATCAGCTATGGACAAAGTTAAATTCAGCTGTATGGATCAAATATCATCCAAAAAATGCAAGGTAAGGAATAAGTTGTAATAGCTGGGTAATGTCCTGTTTATTCATGGAAATACCATAAATCACTTTAGTGTACAGGGATTAGAAAGTGTTTTTAACTGTTAGACAAAAAGCTACCACCACCAGACTGCTCGAGCTAAGGCAGATGCTTAGCTTAGCACAGTTTACTGTCATCAATATTTCTTCTGTATCAAAGGAATAAACCACACATTTTTACAAATATGCTGGGAAAAAACCTCTTGATATTAAGAAAAATCTGGAAATAATACATAAAGATAAAAAAATTGTATATGTATTTCTGAAATATACTGAAAAGTCTCAATGTTTGAAAAAATCTGGAAATAATGAATGAAGTCGGGTTTCTTACTTGCAGTGATCAGTGGCACTTTGTTCATTGTTATTTGTTTTATAACACCTTCATTTACAACTTTTGCCTATTTTGTTTCTGTTAGAAATGTGCAAAGAGAGGTATCTGTATTTACCTAGTGAAAGTGCTTAACAAGAACCTTAAAAGAGAAGTAAGGTACTCTGAAACTAAATCATTCTATTCCAGGTTTGCTACCTGTACGGTCTGGTAAGTAAAAGAATGTTTGTCAGAAAAAAAACTCCATCATGGTAACGATGCCACGTGTCCACCATGTTTTGTTCTAGTTTTTACACACGTGCATAAGGATCTTGAATTATCAGTTTTAAGTCTATTGTAGGTTTGTAGGAGTGAAATATTTGTGAGGAGAGACAGAACTTTGTAACACTGATGTTACACTATTGCTAAAAGACATTTAAGGCATAAGTAATGGAATAATACAATTACTAAGTAACTTTTTTGTTTGAACATTTGCATCTACTTTCACATACTGCAGGACATAGGTGGAGACTATATACTGTGAAAATATATATAGTGAAGAAATATACTGTCTTTAGGAGGTGGTAGAAGTAATTTACATCCTTCTCCTTTTTTTAATCTCAGCACTTCAGCTTTCCAAAATGTGCACAAATGCCACAAATGCACTTGTATGGACAAGACATTGCGTTACTAAACAGGGACTGTATTTTGCTCTGGGACCAGCAGATTTACATCTGAATCCAGCCTCCTGTTGTGTCTTAAGCAGGTGACACTCAGGTGTTAACAGTCTGTTTTCTGCTTCACTTCTCCCTCCCTGGGATCCTGAAGAAATCAATTATATACATATTTTCAGAGTCTCAAGCCCGATTAAAGATTTGCAACACTTTGCAGAATAAAGGTTCATCTGATATGAAATGATCATCTCAGCAAACTGGAAATTAGGTATGTAGCCAGGCAAGAGACTCCTGGAAGTGAGACTTGAGGTTAGGATAGTATAATAAATTTGGCAAGGTGTGGGACTGGGGAGGGGGTAGGGACTGACATAGTAGTAGTTCATTTCCTACAGATGAATTTATGTAAACAGACTGTGATATGTACAAAGCATGAGCCGAGGGCAGTTATTTTGGCCTTCAGTTTTGACTGATTTTTATACTTGTGTAGGAATTTGTGGAGCGCCAGGATTCTTGCCCAATTTACTCAGTATTCCTGAAGGATCAAAGCTCTGTATTGGATTCCAGATTTATGCAGATGGAGACCTCTATGTGTGGGTTGGTTTAGGATGCTCTTTGGAATTGAAGTGCCAGTTAATCTGTCTGTTGTTGAACTGTATATGAAAAGGTTTGCAGCTCTGTTCTGTTAAAAGGCACCTTGCAGCAATGGGTTCTTTCTCAAAAACATGAATTAAAGAATATTCCCATTACTGATGAGAACATTTGTGATGAGAACATACTGATGAGAACATGACCTCCTTCTCATCAACCAGCAAAGACAACTGGAAAAAAAACAAACGGTGCCACAAAGTTTGTAACTTTCGAGACAGAGATGCTTTTTTTTCTGGCATCTCCCCACAACAACTGTTTGCAAGTACAATGTAACCTCCAGTGTACAAGGGGCCTTCCTTTAAAGTTACTAAATGTGCTTATATGTGGAATTTCAGTTTACTGTCACAGAACACTCACTCAGACTTTGACTGTGTGTTGGTACCTCCTTTTGCACCTGCAGTTGTTGTATGCAAATTGTGTACAGTAATATTTCAGTGCAAAGAGGAAGATGACTCCAAATTTTGAAATCCAAAGAGAGGCCCATCTGCTAAGTCAGGCTGCACATCCATATTTGTGTTACATGGAACATTTATGCCAGGATTTATTAGAACTGGAGTTTTGGTCAGTGCTTTAACTCAGTTCTTTGTTTATTCCTGCTCATTCAGCAGTAAGAAAAAAACTCAGTGTAAATGTCCTGTGAGAGCTGGAATAAGTTATCTAGCACTGAAAACCGGACAGAGCTACAGTCGGTAATCTCCAAGTAGTAAGTGCCTTTAGTATGTTCACTGTTGCAGTTTTGATTTTGTTATTTTTTTCCTTTGCCTTGTGAGGCTGCTTATGAACTTTAAATGTGAGCAGTAAATTAGTGATCTTATTTTACAACATCACAGAATCACAGAATGTTAGGGGTTGGAAGGGACTTCAAAAGATCATCTAGTCCAGCCCCCCAACATGTGTGTGCTCAGGTCTAAGCACATAGGCTGTCAAAAATAATGACACTAATATTTTGGAGTTACGTGCATGATCTTTACTGGATGGTTGGATGGTAGCCTAAATCTTTCTGCTTAATGGAACCAGGAAAGTAGTGTGGAGTGAGAGACACAGCCACAATCTGGCCTTGTTGTAGCACCAGATGCAGGCCCTATAGGTCATTAGGGCTAAAGAGCAAAATGGAAATTTTCCTTGCAAAAACCTTAAAATAGAAAGAGAGAAAATTCTAAAAGTACATAGCACCTTTTAAAAGAACCTGGAGATGATGTCATTTATAAGCTAGCAATAATTTACAAATTTCCTGTCTTCTCACAAAGGCTTTTTCTGAGCCTTGAAAAAAAAAGCTGTGAGAGTTGGAAGAAGGAAGCATGAGAAATGCAGGTACATTGTTTTAAAGACAGTGTTGTATTTTTAACCTTAATTGAACTCGGAATTTCATGTCGCTGTTCTGCTAGAAACAATGTAAGAACAACTAATGTATGTTCAAGTTTAATGGGGTTTCCTTTGAAAACTATTTTGTGTGAGCTCAAGACAACCGTACATTTGCTAGTCAGGAAGTTAATGAACTGTCTTTCCCCAGGATTCATTATCCTGCAGATCACTGCAATTGGTAGGGAAGATACTAGGCACCAATGCACTTTTCTAACTGATTGAAAAAACCTCTGAATCAATTAATTTTTTAGACTAGGCTTTGTTGATTTTCTCATTCTCAGTGGCATGCTAGGGTACTGTGTTTATTTGTTTAAATTAACATGCAAATTTTACTTAAAGTAGTTTGAATTCAAATTGTTCAAAGAACAACATTCGTTGTAGTGAATTCTGTCTTCATTTAGGCCTACCTATAAAGAAAATAGCACACACACTTGTGTCCCAAAATCGCTTCTTTGAGAAGAATTAACAGTTACTCCTTTTTTGTTTAAAACAAATAGAATCCATACTCCAAAGGCTACACGGCTGCCTACTTGCTTACTGATTTGAGGGAAGAAATCTCAGTGGAAGGGGTATTAAAATATTTCTTGAAACTTTTATTGTTGTTTATGTAAATACTTTTTGAGTATTTCTTTTCCTCTTCAGAACACAATTGGTTTAATTGTTTGAAAAAAGTGGCTTGGTTTGGACAGATCTCATATTCACCTCTGCAGTTTCTTTCCCTGATCTAACAGGATACCACAGCCATGCTTTTTCCATGCAAATGAATTACTATTAAGTATGAATTAAAAGGACTTGTATTTTTTTTTTCTACCAGGATATGCTTTCCATGAGAACTTGAATTACTAATTTGCACCTACTAGTTTTATTACCTTCTAAAGAAAAAGTATTTGGCAGTCCTAGAAACTTAATTAACTAATTAGTCTAGAAACTAATTAATGAAGCACAGTCATAGCTGGTGCTGCTAATCATGTATTTCTCCATAATGATCCATCTCTGTCTTTGACCTTACCACTTTTTGGAGAAAATAGTTGTCTCTTTGACCCTCCCATTTGTGGCCTCTTTAGCAGATTTGCCAGCTAATTTGTTAATTATTTCCAAGTTTGATGATGATTTTTGTGGTGTTGGCACTTCTGCATGGGGTTTTAAGTGTAGTGAGTTCAGCAATCATGTTTCAAATAGCCTGTCCTGCTATTTCATACAAATGTTTGTGAACCTATCACATAGGCTCAGTTTAAACACTCCAATTTATATATCCCCAGAGGGCTGGAAGAAAACAACACGGATATCTCTCAAAGGAATTGAACACAGCACCAACATACTGGGTGTGATTGCATTACTGTTTCTAGGTTGGCTGGACACTGCAAACAACCATGTCCACTGAGCACAATGTTGGCTGAAACACGAGTTAGGGAACTGAACGGGCAATTTACAATCAATGGAAAAAAAGCAGGATGATGAGCTTAAGTGAGCATTTGGATGATCATTGATCAATTGTGCAGAGAATTTAAGGAAAGCTAAAATAGCTTTTAGGACGTTGGCTGTTTCCACTGAACTGTGGCTCAATGCACTGTCTGAACTGCTGACAACTTGTGCGATTTGCATTAGGCTGTGTGTCCATCCAAGTCTTCTTTGCCTTACTGCAAAGATCAACACTCAGGTATTTGTGTCTTCTGTAGCACTACTCTTAAAATCTCACAGTGTGTGTAGTGAAGGGAGTGAGTCTACGGCTGCCCTCATACAGGATGGGGCAAGCCTAAACTTGTAATACAAATCTGTTGCAACTGGATATGGCTGGAGCAGCACTGTGAATAATCATTCTTTAAGCTACCTAGTAGATTATGGGAGAAATGGGGAGGGAAGGTAAGTGCTACTATGGTTGTAATTAGTTTTGTTTTTTTTTTTTAATGGGCTTTGGATTTAAGACAGCAATGACCTAAGCCTTGTATTAGAAATACCTGCAGTAAGGCTTAATTTACACCTTATAATTTAGTTAACATGTGATTATAAACTCACTTAAATGAGGGGTTTATTTCTTCACAAAGTACATGAGAAATCACAACCCCTTCCTGGTACCTCGTGGAGGATTAATTTACTAAATTGCATGATCCTACTGATGCTTTTCAGTGAAGATCCTCTACTACCAAAAGCAGTATTGGGTTTCTTGTGAGAATATGCATCATGGTACAGACTGGAAAGGATTTTGGCTGGTTGTTTTTGATGTAGCTGTTATATTATTGTTGGTTGCTTTTCTCAGTAGTCTTGTGTGACAACAGCTTTATTCAGATATGTCATACTTGGATAGCAGGATTTTTTTGGTCAAGGTGCTAATGTACCAGAATACATCTTTACTGTTTGCAGGGCTTTTGGCCTATCATGAACCCACAACCCTGTGCTGTTGGGAATGACAGTGCACATAATTGGCAATTAAAACCTTCTGAAAAAGGAGAGACAAAATGTCCCCCAAGTGATCTTTGTATTAAATACCTTTTTCATAGGAAATAACAAAGCATTTTTCACTACCTTTTTAATATCATAGAATCATAGAACAGTTCAGGCTGGAAAAGACCCTTGGGATCATCGAGTCCAACCATTAACCCTACACTACAAGTTCACCCCTAAACCATATCACCCAACACCACATCTAAGCGACACTTAAACACGTCCAGGGATGGCGACTCAGCCACCTCCCTAGGCAGTCTGTTCCAGTGTCTGACCACTCTTTCCGTGAAGAATTTCTTCCTAATGTCCAGCTTAAACTTGCCCTGTTGCAAGTTGAACCCATTCCCCCTGGTTCTGTCCCTAATGACCAGTGAGAAGAGACCAGCACCAACCTCTCTACAATGTCGTTTCAAGTAATTGTAGAGCATGATGAGGTCCCCCCTCAGCCCTCATCATGCTCTGGAATTACTATTATATGTACTATTATATGTGCAGACTTAGTCTAGAAATTGGGATTTTTCTACTCAGCTGGACTATAAAGGTCTACGTTTGTATCATCAGTAACAGCATATAGCTTCATGTTGTGATCGCAGTAATATGATGGTAAGGAAGTTTGTTTCTGAAGAGTAATTTAGTCCTCCTGCGACTACAGTGCCTTATGATACACAAATGACTAATGTGTTCACCCACTGTTCTTCCTGGCAGTGTCTCCACAGCTCAACTAGTTTTCCCTTGTCTTGAAAAGTTCCTGCCTGCATGCTTGAGTCTGTAAAAAAACATGGGTGAGCCTACAGAATAGTGAAATATAATAATTGTGGGAAACCCTTTGTCATGGTTTAACCTCAGCCCCACACAGTCACTTGTTCACTCCCCACCATTGGGATGGGATAGAGAGTTGGAAGTGTAAATGTGCGAAAACTTGTGGATTGGGATAGAGACAGTTTAACAGGTAAAGCAAAAGCCTCAAACAGAAGCAAAGCAAAACAGGGAATTCATTCACTACTTGTCATGGGCAAGCAGGTGTTCAGCCAGTTCCAGGAAAACAGGGCTCCATCATGTGTAACAGTGACTTGGGAAGACAAACCCCATCACCCTTGAAGTCCCCCTGTTCTTTCTTCCTCTAAATGTGTACACTAGGCATGATGTCATATGGTCTGGGATATCCCTGTGGTAGGTTGGGGTCAGCTGTCGGAGCTGTGTGCCCGCCCTCCCCAACTTCTGGTGTACATCCACCCTCCTCGCTGGTGGAGTGGGGTGAGAAGAAAAAAGGCCTTGACTCTGTGTGAGCCCTGCTCAGCAGTAACTAAAACATCATCCCTGTGTTATAAGCACTGTTTCCAGCACAAATCCAAAATATAGCCCCAGACTAGCTACTATGTGGAAAATTAACTCTGTCCCAGCTAAAATCGGACCACCCTTACTGAGTACTCCAGGATTTAAATGGATTTCAGATGTTAATTTTTTTCCTGTCAGATTCTGATTCTCTTCTTTTTGGCACTAAAGAGTGATTATCACTGTTCATTCGAGGCTGTTAAATTTTCAAATGTGTTTGATGCTTGTTTGTAATATTGTTTGTAACATCTAAGAGCATTCAAAGAACCACTTCTGCCTAGGTTGCCATAGCTAGTCATTTGGACAAAATACGTTTGTGCATATATACAGATGTACAAACACATATATAAGTAGTTGATGCTTTTCAGTGAACATTTAATAATTTTATGTGCTTGGATTATATCGTAAATTATTTTTTTTAGTTCATGGAATTTCTGTTCTTCATGTGAGCGAATATCCCATGGGATTCACTCTGTATTAAGACACACTGCTTGCTTCTCCACTGCCTTGCACCTTGTTTTATGCATGTGTAGGATGGGCATCAAACGGTGTCAGTGCGAAACACCATAGGCAGTGGCAGAAGGATGGGTGAAAGTAATGCTCAAGACAATCACGGCTCTAATTGTTTCTTTCAGTAGTATCATGCTCGTACCTAAACGTAATAAATCTATGTTGTCTGCTAAACAAAACAGAAAGATTAATTTATTTCTTGGGATGCAGACATGATGGATCACATCTTGAGGCTTCTGATGCTGCAACAAGCTAGTGATTTATAGTTTGTCATCTACAAATAAGAGTTCCAAGTAGAGATGTTTATTACTCTTGCATAGTACCGTGGCAGTAAAGCAGCACCTGTGCACTGCGGTTGCACAGGTAAATGACTGCGAGTCTCAGCACAAATGAGCTGAAGATCTAACTCGTGACTCAAACTTTTTTATTGCCTTCAGACTGAGCTTGTTTTCTTTGACTGTATCACGCCAAAATCAAATTAGTGTCCTTATCTTACATGGTTCTAAAAGTTATTGACACAAACCCACATTTTTGCTTTGGGGTTTATTGTGTTGGGTTTTTTTTTTTTCATTTCCATGTTTAATGTGTTGGAAAATCTTTCTTTTCTAGTAAATGGGGAAAATGCTTTAGAAATTCAGGTTTCTGTAAGATCGAGTTTTCCTAACTCCGTTATCTGTAGCCTGTATCTTCAGATATGTGTGTGTTATCCTTTTTGACTGCCTTTTCCACAAATACCTGGGTGAAATAATTAAAGTTGATTTGTATTGCTGCACAACTTTCTGCAGCTACAAATTCAGACTTGAGTGTATTACTGAAAAATCAGAATATTTTATTGTTTTTCTTTGACTGACATCTTTTTAAAAATAAATTAACTCTTGCAGTATTTTGTTTCACTAAGTTTCAGTCTTCTTAAATCCCATGTGACTCATCATAATAATTTCAAAAGATTGTTAACATCTGGAAAAGGACACTCATCTCTCTCCATCCTTCAGTTAAAGCCTTCAGGTACCTCACAAAACATTTTGTAGTTTTGCATATAGTTCTTGATTTTCTTTATCTGTTCTTGGTCTTGTGTTCTTTTGTTTCTTAAGATCACATAAAAACTTTTAAGTTAAATCACAGTGGGTTCATGAAGGAAAAAGGTACAAGGAAAATCCTATATAGTGGAAGTGTTTTAAATGAGTGGTGTTTGATGGGAGTGAAATTTATTTCTACGATAGTAGGATAGCATATTGTTACTTTGATTTAATTTTGTATTCACAGCTTGCTACTATTCTTTATTCGGAGTAAATATTTAAAAGCCCACTGTAACAAAATGTTAACTTTTGCCTTGCATCAAGCATGAAATTAAATATTTTTCATGCCTAATAAAAGGAATCTGTATGTTCCTGTGGTTATATAATTGTTTGTCAGTGGAATCAGGTGTAATGAATTTATGACTAGGGAAAAAGCTAACATGATTTCTGGAAATACCAAATTTTCAGTTTCTATGAAGTGTCAGTTATTATTCTCATTTATTGAGTGGTAAATGAATTTCTTTGAGCTGTATGTACATTCACCCATGATTATTCAGATGGATTCCCACTCTTGAAAACCAATAGCTTGTTTTCTGCTCTTAGAGAGCAGCAAGAACTGAGGATTTAAAGCCAGATGACATTTTGTTTAAGGGAGACTTCCTGCATTCTCACTATTTACTCTTTTCAAAATGTCATTGTAAACAAGTGTCCGAGACTTCACCCTGAGACTTTTTAAAGGTTTTCTGTGGTTATCAGGAATTAATATTACCAAGAGATCAGTTACACTATCTTGTTGGAGAGGTAAAAGCCGGCACTTGTTTCTCATTTTGAAGGGAGGAGGTTGGGTAGGACTGTAGAGTTCACGCAAACAATGAGACAGAAAAGCTTAGTGTTACTTCTATTTTAACTAGGGCAGTGGTGTACACAAAGTAACTTGCAAACACTGAGCCTGCTTTTCCTCTGTATATGCTGCGAAGTAGGTAGTTTTTTTTCTTTTATGTCTTCGCCCCTCCGCCTTCCTGTGTTTACTGAGTAAGGATTATAACGTCATGTGAGTAAGAATCACAGAATGGTAGTGGTTAGAGATTGGCAACTCTGGAGGTTGTCGGGTCCCACTTCCTCTGCTCAAGTGGAGCTACCTGGAACCGGTTACCCAGGACCATGTCCAGACAGCTTCTGAATATCTTCAAGAATGGAGACTCCACAATTTCTCTTCAGGTATTTGTACACATTAATGGTATCCCCTCAAACCGCCTCTTCTCCAGGCTGAACAGTCCCAGGTCAATCAGCCTTTCCTCATAGGAGAGACTCTCCCATCCCTTCATCATCTCTGTGTCCCTTTGCTGGACTCTCTCCAGTATGTTCATGTGTCTCTTGTACTAGGGAACCCAGAACTGGACCAAGCTACTCCAGGTGTGACCTTACCAGTGCTGAGTACAGTGGAAGGATCACCTCTTTGGACATGCTGGCAGCACTCTTCAAAGGCCTTCTAATAGTCTCCTCACTTACTGCAGAAGGCCTTTTTCTCTCATAGTCTTTTGGCTTAAATCACGTAAAGCAAAGTTCTCTAATTCACAGATAATTTTGATTAATTCAGTTCTGGCTTTGAGGACTTCTAGGTTCTGATTTCAGATCAAAGCCATATAAAACCAGTTTTACTTTGGTGTACTCAAGCATAAAAACTCAACTGAATCACAGAAGTCCCTATGATCACACTTAGTAGCCCACAGTCTGGCTTTCCAACTTTCTGGGGAATACAGAGGGCATCTCAAGGAGAGCTGCTGCTTTGTGTCATGGAGAGAGTCTCCAATGAGGTTTATCAACCAAAGGATTTAGCTGGAAAATAAACTCCTTTGGAATAAGGCTTTATTTACGTTGACAACCCCAAAGTGCTACCAGTTTTTCTGGGCTAGATGATCTTCAGAGGTCCCTTCCAACCTCCACCATTCTGTGATTCTGTGTTAGGGATTCTGCCCAATGCTGATGTCTTCAGCAGTCTTTGGCAGGGCTTGTGAAAGGTGCAGGAGTGAGAATAACCAAAATGTCTACAGGCGAGCTGAGCAAAGTCAGGAAGCAGAGAATATCAGATTTACTGAGAGAAATTGAATTCAGAGTAGCTTTTAGAGTCTCAGTAGAGCGCTTTTCTGCAAAGAAGTGCTTATTCAAGTTCAATTTGAATTATTTTTGCAGGAAGCAAAACGTTTTGATAGCTAACAGTCATTTTATTAGCATTGATATATAACAACAGTTTGTGTCTCAAATATATACGAGAAAGGGAGTTTTAGATTTAATATATGAAAAAGACTTTTCAATAACATTTGGGACAGAACCAAGTGTCAGCATTTTGCAGTGATAAAAATTTACACAATTGCCATCTCTTGGGGACTGTTACAACTCTCAGAGTAGCACTGATTGTCACTAGTGAGAGGGAAAAAATCACTTTTCAAGATGTCTATTTTTTACTTGATACTCTTGAATAATTTTATGTACTGATTACTCAGTGGCTACGGCATATGCTACTGGTGTATGCATGTGCTCTGGTCATGTTTGTGCTCATGGTGCTGCTCTGAGCCTCCTGCAAGTTGTTTGGGCTTCCCTTTTTATTAGTTACTATTGGACTGAAAAGCTATAAAATGGAAGGGACCCGTGTTATGGCAAGGTGCAGAATACAAGCTGAATAGTGACAGTTTCTTGAAGAGGAAAGTCTGTAAAGTAACAGCACCTTCCTAATTTATTTATTAGCCTTCCTATAACCAAACTGCAACAAATAAGCAGGAACGTGGGAAGTAAGGATACTGTAGGTGAGAATGTAGAGTGACAGGTACAAAAGAAACCTAAGGAATAATAAAACAGGCAAAAATCAACTGTATAAAATGTACATCCAGGGATGCATGCAGGTTGGGAAACGAACAAGAGCAACAACTCTGCTTCTGGTCACAAAACCTACCAGTCAAGCTCCATTTACTACAGATGAAGGGGAGTGGTTATCCCCCTTCTCGCTCATTAGGCTGTATCTAGACTACTGCATGTAGCTTTGCACAGCACCCACCCCCAGTGCAAAAAAGCCACTTAGCAGGGTCTCCCAGGGTGGTTAGGGTGGGAGCCCTTGCTCTGTGGGGAGAGGCTGAGGGAGCAGGGCTGGTTCAGTCTGGAGCGGGCACAGCTTTGGGGGCACCTAGCAGCAGCCCTGCATGCGTGTGGCAAAGTTATTGAGGAGAACAACCAGCCTGGGCATGGGCAGAAGGCAACTTCCAAAAGCTGAAATAAGAGCTTCAGACTGCGAGGAACAAATTTTTCCTGATGAGGACAGCTCAGCAGTGGGTAGGGTGTCTTCACTTTGCTACATTTTACTCAGCAAAAGTTGGAGTAGCAGCAGTTTGTCACATTTCTACCTTGGTAATCCAAGGAGAGTCAGGTACGATTGAAATGCACCCAGCCAGTCCTTTCTTCATGTGTGTGTCAAACATGCAGTGTGAAGCCTCGTGGGCTCTGAGCGGTAACATCACAAATGCTTTATGCTTTCTGTTACTTTCTTACTCATATATGGAGTTGACAGGTTATGTAATGCTGGTCTTTCTGAGGCCATGTCATTTCCTTTTGCAAATCCAGTGGTGTCCTGGCCTCTGTTAATACCTACGCTAGTAGAGATCCATGGAAGCTGATTCAGCATAGGGCTCCCTGCAATTATAATTTGGTTACTAAAGCTGATCTTTCTATTTTGTTAACTGTAACTGTAGAGTGCAGGAATTCATTTGGCTCAAATAATACCTGAATCTGCATATCCAGAGATTTTACTACTCACAATAAAATATTTTGATTTTGAGGTAAGAGACACCTATATTCCGGTTTTGGAAACAGTACCTTGATCATGCACTTCACACACTTGGCATGTTGTAAATTATTTAAACAGTTCTATTTTAACATTAGAAATGTGACAGTTCTAACTACAACAAAACTTCAGTACAGACAGACTCTGTCAGTCTGGCTTTAAGCCTCTGCCTAAGGCTTCCATTTAAGAGCTTATGATGTTTCAGCTCAATTTATAGAAGCTCTGTAGGGGATTCAAAATAAGAGTTTATAGGATGGAGATCACAGACTGCTCCAACCACATCCAGTCCTCCCACAGTACTTCTTGCTCTTAAGTATAAATTCAATTTCATTTCCTCTTTTCAGAGAAATAGACTTCAGAAACAGCTTCTACCTAGCTTATAAATAACAAATAAAATTTGCTGCTGCTCTGGACATACTGATGAATCCGCCTGAGATGTTTTGGGTTACACCAGCCAGGGAGCCAGAATATGTGATCAGGGTTCATCTGTTCCCTTTAGGAAAAAGTCGGTGTAACAGAATGCTGATTCAATTAATCTCCAAAAGATGGCACACTGCTTCACTGGTGAGTAATTTTCTATATATTGTAATGTATTTCTCTACAGTACAACATCAGTTGCTGCAGACCTATGCCTTGAAGTCCACATTAGTTTGAATCAGCCTTAGGATATTTTCTTGGGCTGTATTATTTTTCCTTGATCACTTCTTGGAGAGATTTAGTTTCTAACTGTCTGTTTGACAATAGAGTTAGATGTTTGATACTGTGAAAAAAGCAGACATGTGGAATATTTCAACCCTTACTTTATATCATTTGCATTTGACTCTGTTTTTCCTGATTTGTTGGAAGAATTTATTCTGTATTTTTCCACTCCTTGTGGCTGTCTTTAAGTCGTGTCTTATGTGTGATAACTGTTGCCGTACTCTGTCTAGAATTACATATAGGTGTGTATTGTTTCTAAAGAGATTTGCAGTGGTTCACACATCATTTCTTTTATAAGTCTGTTTTGAGATTTAGACTGAGTTTATATTTTTGGTATGAGAGCTTATCCATGCACAGGTACTTTACATATACACTGTACTTAGTTTAGGAAAAAGGGACCTAGGGGCCAGGTTATGATATTCAGCTTTTTACTGTACTGAAACAAAAGAAATGTAACACACAGTAAGATCACTGATCTACCTGTGAGATGATCTCTTCATTAAGCTAGAACACATGGCTGAGGAGACAAAAAGTGGGGCACAGGGGAGGCTGAAGAGCTCAAGCTCCAGTGAACATGGTGGGGAAAAAAGAGTGAAGAGCTTTTTCGGGCCTCTTTCTTCCACGCTGTGTGGACACCCCTGGAGATGAAAGAATTTTGTTAGATCTTCAATAATTCTGGCTTCAACATTTCCGTCGTGTATCTGGGAAATGCAATATAAAGGTTTTGAACGACAGAAACAGTTGATGATGTAATGAGAATGTTAGAAGACTCAGTAAAAAGTGAACCCAAATTTTGTGTAATAAAAGTGCTTTAAAAACTATTCCCCCAAAGAATTTGAAAATCTGTGAGCATGTTTTGGCTTCGCATGGTTAAATGTGTAAGCTGTTCTGTTTTCAATGCACAATCACCTAAGAGTGTTAGGCGTAGTAGATATTATTTTATTTTTTTGCTAGGTAAAGCTTGATGCAAATGTGGATTATATGTTTGAATCAACATCTAAAATCAGTATGTTGCAGGAGTTTGACATATCATTCTCTTTTGTTCATCCATCTTGATGTTTTGGTTGGTGGCTGAAGAGGCTTTCAGTCAGAACATAAGCATGGATACGTACCTTACTGAGTTGGATGGGCATACAAGTGTCTTCACTTTGTTAGGACTGCTGTCAGGTTGAGCATGGTTTTGAACAGCTTCTGCAATTGTAGCAAAATGTGGACCAACTTTTGGTCTGTGGTTTTTTTTTTAAATTTTTTCTTACCTGCATGGTTGGACAGAGCAAAGATGATCTTCAGTTTCTAAGATGTTAGCAGTTTGCCTGATAGAGAGGAAAATACAATATGTCATATTGGGCCATGTAAAGACCTCTGCATAATCATCTTTGGATAGTAAAATGCCATATTTCTTATGTGAGAAAAGCCTCATGGTGTTAGGTCACCTCACACTTTGTTTTCCAAATTTGCAGATGAAGAGCATGAACACCGCACAGACTTTGTCTGCTTCCAAATTATCCTGACAAGGTAAATCTGGTGCTGTACTTTAAGTCATCTGGAATATTTATGTGTGAGTAAGAGCAACTGAGTTGTATTCATTTGTGACTGAATTATCTAGTTATTGATTTAATATGCTTTGGCAAGTGACATGGTATATACCTGTTGGTCATCTCTGTCACTGCTGACTGATTCAGTTTTGGCTTTCTAATGGAAACTAAACCCCTGGCTGGCAAAGGCTGGAAAATATTTTCCATTGCTACCTCTAAGTTGCTGCTAACTCTGATGTGACGCTTGCCATTGGCTGCATTCTTGCCATGCAGCCACAAGCCACAGCAGTGCAGTTGATGTCACAAGTTTCACTTGTCTGGCAAAGTTTAGGAGTTTAGAAACTTCAGAATTTCCTTCTGAGTGAAAGGTTGCGCTTCTGACTGGCTATGTACTGCATGGCTGCTGCGTCTACCTGGCCCTCGTCCAACAAAGTGCAATTCTTTCGAATACGCAAGGAGACACAGTACGTGCCTTAGGGCTACCTGCAGTTTGTCTGTCTCTGGATAAATTCTTCGGGAACACTCCCTGTGAAGCTGGGTGTTTTTCCTTCTGGCCTGTAAGGTTGGATGATAAAATTCATACAAAACACTGAGTGGATGTACTATCTTAAACTAGTGTTGTGTGATATTTGTTCAGCTACTCCATAGGACTCTTGTACTTTGTTTTTAAGCAAGAAGTTAAAAGGGGCAGCCCCCCACCGTGTTTGTGCAAGCAGCACAGAGGAAGAGCATTCAGAGAACAGTGATTCCAGCCATTAGCCAGAGATAAAACTTTCCTGTTGTGCTTTCCCACATCAACTTAAGATAAATAAACTTTAGGGTTTTTTAAGCTGGTACTTTTTTTCATGTTTTGCAATATTTTAGCTTCTTTAAATACAGTACCATGTTCTGTGGTATTGTGTTTAAAGGCTGACTTAGAGAAGCTGAGATACCACACTTCTGGTTCCTGTACCAGTGCTTTTCTGCAAGTTCTCTGAATGCTGAAAAAGCTTTCTTTAGAGAGAACGACCTGCCCTCAGTCGTTGTATTTGGCTTTCCCAAAGGCTATTAAGCTGCTAATACCACACTGAGAGACCATTTCACTGTACGTTACTGCACCCATGTTGCTCTTCTTTTGAATATGGGAAGGCTGCCGCATCCCAGAAGTACTAAAGTCTTAAACAAAACGGTGTGTTAGGGGAGTGATACTAAGCCTGTCTTAGTTTGAATAGCACTGATTCTGTATTGAGTTCCAGTTTTAACAATTGCCCTTGCATGTTTCAAATTACCACAAAACAGCCATATAAAAGGAATTTTAAAGGTTATTATTGCGAGTACCTGTTTTTAAGGAGGCAAGATGTTTTTTAGGAAAATAAGGTGTTCGGGACAGGTGTTTTTTGCAGGAAAAGGTTGAACTTTTCCTTAGTTTTAGAAGTTTTAGATATTTAATTCAAATAGCTGGCATTCTACAAATGAAGCAAAGAGGATTTTTAATATTATAAATGTAATTTAAAAAATGTGAGGTGTTTGTATTTTAAGTACAGAGAGGTTGAAAGCTTTTTGTTCAAGGTATATGTTCTACCTAAAGCACAGTTGGATTAGTAACTGGTGGGCATGTAATAACAATCTCAAGTAAGTTTTGACTGTTTCATGTAAATATTTAATTCTGATTTTGTTCTTCAGCTGTGATGAAGATATGAGGGAGCTGAGCAGCAATTACTGTGGTTGACATAAAATTAATCATTAATGTAGGAGAAGCAAAATGAAAATAGAGCATTCAGCACTTTCTCTCTGGACTTACAGATCCTCTTCTTTTTCTACTATTCTTGTTTAACTACGTTCCTCTTTACAGTGCCAGATTTTCCACTGACTTGGAACACCAGGCATGAGCTATAGAGTTGCTGCTCGCTGGTGAGGGCTGCAGCACTCATAAAAGAATTCAGCTTGGCTTTTAGAGGACTGTGAAATTAACCTTTTTTTTTTGCCTCTGGCAAGAGAGACAAAGTGAACAAGTGTGGTTTTCTGCTTCTGAAATAAATGTAGCTTTTCTTTGTAATAATATCTGTCTAGGACAGTTATTTTTGACCTTATTGATATATGGAACTAGGAAGAATGAAATTCTCCACTGAGAGCATTTCAAAATTTTTATTTATGTTGGTGGTTGAACACACACAGGTAACTTGCCTCTGAGGGGGACCCCTTACTGCCTGTGCATATGTGTGGAAGTGGAGCTCATTTTCAGCGAACCTAAATGACAAAATATTTCATAGAATCATGGAACAGTTTTGCCTGGAAGAAACCTCTCAGATCATCAAGTCCAACCTTTTCCTAGCCTTAGCAACACCACTAAACCATGTCCCTCAGCACATCTACCCGTCTCTTAAACACCTCCAGGGATGGCGACTTAATCACCTCCCTGGGCAGGCGGTTCCCATGCCTGAAAACCCTCTCAGTAAAGGAGTTCTTCCTAATATCCAACCTGAACCTCCCCTGGCGCAACTTAAGGCTGTTTCCCCTTGTCCTGTCACTCACCACTAGGGAGAACAGACCAACCCCTGCCTCTCTACTGTAAAGTCTCCCCTCAGTCTCCTCTTCTCCGGGCTGAACAGCCCCAGATCCCTCAGCTGTTCCTCATAGGACACGTGCTTCAAATCCTTTACCAGCTTGGCAGCCCGCCTCTGTACCCTCTCCAGCACCTCAATGTCCCTCTTGTAGTGGGGGGTCCAAAAGTGGACACAGCACTCGAGGAGCAGCCTCGCCACAGCTGAGTACAGGGGAAACTTGATCAGGAGAGAGATGGTGAACAAGCACCTATTTTTGTGAACTCTTCATCTTCACAGAATCTGTCCTGTGACACTGCATGAGTTTAGTCTTCTCAAACCCTTTATTTTTTTCCTACTTGTATTTGAGCACCTCTTCCTGCACAGTGGAACCATATTCTTAGGTGCCAAAATTTTAGGATATTTGAAGAAGATGTGTTATTGGTTATTTCTTTCTTTCTGGGATGCAGGACATGAATTATGTCAGACTTATTTAAATTGGGAGAAAGGGAGGAGCCATAACTAATAGGAGGAAAACTGTTTTCCTCTCTGCTTTATCACCTGAGCTACACTGGTTTGCTAGACAGTTCCTTGCTTCATGTTGGTATTTGGGCAGAGATTTCTGAGAAGTGAGAAAGATAGGGATAATATAGAATGGAGCAAATAAAATCTTGAACATTTTTGAACCACAACTCGACCTAGGTGCAATGCCAGGGAGTGTTGCCAAGGGAGAACTCACAAGTCTATAAATTGTTTTTAATCACTGCTAAATTAGTTTGTAGGAAATTTGGATCTGCGTTACCCGCACACATAAGGCCCCACAAGTTCATTGATGCAGAGCAGCTTCTGCAGGCTAAGCAGCTGAAATTCAGAAGAGAAACAATGACATGAAGATTTTCTTATTTTGTTTCCAGATGACACACTGAGGGCATGGACAGGGATAAATATATAATCCTGAAGAGCAATGAAAACAACTAACCTGACAAACTGATTAAAAATACTAATTTTTGCTTCTGAAGCCTTGCAAAAGGCTATAACTTAGTAAGAAAACTGATAAAATATTGCTATGTATTTGTTTCTTATAAGATAATGGTAAAAAAATACTGCTTCCAAGATACATACAGTGTCACAGCTTCTGTGCCAGGAAGTAGCTTGTTTCAGGGACTTAAATATCACTACCTAGCTAGGAAGAGTAAAGATATATGGGAGGCTTCCCTGGTACATACCTTCCATCTTTAAAAAAGGGCAGGGTTGTTTCTACTTAGATACACATACACAACGTTGGTTTTCTTGTTGGAGGAATAATTCCCCCCTCCATCATCTTGGAAGGAATTGTCGGGAAAATAAATGAGCCTCTATCCTGTTTTCATTCTAAGATATTGTCCTGGGTTTAGCTAAAACCCCAGTTCTGTTAAGTGATTTTTACTTTCCAGTTTAGTCTCTTCTAAAAGGCTGCACTTTCTGAAGTCAGCAGCATGTTTTTGCAGACAGTGTGTGCTACTGGCAGTGATATCACCTGATGTTTACAGTTACTACCTGGGACTGGGGTGCAGCTCCCGAATCCAGCTCCCTGTACCCAGCTGCCACCACCACTGAGCCTGGGGCTTCCCCAGTGCCTCCTGTTCTGCAGCACCAGTGGGGATTGCTATCAGGTGAGTGAGCTGAGTTTGATATCGAGCTACTATTTATAGTTGTATATGGTTCTTTATTTTTATAATTTTTATCATTTCACTATTATTTCCATTATTGTTTCATTAAAGCTGTTCTAGTTTTTCTTCTCTAACCCATAAGTCTCTCTGCCTCATTCCCTTTTCCTTCCCGTTTGGGGGAGGGAAGAAGGGGTTAGAGAGCATCTCTCCATGTTAGTGGCCAGCCCAGCCCTAACCCGCAACAGATATGAGATACTAAACAATTAGGTATGCAAAACTTGTTTCTTTTATTCAGCTCAACAGCATGCTGGTCTGCCAGCAGCTCTGCTAATTCAAATGGACTTGTTTCTGAATAATGTTAGAAGAGTTAGAGCATATTTAGAAGGTCATGTTTGATTCTGATGAGGCTACAGCTGCAGGAAGGTGTTCAAAACATGTACGAGTTGCAGAACAAGGCCTTATTACAAATGGTCAATTATGCAAATGTGAATGTAGTCTTCCGTGTCTGGAGAAGTCTTCTTCAGTAGTGAAACTATACGTTTTAGTATTATACCAACTTAGATCAAGAGCATTTCACCTATTGTCTGCTTGAGTAATGGGCTACTCTTGTATTTACTTCAAAATTATATTCTATGGCTTTCTACATAAAATTATGGTTTTTTTCTAGGTTATCTTTTATCGGCCTTTTACAAATAGCTCATGAGTGTTACCCTAGAGCATAAGACCAGTGGTACAGGACATAAAAAACTCATTGCTTCTCACTGAAATGAAAGTATCTCTAGAGAGGAAGATGAAGGGTTTGTGCTAAATTGGACACCAATGCTTTTTTTCATAGGAATAAAGTTGTCTCAGCCAATTGAATGTGCTAGCAGAATTTTAAATGTGCGGTCAAATGATCACATTCCTTGACTGAATAATATCATTGATGTTAGTGTATCTTTTGCAAAATAAAGAATGTGATGGGGTCTGTGATGACAGTAACTCAGGAACCCTGCATCTTTCCCAAAGGCCTTGGTGTTTTTCTTGTTTGTGTGTTAAGTCACGTAACAGGGTCACTGGCCTAACTGTAGTTCTGGCCTAATCCAGATAGACACCTGTGCATGTTATTAATTTTAAGCACAAAAATGTTTTTGTTCTTATGTATAGAAGCATTGAAGCTCTGCAGAAAATAAATGTCAGCAATTGAATATGTACTACTGTTTCCCCAACTGGAAATGTTCTTCTGAGATCTCATTGTTCATTAAAGTCAAAACACTAGCAAGTCTGTCCTGGGAAATTGTATAATATCAGATGTAGGGCATTCTGTAGATGGTGGCACTGAAAACAGACTCTATAGTGTGGCTGCTTGAAATTTGCTGGATAACCATGGTGTGATACGATGCCTGAGAGGTGGTAATAAATTGCTGTTTTCCTTACCTTATGTCTGCGTCCATTCCTGGGGCAATCTAAAGGCATACCTCTTTTGGAACTAGATTTGATCAATGCCTGCAGTACTGATTTTGGCTCACGGACTGCATTGGCCAGACTGTGTGGTTCGTGGTCTTCAATAAAACTGAGCCAGAAGATGTCAGTACTGTGCTGCTGTTTTACCACCATCGCTTGGTGCAGTCAACAGCTGTGAAAAAAAAAAGCTGTCTACTACATGTGACTACCGAAAATGGAAGTGAACACCAAATCAGTATTCGATCCAAAATATCAGATTATCTAGAGGGATAACTTGTCAAGGCTTTTTTTTTTTTTTTTTTTTTTTTCTGTGAGCATCTGAATCATAAGGTCAGAATCATCACTGCAATTACCTGGAGATTCTGAATGTAAAGATATATGGGTATACGTTGTACTCCCCGTTACAGGGAAATGTCTGACATAGAGCAGTAGATGCTGTGGAAAAGGCAAAATCACATTTGAAGCACTCCGTCGAAGGAAGAAACACGTAGACTAATATATAAAAATACATATAAGTAGAAAAACATGGATTAGCCACAAGTATTGAATTCATGAATCTGATGAAACTGTGTTTAGCTCTTTCTCATCAGCACTTCTGTGAAGTGTCTGCTCCAGATTTCAACATATGGTTGAGTTGTCATTTGAAAGTGGCTCTTGTAAAAGAAAGTGTCCAAATATCCTTGTACTTCATGGTATACAACTCCTTAACAATTATATTTATGTACAATTAACATATGTTACCAAATTATGATAAGTAAAAACTTGGATGTCTGTTCTTTTTCAGCTGTATGATTCCTATGAAAATGGGGCGAGTTTTGTTTATGACTGTAACAGCTGGTACTGCATGATATCTGATGGCCAAAGATATTAATTCAGTTCTTCTCTTTTTGAAGCTGATGTGTCAGAGAAGAGCTTGTGGAAAAAGTTAGATTGATAAACAAGCTTCTGTAATATATTGAAGAGTATCCCTGGGTGCAGCCATAATACAACTGTATAACAAATAACACTCGCCTTGCTGTTAAGGGAAAAGTATTGGGAATAGCAGCTCATTACTTCACAGCTCTTAAAAAAACCCCAAACAAACAAAAACTAAAAACAAAACCAACCAAACAAAAACCCAACCACTCATCACTTCTGCTCAGAGATAAAAGTAAAGGCTTTTAAGGAAAGCTGGGCAAGCTCTTTATTTAAGAATTTGTTGCCTGATTGCAGAATGCCCTGCTTGACTGAGAGAATGAACTTTAATGAAGTGTGGAGAAACTTGGAAGTGCAGCATTCGGGGGGTGTGTGTGTGTTTGCTTGGAAGTGGGAACTGGACATCGTCAGGAAGAATGTCTCTGTTCTCTGCCCTCTTTTTGGGTAATGAATTGTGTGCTGAATAACAGCAGCTGGTTCTTCATGAAAATTATGACACTTTCAGATTAATAAATATTGACTTAATTTTACTTCTGCCTTAGGCAGTCCTATGATGCTTGTTTGCTATCTCTTTGGCTAACAGAAGTTGGTAGTGAAAGTACTGACACATAAGTTCCTGAGTCTGTCAGGAGCCTGGTGAGATATTCTGTTGGATGAGCCTTCCCAAGAGTGAAGGCCTCTGACTGTGGGAAGCATTGATGTTTTCAGTGCTCTGGCAGGATTGGTTTGTTTTTAGTGTTGTGTTGTTTTGTTTTTTTTTTTTTTAAACTGTGGTGGTTTTGGTTGTGTTTTTTTTTTGCAAACTGAGTGATAAACTCTCTTAATCCCGACTGGATGAGGACTGTCATTCCTACTACAATAAACTTTCTCTTGAGGAGTCTTTGCCTATTATGAAAGGATCAGATTGATCTGTAATATTACTGTCTCTGCAGCTATATATGAAAAAGGCACCAGACATTCAAATTACATGTTTTTTTTGTCACTTAAGTAGCAATGGGACAGTCCTTTCCTTCACCACCCCTCAGGTGCTGAACTCAAAACATTCTGCGCCTGTTGATTTTCTCTGCATCTTGACTTTCTCTGACTTGAACTTTGGTTATTTCTACAAGGTTTACCTTTGTTTTATAACTCTTCTTTCCAGGATCTGCCCTAAGATGAAGAACTTACTCTAGTTCCTCTGGGAGGTCAACAGTAGGTCCTGTGCATAGCAACTTGATTCCATGAAAGCTCAGAGTCACATCCTACCTGTTGTCCCTGGAAATATATGAGTTGGTATGTCAAAAATAGTTGGCAAAATACTGGTTGTAGTACCATTCTTTGTTTACCTCACACACAAGGCAGCATGCTTCCAGTCAGCTGCAGAGGGTTTTGAATACCAGTCTTCATCTCTTTAGATGAGTAAATAATGAATTATTGCATAGAGGTGAGGGACGATTGTTTCTTGTTCAAGTGGACCTCTTGCACATTGCTGTGAATGAGGCCAGGGAGCAAGATAAAATGTCACCTGATTTTTGGTTAGCCATTGGATATGCAGCAAATGCCAGAGAGCAGGGTGGTTGTGTGTAATAATCAATAACATCTTGAGAGCATGAACTGAAACTCTGGCTTCCTTTTTAAAGGTCGTTTGATCTTGAGGCTGAAGAACTGGTCTCCTGCTTGCTCATTACTTTCCAGATGAAGACATTTCTTTCTTCAGAGGGCTGATGAGTGATTTTCTCCAAGTAGAGTGCTGCCAGAACATTTCCTTAATCAACTGAAGGGCAGGAAGAAATCTGCGAAGCAACCCCAAGGGTTCTCAGGATAGAACAGGAGTTGCTGTGACTGCTAGGTGTGCATTACTTTCTAATGAGACAAGAAATACATTGGAAGGTGAGATTTTTACAAGAAGTAAATTGACCTAGTGGACAGGAAGGGAGAGGGTTACATTTTCATAAATAAATTTCTAACAGTAAATGTGTTCACTTCATGGAAGTGAAGAGGAAGTGTGAACCAATACTGTGTTAAATAGGATAAATGTTACTTGGATGCCAATGCAAACGCAAGGTGTTTTTTTTTTTTTAATACTCCACTGAAACACTGGATTAATGTTTAATCCTGATGACTAAACCATTAATACATATATTTCTTACTATATTGGATAAATGAGCTTTTCAGGCAATTTTATTATTCCCTTAGGGCATGATTTCCACTTGCCTTAAGTATTGCTGAAATACGATGAGAAGTATCCTAGTAGCTATTTTTAAGATATGGTACCTCTGTCACTAGACAAAAAGTTTAGTTTGATTTCTTTGTTTTTAATTAATGAAAAGGAGGTTTTTTGTTTGACAGAATCAGATGATATTCTTTGGGGATATGAAGTATTTGATATCATACTAGGCAGAGTAGAACAGATAGGCTGAATTTAGAAGGTGCAGAAGATCTTTTAGTTTCTGCAAGTTTTTCCATGTCCTCTGTTTTGTTGGCTCTTCAAATAATTAAATTCCTGTTTTATCAAAATAGGAATGACCTGTCATGGTTTAACTGCAGCCAGCAACTAAGCCCCAGGTACTCACAAGTACTCACTCACTCCCGCCTGGTGGAATAGGGAACAGAATCAGAAAAGTAAAAGTGAGAAAACTCATGGGTTGAGGTAAAGACAGTATGATAAGTTAAGCAAAAACCTCACATGCAAGCAAAGCAGACCAAGGAATTAATTCACCACTTCCCATGGGCAGGCATGTGTTCAGCCATCTTCAGGAAAGCAGAGCTCCGTCACACCTAGCAGTGGCTTGGGAAGGCAAACGCCATCACTCCAAACATCTCCCTCGTCCTTCTTCTTCTACAATTTGGTAGGTGCAGTTAACAGAAACTTCTAGAATGGACAAGTCGATGGTGCAGGCTGCTCTCCATATTCTGTGTGATAGCTCATGATGAGAACATGTGCTACTAATGCACAGCTAACACTGGAGGACACAATCTGACTATTGATAACATATCTGAAGTAAAAAAAAATTCTTTTTAATTCAGCTCCATAGCTTAAGCTACAATGGCTGGATGCATTTTCCAGTACTGTTTATGTAAAGTGGTTTGGGTTTTTTTACCTGGCATAAGATGTTGCTGTTTCTTTCACTTGTTTGTGTGACAGCTATCACAACTATCATTTACATTGCTCTAATTCATGAGCACACCAGAATGTGAGTCCTTTGCTGGGAAGTGCCTTGGTTTTCTTCATACATACTGGAATCTTGACTTGTGTAGAATCATTCCTAGCACTTGACAACGTGAAAAAATAGCTTTTCTAGCTTTATCTAAAACATAACGTTGGGCAACCATATTTAAAAATAGAGACCATAAATCATTGAGTTTTAGAATAAAGTTGGAAGGGACCAGCAAAGCATGCTTGAAACAAAGAATTTTCACTACATTTTGAATTTTAGGTAGTTTTTCTATTCTCCAAAGAGCACTGTGTTAACAAACTGGAAGAATACCATGCAATTGGAACTGCAGTGATGTATCAGAGCTATATGATCACTGTCCTTAGCAAACTGATACTGGGGAGAATCACGTTCAAAATTTGTTTATGCTTTGTGGGCTGACTGTGGTTAGGACCTGATTAAAGGACATGGGGTTTCACAGTTACTGGTGGCTGCTGATTAAATAGAAATGAAGCACTATGCTGTCAGACAGGCTCTTCATCAGCATTTGATGTTCTAGTTTAGGATTTGATGTTCTGGTTTTCAGTTTATGTCACTGCTCATGAAATTTAGTGTTATGTTTTGGGATTTTCCCTCTGTGCCTGGCATATACCTGTGTGCTTATATACTGTTACTTTTATGCACAGTCTTGTTGAAGGATTGTTATGTAAAACAGATGCAAATTCTGAGATCTTGAGTTAGGATGGATCTGAGCAGAATTAATAGGCAATACAGAGACAGCATGAAGAGTAGAGATTTTAATAAATAGAAATGGAAACAGAAGTCCAGTGGTTGGATATTGGGATTTTGGATTTGGAATACTCTTGCTCAGCCTCAGTTTTTAGTGTAGTTTTCCCTGCCTCTGGCAAAGAGACCCTGTTTGAACTTCAACTTTTGACAGGCCAGGCCAAAATTTCAGCACTTAAGCAAGTTTATAAAATCTGCCCAGTGTCAGTGTAGGATAAAACCTTACTTTAAGGACTGCCATGAGACCAAATGGCTTTTAAACAGTTTTCAAGAGTCACTGTAGTAAGCATAATATTAAATAAATACTTGCTTTCATAAAATGTGTGACTTGACAGGAATGTTGATACGAGCTTTGACTTAATCTTGTGTAAAAATCATAAGCCAAGAAGTTTAAAAACAGAGAAATATTCTTGACATTTTGAGAATAAGCTCTTTTCCTTTTTTTTTTTCTCGAGTCAGCTGTACTCATTTTGCTTTTAATTGCATTTTCCCTAAATGAAACAGCCCACTTTTCAGTCTCGATTTGAAAGAATACAAATAGTGATTCCAGCAAATGAGATGTGTAGATGTGTGAATTAGACACAAAATGACAACAGACATTTGGTCTTCTCTGCATTTGCAGTTGTCATTGCCAAGGGAGTAAGCATCGACATTTAGCAGGGGACATTCAGCGTTGGCCTTGGTGTGTTACAGGATGCCCCTATGGCAGTATCCCAATGAGGCAGATAGAATGAGAAGTGTAAAGCAAATAACTTTTTTTTTTTTTGCCTGGGTGGTTTCATGATGACAACACTTCGAAATAGCATAATCTAAGGCAAGTAAATTAACTGCTAGCGACAGATCTTCCGGGCTGAGAGTTTTCAGCGGAGGGATCATAGAGAGGAAGGATGCCCCAGCAGCTAGAGCGCTGGTATGAGTCTTGGACACTAAGGTTTGTTAAGCTTCTTTTTCTTAGAGAAATTTATTCTTAAATTGTTCTTTCCTCGCTACTTCTTCTGTTTGAAGGGTGTTGAAAACAAAGCTGAAAGACCTGTGAAAGCCCTGTTGACACTTCTACAACCAAAATTTGATTTCTAATGCTAGTGTTCTGGTGAAGTTCAGAACGTGGTGTAGCAACTTGCACAAGGTTCATTGGTGGACATTTTGGGCAAAAGTTATCTTGCAGCGTTTATACAAGGGAATGTTGCCACCTATCATAAAATAGAATCATAGAATCCTATCAGCTGGAAAAGACCTGGAAGATCATGGAGTCCAGCCTTTGTCCCAGCCCTATCACCCTACTAAACTCTGTCCCCCAACGCAACATCCACCCATCTCTTAAACACCTTCAGGGACCAATGGCTGACAACCCTTTCAGTAAGGAAATTCTTCCTAATATCTAACCTGAACCTCCTTCGGCACAATTTAAATCCATTTCCCCTCATCCTATCACTCACCACGAGGGAGAACAGACCAACCCCCGTCTCTCTACAACCTCCCTTTAGGTGTTTGTAGAGAGCGGTGAGGTTTCCCCTCAGTCTCCTCTTCTCTAGGCTAAACAGCCCCAGATCCCTCAGCCTTTCCTCATGTGACTTGTGTTCTAAGCCCTTTACCAGCTTAGTAGCCTGCCCCTGTACCCTCTCCAGCACCTCAATGTCCCTCTTGTAGTGAGGGGCCCAAAACACTCTCTAGATACAGAAGTAGCTTGAAATCAGGCTAAAGAGGGAGAGGTCATACCATCTTGGACAAATCTGGTGATTTCAGATTCACTACCTTGAGTGGTGAGCAGGATCATACTGTCCCACTGGTCTTTCAGACTAGTGCTGGGGCAATGCTAAGTTCCAACAAACCTGCAAATGCTGCCTTGTGTTCAGTCTTGTACCAGATCAAGATATATTGCACTGCCTTACCTTGAGCTTCACTTCAAAACAGTAAAGCAAAAATGAGGTTGTTTTCTGAAAGTGAATCTTTGTTTAAAAGGAAGAGAAATGTAAAGTTTGGGAGGCCTGGGTTTTATGCTTTTGTGCAGGATATTATTTTCACTGTCTCTCCACTGCAAGACCAGTGTGCCTCCTAGTAGGGTCTGGCATGCCACCACCTTTATTGCCTGGAATACCTGTGATTCCACCTGACATACCTGTTGAGTATATGTATTCTTTATTTGCTGGCAAGCAAGGGAGGCATTCTTCATATTAGCCATGCTGATGAATTGGCTGAAGGATGTTGGAAGAATATGAAATTTACTTTAAAGAACAGTTAAGTGGTGAACTGCCTTTGACCTTGGGATTTCCTTAGTGTTGATTGAATCTGTCACCCATTATATGACTATAGAATCTGTTTTGCTGAATACATTTGTCATTTAATTGTTACTTTAAAAAAGAAAAACCTGTCACTTAAATGGAATTATTCTTGAATGCAGCTCAGCTCAAGTAGAGATTGTCTCTGCAGCTCAGCTTTCTCATTCAGAGTATATATATGAAAACATCAGTCATCATCTTCAGTGAGGTTTTTGTCAGATGTTTTTAATGTGTAATAATGAATGAATGTTACAGAGAAAGCAAGAGGGTTGTATTCCCATTGTTGTCCTACTGCACGGTGTGGGCCATGTGTTGCATCATCCGGTCCCTGCCCTAAGTACATGCATAGTTAAGAGTTACTTAACGTTACCCCTTTACTTTTTTTCTGGCACAGAATCACAGAATGTTCAGAGTTGGAAGGGACCTCGAATGATCATCTAGTCCAACACCCCTGCCAGAGCAGAATCACCTACAGTAGTTCACGCAGAAGCACATAGTAAAGATATTCATCTGTTCAGGAACAGTATCTTATCTTTATTTCAAAAATGTGCTTGATGACTATTTTTCTTTTTAAAGCTCAACAGTCTATTTACCTTGTATCTGATCTAAATTATAGTGGTTTTGCTTATTTGAATGTAAATCTTAGGCTTTTGTGCCTAAGTTTATGATTTGCCTACTTTTGTGTATTTTTAGTCCTTATAGGTGCACAGGTTGAGACTTCTACCTGTGGATTTCAATAGATTTTAATGAGTGGTGATCCGACAACAGACCTTTAATGAATGTTTCCAATCTGTTCATTTCTATTACAGAAAACGGAAAGCTTTATCAGCCCTGGAATGGTAAGATCCCTTGCAAATCATGTTCTCCCCCCTAGTATGCAGCCGTATCTCTTGATGTGGACTTGTTTCAGAGGATTATTTAGACTTCCATTAACATTGGTAAGTTATTTTATCCATTAATGCTGACTTGTAATCTGGTTTTGAAATTTTTTTTCAATGTTATGTTCATTGCCTTCTTTCTGTTTCCTTTGGTAGGTCCGGTTCTCAAACGTCAGAAGTTCTTGGCCTAACATCTAAGTATACTCACAAGCTTTTAAAGACCGTATTAAATAATTTAAGGAATAATGTTTTTTAAGTGCTCTGAAACTTGACCTTACCTTACTTGTTCAAAGTGAACAAGCTTGAAGTGTTTGAAGTGTTAAACCACTGCATTTGTAATAATGATATGGGGAAAGAAAGGAATTGTATCTAATTTAATAGAAAGACCAGAGAAGACTTGGATGTAGCCTTGTTCTAGAGAGATATGTTAAATGAGACCTTTATAGCTGAACTAAGACAGTAAATACATGCCTGCCTTTGCTGAGTTTCATAGCCACCTGTGGCTGTTAAGATACCTGGGGGGCTCCTCCTAGAGTCAGAGGGAATAGTGCTACACAGTGGAACCTTCCCTTCTTGGTTTGTTCTGTATCTCCCCAGAGCTGGAATGAATTGAATATGGTAAATACAAATTAGTGTGGCTTCCTGATGCAGATAATTTCTTGGCTAAGACTTGGAAGATACCTGGCCCATCTCTTGCTGAAATGTTTGAGAATGAGCATGGTGCTATTCTGGGAGCAGAACTGTAACTGGACAGATTCTGTTCTGACTCACTCAAAACCATTTAAACAGCAAGGATCACATCCTGTTGAGTGAACGTGGGGTGAATCTGGCGACTGTTGAAGAGAGCCTGTGGATTCAATATGCAAGAAAAGAGCGTGCTATTAAGCAATTGCTATACTGGTGACTGTTTCAGCAGTTGTAATTTAATGAAAGGAAGTGTGTGTGAGCATATGCACATGATGTAGAGATGCATAATTTGTGCGTAGTCTGATACAGAGATGTGGGTTATAGTTTGCCTGTGGCTGACCGAAGATCTTTTGGATGAAAGATGATCTGCTAATGTGCTGGTAAGTATATTATTAAGCAGCAGAGCAGCTATTATGAATTTTGTCAACAGATTACAGTGCTTGGTTTATGGATCCTTTTTTGCCTTCTCGTGACTTGTCAAAATGCTTCGAACAGAGTATCAGTGTTTCAAATCTACAATACCTGCAGAAGGCACTGCAAGTAAAATTAATCTTTCCTTACGCAGCTGTTTTTCTCTCCCTGCAAAACCTCAATGCTTGCTTTGTGGGAGGTATTAATGTCTATCTGTATCTGTTTTTTTAAGGAACTCGTAGTTTTTACTGAAAAATTTCATTGAGCATCACTCTGGCTCAGAGAACTTGCTACTATTGAGTGACCGAAACTGCTGCACTTGCTACCCAGCAAACTAAACAAGTGAAGAATTGACTGCAGAGCAAAACCTTGAATTGAGCTTAGCAACTAGAGGTGTATTTTTCTTGATGCAGCTTCTGAATTTTGAGTAACTGAAGTGATTGAGCATAGGTAAATTTCTTAAGTATTAATGATTTTGGGACTTGTTCCAAATCTTATTGAGTTAGTGGGAAAGTCTCTTGCTTTCTTAATAGCTTTTGAAGCATTCAGATGTCTGGCAATTAATTCAATGAGCTGCATTACCCTAAGATCACTGGTATTTCAGATATGTTATTTGAAATTTGACAACTTCAGGCAGAAAAGAGCTTTGTGTGTTGCTTGTGCTCTGCTTCTTCTCCTTGGGCATTGCTAATGCATATAAAAGATATCTTAATAAACAACTCCATGAGTAAAGAGGAAAGGATGTTGCTCACCATGCTTAGTTCCTGCAGTGTGCCCCTATGCTTGCTTTGCTACTTCTCATCTTCCTATATGTCAGGAAAAATTGTGTTACTCACTGTGTAGTGCCCCAGGATTAGCTGGGAGAGGTCAGCCACCTTATCCAATTTTGGCATTACTTCACTGCAAATAGATCTATTAACTGCTTTCACAAAAGCTTGACACTTGATTAGTGGCTCAGAAGTAGTAGAAAGTTCCTAGATTTTTATATTTTTTAGTTTTCATATAAAGACAGAGATCCAGGGTATTTTAAATTGCTGCAATCCTGTCCTGAAAAAGGACAGTTACTTACTACAGACAGAATACTTTAACCTTAGAGGACTACTATGCTAAATAAGCTTCTTGTCCTGTAATGTGAATTTTTGAGAGACCGTTAAAATTACTGCTAACTGCTGTTCCACTCTGGTTTTACAGGCTGGATATGGATCACTTGTGTTACAACATTTGCGGATCATAACTGAAGTGAGTTACTGCTTTATTCCTCTGGATTTAAAATAGGCTAAGATGGCAAAGAGCAAACAGGCTTAGGGATGGGAGGAGGAGAACATAAGACTTCATTTTAGAAGTGGCAATACTTGCACTTCATGTGAGTAATTCTATTTCTACTGTAAAATCACTTAACAGGGCACAGGAGATTTCTTCTTTGGAGATTTCTGAGCTCAAGGTTTTTCACTGGTTATCACTGCAAACATATATCAGCTATGGCTGTTTGAAATTTCTGTACAAATGGAAAACTGAAGCAGCTGTTACTATAATAGTCCCACTGGAAAGTGCTTTACTGCTAATGTGTTTACCTAACTGAAGAGGATGGTAAGAATATTTGGACATCTCTGAATATGATAGGAACAACATTAAATTAGATAGCTAACTTTGAAAAATTTTTGTGTAGAATTAGGGCCACAAAGAAGATCAGGGGGCTGGAGCACCTCCCTTGTGAGGACAGAATGGGAGAGTTTGGGTTTTTCAACCTGGAGAAGAGAAGGCTCTGGGAAGACTTTATAGTGGCCGTCCTGTACTTAAAAGGGGCCTACAGGAAAGACAGACTCTTTATCAGGGGCTGTAGAGATCAGATGAGGAGTAATAGTTTAAAAATAAAAAAAAAAGGTTAGATTTAGATTAGATACTAGGAAGAAGTTCTTTACTGTGAGGGTGATGAGACACTGGAGCAGGCTGCCCAGGATTGTTGTTGAAGCCCCATCCCTGGAAGTTTTCAAGGCCAGATTGGATGTGGCTTTGAGCAACCTGGTCTAGTGGGAGGTGTCTCTGCCCATGGTGCGGGGGTTGGAACAAGATGATCTTTAATGTCTGTTTTAATCCAAACCATCCTATGACTGTAATTATGCTAACCGCTTGATTAGGAACTCTAGCTGGGTACCAAGATCTCTGTGGGTGATAAGTCCTAAATAACATTGAGTCTTCGCTGAAGTGCTCATTGGTCCTTACATTTATATGGAATAATACACGCATATGTATAAATGTATGTTCATTCAAAGAAAATCAGAGCTGAATGCAAATGATGATCTAGTAGACAACTCCTCCGCACACCAACTAGGTATGCCTTCTTTAAGTTAATTTCTTCTGATTTAGTAAATAAAGAGAAGAAAGACAGCCAAGGAAGAAGTTCTCCAAACTTAAGTACTTAATCAAATAACTATGAAGTTAAGGATTTTATTTTGTGAACATGCTCCAGGTTTGTGAAGTTCCTGAAGTTCAGGAAACATCTGAAGTAAAACTCTCTCTGCAGCCTTTCATGCTTTTATATGGTCAGTAATGTATTTGTTCAACTCTTACCAGTTGGAACCTTGCCTCATTTAGACAGACTGGCAAGTGATGGAGGCATCTGTTCATGTTTATTTTCATCCTCGTCCTTAAATAAATGGACTTTCTCATTCTCAATATGCTTGTTTCACAGACTGTGGTCAGTTTGTCTGCTGAAGGCCTAAGCTACTCTCAAAACAGTAAAAATCTGAATTATGTTCATTAACTTTACTGAATTTATTCCAGATTTACATGGCTGTTACAGTTAGAATTGTGCTCAAAATAAGGCACAGATGCTGAGTAAGACAAAGCACCATGTGATTCATACTGTTGGCAGCACTGGGTTAATCTCCCTGAACATCAGCTCATGTTGACATACACTGAGTAATTATTCCACACCATGAAATAAGAGTTCTTAAAATGCATTTTAGTATTGTGAAATAACAATTCCGGGCAGTCTTGTTTCCATGTATTAGAAGTTGATTGGTCTAAATAATGGCTGTGTATGTGAATTCAGCAAGCTAAATCCTGTGTAAGTGAAGAATTTGTTCTCTATGCCCTTGAATTTGCCGTTAGGTCCTTATAGTATTTGTTCCCCAACTGGGTCAATGAGATGAATGTCAGGTAGGTGTTTAACCAGGCTTTTTCAAATTTCTTGGACATCACGAACTCAAATACCAGTTCAAAACCCAAAGAGCTCTTTAATTCCCACTCCTGTTATGTTTAAAGTGTTTTACTGTATTTGCCAGACTGTGCTGGCATTGTATACAAAGTGTATGCATATTCATTCATCAGCTTGTGATTGCACAGTAATTGCCTACTGGGTTCTCTCATTTACAGACTCTTCAGTTGAGCTGGGAAGTATCTCGAGGCAGGTGCAAACACCTCTGCTCACCTTCATCATCTATAAATTCCACTTTAACGAATGGAAAGCAATTTTACATCACTTTTGCATTCACAAAGTACTTTTTGATACTGTTACTGTAACATATAGTTGCGGTATTTAAAAAAAAAAAACACAACACAAAACAAACCACAATAACATTGGCTAATGTAAAGGTATTTTTAACTAGCCCACTGGAAACTGTCTTTCCCTTTATATTTCTGACTTTGTTATATATAGCACTATTTAAATAAAATTTAGTGTTAGGTATTCTGGAGCTTACATTATATCTTGCTCTAAATATGTATAAACGTGTATTCTAAGAAAAAAAATGGGCCTTCCTTGTGCAATCTTCCTGTACTGTGAAGGGAGATTGCCTCACTCTTCTTGATATTGGTTAGCATCAGGGCAGTTTCGGGGTTATCTTTCTGGACTGTGGGAGGGCAACTATCCCACATAAAATAGCTGTCTGGCTGCTGTCCTCTAGTTTTGCAGCTTGGTCAGAGCAGAAGGCGTCAGTGAGATCACAGGGTAGAGAAGAAAGTGGTGACTAATCACAAAGGACCATCAGTAATTGCAATGGCTTGAATATTTTGATCAGAAATAAGACAACGACTATAGCCACGGAAGAAAGAAAAAGAGAGTCCTGCAACTGAGGTTGAAGTAAGGTGTCCTTGTTTTTCCCCGTCTTCCTGTGAAGAGCACAGACTGTTTGTTCCAGAAGAAGCACGCAGATAGTCCTGTAAGGGGTGTTTCTTTCTTGTAGGAAAATGGAAGGTACGTTGGAGTAAATAATAGCTAGTGTGTCTAGCTCAGAGTAAAGGGACAAGGCTGACTAAAGCACTTGTACTGAGAAAGACAAACCTCAGAAAACAAACCAACCAGAAACAAAGCTTTGGTTGCTGTCATGGCATCAGGGCACTGCTGAGTGCCTGTTACCATGGCCCAGAGAGCACTGGGAGACTTAAATGGTCGAGAGCTTTAACTGACCTGACCAGCTCCAGTCAGAGCTCAGGCCAGACAGGCAGCCATGGCTCCAGCCATCCTGAGTTGCTGCCTGAACACCCCAGACTGACCCTGGATGTGTGATGTCTCCTTTTGTGATGTTCCCACCCTGGCTCTGCTCAAGTTCTCTGAGGCTGCTCCTGTTTGCTGGGGCATGGCCACAGCCCGGCCTCCTCTGGGGAGCAGCCCTCAGCTCCCCAACACCTGTGTTCAGTCCTTCCTCTGTGTTGCTGAAGTAATGAGAGATTTCCAAGTCCATTTAAACAGAGAGGGAATAGGAACATATCCAGGATGAATGTTGCATCCTAATGAAGCTATAATGGCAGAGAAACTGGCAAAAGGCTCATTATGCTGCAACAATCTCCATACCTATAGGGAGTAGTGAATGGCTGATAATGTTTTAGTGTAACTTAAGTCTAGATAGGCCTACTATTTTTTTTTTCTTGGTATACTTTTCTGTATTTCTTTACTTTTATGTGGAGGAAGATTGAGTATCTGCTTCCTGAGATAGGTGGAGATTAGTTGAGAACATGTACATGTTTATGTCTCACGTACTTGGAGGGGAATTTTACAAAATGTTTTCTTTTTCAAGACTTTAGGGAAAAATGCATTTTTACAGATCCTAATTTCCAAATGTGTACAGAGTTGCATGTGGAACTAATTAAAAAAGTTTGAAGCTGTTATCTTTGTGTAGCAATATTGTGTCAGGGACCATTGAGATAAAAGTTCTTTCTGCCTGCTCAAGCCTAGCAAGCCAAGACTGTTAATTTCTAGTGAAACCATTCCTACTTTGTAGCATAATTGTATTGTGAAAATGCTGTTTTATTTTAACAGTATAATGAAATACTCCTGCATCATAGGAATTGCCATAAATATTTTCTCCTTCTCTTTTCCCATTCCTTCTTTCATTCCATTTATCTCCTAAATAATCTTTAGTTATTTACTTGCTGCACAGTGTTTTCTAGGTGATACATTTTCTTTAAACAATCTTACTGAAATATCAGTAATATAATTAACTTTATTCTACAGTATTCAAGGTGTAATATCAATAGAAAAAGGGACAAAAGCCTTTTGTTTATTTCCAAAATCCTGGACAATTCCTTGAAAAGCAAGAATATTATCTATATTTTAATGCCATTTTGCAGGTACTACATTCACCTGCAAAATCAAACAGAATGTTTGAATATGTCAGAGAGAAAAAAATTCCACTTTGTGTTATCCTCACATTCTGGTTGACCATCTGATTTTTTCGCATTCCAGTCAGCTTTGATACATCTGGGCAGGTGTACTTTGTAAGGCAGGAGAGCTCTGGCGATATAAAAGATGGGAGAGTCAGGGAGGCAGTTCAAGACCCCAGGCAAAAGAAAGACGGGTTGTTGGTGTTGCAAATGTCGAGTTGACTACAGAAAAAGACTCATACTTAAGCCTTTAAGTTAATTGTTCCTAAACTGGTAGTATTGCAGAGCTGAGTGTCGCTTTGCTCTGAAGGTTTGCTACTCCTTACAACAAGGAGCACCTTTCAGGTTAGTAGGAACTGCAGTGCCGTCACCAGGGTAGAGCAGCCTCGTTGATCCTAGTATGGGTAACTTTGAAAAAAGTCTGGGAAAGGTGGAAGTGAAGAGAAGCCACAAAGCCAAATCCTGAGCTGCATTATTGTGGTACCTAGAGTCATCTAGTGGATGTGTCGTTGGTCACATATAATTCTAAGAATCCCTATGACAGCATTACATTTTGCAGAACGACAGATTACTGAGCTGTACAGATAGGAGGGGCGGCAAAGACACTTAACATGAACAACTGATTTATTCAGTCACTGAGTCTTTCTAACCAGAGAAGCATTAGAAATAATCTCTAACAAAGAAGTAAAAATGGAGAGGTATGTAATGCCTTCTTTCCTTCTTCTTGGAGCCTCTTAAATTCATAAGGCAGCATCTTTCTGACACTGATTCCTGTCTCTTTACATGTCAGCAGAGTGTTCTGGAGTGATGGTAGGATACAAGCTATACCCGTCATTATCTGTCTGCAATTATCTGCCTTTTAAAACTCTGCAGAACAAAAGATCAGCACTTTACCTTCACCTAATAAATGGATAGCAAATGTTTGCAAGCTGTTGAATTTGAATAAAAGCCATTTGGAGTAAATGGTTAACATGGCTGACAGAGAGAGTATGTTGCAGGTTTTGGGCTTTTTATATTCCCTGGCGTAGTGCTGCAAGCTCCCAAAGTGACAGAGGTAAAAGTGAGGATATGGCTCCCCAAGAACATAATAGAACACCAAAGTGTTCTAATATAGCTGGCAGGTTTGCGTATCTAATGCTATTTTAAGGTAATGAAAGCAGTATTTCATCTTTGGATCAAGGTTTATACGTATTCTTACAGTTGTGAGGGTTGTCAAAGTAATTGATGTACTGCCAAAACTGCAGTGAGGATACAAATAGATTTTTGTGTGGGCTGGAGTAGATCTCATGGTAATTTAGTGGCAACTGGTGTGTGTAGGAAGACTATTTAGTCCCTTGTTCTGAGGTAAAAACAGTCCATTGGTAATGTAGATCTTGTGAAATGTAGATGTTGCCTTTCTGAATAAGACCAGTAATTTACCTGACCTTGTATTTTGCTTGGAAAACTTGGCCAAAACTTCACAGGAATATGCAACCATTTTACAGTTTGAGCTCCTGTAGGTGACTTGGACTAGCTTCTCTACATCTGCATACGGTTGTTAGGTTTTGGCCCTTTAACATGAGCAAGAGTGTGATCCCTAGGAATCAACTGCGATGGTTTGTGGGAGATTGAGTATTTGCAGAGCTTGCTCCAAGTACTGAGTAAGGATGTGATGCAGTTTGCTAACCTTCAGAAGCCAGCATTTCTTGTGTGTCAGCAAACAGAAATAGCTGGGTGGTCTTTCTGGTCGTCATGAAGGCATTCTCCATTCTGGTCCCTGCGCGTCCTCGTGCTACAACACAAGTGCACAATGCCTCTGTCCTGTGGTGTGCTCTGTGACTTCTGTCCCAGGCTTCTTCAGATCAAGGGCTTGGCCAGAACTCTTATTCCTGTTGTGTTAATTTATACTACACAAAGAGTGAAGGCTACCAAATATGTTTAGTAAGACCAAATGTTTCCCTGAATCAACAGATCTTTACATTTCTTCTAATACCCCCAAATAATAATAATACTTCTTGTGACACTCTCCAGCTGAACCATGAGTTTTGCTTTCTTGAAATTAGAAAACGAACTCTTAGATGTGTGTAAGAGATGCACGATTTCTTTCTAATAATGTATCTTAAATTCTACACTAAGTTTATTTCCAGAAGCCTCACCTTATGTTTCCAAAGGCATCCCTTTTGGACAAATGTCCCTTGCAAATACAAGTGATGACACCTTGTAATGTGTTAGAGAGAAGCAGGCAGAGAACTGGTCCACTGTTTTGGTTTCTTTCTTTCTAGTGAAGAATGGCAAGGGCACTGCAGGGAAGAGTAGTGGAAGACTTTGAGCCTAGCAAAATATAGCCAAGGACAAAAGTGAGTGTAAATGACCTGGTAAAAATGAAAGGAGCAACTTGTGGAATTAAGGCACCTTTTGCCTAGACTTTAGTTCTAACCGCAAGGCAACCATCTTTGCTGATGGTGTGATCACACACATCGTGTGATGTGGGATAATTGCCCAAAATGACTTAATTACCTATATAGCATTGTTCACACATCAGAACATCGAGAAAGTTTCCAGGACAATGTGGAACTGGTATGGAGGGAGCTCTCCCCACAAAGATTTTGGAAGCAACCTTAAGGGTTGATAGCATTAAGGGAGCTTGATGTTCTGACTCTAAGAGAAAACTATGTGAAGCATGGAACGGAGTGGAGATACTATGGTCAAGCTCTGTGAACACAGAGGAACCTGGAGACGTCAAGGAGACAGTTAACTGCACATTTACTACCCTGGGCCAAGACTCTGTCGTCTTTTGATAGATACCATCCTTTGGGTGAACTATGCTCATAATAGCCTCATTATAATACCAAAACACACCTACACTCCAAAAGCTACCTGCTTCCAAAGTGCGAGCACCCCTCACTGAGCTTGCGTGTTGAATTTTTCTAGTCTATGTCTTTAAAAGCATAGTGAGGAAATTTTAAAGGTATGCATGACTAGAGTCACTCAAGCTCCACCTAAAAGGTAACAAATAATGTGAAAAGGCTCAAGAGAGGGGAGATGTTAGGGAAGACTCCACAATCATCAGAGGAAGATACCACCATGGATCACCTCTGACTCCTGGAATCAGTCAATGGGCTGAGACTCTCTTCTGCCCATAGAGACGCCTTTGGGTAAGACCCAAACACTTGGTCTCACCAAGTGCTGCCCTGGTACTTTGGAAATCTTTATAGAGCTGCTCTATAATACATCTGTAACTTTTGCATATGCTCTGTAGACAGTGACTATCACCAGCAATCAAAACAAATTTGTGTATCTGTTGTTTCGATAAACTATATTTGATTTTGATCTGGCCGTGTGAGTCCCTGTTGACACTGACACGCTGAGTTTGGCTGTGGGAGTGTGTTGCCACCCTCATGAAGGCTGACCTTGTAAATCCAGGGGCACCACCAGGTTGAAGGCGTATTGGCGCGTCGTGTTATTAACGCTGAATTGGGCATCATCCAGAACCTAAGCCTAGCTGCCCCCAGCCCCTCTGATATCTGAGGACAAGCTGGAACACAAGTGGCTTTAACTTCTGCCAAACTTGTTTGACCCTTTTTTTTTTGCAACAGAAATTGTTGCCACTTATCGCAACAGCAACTTACTGTGTTCGGTGACTGTTTCTGAAAATGAACTGTGTATTTTTTGCTGTCCCTGTTGCTATAGAGTTTAAGACAGATCCAGTCTGCATTGCAAAAGTTTTTTAAAAATTACGAAGCACTGGGAAGTAAATAGTGTTTGAGGAAACCCTACTGGTGATCTGTTACTGCTGTTACAGGTGTTATTGATGTAATGTATGTACCAGTTGATGTTTATACGCTAGATGGTACACCGATGACTTGCTTGTTTTTACTTTGCCTGCTTTAACATGAGTATGAGTTATAAGCTTTAAATGCATGAAAAAGTAAAAATAAGAATGATAATATTTTTCTTGGCTATCTCAGTTAGCATGCACACCATCTAGATTTGTTTTCTCTTGAAGTTCTTTTTCAAAGTTTAGTCACTGTGGTTCTACTTTTTTTTTTTGTTCTTTTTTTTTTTTTTTGGATTGTATTGTGTGTCCACTCAGGACGTTACACAAACCAAATCCATGGAAATATTTAGGTGTCTCACGTTTGTTTTTTTTTTCTTACGGGGGAAGGAGGAGAAGGGATATGAAGCACTACTCTTTTAGTAGTTGAACTAAGACAGTGATTTCAGTTTTCTTTGATTTAGGTAACCGTTTCCAGTTGAGGTGATCGCACACTAATAGCTAATTTAAGTCTGAAAAAGGATTTGCTTTTCTTACTGCCTTTTATGAACTTTACAGAAATTGCCTATGATCTTTCAAGGATTGTTAGATGATTGAGAATCACTGAAGTATCAAAATTTGTATGTTAGGGGAATCGATTGAAAACAGTTCTGAGATTCTGCCAGTAGATGGTGTAGTTAGTAAAAATATACTATAGAGACTTTAGCACAAATGAAAAAAATTGAGGATTTGTGACTTCTAACAAGGTCTTTGACTTGTGAGACAACTGGTTGATTAGATTTAATATTTTCTTCTTTTACAGTAAAATCTGCAACCTCATAATCTCAACTATAGAATTTAGAGGAAACTATAACTGCTACAGTACTCAAAAGGATGAGTTTGGAAGTGAATTTGCAGTTATTCTGCTCAATGGCTGAATATGCTGTTACGTTAAATCTCCTCTACCCTATATAGTGCAGACTAATACTATGACAAATCTAGTCTTTCATGCTTGGGCAAAACATTTTGGAGTTTTCTAAGGTCACAGAGACAGCAGCATGCTGTAGCTTGGTTGTCTTTTAGATTGGAGGTTCTCATACTTTAAGGGCTAACAGACTATAGTTAATTTGAATGTTTTCTGGGAAATGCTCTGTTCCTCAGAGGTACTGTGAAAAATTGCTGTAAAAACATTCTTCAGCATGGCTAAATTGATAAGCTACAGATTTTTAATGCGGCTTCTAGAGGCTATGCTTGGAAACATTTGGTGTGAAGGATCGGTTTCTGCAATATATTTCAAAAATATTAGGGGGCATTAGGAAGAGACAAAAATTTGTCAGTACTCCAGAATATGAGCTTGTTACAGATGGTGATGATGAATATCTCTAAACTGAAGTTCTTGGATTTTCTTTAAAATTTTAAGTTGGCAGAAGTAAAGGTAGGATGTATACCTCTGAGTCTGAAGTGAAGGTATGGTTTTTAGGTGTGAATTGACCATTCATTCAAATGGATATGCACTCAAATTAATGACTATGTACTAACACAAAAATTTCACAGTATTTAAGGAATTCAAGGAAACATTTTATGATGATCAGCATCAGTCCTTTAGCTTGTGAAGCGTGCTATTGGGCATGGAGCAATCAAAGTAAAAAACATTTTTTTTTTTTTTTTTGAGCATGACATGGGATCAATAACTGTCTCCTGTTATGGTTTGGTTTGTTTGGATAAATCTGTGGGTAGTGTTGACTATACGTTTTGGAGGGGCTGCAGACAAGGCAAGAGAAGCAATTGGGAATAAAAGGGACTAGTATGAAGTAAAATGAGGAGAATTTCTGTAAGTTTGACTAAAAGAATGTGTGCGGCTGTCCTTATGGGTCACTTACTTTGCTCAACACTAAGGCCAGTATTTTCAAAAGCAATTGAAACAGTTGCATACATTGATTTTATGCATCAAGGGACCTGTTGCATTCTTTGCTCTCTAGAAATGCTCAGGTACTGTTTTGCCTTTCAAAATGGGATCTTTTAAGACGTTGCTAATTTAACATGTAAAAATCAAGACAGTATCACTAGAAGAATATGATGAGTTAGGCCAAGCTTGAGAAAGAAGCTGATATTGATCATTTAAACGTAAAGCGGTTAGGAATAAAGTACTTGCAAATCTACTGTTCCATGATTTACTTTACAGAAAGTTGAGCTGCTTTAGAAGAGTCCACTTTAACTGTTTTTTGACCTACTCACACTGCTAGAGTTCAAAACAGAAAGCTTTTCGTGCTTTCTCTGCATGGTATTGTTTTACGTAGCTCTTCAGTTAATAAATGCTGTGTTTAAAGTCCAAGCAGTGCACCAAATTCTGCTGCCACTTTATATTGGTGAACTAATCTTGCTTCCAGGATTTTCGGCCCCAGCTGCCTATTGAGAGTGCTGCCTGCACCCAAAGTCTATCGGCAAGCCAAGCCATCCTTAAACTTTCCTGACAGTTGGTTGCAATCTGATAAATAAAAGTTTGCATCTGTATGCTGGTGCTGTCACTCATGGTATGCAGTACCTAGACTGACAGATGGATTGCCTGTTTCCCCATGGAGTGCCACCTCCTTTCATCTTACACTGGGATTACAAACTCTGCATTTCACTGCACGTTTGCATTTCTGGGCATTTGCTTGGTGTTCTGAGGCTGGGCGTAACTCGCAGTTGCTCTGTTTGTCAGCAGGTTATGAACCTAACATTCTTAGAGAATTTGGAGACTTTTTAACAAAAAGCATGTTATTTTTTTGCTGATGTTACTTCTGTCATTGTTCCAAAGGTGGCAAGACACCTTGCGTTATTAATCTTCAATCTTCTCAGCTCTCCATAAGAAGTAGATATGCTGTTAATATCACACAACTCCTTTACTTAGGTAATTAGCAGTGGAATGACAATGCTAAGAAATCAGGAGTGGAAAAAATAATAGACTTGCCAGGTCTTAACAGTCCATCAGTTACTATAGTAATCTAGTTTCATTCCTTTATGATCTAATATCCTCAGTGGTACTGTCATGTCTATAATTCTATTCCCATCAATGAAGCTGCACAGCCTAATAGATCTGTCCCAGGTAAGCAGTTTTCACACTGCAGAACATAGATGCTTTGCCTACTCAATGGTCCATGTCAGCTATTAAGTACTGATGATAGTCTTCTCTGAATAGCCTTTTAGCAAACAGCTTGTTTCAGTTAGCTTGCTTAGTGCAACCGCAGTACCGTGGGGTGAGAGGGTTTTAGTTGTCAGTTGGAGTTCTTGATTATTTTTGTTTTTCAGAAATTCTTTTCAGTATTCAGTAGCAATTCAAACAATAGTGGTATCATTATGCAAGTGTATTGGGTCAAAAATACGTCCTTACTCAACATGCCTTTTTAAGGCGTGCACAAATTGTTACTTGGCTTTAGCAGTTCATCCTTCTACATACAGAACACATTTATTAATCATCCAGTATGTTTTGCCAGTTGGGAAAAGCTTTGAAGATTCATTGTTTCAGAGTTCGTCAGTTTGGGCTTGTTGTTTTTTATTATTATTTTTTCCTTTATTTTCTAAAGAGAAACAGTAAGGTGTAGAACTTGCTTTCACAATGTGCATTTTTTGACTTTTCCCACAGTCTGCTGCTACTAAGATGATGAATTGCTAGAAGATAAGATGCTTTTCAAGGAGCCTTTGTATGATAGAGGCTAAATTTATTGGGGGTGGAGAGGGGAAAGTACTTTGGGTTTTGCTTGTAAAACGATTTGTATGTTTTAGAAGTTTAAGATACTTTGGGGCATTTCTGAGAGGAGAGAGACATGAGACAAAAAAGGAAAGAAACTCTGGTACTGCTACTGTGCATGGTCTTGCAAAGACCCAAAGTGATTTTAAATGAACTTCAAAGTGCTCAGTTAGAGGAGCAATGCTTTGTTTCCACAGATACTTGTTAAGTAGCTCAACTAGTTTGTACCTTCAAAGACAAGCTAAACAAGAAGTTGAAGTAAGTCCTGATTGTTGCTTAGGAGCTATTAGACCAAACTGCCTGGCAATGGAAAGAGTTTGGAGTTCGTTCAATGTGTGTATAAAGGAGGACCTAATCACACTTTTATAGTAGTGCATTCACCTACAAACTAAGCCTCTGAACACTCTGCATGATGCTTTGGGCAGTCACTACTTTGTAAGGCCGTGTTTTCAGGAACATCGTCTCTGGGGAAAGCCATCTGGGTTTTTCTTGCTGGGGAAGTGTACTTGTTATCACCTTTCCAGGGAGTGGGGTCATATCTGCAGGGTTTTTTGCTGCACACCTTGGAGGAGATGCTGGGTGGTGGCCAGAGCCCAGAGAAGGAGCTGAGGAAGAGATCACTCAGGACCCAGAGCAATGCATGGATTTCCACAAATAGTACTTACTGTGAATGAAAGACCCTGCTAATCCTGGTGAGAGGTATGGATAGTCTTGGGAAAGCAAATGTACACAAAGCTGTTTGCATTTGCTGTGCCCTCTTCTAAGCGTTGATGCTGTCTGGACTTTGGATAGCAAGTGCCATTTGTTGAGGATTTGCTGTAGCCTGGGGATGCATGGACAGCAAAATCTCTCAAAGAACATAGTGACCTGTATGACAATAGGAATAAGTAAAGGATCAGAAATGAGTTCTGGCTTGCATTGTGGCCCAGAGACATACAAAAATCTTTATCTTACCCTCTGTTCTTCAAAGGATGACCTGTGTGGATCCCTTGGTTTCCTTCTTTGTTTCTCTGTGCGTGCCCTTCTGCAGCGAGTGTCGAGCAGATGGGCTGGACTGGCACAGGCTGAGTTTCAACAGCTCATTTTTCTGTAATACAAAATGTGGAGGAATTAATCTTCTTTAGCAGCTATGAAAATGCCTCTTTCATGATGCTGACAAAATTGGGTTCATCTGCAGGACCCCATATACACAGGAACGTTTCTTCTGGTTTGATTCTTCTGCAAGGCCAGTACCGTTTTGTGTTTGTGTTGGACTGAACACTGTGATAGCTGTACACAACTGAGGAAACCTACGGTGGTTTAATGTGTATCTCTAAGCTGGTGTAAACCAAGCCTCTTAAGTGGTTACATGTGGCAGTGACAGAGGAGGTCTAAATCCAGGTGACCTCACTGGCTGTGGAGTTTTTGACTGGAGGTGGGAAAACACTTTTCCTTTCTTTCTGTCTCTTTCCCTACCAGTTTTATGCAAGAAAACTTGTAACTTTCAGGTCTGTGTATTTTCCAGAAATGATTGCGTTCTGTTTAAAGTAGGTTGTTTCTTGTAAATGAAAAATTGAAGAAGGAATTTGAGGTCAGTCTAGAGTAAATAGATATTCTGTTTTTCCTTAAGGATTTTTATTTCTACAAAAAGAAAGCAAGTTTTGCTCACAGACTTCTGTATTTTAACAGAACTTCGGATTTCTTTTTAATATCCAAATAGCTACCCCTGGTTGTGTTCCTTATCACTGTCCCAAGCTGCTCCTCACACTCTACTTAAAAATTAAGAGGTGTTGGAGTGTCAGAAATGTCCTTAGAGGTCAGAATGCGCCTTTTAATCACCTTGGAAAGTCAAGTTCTGTTTTTCAAGGAGTACATTAGAGAAAAAAGGAGCACTACTGGAGGGGGGGGGAAAAAGGTCAGGGACTATTTTGGAACGAAAAATACTTCTCACCTCTATCAACTTCTTTGTTCAGCCTACATAAATGCATTAATCCTGTCCCAGAGTTAGAATATCAAGCCCTATTTCTGCTGAGGTTTTCCTACCTTCCTTCCATTATTGCTGATGCTATATAACTAAACTCTGAATTGTGTGAAATGATTGCCTAATATGAGTGGGTTAAATTAACTATACAGTATATACATACTACCTGAGATACAAATAATCCATCTTGAGGACAGACTAGATGGTCTCTGGAAACTTTTTAGCACTTTGATTCTGTTACAGGTGTTGTGAAGCAGTGACTGATAGGTTTTCCCTTTGAAAAACATTGAAAGTTTATTTTTGAAAACAGTTACTTCTGTCCCAAACTTCCTTGCTTCTGCTATCTTAGCTTGTCTATGAAAGATGACTTTTGCTACCTGACTGAGGGATGATGTGTAGAAAAAAGTAAAAATCCAGTGGGAAAGAGAGGTGATAGTAATGTGAAAGGCGATGTGTATCTTTGTCTAAGAGGGTCTGAAATACATATGAATTTCTTACATGCAATACTTGCGTGTTTACAGAAATATCTATATAAAAATGTCATATTTTACCCCCATTTGACTGCAGGAATGTAGAAGCTTTCATAACTAGGTTGTTTGTTAATGATTACATCATAGATTTATCAGAATAACATGTATCTAGGGAGAAAAGAAACTGTAATAGCACAAAAGATGCTTCAGTAACAAACTGGATAACAGAAGAGCTGAAATCGTCCCTTGGCTTTTTTACTGAGGCTGAGCAATTGGATCAGAGAAGTCAATGGCAGCTTGCGTACATGTCAAAGTACAGGAGCATCCCTGTCTGTGGAGCCCAGCTGGAGAGTAACATGATGGCACATTACTTCCTGCCAGCAGTGTCTCCTTGTCAGCAGAATTGTCATCATTAATCGTCTTCTTTCAGGTTGCAAAGCAGCTGTGAGAAGGGCTGATTGGCCCCATTGTCGTGGAGGTGCAATACTGCTCCACTGAAGTTTTCCGATGGCAAAGACTCTGCATATTGTGACAGTTCCGAAAATAGGATTGTACAAATGCATTCTGTGACGTGCTTTAAACTCTACGTGGGGTTTTGTCCTGCTTGCTTAGAAAATGTATCTACCACAGGTTTAGGTGGTGGCTGGGAGTTGCTTATGGTTTGTGCTGTGAGCAATAAAGTAGTGATATAAACAGCAACACCTGCTTCCAGGGTTAGAAAAACTGAAATTAGCTCATAAAGATTTTTATCAAATTTATTTTCATATAAATAGTTCCTTAGAAGGTACAAAGCTGAGGTGGAAGTGTCATGCAAACAACCTCCCTCCAAATTCCTTCTTATATTTCCTTCTTCCAGTTTGGCCAGAAATATTAACAGTCTTCTACCTCTGTAACTTTTTAGGTCTGTAAAATAGTGGGTCTGTTCTTTTTATTTGTGTGTGTGTGTTTGTTTGTTTTGTGTTGGGGATTTTTTATTTGGTTGATTTTTGTTGAGTCTTCAGTACTGAGAAAAGTACTGGAATACTGCCTGAGTCTCTCTGGGACTTTTTTCATTACAAAAGATACTCACTTTTGCCATTCGGGTGTTTTGGGGTGGTTTTTTTTTGTCCTAGAGGACTTGATTTTCTATCTTTCCTTCTCAGCAGATAACCTTAATTATTTATAAGCAATTTAAATATTTTTAATCTGCAGTCCCCACTAGATATTGCTTAAGAATCTTGAAGCTGGTGTTGTAAAAAAGTTATTTTATAATGGTGACGATGCAAGTTTTGGGGTTCTTTGCCTCCTGTCCAGAACTGTTTGAGAAAAGTAGCCCTTTTTATTTACTGGATTTGAAGGACTCTGTACTTGTAATGTGGTTGGACTTGGAGGATTCATTGTGACTGTTGTAAATATGCATTAGGTGGTACCTAGAGTGTATTTGGGAGTTTAACTTCATAATATTTTAATCTATATTGGAAGTAGAAAAAGAAGAAAAGTTGGAATATTAGATTTATAATGGGACACAGAATGTGTTAAGTTGTAATGAGTTATTTGGAGCATAAAGGGGAATAAGCACAGAACCAAAGAAGTAAGATTTGATCATTGTACCAAAAAATAGAAGCAATGCTACCTTGTTTTTGATCCTAAAGAAGGATGGTAGGATGTTGTTTTAATATTATTGGAAGGTGAAACAATGGCGTCCTAGATGGAAGATGTAGTGTTGTTTGAGGAGTTAAATGCTGATCTCGAAGACACTTCTGTTGAGCAAGATGAGGGTACACGAGCAAGTGTGATGAAGAATATATGTGATATTGTACTTGCAAAATACAATCATGAAGAAAGTACTGACCTTCGCTGCTTTGTGCTTACAGTGTGTCATTAAGCATATCTTTAAGACTTGTACATGTTTAGTCTGCTACCGTGTGTGAAATTTGTAACATTTTTAAATTAACCATTATTCATTATTATTTGAAAAAGATAGGGCGGAAGAAGAGAAGCTATGAACTTGGGACTATGAACTTGTCTAATCAGCAATGTAGTTACAAACTTTTCTGAGATGATCTGATTTTTGGGGCAAAGCTTACTTATTTCACTGATTACTCTGCTCTATGTCATAAACAGTCAAGATACAGTCAAGATACAACTTGAAGACTAAAGGAATAGAGATATGTCATCTAACTGTTTTTTGATGATATCCCTCAAGTGTGGCACTTGTTTGCTCCTCATGTAAGTTAAAGTAGGCCAAACTGCAAATGAGCAGTGAAGATTCTTTTGACAGGAAACTTGAATCTTGCAGGATTTTTGCATAATTTTGATCTCGTACCTGCTAATCTATGTATGATATCTGTCAGAGTTCTGCTGATTAGCTGACTTTGTTAGATGCTATTTTGTCTCTGCTTGGAAAATGTGTTTTTCCTCATGCCCCACGAAAGCTTGAAAAAGAAACATGGCTACAAGAAGACTGAACTTCGTAACTCATAAAAAGGCCATGCAGATAGAAACTCATAAAATTTTAAAGGCTTTATACAGCCTTTAAAATTGTGCTTTGATTCAGAAATACAAGTTACACCTTAAACTAATTCTTTGTTTTGAGATTTTGGGGGTTTGTTTTTCCATTTGGGTTTTTGTTATTTTAACGGAAGTGCAGTACAGAGAGCCCTCAGGAGTAATGACGAGTACTTGGTGTTCTTGCAATTCTAGCAGTTTTTAAGGGACTTCCTTATAGATTTTAGACCTTATGTGTAACCATATAAATGGCTTTTCTCCTTAGATGGACAAATCTGATGAGGGGCCTGACAGCAGCATCACGAGTTCTTGATTTTTCACATCTCTTACACATGTTCTTAATTCTTACTGGCTCACTTAAAGGACCTGAGAGTGCGCTTAGCCATCTTCCTGAAGGAGTTTACTCTGAAGCCAGGCCTGAAACCATAGGAGGATGTGATTTTATTTATTTATTTTCCACCAACAGGCTGGTGGCTGGTGAGCCTTGATGTTTTAAGGCATTATTCTCTAGAGTTTTGGCAACCTTCCTTGCTTCAGGCTTCATTGCAAGCATTGCACATTCAGTGGAGAAAAAAAAAGCACTACTTGCCCAATCAAAAATAGAGAGTATAGTCCACTTGACCATGAATAAATATTTTGCAGAAAGATGTGTGTGAACAAAGATATGAAAAGGCCATTTTAAAATAGTTTCCAATGAGATGTGAAAAGAAATCATGAACTGCACTATCACTGAAGAGAGAATGAACTGGCTCTGTTCAATTATTTGTGAAAGTCTGGTTTTGTTCATGTCTTGATATTTGTTTTAGCAATGCTCTCTTCCTGTGGATATGTTTGTTTGGCATCCTGTAGGAAACAGGTTAGATAGTGTGCAGGGAGATGCAGTCCAAGACTCCTGGTGGAGCACTTAGGGATTGGAGAGATTTGTATTCTGAATGAGGAGATCCTAATTTCTGTGCATAGGCTAATATCATGGTATGCTTGGCCACAGCAGAGATTCTCAGTGTTGGATGTTTGGGGTACTTTTTGTTCTTTTTTTTTTTGTTTTGTTTTGATATTTCCAGTGATAGAATAATGTATTTTGGTAGCTGAAGGGTTGAGTATATTTAAAGTAATGGATGTTTAGTATTAGTAATGCAATGTTATAAAAAGCAGCATTACAGCACTGTCCTTTGCATATAATGGACAAAACCCCACAGTTCTTAAGTAAATTTATTCTACTGTTTAAAAAAAAAAAAAAGTATATACAATTTTATTTAAGCAATCATTGCAGTATTTGATGCAAGAATAGAAATGTGGTAGTTCATTGCTAGCCCTGGCATGTAGCCATGGTAAGTGGTAGGTAGGTTGTTGTCATTTGACACTCCCCATAAAAATGCATTGCAATGAAGTTTGGGGTGGTAGCAGAAAACCATGTCTTTTAAACCATGTTCAAGAGCAGCTACAGTCTGCCTTCCTTTTCTGTGTTAGGATGTTGTCTTCAACGCAGAGACTGCAGAATGAAAAGCTGCTTTGGACCCTTTCCAGAAATTTATTGAAATCAGTCTTCAGTAACTATATTGGCTTTTACTGTGTACCAAGGTCGCTGAGTTACACGAGCAGACAGCCCTGTTAAAAACAAGGTTTGAGTATTTTAAAGTTGTCTTTTCACAGTTTGAATGAATAAGCAGGAGCCTTATAAAAATATGCTGTATGTATATTATTTACTATTTCTGTCTTGATCTTCTGCCCTTTTTTCTCTCCAGCTCTGGTCCTGCTGGTCAGGTTTCATATCAACAGCAGCTTTCCAACATTTGTCTCATCAAAGCTCTGAAGACAAGGAAGATAGCGGTTACCCCGCAGTTTCTGGCACTGATAATTAGAAACACAAGTGTGTATATTTTGGGTGCCATGGTATTTTGTCTGTTTACAAAAGAGACAGTAGTTTTGGATAAAGGTGGTTCGTTTTTTTCTGGTGAACTATTCTCAGTAGAAACAAAATTGTCACGTCAAAAATTAACTCCTCCCCATCTAAAGCTTTATGATGGTTATGTGTTTTGCTGAGCTTTTTCAGCTCTTGAGTGAACTGGAATTTCTGGGTAAAAAAGGAGGTGCAGGTGAAAAATGGCTTTTACTATGCCCACTATAGTACTCATTTCACCTAGTGTGATACCCGGATTCAAGTATATCCTCTACCTGCATCAGACCAGTCAACTGAACATAAGTGTTAAAGCACTAAGATATTAGTTGTTGGATCTCTTATTTCTTCTATGGAAGCATTTTACTTCATGCTAACACTGATGCACACATTCAGTAATGGAGCCTGGGTGGAGGCAGGAAGGAAGAAGTAGAATTAATTGCCTTGTGGCTGTGCTTGCTTCATGTTTTAGGAGTAGGTCTTAAATGTCTAGAGCACTAGTGTGAGGATAGCTTGCTGAATCTCAGGTGCCTCTAGGAAGGGCAATTCTTGCAGAGTTCTTTAGGCTTTTCACTGGGATCAAGACATGTCTTTAATTTACTCACACCATGTATGCATGATGGAGAAGGACAATGCTTTATAGAAAATTGCTTGTAACTAAGCTAAGATATTTTTTTTTTTAAAGTAATATTGTGTAAATGCCTGGAGGACAACTTGGGAACCTACAGCCTATGGAGAACATATGACCTGCAATTTAATTTCTTGTGACTAAAGGCCAAGTATTTACTTTTTTAGTTGGCTTTTCTTTTTTTTTCTTTTTTTTTTGTGTGTGCTATTATTGAATATTGCTAAGGTCAGAATAGCTGTTCAAAGAAGCTTCAAAGCTGTAATTATCCCTCAGCAAGGGTAAAAACATCCAACCTTTATTGTAGGATTTCTGTGAACTATATTTGAGTGTGCGTGGTCTGCTTTACACCTAGGAATGCACAGAGCTGATTCCTGCCTTCTTCACAGTGTCTTTTCATAAGGAAACATTCTCCTGATATACTTGATTGACTGTGTGCCTTCAGCACAACAGACTTATTAACCACTAAGCCAGCATAAAACTTGTAAGTGCAGCTGCTGCAGAAATGGACAGTGAGGAAACACAAAAACTGTGCTTGAAGACAGAAGAATAAATAGCAGTGTGGCAATAATTACCTCTTGTAAGTATTGCATTGTAGTAGTCATCAGAAACTTATTTACTGTGTCTGCCTTTCCCTCTGTCAGTGATGAGTTTCCTTCATCCCCCCATTCTAGCTCGCCTTCGACTTTTCAGATAAATTCTCAGGATTATGGCTCAAATGTTAGGAGTAATTAGATAAAACATTGCTGTAAATTCCTGTGGAAAGAAATACATTTATTAATTCCCTTAGTTGAGTTCTGGCCAAACCTAGCTTCTTCCATGTATAAATAATTGAATGAAAAGATAAACTGTTGGGTAAAGTAATTTTGCTTTATATGCCTCCAAACAGGGTAAAAGGAACAAACTGAAATGAGTAAGGAATCAGAAATCTGTTGTTCCAACATTGACTTGTTTAATCATGGTCGAATACCTTACCCTTTGCACAAACTGCTGATCACTCACTTCGTGTGTCTGACCTTGTCAGTCTGAGGAGCCCTCCGAGAGAAAGTTGATGGTAGGCTGTTTCTGACATGAGCCAGGGTGAGATGAAGTCCTAACGCATGTGTCTTCAGATGTCACCTGGCATTCTCTGTGGGTGTCTAAGGAGTAGGAGATCAGCAGTTCTAAATGAAACCGGTGTGCACTGTGGCATATGGGCCTCCTATTTGACAAGTGACACACCTTGTGTCTGAAGCTTGGGATCTGATTTAGGATTAGTGGTGACTTGCAAAAATTTGGCCTTAAGAGTTGTATGCAAGTTACACAACTGAATATATATTGAAAGCAAAAATAACAAATCAGAAATCAGAGTTTTGGAATGAGTGAATCATAGGAATTACGGCAAACTCAAGTGACTAAGCAAAGCTATTGAATTTGATGCTTCATCAAGACGTGAGAGTGTATTCGGTGTGATTGTGACTCAGCACTTGCGGGTGAGTCATTCCTCATCACCGGGACCTCAGTGCTGTTGGTTTTCTGGCTGAAAAAGAAGAGAGGACGTGGGAAGAGATTGAAACCTATAGAGAAACCTATAGAGGAAATTTAAACTTCACAAATAGAGGAGAGGGGGAAGTTTTACCCCCTCTTAGACTATTTTTCTTGAAAGCCTCATTATTTTTCACTTTTCAATATGGTATTTTCAGTGGGATAAGGTCACTTTTCACAGTAACTTTATAGTGGAGTCTTTTCATATTATATTTTGCAGAAAATTAATTTGTGACTATATTGAACTATTGAAAGAAACCTTTAAAGCAATGCAGTTTGCTTTGTCCGTGGCTATCTTCACACCAATAACTCGGTTGCAAGAAAATAATAATAGTGGAGGGGGATTGAAATCAATAAGTGCAAACAGGAGAATAAAGGTCTAAGATATACAAACATTAATGAAATATGTGTGTGTTGTAGAAACTGCAGAACAAGAGGGTCTTGCCAGCAACAACAACATTCTGAGAAGGTGAGGGATTGAGGGGAAATGGGAGATGAAAAGCAGTGAAATCCTAACCTCAACTCTGATGTGTCTGTGTGTTCGTCATATAACAGGATAGTAATGGAATACATCCTGTGTCAAATTGCAATTGTGTCTTTGGCCCTTTTATTATAAGTCTCAAGTAGGTTGCAAGGTTTGAGCAAGCTATATGTATATATTATAAAGAAATTCCAGAAGCAGCATCAATTAAAAAAAAAATTGCAAAATTTGTGCATTTTTTCCAAATGCAGCTCTGTAAACCATTTGCTGGATGTGATGCACTGTAAAATACCTGTGGTATCAGATTACATGTTTGTGTTTTTTTTAAATCACAAAACATGGTAAAATCAATGAATGTGGCAAAGAGACTGTCATATGTGCTTATTGCTTATTTTGATCTCCAGACTTGGTTTTAATTGTAAGTGCCTCCTTGGGATTTTCTGAATATGACAGGAATGTGGTTTGGTGCGTTAGGTTCAGAAACACCCCAGTGTCTCCACTGTGAGCCGTGAAGGAAACTTTGACTATATGGTAATGTTACATTTAGGAACACAAAGGGAGATGACTAAGGACAGACATGTTCTGTGAAATACATTTGGAGGATTTAATAAATAAGGACAGTAATTTTTAAAGAATATATCATTCTTTTCTCAGCACTATGGGGAATTATTGCTAACGTTGGATTTTTGTTTAGAATTGCATAATATTTCCTATGATTGTGCTTTTATTGCATATAGTTGATACTCTTCTAGACCATTAGGTAGTTATGTTTAAGTGGTGACTGAGCTAGGTCCTGGTGGACCTAGGCTTAGAGTCTGAAGAAACAGATATATGGAAAAGCCTGTAAGACCTAATTTCAAATGTTTTACTTCAAAAAGACCATAGTAAGTTTTATCCAAATTATAAGGGAAGATATCGTAATAAAGCAGGAAGAGACAAAGGAAGATCCCAAGTTAATACTTCCTTTCTTCCTTATTTTGTTACAGCACAGTAGTTGGGTGATGTCTTTGTCATAAGAGCTTCTGTGTGCTAGTGTGACCCCACCTCTACTTCTTCATCCTCAGGACGTGCTGGTGTCATGCTTTCAAATGAGATCATGTAATATAGGCCCTATATAAGGTTCTAAAATTTACAGTCTGTTGAAAGTAGTTTTCAATTTCTATACTTGTAGTGAAAAGAAGTGACAAAGTAAGGCTTTAGTAGGTTCCTTTATTTTTAGCCCAAAAAATGGTAACAAAACAGTTTGATTTCATACACTACAGGGTGCTGAGTATCGTCTGTATTTTACTAAAAGTGACCAGAAAGAACAATTCTGTTCCTTGTAATTTTTTTTAAGATTTCAGGTTTTGGCCTTTTTTTTTCCACATTAGAACAAAAGCAGACTGTTTTGATGATACAACACAGCAAAATTGCAGAGAAGTTGTCCATTTTCAACTTAGAAAGGCCAAAATTTTCATTTTGGCTTCTTTAGCTGGATACTGATCCCACTGCATCTTGGATATCTTCCAGGTGAAAACTTTAACCTGTTTCACTGGAAATGTTATAATTAGTTCCTGTTCATCTTCAGAGCTTTTAGAACCAGAACAGTGCCAGAAGCTGCTAGCAAAGCTGAGACAATAAAGACACAATGTGCAAAAGATTAGACACAAAGATCCTAAGAAACAAGAGTCTAGTCAGAATTTAGACCAGAACCAGAGTGTGATCAGGGTTTAGAACAGAACCAGATTAGCTTAGAAGTCCCATTGGTCTGTCTAAGGCATTTGTCAGTTCTTCTCAGTTACTTATCTAGGAACAAACTCAAAAGAGTGCAGTATTATTTATTGCTGGAAACTTCTCCATCTATTGCTGTTCCGCATGACTTCTTACTTTCTAAGTGTTTCTGATGACCTGTAGCCAGTGCCAAAATACTTCCACAGCTTGTTTGCTTACTACCATTTTGTTCAGATTTTAATGGGAGGGGAGTTATTCCAGTATTAGATAAAAAGCAGTAAGAAATGTGAAGGAGATGCTGAGTTTTCTTGTCAGATAATGGTTTTGTTCTTGCAAAAAGAATCAGCCTCAAGTAACCTTTTCAATGTCTTTGGTTGTCTCTGCTTGCAAAATGGTAACTGCTCCTCAGTAAGGAGTCAGCATTACTGTGTCGGGAAGCAGATGTTAGGAAGAAAGTGAAGCTGTATTTGTCCCATCAGCCCCTTACTTTCAAGAAAATACTTTCTTTTATTAGTGTGAGCTTTCAAGTATTCTTCACTTGAAAGATGAAGGAAGAGGAAGGAAGGGCTGGCCACTTGGGTGGAGTACAGGACAGCTGTCAGGGAGTGCAGGGAGGCAATCAGAAAAGCTAAGGCCTCCTTGGAGTTAAAACTTGCAAGGGAGGTCAAAGACAACAGAAAGGGCTTCTTCAAATACATTGCTGACAAAACTAACACTAGAGGCAATGTAGGCCCTCTGTTGAATGAGGTGGGTGTCCTGGAGACAGAGGACAGAAAGAAGGCAGAGTTGCTGAATGCCTTCTTTGCCTCTGTCTACACTGTTGGAGACCGTCCTCAGGAGCCTCAGTCCCCTGAGACCCCAGAGGAAGTCATGATAAAGGAGGAGTCTGCCCTGATTGATGAGGAGTGGGTTAAGGATCAATTTGAACACTTATCCATAAATCCATGGGCCCTGATGGGATGCACCCACGGGTGCTGAGGGAGCTGGTGGGAGTCATTGCTAGGCCACTCTCCATCATCTTTGGTAAGTCGTGGGCAACAGGAAAGGTGCCTGTGAGTTGGAGGAAAGCAAATGCCACTCTAGTCTTCAAAAAAGGCATGAAGGAGGACCCAGGTAACTACAGACTGCTCAGTCTCGCCTCCATCCCTGGAAAGGTGATGGAACATCTTATCCTTGACGCTGTCTCTAGGCGTATCAAGGATAAGAGGGTCATTAGGAGCAGTCAGCATGGCTTTGCCAAGGGGAAGTCATGTTTGACCAACCTGATAGCCTTTTATGAAGACATAACCACGTGGATGGATGGTGGCCGTGCAGTGGATGTGGTCTATCTGGATATCAGCAAGGCCTTTGACACCGTCTCCCACAGCATCCTCATAAGTAAACTGAGGAAGTGTGGTCTGGATGACCAAGTAGTGAGGTGGGTCAGGAACTGGTTGAAGGGAAGAAGCCAGAGAGTTGTGGTCAATGAGGCAGAGTCTGGCTGGATGCCTGTGTGTAGTGGGGTCCCTCAGGGGTCAGTGCTCGGACCGGTGCTGTTTAATATATTTATCAATGATCTGGATGAGGGATTAGAGAATGTTGTCAGCAAGTTTGCTGATGATACAAAATTGGGAGGAGTGGTTGACACACCAGAAGGCTGTGCAGCCATTCAGAGAGACCTGGACAGGCTGGAGGGCTGGGCGGGGAGAAATCTTATGAAGTTCAACAAGGGCAAGTGTAGAGTTTTGCACTTGGGAAAGAATAACCCCATGTGTCAGTATAGGTTGGGGACTGCCCTGCTGGAGAGCAGCGCAGGGGAAAGGGACCTGGGGGTTCTAGTGGACAGCAGGATGACCATGAGCCAGCAATGTGCCCTCGTGGCCAGGAAGGCCAATGGCGTCCTGGAGTGTGTTAGAAGGGGAGTAACAAGTAGGTCAAGAGAGGTCCTCCTGCCCCTCTACTCTGCCCTGGTGAGGCCACATCTGGAATATTGTGTCCAGTTCTGGGCCCCTCAGCTCAAGAAGGACAGGGAGCTGCTTGAGAGAGTCCAGCACAGAACCACAAAGATGGTGAAGGGAGTGGAGCATCTCCCTTATGAGGAAAGGCTGAAGGAGCTGGGTCTCTTTAGCTTGGAGAAGAGGAGTCTGAGGGGCGACCTCATTAATGTTTATAAATATGTCAAGGGGGAATGTCAGGAGGATGGAGCCAGGCTCTTTTCAGCGGCGTCCATTGACAGGACAAGGGGCAATGGGTGCAAGCTGGAACACAGGAGGTTCCATAAAAATATGAGGAAAAACTTTTTTACTGTGAGGGTGACAGAGCACTGGCACAGGCTGCCCAGGGAGGTTGTGGAATCTCCTTCTTTGGAGACATTCAAAACCCGCCTGGACGCGTTCCTGTGTGACCTACTGTAGGTGGTACTGCTTTGTCAAGGGGGTTGGACTAGATGATCTTTGAGGTCCCTTCCAACCTCTAACATTCTGAGATTCTGTGAGGAGGGGTGATATTTGATAAAAGTACAGTTTGTGGTTTTATGTCTACATTCTCCTCATCAGTTTTCTTCATCTCTCTGCTGCAGTTGTCCATGTAAGACTAAGATGACAGGAGATGCTATTTAGACTGCAGACATTTCAGTTTGAAACTCTTTTCTCAGTCTAAGCAGCAGTAGGTGTGCTGAAAAGGAGTGGATTATTTTTAGGATTTTTTTTTTTGTAGAATGAAGAATATTTTTCAATGGGGAAAGGCCATGTGTATTAACATTCTTTTCCACCATTCATCAACTGAATAAGGATCCAGCTGTGTATTTGTTCAATGTTTGAACTGGTGGTGTTTGGAGGCTCTAAGAATAACTGTGCTGTGAATGATATACTGTGAATGAGCTTTCCTATGCCGTTATTCATTTTTTACTGGAGGAGATCCTGTGGCATTCTCTTTTGTGTGGTGTCCCCTCTTACAGTACTTCAGCAATAAATGAATGTAAAAGGTAAGTGTCTGTTGTCTCTGTCCTATATATAGTATGTAAGGCCACCACTTTCCTTTTTGCTTCTGAGAAGTGTTGAAAATATGATAAAGGTAGAAGCTGTTGCCATCAAATGTAATAGAGTCCAGTTATGTGAAGACCTTTATCATTTTAATTTTCTATGTTCTTTGCTACTAAAGAGATACTGAAAATATCATCTTTGCTCTTGAGATGTTAAAATTTGTAGGTTGTTACTTTATTGTATATGTAGCCAGGTGGTTAGTGTTGCTTTCATTGTTATTAGCCACAAAATAACTATGATTTTCTTTGATTTTTGCTTTACCCACCCTCCATATAGTTTGTAGTCAACACAAAAAATTGCTTTTTCTGCATGAAATTGAATTCAATTTATTGTTCATAGATATTGGATTTAACATAGCATGCTACATACTGATAGGCAACAAATAAATTTCAGTGCTATTCACAAATATTTCCGTAGCTGTTCTGCAGTCTTCCTCTGATGAGGACACAGTAAATAGTTTTTATTAGTCTTTGTTTAGGCCTGGAGGCTTGAAGTATGAAGCAGGAAATCTGAGACATGATGGCAAAGATTGACCAAATCAGAATGATCTTACCTTCAGTTGTTTTGCATAACTTCTTTTCTGATACCTCACTTCACTTTCAAAGGAATATTTCTCATGTTGTCAGTTTTCCTCAGTAGTAGTTGCATGTTTGGTGTTTAAATGGTTTCAGACCCACTCATTTCCTTTCCACAAGAACTTTGCAATAATGCCCACATCTTTCTGTGAGGGTTTGTAACTTGGACTGTTGAAACAAGCATGGGTTTTCACTGGTTGCTGTGGAAATGAGAGATAACAGGTTACCTGCAGGTGTTAAGGTGGAAGGCTTGGGATTTCAAAGTATTTTAAGACTTGCCTTCAAGTGTTAACTCTATATTAGGTACATTCTGCTTCGGTATGGGCAGACTATTCTCTTCTACCTATTTGCTTATACACACGTGGAAATTGTGTGTCCCACAGTCTGCCTATCAAATTTGCAAGGTCAAAAGAGTAACCTGGGCACTGGGACTCTGCATCTTGCCTAATTACCTTGGAGCCTTATCAGTAAAGAAAGGTGGTGTCCCTGTCCCACAGGGATGTAGGGCAGAAGCAGACTCTTATCATCTGAGAAGCTTTGTTTCCCAGCATAGTAGGCTCTGATGAAACTGGGGCCTCACTTATGTAAATGTTGAAACAGAATTATCACTGCATGGGTATTTCTGGAATATTAAACAGTTATACTGCAAAAACTTCATTTATGTAAATGAACAGTTTCCTGAAATTTCTCAGTAGTTCTTCATACTATTCTAGTAAATGTTGATCAATTGTCAATCAGCAGAAGTCGATCATCTTCTTACCAAAATCGAAGGGTGATTGTTCTGGTTTGAGCTAAACAGAATCAATTTTTATTATTTCCTTATAATAAAAATAGTGAACTATATACATATACACAAAATCGATATTGAACCTGACTCCTCCGGCCCGATAGCAATCCCCACTGATGCTGCAGAGCAGGTGGCACAGGGGAAGCCCCAGGCTCAGCAGCAGAGGGGAGCTGGGTATGGGAGCTGAATTGGGATCAAAGGCAGAAGATTGGACAGAGTCGTCCCTGGATGTTGGTCACTCAATTTATACTAAATATGATGTATATGGGATGGAATACTCTCGTTGGTCACCTGTCCTGTCTATTACCCCCCGGAGGTGCAACCTTTTACTTCCTTGTGACCCCTCTTACTACCCGGCACCCCCAGCGTGGCACACAAGAGCCAGCAGTGGCCTTGGTCACTGTAGGAATAAGTATCAGCAAGAGCCTTTCTGCATCCCAGTCCCAGGCAGTAACTGTAAACATCAGGTGTTATCACTGCTAGTAGCAGGCATTATCTGCACAAACATGCTGAAAAAACTTTCAGAAAGTGCAGCCTTTGAGACTGAACTGAGAAGCAAAAATCAGTGAACAGAATTGGTTCTGTTTAGCTCAAACCAGGGCAGTGCTGTTGGTGCCCTCAGAAGAAATACATGATTTTTCTCATGTATTATTTGTTTAAAATAGCAACCCTCAAAGGTTAATATTTGTAAAACATTTTATCTGCATGTATATATCAAATTAAATTAACTTGTTGTTTCAGATGATTTGCTTAGTTTTTGTTCTGAAATTTTGATGACAGCTTTGTTACTAAGATCAGCTTGACATCAGAGGTGGCCTATTTTCAGCTGGAGAAGCTATGCAGGGAGTTGCTCTTGCTAGACCACTTAACTGGTGATTTGGATGCAGTGAACAAAACGCATATGAGACAAGGGAGATAGTCAACTACAGAAAATATGCAGCAAGACCAATGTGGTTGGTGGACTCCAGCCAGCAGCAAAGCACCCGCTCTTCCTCCCTCTCACTCCTCTCTCAAATGTCTGCAATGATTTCTTAGAAACAAATACTGTAATCAATGGCCCCGCGTCCTGCCCATTTCCCTGAGCTTACATTGCTGAACAAAATGTTGTGTGGTATGGGGTGTCCCTTGGGTTGGTTGGGGTCAGCTGTCTCAGCTGTGTCCCCTCTCAACCTCTTGCCTACCCCAAGCCTATTGGCCCCTGTGTGTGTGTGTGTGTGTGTGTGAGGTTGGAGGGATGGCAGGTGCTGTGTGAGAGCTCTTCAGCCATAGACAAAACGCTTGCTCGTGTGGCACCAGCGCAAGTGCAATGCACAGCACTGTACAGGCTGCTGTGGAGAAAGTTAACTCCATCCCAGACAGAGTGAGTAAAACCAAACAGGTTTTAGGAAATGTGTTTGGTGGTGTTACTTTTTGTCTTTTTCTTTTCAATTGCATGTATCTATATTTGCATCTTAACAGTATAAATGATAAACATCAGAGATTCAGTAAGTGAAAAAGAAGAAATAAATCTACTAGGTCATCTCCAGATTGCATGCTGACTTTAATTAGTATACTGCTGGTCACAAATGAATGAAATTATATGTTAATGACTGAAATATTTTCTGGAATGAATAGACTTTTACATGATGGAAAGTGTTTGAACTTTAATTACAAGATTAAAAAATAGATTTCTCAGGACAATATGTACCTTAAGCTATTAATTTCTAATTATTGCTGACTGTAGCTCAGACAAAGGTGTTACCTGAAGTACAGTAGGAGACCATCTGGGATTTCAGTTCCATGTAAGAAGCACTCGGTAAGGTTTCTCACACAGTGGCATTAAAATACGTTATTCAGTAAAGAAAAAGTGAAATAAAGGTCTGAAGAAAAAGTGATAAGACTTTTCATTTCTGTTTCAGGAGCAGCTGATTTTGTCTTGATACAGTTGTAGAATTAAACTCAGAGGAAGAGTAGCATATTTAGTTGGATATTTACTCATTTGGTTCATTCTGGCAGGTCACTGTTGTACATGCTACTTGTAATAATGCATGTTTTGACAGAACAACAGTGCTGAATTCCCATGTCTCCTGGAGAAGCAGAAAAAGAAAGTACAACATGAAGATGAAAGCTCATCATATTCTCCATGTATTTGTCCTATTTACTGATATCCATTGCTAAAAACATAAAGATTTTCAGAGATGGAGAGTGTTAGCCCCTTAATGAGCACATTGGTGAGGACTGATTGCCAGTTTGCACTTGCTGAAATGAGTCCTACCTCACAGCCAGTCACACACTCCAAAAAGTGATCCTTTGCAGACTCTGAAGTGCTCTCACTGCATATCAGTTGCTGCACCTGGGAACACATCTCAGAGGCAGTGCGCCGTAGTGGTTGCTGGAATACCATCTTACTCCACACTTGTGAAGACAATTCACAACTCTTGGTTTCATTTAAGTCCATGTTCGATTGTGGGCATGCTCTTTAATGTCATGTCTTCGCTATGTCACGCTGACAAAGGCTGGATTTCTACGTTTGTAGACAGTTTTTTTTCTACGTTTGTAGACAGTTACAAGTGAAGTGAATGTAAAAATGTAGCCTTTTTCTTATGCTCTGTGAAAAAAAGATGGCTTGTTTTGGTATTTCTTGTTTCAAATTCTTTTTCCTGAGTTTGAAGTACTTGTGATTCTTACGGAGTGCTTTTCCCTAAGCTCTGGATACCTCTGATAAAGACCTCTCCTTATCTGACTTGTTGTTTTTAGGACTTTTCTGCAAATGGAAGTACTATAGATGGCTCTGTTTACAGGCAGATACCTTTGTACCACAGTGAGAATTTCTCATTCTGAAGTGATGCCTAATTACCTAAAGGGCACAGGAATGATAGTGCTGAGTGTTTGGGAAATTAGGGCTATTTCCCTTTTGTTTCTGGTTAGCAACTGATAAACAATCCTCTCTCCAGTTTGGGCCCTCGAAGCAGAGGCTGCCAGTATATTCGTGTTGAATATTGGATGGAATATTTATATACACATTTTGATAAGCTCTTGCATTGCCCGTTCTCCGTAGCTGAGAGACACATAATACAGTATTAATGAAGATGATGCAATTAGTAATGTCACTTTGCTTGCATACATCCTCACTGTTTATGTGTCAATGAATGCCAATGAAGGGAGAAGTGATGAGGGGTGAAGTATTTGAATGGATTTTGGCTCAGCTATCTCTGTATGAAGGCCAGACTACCACTTTTTAGGCTCTGGAGTTTCATTAATATGGCTTAATAAGTAGAAAGGAACAATAAAATATACTTCTGTATATACATAGGTTATGCATTGAGCTGACTTCTATTTACTGCATGCATATATACACACACACATAGGCACAAAATGTGCATTGCATGTATAAGATCTCTAGATGTGTAGGGATGTGAAATATCAGCTCCTTCAGATTCAAGTAGGACATTAGTTACTTTAAAGTATCCAAGGATTTCTTTCTGGTTTCCTAGGCAGGAAACTAGAATACATATAGCATACTTAATTTTAAACTTGTAGGGTAGGTTCTACTAACTGGAGATTAGGAAGACTAGTTTAATATAAGTACCCCTCTATCAATTTTCTTGGGTAGAAATTCAGGGTTTTGGAAAATAAGGTATTGCAAAATATGTTAATGTTATAAAACTGAGAAGCAAATACCCACCCAGTCACTTTGAAATTACTGGGAGCTGAAATGCAGTCATAAATGTGATGAATTTATATGAGTTGGCAAGTGCAGTGTCAGTGTTAGACACACCTTGATATGTGCATCACATCACATGAATTCTATTAATTCATGCTTTATTTCAGGTAGAAACTCTTTCTGTCAGTAGCAGTGCCTTCATCTAGTACCTCAGTGCTCCACAGGTGTAATGTATAGGTAAGGGATTGATGTATAGGTTACGGTGTTACTGTAATTGTTGTTCTGTGTATTTTTATAAAAATTTCCATGGTAACTATCCTACTGTAGCAGACGTGCAGCCACTCTGTGATCAGCTCATTGTAGACAACTGTAAGAGATTTAACTCAGCATGATTCCTCTTGGAGCTTTTATTGTGATTTTATTTTATTTTCCCCAATCTAAAAAGGTCTCTGTGGCTATACATGTGTTTCTACCTTTCATATGGAGAAATCTGATGCTTGACACAGAATAAGCATCACGCTGGTCAGTGCTGAAAATGCACTTGCAGCCCTTCCCTGTGCCAGAAATAACAGAATGCATTTAGATTTTCCTCAACTGTCTTTTTCTTGGCAGAGCATTAGATGGCACAGCGAGATACAGCACAGGTTTCCCAGGGCCAGCTGCAGCCAAGCTTTGTGGCCCAGCTGTGCCTGGATGGACCAGCAGAGCCAGGATGTTTCTTTTGCAGACCTTTGTAAATTTTGAGCTGGCCTGCAGCAGGCTGTGCATCAAAATGTCTGGTATCTCAAATGGATTGGCTGAAATGCTGTGAAGAACATGAGAAGATATGTGATAATAGCCCACTGATTTTTTTTTTTTTCACAGCTCCTAATTGCCTTTAGTGAAGGCCATCCTTGAAACTAGCTATCAGTGTCCAGCACTTGTAAAAAGAGGCTGAGCAAAGCAAATCCTCCACTCCCCCCAAGTGGAGTTTTCTTGCTCATGTGTGTATTGCTGGGCAACATTAATTTGTGCGCAGGAGGCTTGCGCAAGTCTTAAGTGTACAAAATACTCCATGTATACTGAACCCCAGAGAAAGGATGTACTCTACATTTTCGCTGAGGAAAAATAAAACAAGAATTTAAATGCTAGATCTTTACTGTAGAACAGCACTTCTTTTCTCCTGCACTGAACAAGATCCTGTATTTCACTGCTGTGGGAATGTTCACTCAGGCAGACTAAAACTTACAGCATGAATGATTTTAGTGGAAGTGAATGCTGGTTTTAAGTGTGGTTCTGTAGAACATATAACACACAGAAAAGTTTTCGTTTGTCTTTGAAATATCTGAATTACAAACCCACAGGATCTAAGCTGAGCTGTAAACCAGCAGCATCTAAGTGGGAGCCTTTTAAGGAAAAAGTGGTATAGAGTGGGGTAGTCAAGACTAATTCCCCCCAAGTAGGCCACCAGCGATGGTGGAAGTTGATACCTGATTGTGAGGATGCACGGAGAGAGAGAGAATATAAAAATGCTTGTAAGGGCAAGTTAATAAAGTGTGTTTACTCTTGGAAACTTCACCATAGGACTTACAAGCCAGTAAGCATTCAAAACTTCATGAAATCATCTTCTGCAACCCAGTCTACTCATTGCAGCGTAACACGGTGCTTCCTACGTGCTGGTTCTCCGGTGATGATACTGCCTGCTTGCCATTTATTGTGGTAGCAATAAGGTGTCTTTTACCTAAGTATTTTAGCCCGAAACCATCTCACCGCATTGAAGCTCAGAGAATAAGGTGAGTGATAGGTCTGCTGGATTGCTTCAAGGTAGAGTGGTGTTTTGTTGTTTAAAAGGAGAGTGTTAATCACTATTTTGAATAGACATGCTTTGTTTAGAAGGAAATAAAGAGGGATATTCTGTGAAAATCTTTGAAACAATACAATTACGTACTGAAACAATACAATTACTTACTGAAACAATACAATTACCCACCATAGTGAAAGGTAGCTGGGATGCATATGTTTCCAAAAGCTGGAATCGTTGCACAGAATTTAAAGCATTAGGCAGACTGGCAATACTCCATGTTCTGAACACTTTCATAGGTTTTAAATTTCTTCTTGTTCCACAGTGGAGATAGAAAGAGCTTTCAGAAGTTCTGTGAATTGTCTCAGAAAGTTTAGATTAACATATTTTTCTTTCATGTGAGCGTAGAGACAGTGCACAGAGATTCTCTTCCCATAAACCTGACTGGAACTACTGCATCCGTGAAAAAGTCCCAGCTTTGACAAGGATGCTTTTCCTGGCATAAGCAACAGGCAGGCTTCATCACATTGTTGGTACTTTTTCAGCATTCCTAACAAGCCAGCTTGTACTTGATTACAATGATGAGAAATTTAAATCCTTTTCCCTTGCCAAAACTGACACTGAATCCTATGCAAACATCCTCTCTGTTAATAGGATAGTGTCAGGAGCAAAAGTGGACTGTCCTCCTTGCCCTGACAAGTGCAAAGTATGACTTAACCAATCTCGGCTCATCTCTGCTTTCTCTTTTCCAAACACGGCTGATGGACTGTATCAAAAATCACATTAAGACTGTGCAAACAACTGCAGTTTCATGAGAGCATCCGTATCGTAGTTCTGCCTGTGCACCGAGGGCATTCAGCTTCTTGATCTCGCTGTGGATGCTGAGAAGATCAGGCTGGTTTTCATCCATTTCCTGTCTTTCATGTCTGATCAACATGTTTTGAGTTCAGCAATCACAGAAGATTGTCTCCTATGGCCTGCTAGCCCTGATCTCCCTTCGTGCTGAAAGGAGGGCAGTGGTTATAATGATGAGCAGTTCCCTGGTTGGTTCAAAAGAGTGAGGGGTTACGGTGCAAGCTCAGCCGCAACCTCTTTGTAACTAACCCTTCCTGTGGAGGTGAAAAGCTGTCTCGTGTAACTATTTCTCAAAATCAATCAAAATCTAGTCTTCCATTTGTGAAGCTGGCTGGAGAGAGATGTGTAAAGATGTACTGAAAGAACCGTACGATATCTGATTTTATAACACCTTATTTTTAGTAAACCCCCATTATTTTTAGTTAAATCGGTTATTAGAAGAATCACAAGGAAACAGCAGCCCAGTTTGCTGTAAGACCTGTATTTTTGGCCAAGTTTAACTGTAAAGAGTGTTGCTGTATAATTCTCCCTTTGGCAAGGTCTGTGCATCACCATGATGCATCTATAAACAGAATGTGAAGCGGCTGTGCCTTGTTAGATGAAGCTAGAAATTCACCAGGCACCCAGACCTGCTCTGAGCTCTCTTTCACGATACTGGCTGTGCTGCTGCTGTTCAAATCAGGGGAGGCAGAGCGGGCATTTGGTACCCCAACAAATGTCTGCTGCTATGCAGACCAGCATCCTACCCCCCAAAATATAAAAATCCAGCAGTAATACATATTAATTCGTGTAAGTGGACATGGCTTCTCTCCGAATGTATTGCACTCTGGTGGGTTTTCAGCATGCTTGGTGTAAACTATTTGTATTGCTCAGCAGATGCTCTGTGCTTGTGAAAAGCATTAAGAAATTGCTGTGGTTAATGGTTATAGCTGTTAAATGTTTGTTTCTGATAATTTCTGCAATATGCTGGGCTCTTGCAAAATATATATACAGTTGAAAAAAAAAAAAAAGCTTCACTTACCATTCAAAAGCTGTTTTAATTTGTCAAGTTTTTTATCTTAGGTCTAACTTTGCTCCAGGCTGGATGTGGCTAATTAGGGGATAAAACTATAGCAGAGAGGCATCTGAACAGACTGTTTCTATTGAAGTAGCCTTCCCAACCTTAGGCACCTTTGAAAAATTATATTCTGATTATTTCAGCCAGAAGAGATCTTTTTAGATAATAACTTTGCATGAAGTGAGTGTGAAAAAACCCACACAGTTGTCTATACTCTAAGAACTTTAAAATCTTGTTTGACACTCAGAAAAAGTACACACTGATACTTTGTAAAGATAGAATGGGGCCTAATCAAAGCTTTTTGTTTTGACACAGAAGGATTCCTATTACTTCAAAATGAGAATGCTGTAGTACTCAGATTAATTTAAAAACTCTCTGTGCTAGTGAAATGATTTTTTTTTTTTTTTTTTTTTGAAATCACAGAAAGCTTTTTGGCATAGTTAGCGCACATCCTAATTAGCATATTTCTGTGCTTAAAAAAGTTACGATACTATTCTAACTTTTTTTTTCACAAGGCAAAATAAGCACCCTGTCTTTCTTTTGGTAGGACTGATTCTTCTTTTAGGAAGAATCTGAAATAATAACATAATTAGAACACTGTCATTTTGTTCTTAGTTCTCTCCTTTACTCACTCTAAAAAGCATGCTCTACCTATTGTCTAATTTCTCATACCCTTTCATAATCCAAATTTTAATGTCACTCTACATCCACTTCTCTTTTAGTTTTTCTTTTTTATTGCAAAATATTTAATGTTTATTTTAATTTTTTTTTAGGGTGAAACAGACTATGTATTTTAAATGGCACATACATGTGTTCTTCAGTTAGCTGTGCTCCTAAGTTGAGTTTACATGCCTGATAATGTCACATGATCTTCTCTATTTTAAGGCAAGATGGCAAAAAACAATGTTTGTAGTCCATTTTTTTGTTCCTGTTATATGGAATTTCCTATGCTGTATGAAAAAAAAGTAGTCCGCTATCAACTTTTGTTTGCAGAAGTGTGAAAAACTTGAAAACACCTTTAACTGGAGGAAGAGGTTACCATCTTGCCCAGAGTTTACCGTGTTATTAACTTGTTCTTTATTGAACTGACATCAGTAGTGATTTTTTGGTGAGACTGTAAGCAAAGTTCACTGTGTGAGTCATTTTGTGTTGTCCCATGCTCTGCTGGTTCACTGCATGACATCTTCTGTTCTATATAAATTAGTATTTCTTTTTTTTTTTTTGAAAGAGAGGGTGTGAATTTGCAGAAAACTTAAAGTTTACTTTGTGTAAATTGTCAACTGTAGATTAAATTTACATGCTTGGAGGATCTTCTCTTTATTTCTATCAGCTGTAGAGGATTAGTTACAGCCATTTAAAAGATATTGATCAGAAACGTGCTGTTTTTCATTTGAACATTTGAATACATTTTGTCTTCAAATTTTAAGAATGTTGCTAACTTTGTTTAAATATCACTCATCATTAGTGTGTACAGGTTTTTAACCTCTACATGATAAAAAGACCTTTCTTTTGAAGAGTCTCTAGAGCACATTCTGCTCAGGACACAAAAGTGACTAGGTTTCCTTGAAGTCAAAAGCAATACTTTTAATTGACATAAATGGAGCCAGATTGACAAATGTACATACAAAGCCTGTTTTTCCCACCAGTGAACTGAAGCACCTTCAGGGAGTGAGGGCCTGTCTCTGTTCCACCAATTTTCTGGCTGTGTAACTTCATTGATTTCTGTTGCACAACCATGACACGTGAAATGGAGTGGAGCATCAGGCCCTAGGCATGGTGGCTGCACAGTCAGCTCTGTGTCGTGCTTCAGGGCAACAATTGCAAAAAGAACTGCGAGCTCTCTTCACAAACACCACTGCAAGTTGGGTGCAGTCACGATTGGACCTATCTCCTCTCCTCCTGTATGCCATGTGTGGGCATCTGGTATTCACTTTGTAAAGGGAGCAGCACAGGGGACAACTGGGCACTGGTATAGAAATGCAACCAAAGAGGGGCAAACAGGCAGATCTAGACAGGAAGTAAAGCCCAGTTAGGCTTGTTTCAGCAGTCAGAAAAAAACAGTATCATTTAATCAAAGTTCACTCAGCTAGGAGCGTGTCATCACACAGAGCATGTTTTTTTTTGCATCGTACCTTACGCCCATAGTTGCATTCCATAAGTAATGAAGAATAGAGGTCTTCATTAACATATCATAGGATATACTAATCAAGTAAAATGGCAAAGTTTTGTCTTGGAGATTTGTAACAAAGTTAAATCAAGACAGAATAATCTTTCCTCCTGAAAATACCTCATCTTGCAAAAGAGCTATTTATTGTTTCATTGTCCATTTGATTTTCTACATAATGTATTTAATCAATATGCAGTATAGACAGCAGTTATTGACCTAGAAGTATTTGGATTTACTGAAGATGTTACACATTGAGTGATGAGGATATCTTGAAATACATGGTAACATGTAGCAGGAAATCCTACCTGAGAAATTCTGCTTGGTGTGAACAGGAGAGTTGCATCACATGGGATGCAGGCTCTGTCATGTTGTCTGTAAAAAGATACTGGAATGCAGGAAAGATTGCTAAATTGAAAGAATGAGTCCCTCCTCCAGATGTGTGCCAGAATTAATTTTAACTTAAGTCTTCCTGTTGATTTTGTTTGGCAAGAGCTGAAAATGAGCTTATTTATGGAATCAGAGAACCCGATCCAGTCCTAACTTGCCTAGGACCACAAACAAACAAGTAAATAATTGTGTGTCATGGGATATGGGGTGCCTTTCCCTTGGGTAGGGAAACCTTTGCAGAGCTGATAGAGGAAGCAGAGGTCAGCTGAAGTGCAGAAGGGGGACAACGTACTCTCCTCCTTTCTTTAGAGGGCAAGGAGGTCTGTCGCTGCTCAGGTTGGTCTTTTCCCACTCAAGGCTTACTCACACGCTACAAAGCGTCAGCCAGCCGAGCTGCTAGTCTGGCTGCAGTGCCAAAATACCACTGAAGGAGCTGAACTGGGATGAGCCTTTAGTCTGCATCCTGCTCCGACAGCTTTGTGTCGCTGCTGGTAGGCTGTAACTGGCATTGATCATTTTGTAATGATGTAACGATTGTGTAATGTTTTGCAGCTGTAGAGCTCCAGTTACCAAGATGCCGGTGCACATTACAAATAAGTCACGTGTTGGTAAGTGTAGTATTTGGCTCCGACTGGAAATTCTCTCCAAGTTTGGCGATAAGGAGCGATTTTTGGTATAGGTATTGATTTGCTTGAGAATGAGCTCCTTTATTGCTGTTCCTACCATAATGTGTAGTCTGCCTATAACATTCATCAACTATTGAGTGCAGCTTTTTAAAAAGGAAAAATGTAGGAATACAGAGAGTGAAGTGTTAAGTTCATTTGCCCTCCGTGGGCTGCAGTGATAACAACAGATATACTAATATGCCTCCAGCCATTCCACATGTTAATTTTTCTCTTCTCATAGCATCCTGTGCTCCCATAGGTACTGGCTGAACGACAATGGTTTTACTAAAAAGAAATACAGATGTATAGCAGCTAAATTGCAGTATGTCAAGCCAGTGCATGAACATCCAAGTCTTTACAAGTGGGAGAGAATAGTCAGTTTCATAAGCTGAAGGTCATAAGGCAGTTTGGCTTGTTTCTGCCTCTAATTCTGTGAAAGATGACAAATGTAGAGGCATGAATATCAAAAGGAGTGTGAAAGTGGTTCAAGCTGATTCAGCATGCACGGTGTTTGGCTGGGGGTGGAAAATGCGGCTTACTTTCTTCATAGCAGCCCATATAATAGTGCTGTGTTTTAGACTGGGGACTGAAACAGAGGCTTGGAGGGGGCACAGCTGGGACAGCTGACCCCAGCTGACCCAATGGGTATTCCATGCCGTGTAATGTCATACTTAGCAATAAAAAAAAGGGAGGAGTTATTGTCAAGGTAGCTGTTGCTTGGCGGCTGGCTGGGCCATTGGTCCACCAGTGGTGAGCAATTGCTTTTTTCTTTGCTTTTCATCACTTATTAATCTGTCTCTATCTTGACCCATGAGTTTACTTGCTTTTTGCGCTTCCAGTTCTCTCCCTTCTCCTTCTAGGGGAGTGATTGAATGATGGGCTGGGGGTTTACCTCCCAGCTGGGGTCAATCTACCACAAGCACTGTGTTTTTTGAGTGAGAATAAGACTAGTGAGGATTCTTCTACATTTAATGCTCAGTGGGCAGTATCAGCTTATGAATCACTTCCTGCATTTTTCTTTCTTGCTACTGTGTTCTTCACTGCAGTATCACAGACTCAGGTTATATTTTGACTACGAAGGTCAAGCTTAGCTAGCTCTTGGCCTCATACAGGCTTTAGTAAGGTGAAGTATTGGTTGACAGCTGACCACCATATGTTCATTCAATTGAATAAGATTCTGCAGATAGTCTGGGTGAAAGAGTTGAGGTATTCTCTCAAGAGAATGTCTTTACTCCCAGGGGACAGGGTCGTACTCATGCAATGAATCAGTCCTTTACTGGTCCAGTAAATCATGAATCACAGATTACTAAGTGGCACAGCTTCAATGGGATGGTAAATTACCTCAGATCAGCCAGCCTATGTGTGCTGAGGATGTTCTTTCTTCAGGAAAATGTATACATTTCAGCCTCCTCAGGCTGAAGAAGCTACATTGCATAGTATTTTCCTGAATAAGTGTTTTAGCTGCTGAGCTATTCGATAAAAGAAGTACTGCAGCCACTGAGAAACGGAAACATTTGTGGCTGTAATATTTGTAAATGCCTGATTCTAGAAGTGCATGGGAAGGATGCCCTCTCAGATTAAATCCTTCTAGGCACCTGTGAAGAGCATTTAATTGTGTATGAGCACTGGAGCTGTGTTGCTCCAAACTCCAGGGTCTGTGGTCATGCTTCTCAGTGTCAGCTGAGAAAAATTAAAACCAGGATGCTATTCATTAATTTATATGGGAATATGATTTATAAGGTTCTTCTAACACTTTTCTATAAGGTGTGTGAGTAACTCATCTAATGTGTTACTTCTACTTGATTCTTGCATCAACTATTAGGAAGTTTATACAGAAATAAGAATCCAGCTTCCCAGTTCCAGATAACTCACTTAGGAAACTGGACAGGACCAGTAAGCCCAAGGAAATTGGTTTAAATTACAGGGGTAAAAAAAGAAAGAATAAACTGGGAGACGGAGCTTTTTGCAGAGAGTTTTTCTTAAGTCAACCTAGAAGATGTGAAACACACATCAGTGAAACACACTTCTCAAATCTATGATTTTAAATTTTCCATTTTTATGAGATTTACCTGTATTACATCACTTTTGTGTTTGGAATAAGTAATTTTAGGAGCAGGGTTACTTCCTAGGTTTTGTGAAGTGTGAAGGATTTGAAATTTTGGCATTACCTATGAAAATAAATGACCACTATTAGTGATTTTATTCTTTAAGTCAAGATGTTTTTCCACCAGCACTGTTATCAAATAAATATATTCACTTATTCATTTACGTAACTTTATCTGTAACAAATAATGAATTGTTGTAGAATAAAAATAGACTTGCTATGTCTTTTTCAGCTTAAGTTGGTATTATCTTATTAGTCATAACTTCAGTGTGCAAGATAAAACTCTACAGTAGTCCCTTGTTATCAAGTATGCCATGGCTGAGTGTAGTGTAACATGTTTAAATTAGTTGCAGAAAAAACTCTGAAAAAACTTGCAAATGCAAAGATAAATGTGTATATAGGCAATTATCTAGCACTCCTGTGTGTACTTAAATGTGGAGATTTGAACATATTTTAAGTAGTTGCTTTTTAAAATGACTTTTATGTATAATTCAGACAAGGCAATTTTGCACATTAGATGACTTTTAACTTTGCTTACTTAACAATTTGTTCCTCCTGCTCACCTAAATATGCTCAATTTTTTTATGTATTGCTGTCACCAGGGATTTATGTGTCTGTATGGCAGAGAATGAACATTTGTTCTCAAGATTGCACTCACTGGGAATGAATTAGACGGATTCAGTTTTACATTTTTCTGTTGATGGTGGCTAAAAGCATAAGATAACTTCACTAAAAAATTCAGGAAAAGCAAAAGGAGATTCAAATACCCATGGAGAGTTTCCCTTTGAAAGTCTGTTGGTAAATAACCAATACTTTTTTTTTTTCAGGCAGGCTGTTCTGTGTCATCACAGGGTCAAGAACTACAAAGAGCAAGTTTGCTTGCTTACAGCAGTGTAGGTAAAAATGATCTTAGCCTTTTTCCCCCCTCAAACTCTCCTTTTTAGCTTAACTTTCTGCTTTTGGCTTCTGTTCCTCTGTTCTTTACTCTGTCCCATTGCCCTGTTTCAGCAACTGGAAATAAGTCAATATACTAACTTTGTCCTGAAAGCATGTTGATACTTAATACACATTTTTCTCAGTTAAAAATCTTGCTAGTCTATTGCCATGACACCTGGGACATACTTCTGTATGACAAATTTTAAAAAGTTCACAGAAATTGGTGTGTTTTCCTATTGCTGAGCAGGAATTTTATTAAGCAAAACAATACCTTTTTCTAGTCCTAAATATGGGTGCGAGTGCCAATGAACATGGATTGTGAAACCAAATGCTTGCTCTGCAGTGTATTAGTCTCCTTTGTGTGGAAGCCCCAGGTAACAAAAAAAATGGATAAAAGCTTTAAGAGTAATGATTGAAAGTCTGGGAGCTAAGCTGATGAAGAAAAAAAGAAAAATCCCTGTCCTTGACCCTCCCCCAAAACCATAAGGGGAGTAGTGCTAAAAAATACAGTTTATTGATATGTATCTGGTGGAGAGGAGGAAGCACAAAGAAAGGATTGGCAAACACGTTTGCATTGCTGAAGATACTGTGTTATGTTTAAGACGTATTTCTAGTAAACAGAATAAAAATTGTAGGCCACTCATCTAAACATGGAATGAAAATCGTCTAGAAAAGAGAGAAGACAGACAGTGGGGGTTCTCTTTCTTCTGGACCTCATGAAACACAAATTGTTGCTGAGATTTCTGGCAAGCTGTTTCTTTCTCAACTGAGTAAACGTTTCTAAGATCTCAAAGAGCAAAATAATTGTTGGTAAATAAAAAAAAAAAAAGAGGATCTTTGGATGTAAGACATGGCTGTGGAAGCTGTTGACGGGAATGGCAGCATGAGGCATAGCTTGCAGGCTCACAGGCACCAGGCTGAGGTGATTTGCACCAGCAGACAAGTGCAGCCTATATCAGGCCTTGCTATGGAGAAGATTTAAGCCTCAAACTTCGAATGTTGACTTTTGAAGTGAAGGGAAAGCAACCAGCTGGCTGAACAGTTTCTTCCCCGGAAGGAAAGACTGAAATTTTATGGCTTTAGTTACACTTTAGGATTTTATTCTTGTTGTTTATTCTTGTTATATCAGTGGCAAGACTTTGGAATAAATTGTCCAGAGAAGTTGTGGATGCCTCTTCCCTGGAGGTGTTCAAGGCCAGCTTGGATGAGGCCTTGGGCAGCCTGATCTAGTTGAGAGGCGTCCCTGCCCATGAAAGGGAAGTGGGATTAGATGATCTCTAAGTTCCCTTCCAACCTAGGCCAGTCTATGATTATTCTGTTTATTTACATAATTTTCCCCTTTTTAATGAAAATGTTAAACTGTTTTACTTAGATTTATAGATGGGCAGAAGTGATTGCTTTGAGTCTAATGAGTGTAATTTCCCCAGGTCTCTGCACAGGTCTTCAAGCCAGTGTTTATTTAGGAAGTCTCTTAAATTTGAATGCAGCTGTGTACTTCTCAGTTGAATTGTGATGGGAAAGTTACACTGAGAAGCGTCTTGGGTGTTTGGCTAGCTGAAGCAGTGAGATATTGATTTCTGGGAACAGGGAATATAAGTGATGTACATAAATACATCAAATCCAATGTTGAATTCAAGCTTGGATTTTGATTGTGATATTGCAGGAAGGAGAGGTGATCTGGATTCCTAAAGCATACATATTTCCATGTGTGTTTCTAATCACATGATGAGCTGAGACTCCTGTATGTTTATGTTCTGTTTTGGAGTAAGTTAATAGTAATTATACCTGGAGCAAAAGGCTTGCTTCTCTCTCTCTCTCTTTCTCTCTCTCTCTTTCTCTCTCTCTCTTTCTCTCTCTCTCTTTCTCTCTCTCTCTTTCTCTCTCTCTCTTTCTCTCTCTCTCTCTTAGTGATCCTTTTTATCTTGAAATGACAAGTGATTGCAAGAATCCTTCAAGAGCAATTACCTGGGGAACGATGTGCTTTCAACATGTGCAGCCCTTACCCTTATGAATAAGTACGTACTGCCTATGTTAACAAGGCTGTCATGTTAACCAGGAATTTAGGAGATGTCTCATACATTGCTGCACTCAGAGAAAATTTTTTCGGTAGAGTGGATTAGAAAGCTACTTGCTGAGGAACCTTGTCTGTGACACATTTTTAAGTGATGGAATTTTGACTGTTGCTTTAACATAAGTTTGCATTTCTCATCAACACAGAGTAACAGCTCTGGTTCTGCTGTCATCTCATTTTTGTTATGCTTATACCCAAAGAACCCTTAGGGTGGAGGGCTTTTTATTTATGGGGTTTTTTTTTTCTGTTTATGTTTGCACTCTGTTTAATTGCTAAGAAGTTGATTTAAATCTACCACATCTGAAGTTTTGCTTCTTAATTTCTTTATACCTCTCTGAACCTGAAGTGCCACTCATGTTGCTCTTACTATTGCTTGGTCTTGAGGAACTCTGCTCATTTTCTTTTGGAAGGCTTTAGAAATTCTTGTGATTTAGCTGACAAAAGTAGTATTTCTCTGAAAGATTCCTGAAGTTGTCAGCTTGGTTCTCTTAGGGCTGTGAATCATTTAGCAGCAGATACTACAGATCTGTCAAATCTCATGCATTATACATGGGACTCATTCATTTGGTCCGTCTCTGGCTCATGTATTTTCAACAGTTCTGCAGCTTCTTTTCTACTTTTCGACTCGTTGACGTTAAAGCAATTGCTGACTGTACAGTGAGTCAGAGGAAAGTAGGGGTTCTGCAGAGATAATGACACAAATATTGCTTTCTTTAAGGCTGATGGTGCCATCTGCAGTAGGAAAAAGTGATCTTTTTCCCTTATTGTTTGGCTGATCTTCCTTAAGCTTGTGGAGTTATTACTTCTTTCACAGCAGAGAGGATCATACACAATGTAGAGACAGACAAATGCATACATATGGACACAGACTGTTCTTGAGCATTATGGAATTGGCTTTGTTGCATCCTTTCTCTTCTTTCTGTTCCTTCCACTCTAGGTGGTTTTGTGTGTTATCTGGAGCCTTAATATTCAGTGCAATCTATACTTGTGCTCCTCTCTGAAGGCTGTCTAGGTAGAGGGTTATATGATTGTCTTCAGTATTTCCAACTTCATTCAGTTGTAGAGTAGTTTAACAAGAATGGCTCAGTTCTCTGCTACTGTTAATTTTGAGATCAAATGTAATATCCTGCTCTGTAAATATGCTGTTTGGTAGGAAGAAAAATCTTGGGTAATTCATAATTCCCTACAATATAGTATTTTTCTTCAGGATTTCTTGGTTGGAAATGTGTATGCATCCATATATTTACAATGTGCAGTGACACTGTCATGTCTCAGATACATCAGTTGTGTAACAGGCATGTAGTACATGAAGTAGAAATATCCAAGTGGAAAAAGGAGATAGATCCAGGAAAGTGCAAATATGTGTCAGTCCCTTCTGAAGTGTAACAGTAGGCTTTAAGGCTGCTGAATTAAAAAATAGAGGACAAAAGCAACTCAAACCATAGCTTGCATTTGATATTGAGTAGGTAGAAGACGAAGGAATTATTACATCAGTATCTGAGGAACAGAGGATGAACTGGCTTAACCATGTCTGTTGATGTTACAGAAAATGTGGGTGTTCGAGTGTTATTTTGTGTTGGTTTTTTTTTTAGTTTGGGATTTTGCTGCTGTTAATGGTTTGTATTTTATAAGAACATTTGCTGGATTGTTAGCTGAAAAACTTGAGGACATTTGATGTTCTGAATAAAGGCTAAAATATATGTTACTCTGTGACACCTTAGGGCTTTAGTACAATTTCTAGTATTTTTTTCATTGCTAGTGATGTCTGTATTCTTCCTGCAACCAACCACTCCTTGAGCTACCTCCTTGCTGTCCTGAATATCTGATTATTAGGTTGCATAAAAAAGTTAAACTGCTGCTAAAAATGAGTCAGAGTGATGATTTGAGTAATTTGGCATATTGCTTGATGGAAAATTAGTCAGATGTTTTACATCTGAATCATGGATGTAGTAGAGTTTGTCAGGTGTTTATCTTTTTGTCTTACAGTAGTGGTTTGTAAGAGTTATTTAGTTTAAAATTGCATGCAACAAGATTTGTTATGGCATTAGAACTCCATAAATGAACATAATCTTTAGTTTTCTTTCCTGAAATTTCTAATTCTATCCCAGTTGTGATACAATTTTCCCAAACATTAAAACTAAAATCAACTGCGTTGTTACAACTGTGGTTATAAATCCATCCAATGCCCATGCTATGCAGTGATTAACTAGTTCCTGTAACTGCATAGATCTCTACTGATAGCTATAACCTGCAAGGAGAAGTGATTGGTCATAATTACTGTGCAGATATCCCCGTACGTCACTGCATGAAGACATCAATCCTTTTCAAGGTTAAAAGGATATTTCTCAAAAGCAGGCATTGCAGTAGTTCACAAAAATGGTAGTAGAAGCAGGTTTTCTTATGTGAACAGTTTTGTAGCTGTTAGAATTTCTTTAGTTCAGGAATATAAGTGTTTTAACTGTGCTAACCAGCAGAAAAAAAAAAAAAAAAGGTGGCATAGTTGGAGGAAGCATCATCTTCTGGGCTCATCTTGTCTTAATTTCCTAAGTTTTCAACAGCAGAAAACTGTATTTGATGGGACATGCAAATGTGGCTGCCCTTTCCATCTACTTTCCTTCTTTCAGGCTAATCTTCTATTTCAGATGGAAGTAAAATATCTTTCTTGCTTTACACAACCCTCATTTTTATGCTGGTCAAATTATACTGCAAAATGCATAAATGTAGTCATCTTGCAAATGCTTTTCTGATGTTATAGACACAAGTTCAGGAGTTTTGCTTCCAGTTCTACTGGTGATGTAAGTGCCTGACTGGGTGTGGATTAAATCCCTTTTGGGGTTGTTCCTTTTCTATTACCGAGTCTTATTTAATGCACGTAAAGTTCATACTTAATGCATGTAAAGTGTTCATTATTACAAGAGCTACTGTCATACTCATCCTTGCCAGGAAGGAAAACTGACCTTGTAAATGGGGGCTTACCTCAGGTGTACGTCTGAATGTGGGTTCAGTTTCCAGTGTTGCCCGAAGTATTTTTGTGTGGTTTTAAAGGAAGCATTATTTGCGTTCTCTGTAAAGTGGCAGTTTATATTTCTGTCTCAGGGCTATTTGGGGAGAACAAATACATTAATATATGTAAGAAGCTCAGAGACTACACTGACAAGAATCATAAAAATCTAGACAAATAACAGAAACTGTTCTGGATTAAAGAAATTGGAAAGTTACAGGATTTGATTCCTTCTTTCCTCTCTTCTGCTTTATTTTTTTTAAATTTTCTATTGTCTAGCTAAATTCTGTAGTTTCAAAACAGAAGCTATCATTACCATAGTATTAAGGAGAAAAGCATGTAAAACCAAAAGAAATAATTTTGTTCGTAGTGTTGTTACAATCTACTCCTGCCCTGTTAAGCAGGGGTTCAGTCTCTTCACTTTCAAAGTATATACTATTTTCTACCCAAGATCTCATAATGCACTCTTAGATACACAAGGAGCCTTCCTAGAATGTACAAGAAAAAACATTTATTATTTTGACTTAAAATCAATTTAAATGCAATCTCTTTTGGAACATTAGTATTTGTCAGACTGTTTTTATGTTCCCAGTGATCTTAATGGAGCATCAGAAACTCTTAAAAAATGCCAGGTCTTTGTTCAACTTCATTTGCTGCTGATTGTTTTTTTTTCGTAGAAAAAAAAAATACTATCCTTTTAAAATTATTCTCCATAACTCATGAATTGGCCATTATAGAGGAAAAGAGTAGTCTTAGAGGGAGAATTTCAGAGGCAGATAACATGATGTTGTAGAGGCACATTAACAACATATTTTCACAAGAAACGTATCTAGAATCCAGCAAACTTAGGACTTGTTTTTAAAGTAATTAATACTGTAAAAAAATCCTATTTTTGTTTCATGTGCCCAGTTAATATCAACTTTAACAAGATTTTGATTTGGAGGTGTATTTAGATCCATTGTTGCAGTAGTGATTGTGGGTCTGTTTTGACAGTTTTTGGTACATCTTTAAAAGATGTGTGAAAAATGTAATGTAAACCATGTGCTAGTTATGTAATGGCCTAGTGTACAAATTCAAAGGAAGTGTTCTTTGGAGGCCCAGATAACAGGTGCTAAATTACCAAGTTAGATGTATCAAACTAACCTTTCTCTTCCCAATTCTCATGTTGTCCTGGTTTGAGCCCACCCAGCCAGCAAGAAGGAAGCATGCAGCCACTCACTCATTCCTACCCCCTCCCTTTCAGGATGTGGAGGGGAAAATTCAGCAAATGGCTTGAGGATCTATCTTAAGGACAGGGAGGGTTTATTCACCACCTATGGGCAAAAACCAGAACAGACTTGGGGAGAAAACATCAGTTTAATTTAGACACTAGAACCACCACCAGTTTACTAAACAATTAGATCAGAGTAGGATAGTGAGAAAAAAAAAAAAATATAAGCAGGTCTTAAAAACACCTTCCCCACACCCCTTCCTTCTTCCCAGCTATCTTCTCTCTCTCAGAGGCTCAGAGAAGCAGGAGGTGAGGGTTGTGGTCTGTCCATTACACATTGTTCATGCTACTCCTTCCTCCCCAGGGAGAGGACTCCTCGCAGGCTTCCTCTGCTCCAACATGGTGCCCCTCTCATGGGGGACAGTCCTCCTTGAACTTCTCCACCATGAGTCATTCTGCCATGGTCGCAGTTCTTCCTGAACTGCCCCAGCACAGGTCCCTCCTGTGGGCTGCGGTCCTCCTGGAGATGGACTGCTCCAGCACAGGCTTCCCTCGGAGTCGCTGCATGCATTGGGCACAGTCCTCCATGGGCTGCTGCATCCTGGGTCCTTCGCTGCTGCTGATCTCCTGAGGCTGCAGAGCCTCAGCCTGCCATCTCACCTTGGGCCTCGGAGAAATCTCTATGCCAGTGCCCTTCTCATCCTCCTTCCTCACTGACCTCGGTGACCATATGGTTGTTCCTCCCTCTTCTCTCCCAGTCAAAGCACTTCCCAACGCAAAGGAACAGAAGTTGCCCAACTGGTTTCCCTTCTTAAAAATATTAATCGCAGATGTGCTGATTGGCTCCGCCCTGGCCAGAGGGAGGTCTGGCTTTTGTCTGGGAGGAGGCTCTGGAAACTTCACACAGGAGCCACCCCCAGGAAACCCCCACACTGCTACCAAAAAACTGCCATCAGATACAAATCCATCACACACGCATATGGATGCTTTGGTAGATGTAGGTGTATGGACAGAGGACACCCTGAAGAACCTTGCTTGGTGCTGCTGTTTGCACAGTGCCAGTGCACACAGAGAGAGAATGGGATATTTAGCGTGATCTGGTATCGATACTAATGTTGCAAACCTTTCCCACTCCAACAGTCAACTGTCTAAAACATTTCATGTGATTCCCATATTACTTGGTCTTTGATGTCATCTTTAGACATTTTGATATATACTGTAAACAGAAAATTTTCACCTTTGTGAGCTTTCAGCATTAGGTGTTAACATCTTTCTGGCTCTGTACATGCGAAATACTTCGTGACACGCTAATAAGTGTATTGTAACTTCCTGGAAGCAAAAAAATGCTCTTGAGAATGCAATCACAGTTTTGACAGTACCAATTTATCATTAACATTTTGTTAATATTGTATCTTTTCCTATTAATCTGTCACCAAATGATGCATAAGGTTAGGCATCTGTTTTGCTGTTTGCAGGTGTTACGTGAATTTTAGACTTAAATCTATAAATGAATGTTTATTTTCTCCTGGACTTTGGGACTAAAGAGCCTGAGAATCAATCACTTCAGTCTTTCTTGACTTGCAACAAGTAACTGAGGATTTTTATAGCCATAAAGGAGCAAATTTGACTTACTGTATAGCAAGTCTCTGCAAGCCAAGATCAGATCATCTGTTTAAAGTTCTTTTTCCCCTCAACAGCCAATTTAAAATATCAACGCAAATAAGTTTAGCCTAACATAATCTGTATACAACTGTTAGCTCCAAGATTGAAGAAATTTCCATAAGGTTGTTATCTTCTAATACAATGATTGTGAGAATTGTATGAACATAATAAATGGAGGAGTCGTCTGCAACACGAAAGGTAATTGATCTTAAGAGCAGGGAAAAAGAATACGAGTTTTTCATCTGGAGACGGGAAGAGGTGATCAATGCAAAAAATACCTTGTCTGTTAATTTTAAACTATAAACTTCCATGGGAGTGTGAGAACACAGTGGAAGGGAAGACATGTCTCATAATGAAAATAGGGTTCTCTTCAGCGTAATGTGATTGTTCCTGTTGTGCGTTCCTCTGAGGAGTACACTGTGCTTGTACCTTCCGAGACATACAATGGTTAAACACTGAGTAAATGCTTTGAAAGTATTTTCAGGTGTCTCTTGGTTTTATTGAAACAAGGGCCCATATGAACAGAGTGATTTTAGCAAAATGATGAGAATTGCATACTGGTTACTGAAAAAAAGAGTTAGCATTTGGCATGTCTAATATATTTCACCCCTTTACTGGAGTTAATATTGGTAGAATAATGAGTAGAGCTGGTAGAATAATAGATTAGAATAGCATAAAGAGAGTCCTTTACTTTGCATTTTATTCAAATATTAAATGGCTTGTTGCCTTGATCTAAAAAACCCTATTTTTGTTCTCAAAGATTTACAGATTTTTTTTGATGAAAGTGTCTTAACGTCACTGTGTAGTATGTGTGGAGTTTCTTAATGTTGATTATGTTGTGGCAACCTATGTAACTTCATGCAAATGGAACTATTTAATTCTATTAAATTAATGAAAATGTTTTGAAGTAAAAGCTCCAGGTTGTTTAAATTACCATTGGTTAAATTATTTGCTTTCATTTAGAGCAAGGCAACACATTCTGATTCTTATCTAGAATTTTTCTTAGCTTTCAATAACCCAGTAACACATCCTGGGTAGTTACTGCTGTCACTCACTAAGCTGGTTAAGAACTGCCCAAAGAGACACCATCTTGCTTGTCATCCTGCTGTAGTTTCACTGACTCTTGGAACACAAATGCTCCAGCTCTAGTCCCAGTACCACTGTTGAGCAATGGCTCAGTAACATCTAAAAATATCAGACTGAGTATATTCTTAATGCTCTCCTTTGTCTTTTCAGTTTAATAGTCTCATTTTCTCCTCTCTTTTTTTTTTTTCCTGTATTTTTCAAATTGCGTCTAAAATAGCCTTGAATTACCATCAACACTAAAAATGTTTTGGGAAATATTTTATTACTCCTTCAGCTGACCTTGCCACATTTCCTTTTGTCTTCCTCCTTTCCTCCAGAGTCAGCTGCAGAGCTCTGCTTTGCCCAAGTTTTAAAAATGTTGTGTTGAGGGTCTGACAGCTTTAGGTAGAAACACGCTGAAGATCTTGTGTAGATGGTAGATTAGGTAACACTCAGTGCATTATGTAATGGTTGTTTATAAATTTATGTTGCTAAATAAGCATAGCTGGTAAGCTGTCAGCATTTGCCATTCATAGTGTATTAATTAGTTTTAAAACTCTGAGTTTCATTGGAACAGGAGGTGGTGAACTGATACAGTACATACTTGTAAAATTTTATGAACAATATTTAAGAAAATTTTGGGAAGCACTTTCTTAAGATATTCGTCTTTGTTAACAAATAAATCCAACTTTTATGAACATTTATATAAGCAAAGTCAATGCCAATTTATTGTTGGGAAAAAACCCACAAAGGCTACAAACAGCATAACTAAAATATGTGGCTGAATGGTCAGGAAATATGTTTCTTCTCTATGCAGAGGCCTTAGTTTGAGTACTACTGCAGAGACCATAGAACAAGTGCTTGACATGCGACTGCCTTACACCTTTGGGAGTAACCAAAAATTCTGCTTGAGGTAAGAGTTTTCAGTGATGCTTTTGGTTTTGTTCAGCGAAGCGTCTGAAGAGAAGGAGGTAGGTGAAAAATTAGGAGGAAAACATGCATGTAAATTATTTGCCTGTGCAAATTTCTACCTAATAAGGTATGCAGGAGCATCTATACCTTTAATGATACCAGAATTTTGCTTTTCTTCTATGTGATTATAACCTAGCATGAGACATGTACTGCAGACATATGACAGAATACCTAAGACGAAAACACATTTCAATATTTTGGAAGTAAAAGTGACTTGGGGTATTTATGATTACCTTAAACAAATCAATTAAAGTACAGAAAATTTAGCATCTAGTCTGAAATGGCAAAAGAATAACTGAAATGTTGAAGGTCTGGGTTTTTATTAAAAAAAAAGTTTACATGTGCTTAATTTTGCCAATAATAACAATAAAAACAAGGCATTTTGACACAAGTAATCTGAGATTAGGTTTAAATGGTTTCTAAAATGAGTTGGTTTTGTTTTCTAGTGACAATTGGTGTGAACTGGGTGAAGATGTGTTTTCCTTGCCTGCTAACTCTACCTGGCACATACTCAGGTGAGAAAGTGAATGGGATTGAGAATGTCTTTCAAGGAATTCTGGAAGCAGTCAAGCCTGGTCCATGTCTGTCTTTCCCATTTTGATTTTCTAAAAGCATGTAATATTCTTGCTAGTGGCTGGACTCCCTGTTACTGCTTATCACTATTAACTTCACCAAAAGGATTCAGCATTTTTTTCCCAAGAAAATCACGAAGATGCAGGATTTCTTTTATTTTTTTTTTAATTACTTGAACTTGTTAATACCCTGTGTAAGTAGCCATATGCAATAATATTTTTTTTGCTAATATAATAACTGTAATATTTGTCACTAGTATAGTAACTACAGAGTCTTATATCAGAGAACTAGCACATGATAGATGGAAAGCATGTCAAATTAACTGCACATGACCTGAATATTTTCCACAGTGACCTGTTGACTCAACCAAGTAGCTTATCAAATGCTGGTGTGGTTTCTTTTCTAACACATTGAATTGGGAGGTTTCAAGCTTATAATTCAACATATGCCTCTTCAGTTGATTTTACCTCACCTTCATTCCTCTTGCGAAGCCATTAAATATGCTTGTTGCACAGTGAAAGGCTGTTTTAACTTCTGATCTACACATACGGTTGTAGACTCATTTGATAATCTGTTTGTTATTAGGTGTGTCGGGATGCTAATAGGTTAAAACATAATTCACTATTGACCTGATTTTACATTCTGAGGATAAGAGATGTTTGTGAATCGGGTGGCCTCCATAGAGATTATTTTGGAGACGAGTGCTTGCTTATTTTTTAATCTATTCTGTACATTGGTAGCTGAAATCCAAAAGGTTGAACCAGGTTATGAAGAGATGTAACAAAATATATAATTTATTTTCAGTGAAACTGACAAGATAATGTTGATTAAAAAACCCCAAAACCTTATAGCATAGAAAGTTCATTATGAGGATTTTGTGGGAGGAGTATGGCAAGGGGCTTAAAACACTGGATTTTTGTCATTATCTCTTCCTTCTTGTAAGCTCTCTAATACTTCCCAATCCCTGCCACTGAGTGACCTTTGCTTAGAGAGTTGGATGGCAGCCTTGACAGAGCCTTACAGTGAGAACAGAGTAATGACTGCTGAAAAAATCAACCATATAACAGACAAAATAAAAAGGGGGAGGATGAGGGCAAAGAAACTGGATATTTCCTTATTTCTCCTCCCCTTTTGTCTGCTTTCAGGTGTCAACTTGAAAATGAGTTTTTAGGTGTGTTAAAATGTAATGGCAAAAAAATATAGACCTAATTTTTAAAATTATTAAAGATTTTTCAAGACCAAATCTGGTCTTGGCATGTTTTCAGAGAGACTTTTACCACTATTCTCTAAGTCTGTGCCAAATACATATGGGCAGCATAGAGGTGGTGACATTTGGGCTAGTCCTAAAATTAGAAAGAATCCTGATTTAGGGCTTGACTTTGTCAATTTTTTTAACTTAAGAATCTTGACTTCAAAAGTAGACAGCATTTTTTTTTCCTTCCATGAAGGTTGCTGCTCAGTTTTTCTGAAAACTGAATACCTGTATAGGAGACCACACATTTGTGTTTTTTTCAAAGGATATGAAAGGTTTTCAGATTCAGTGAACTGCAGTGACAAGTAGACATTAGTTTACTTCACTGCTTTCTAAATTCTTTTTTAAGACTTCAACTTAAAACATTTCAACTTTGTTTCATTCTTTTAACTTGTAGAAGGCTTTAAAAATACTTTTTTCTACAATTTCATTTGGTTATTTTCGTAAAATGTTTGCAAGCTATTGAACAGTCCCAGTGTAGGTATCTAATAAGACATAGGTCTTGCTGTTTAGAACCAGCAAAATAGAGCCAATAGAAAGTGTACACTGGTTATTGTTGGAATATCACACTTGACATTAAATTTGTTAAAGGTTTTAATTTTTGCAACGACAGTACTGCAGAGTGAAAGAAGAATGCATTTGACAGTGCTCTTAGTGTCAGTTGTATCTGCTTCTCAACATAGTATCTTGTTGTGAATGTAAAGTTCTCTAATCCTTGGATAAGCATTTGGGAGAATTGGATTAAGCAACACATACACAAATTATCTGTTGTATATAGACGTATGTGCATATGAATACTAAGAAGCTAGATATATTTGTTAAATTTATATACAGCTCCTGAATTTACAAAACTGCATTGTTAAGTAGGTGGATGTAGATGGGTTTGAAACATACCACAGTTAAGACTTTGATCTATGAGTCAAAACACTTTTTCTTAGAAACAAACAAACAAAAAAGAATATGTAGTGATTTTAACTCTTGCTTCTATTTTCTATGAGTAACTGTTGCCCTACTGGGAAAATACACATTTTTACATTCTTGTAATAAGGGCTTTCACCATTTTAGCCAAATAGGCTAGTCAGCATTCACAGAAAATACTGGGAAAAAGAGGCTCTTTAGAATCCAGATTTGAGACTAAAGCAATAGGATAATAATTCTGTAGTTTGCCCTCTTGGAACCTATTACAGGTGCATGGGGACACTCACGCACATCCCCAGAATTAAAAATGGACTGGATATAAATGGAAAACTCAAGTTTTTTTTTTTTCCCTGGAAACTCAGTTTAACTTTGAAGTCTTCATTAAAAAAGACATTTTTTTCTTTTTAAGCTTTTCATTAGAAGGAAAGCATCTTGTAGGTGTGTGACAGAAGTTAGACAGTAGAAATTGAAATGCAGGCTTTAAAAAATATCTGGAAAAGTGCTAAACAACTTCAAAAGTAGTATGGCCATGAATCCAGACATGTTTGACACAAATAACTTGATTTTTTTTTTTTTTATTACCAAATGATTACTGTTTTTAATCAAAACTTTCTACCTGTATTCTTATGCCAGACTTTCATTCATAGGAATGAGACTAGAGGGAGTAATTTGATTTCAGAGACTTCTTTAGTTTTCATCATTTATGATTTAATAAGAGTAATTTATGTTGGAAAGGACGAAACAAGGTCATGTTGTACTAGGTTGGTTGAAGCTTTTTCCAGTTGAATGATGAGTACTTCCAAGGATGGAAATAACACCATTGCTCTGGGCTCCTGTTCAGTGTTTGAACACCATCACGGTTAAAAAGCCTTTACCTAAAACCTAATTGAAATTTTCTGTGTTGCAATTTGTGTGTGTTACCTCTCATTCTGTCACTGTGCAGTTCTGAGAGGAGTCTTCCATCCGTCTTCCATTAGGGTTTATTTGAAGAGGGAAGATACACACACTTCACCCTCACATCCGTAGAGATCTCTTTTTCAGATTGAACAACCCTAAAATGAGACCCTTCTTGCAAATACTGTGCTCCCGCCTCCTATTCATGTTGATTGTCCTCTGGACAGTCTTCTCTAGCCGGACCTGCTGCAGTATGCCAATGACTTTCTTGACTGGGAAGCCCTAAATTGGATGCAGTGCTCCAGATGCAGTCTCACAGCTGCCCAGTTGAGGGGAATTTTCTTGACCTGCTGACTATGGGCAGTTCAGTTCACGGTTAGTCTTCTTTGCTGCAAAAAACAGTGTGTTGCCAGTCTATGAGGGACCCAGAAGACACAATAAGGATTCAGTGACTGTTGCTTTTCCTTGACCTCTGTGTTCACTACCAGTCATCTTGAACAAACTACTTGAATATGTGCATCTTAGTTCTTGCATCTTGAGCGTACTGTGTGGTCTTGCTTTGAATGGTGGTACTTTACGTTTCAACTCTATTCACTGCACACTTAAAGCAAATGCTAACAGTAGGACCTAGAAGATTTTACATGCTTTTTTTTTCTTTTTGAAAGTGGAAGAGGGAGAGGAGGAAAGGTGCCGTTGGACAGGTAGCATCAATTGCTTCTGCTGGTGCAATGCCAAAAGCAGCTGAGATATGTAATAATGTATAAAAAGAATACAGTAACAACTGTGTGTAGGAACTTAAAAGTTTTAGTTGCAAGACTTTTGCTTATTTTTAAAATCCTCAACTTTGGCATGATGTTCAGAGGCAATTTAAAAAATATACCAAACCCACCTATCAGTTTCAAAAATTTTGACAATATCAAAAAGCCAGAATCTATTGTTACAGCTAAATGAGGGAAGACACCCACCTACAACTGCTGTCATTTCTGTTAAAAATTACTTCAAACATATATGTGATGAAGTCTTCATGGCAAGATAATTGGATACATTAGTTGTTGCAAGTTATTTATTTGGCTCAGCCATTTGGTGAGGTTTTGTTCCCTCAAAATAAACATTAGTTCATATCTTGGAAAAAGAGAAACAGGAGAGAGTTTATGTACTGTGACAGAAACTCTGAAATAAGGTTGTGACTGATGATTTTTTTTTTGTTTCCTGACCATCCCATTGTAAGTTTTAAAGTTGAGTTAGAATTTATTGATGCCCTTGGCCTAGACAATACATCTTTAACAAATCTAAAGAGCCTGCTCTCCCTCAGCTCCTACATCCAGTATGTCATGTTGGTTTTAATAGATAAGTGCTTTTGCAGTTCACCTTCATGTATTTCAGTGCTAAGGAGGGAAGGAAGTGATTTACCAAGTTTTTTTTCCTTCAGCTTTTTGTTGTTTGCTCTCTGCTGCTCCATTTACCTCCCTGCTGTTCTAGTTAGTGCTCCATTACTATCCCAGCTGCTCTGCTTTTGCTGTCCTTAAGACGTGCAACAGGAAAAAAAGGAACAAACCCTAGGAACTCACGGAATGATATTCCTAGCAGTGGAACCGAACAGAAGGTTGTGGCAATTGGAAGTGAAGGCTTTGTGGAAACAGTAAGTCTGTAAAACCTGGCTGGTCTCTCCAGAAAACGGCAAGGTATTCCTGCACTTAGGAGAGTGTTTATTTTGATCACCACCAAACATATTTTGCCACCCCTGCCATGCGTTTTGTCTTACTCTGTAAATACCCTGAGAGAAGGGGTATTTGTTCAGTGAAGTGCTACACAAGAAAATAAGACAACAAATTTTGTCTCTATGTAGGTTTGAGTGCTCATGGTGGCTTACAAGCTAACCAAAATCAATTGTTCAGAAACTCAGAAGCGGCTTGTTTGTGGTTGTTGTTGTTTCTAATAACACTATTTAGAAAGTAACAAAACCCAAAGCTTGCACTTGGTCCCCCAAGGGCTGAATATTCTAGTTTGTTTGGCAGCCCCATTACTTGCCTGTTTAAAGTAAGTAATGTGATGGACCAGTTGTCTGAAATCTTTGTTTTGAAAGGTTTTCACCTTAACAAAAACTCCCACTGTGATTCCAGGACATGTAGATACAATAATTTTTCAAGGAGTTTTTTGTACCAGATTAGCTGTCACTCGGTTGATAAAAGAATGGGAGTAAAGGCTGCTCCTGTGCATTTCTGTTGCTGCTTATTTTTCCTATTCTTATCACACGATGACTAACAGCAAACAAGCCCTGATATTTCTTAATAATGTAAATGAACATTGATGAATGTAACTGTATCATAAAGCAGATCTGTGGCAAACTTGCCTCCACAACTTGTTTAGAAAGTTTTTTCTCTTTTTTCTATATGCAGCTGACTGCTGCAGTATATCAAGGAGTAATGCCCTTTATCTTAAAACATTTCTACATGCTTTGATCTCTACTTTGAAGGTCCACTCAAACATTTGATGAACATTTAATTTCATAACACTTGATTTTTAGGTACAGTTGAAAAGGTTAATTTTGCAAACCATTTGAAGTCAGAGCTTTTAATCTGAGAACTCTTTGACCGGTTTCCTTTAACCTTTCCAAAAGCACGCTTTTATTGTTGAAAGAATAAATCTGACAGTTTTGGCCACAGTTGTAAATGTGTTCCAACAAAAGATTCTGTAAAAGAAAGCAGTTGCAAAGTGTATCAATGGATCTACTTCGACACTGTAAAATTATATTTAAACAACAAGGGATCCTTGCTCACTCTTCTAGTCAGTTTGATAAGAATCATGGTCAAATGAAGAATTCTCAGACAGAAACAAAGAAGACTTGAGTTAAATTATATGTGACTGACACAATAGGCAGTAGATGATAAATAATTTCCATTATGGTGCAGTGAAAGGAGGAAAATAAATTTATCCCAAGAATAAGAAAAACTTACCTAAGAATTTTATTTATTATTTTTACAAGAAAACTGGCTTAATTGTACTAAGTCCAGGGCTTAATGACTGTGATATTTCTGTAATAGGAGTTTTTCTATCTGGTGAAGAAAGTTAGAGAGTTCAAGTTAGTGCATCTGAATCTTATGCTTATATGGTTTAAAATGTGTTTGAGGTGGGTTTTGTTTGTTTGTTTCTTTGTTTGTTTGTTTGTTTTCCTGAGAATCTATATTGCTCTCAGGTTGATCTATTTTTCCTTACAGTGAGGATTCTCAAAAAAATACATGTGGCCTTTCCAACCTGCACTGTATGATTCTAAAAATAACTTTTAGAAAGCATTTTATTAAAAGGGAAAAAAAAGAGTTAACTTAAAAATAAAAGAAGAGGTAAAAGAACCAAAAGGTTTATAAATATATTTCCCTCTGTCCTATCTACTATGTCCGGACCTAACTGCAAGGTTTAATGTCTTTAGTGTTGCAGCGAAGCCTCTGTGTTCCTCTGGTGCATAGTCCACCAGGAAGGATCTGCTTGTGTGTTTCATTCCTGTTCCTCTCAGAAATGTCTTAGTCTTTTTACTATGCTGAGGGCTTTTTCTGTCCTTAGTCTCATTCTCGGCCTCTTCCCATCTCAATCTCTGCATGCCTCATCCCAATCTAAAAAGCCTTTATCCCTCAACATTCTCTCTAGAGTAGAAGTAATCTGCTCCTCCTTCCAGAGAATTCTCTGTGATCCTATCAGTTCCATTCTGAGCAGATATTAGTTTCAAGCTGAGAAACCAAACAGATGCTGTCCATTGGATTGATTCCTCACTGGTGTTTCTATGCCCTGAAGACAGATGTCTTAATTAAATTTTACACTTTTTCCATATGTAGGAAGACTTAATTTGCCTTTGTAGCATTTGTTAAAATGCAGAAGGTGCAGCTCATTATATATCATAAGTTTATTAAAAGATCTTCAAATGTCACAAGAGATGCAGAGGAAAACCTTGATATTAAGTGAAGTATTGCAATACAGATGGCCTCACTCCTAGAAATATATGACAGATTAGGCTCTTTCATCCTGTCTCTTCTCTTTTACCCCATGTGCTCCTAAGGTTTCTTCTTCAGCTGGCTTCAGAATATTCTCCCTATCTCAACTGGTGGATGAACATTGTTTTGATTGCAAGGGATGGGGCAGTAAGGAAAAGCATATATTTGCAAAATGTCCTTTCATTTTAATAAATTGTTCTGACTGTTCTTGACTGGGCAGAGGAATCCAGGTAATTCTGGTTTTTTTGGACCGAGATCAAATTCCTACACCTGATATTTGCTATAAAACCACAACTTAGTTTTAACCATAGATACGTGAGTGTCTGTAATAGCGATGCATGTGTAATAACAATGAAGTTGCTTGAATTGAGATTTAATGCAGCTGAGAGATTTAACCTTACATTACAGACAGTTTTTAAAGGGTCTAGGGTAATGGTGCTTGTAAAAGCTTCTGGACAATAATGGACACACTGGGCAAGAATATAACTAGCTGTAGGAAAGTAATGTAATTCCATCTCCTGCCTAGCTGTTGTATTTGCTTAAATGGGTAATTTTTGCCAAAGGCTTTAACTGTTGGCAGCCGAAGTCAAGTAGATTCTGGGGACTCCTGTGCCATCTCATAAACCAAATATTTTAAGTCAGCCACAAGTATTCTTGCAAGGTTAAAAAAAAAGCAGAGATTGTTATAGAGCCAGCCTTAGATTAAATATTATTAACTAGGTTTAAGATTTTGATTGCTCCTGAATAATCAGCTCTTGAGTAGCCATATCTTTGTGTGTTGTTTGGATTCCTTTTAGTTGGCACTGTTTTACATACCATAATATAATTGATAGGCTCCTGTGTCAGAAAACACTAGGCAGCCAAATAAACAATATGTCCTTCTGTCTGTTTAGGACTAGTGTAATGTTCAGAAATATTGCTCCCCTGTGCCAGCTAAAGCCATAATGAGGATAATACTAAATGAACCAAAAGCTGCTTCACCGTGTCTTATCTACAGAATTTTAAAGTTAGTGACGTATTGACCTTGTCGTGACACATTAAAAATTACTGCTGCTGGTACTGCTTAGTGTTTTCAAGTGGCTGCTCTTCATGGGAAAAAGAAAAAAAAAGAAAATATTTAGCTTGTCCAGCACTGATTTACTTTTTATTCTTTCCTCCTTCCTCTTCACATCCCCCTCCCTCTCCCCCCCTGCTAATTTAAATGTGAATACTCAGCAGTAAGGCATCAAAGTCATCATAAGAGAGGATGGTAAAAGCATATCGTTGGCCAAAATTCTGCTGTTGTGAAGAATTTGGCAGCTTTTGGTTTGTTACCTCTCCTCTTGCCCCCTTTCCTCGCTCTTCTTAATCCCAGAATTAGGTAAGTGCTTCAACTATGGCAGTGTTCTAGGCTTAGTGCAGGAGACCGTCAGAAGTAATGCAATGCCGATCATCTGAGTTCACTAACTCAGTCTTAAAATCTCTCCCACTGGAGGAAATCTTCATTTTCATTGAAATTCCATTCAGTTATGGAGAGTTTATTCCATGCTAATTATGAATTAAAAAACTTCAAGCTGGAGATGGTTATGTAAAATGACTGATTAAAAGTGAAAAAGATTAAAAGAGTCTCCATTAAATAAGTACATTTAAAAATTAAATCATATCATTGTCTGGATTTTTGCTGTTCCAGAAGAGCATCTCATATAACTAGTAAAATGTAATTTGTTATACTTTTTTTTTTTTTTTATAACATCAAGTAGCTTCAAGACAAGAAGTAGATGAATAAACTGTAATAGATGTTACTCTCAAATTATTGCATTGATTGTATTAGTATTATTTGGAGTCTTGTATTAATACTGAATGGTGCAAAGAATCTTTAATTATGCCTTCACTGGTTAAAGAAAAGAAAACAAAGGCCTTTGAGGACCAGCATCTGTACTGTTCATCAGTATGTCATTTGGTTCCTGCCAACTAGAACTCTTCCAGCTGCTGCCTGGGCACACTTCTTTTGAGGGTTATTTTCAGTGGGAAGCTGGGCTGGGGCTGCTGTGGGGTATTTTGAGCAGAGGACCGTGCAGCCCCGTATGTATAAAATGAGCTGTGCTGCCTTGCCTGGTTCGTAAGGCAAGAGGAGTCCCTGGCCTGTTCTGTTTAGCAGAGTAGCAATAACCTTCATGTGTTACAAGATTTTCTCTGTAAGCCTTTAAAAAACTTACTGGAATTAAATGGTAAAAATCTTTCTTTACATCTTTTTTATTTAAACACTTTATAAATTGCATACAGAAAGATAACATAGCACCACTAAGCTTTGTTACTTTGAACTGTATGTTTTGCTTTTAAACTTGACTTGAGTTGAAGCTGATTTTATAAAAATATCCAAAGCCGATTTTACAAAAACTTCTTTATCTGATTCTTTAAGACTCTTGATTCTCCACTGCCATTAATCCTGTTTCCCATATCCTCACGTATCCCCATCTCTATCAAAAACCACCTCCAGTGCCAATATACAATAATGCATATGTGCCAGGCTCTACAAACTGAATTCTGATAAGACTAAAACCAATGAAATGCATAAATCAAGGTTTGAGCTCAGACTACAAAGCTATTCATGAAGTTTGTTTCTTTTTAACTCAGTATTTGCGCTGATACATGAGCTGTTGCCGCTTTTAGAGGTGGCCAACTTTTGACATAAACTGCACATTTTGAACTGGCCATGGTCATAAACCGTCACTAATACGAAAGTTTTTCCTTGAATTGATGTTAGAGAGTAAAGTCCTGTGTATTGCTAATATTAGTAATGCAGGAGTTGGAAGTCATCTTTTCAGAGAATAAAACCAACTTGTAGAATCATAGAATCCCTGTCACCTCCTCACATCCTCAGAAGTCACCCGTGAAATTGAGGTCTTGGATCGTGGAAGATGTGGTGATAAAGAAGCGGTAAGAAGATGGTGACACCTAAGGAGCAACAGGAGTAAGAACTGGGGCAACATGTGGCAATATGAGAAGCATGGAGACTTTAGGAGAGCAGATGTGGTTGGGAGCAGGAGAGAGAGCTTCAGAAGGTGAATGGGGTCCCTGATCTCAGCCTTGTTGATCAGTAGTTGGCCATGGGCACCACTTCACTTATAGTCTAGGTAAGTATGGGGAGAAATATGCTGTTTGGGAAAAGCAGTAAACGTCTTCCCAGCTTTGAGATCAAAGGATTTTAAACTTCTAGATGAGAAGAGGAAGGGAAAGGCTTGGCTTTGCTTGCTAGGAGGTTTGATAGATCAGGCTACTTCTTATCAGCAATAGCAGCGTTTTGACCTGTGTACTGATGAAAGAGCCTTTCCAGATAAACTGGCCTGCCACATGAGCATTTTCTCTGCAGAACCCTAACAGTTCTGGAAATCCATAGATTATGAAAACCAGTAAGGTTTGAACATGCCATACAAAACGTAAATTTAAAATATTTTTAAAAGCTGTCATGGTTTATTTCCTTCTACATTCTCTTACAACGAAATGACACTGTATTCAATCTCAATTTAATGTTCTGGAATTCAAGAAGTATTTGTCAGCATTATTTGTTATTTTTTACTCTGTGTACACTGTATGTTTTAGAAATACATTGTTTGGAAATAGAGATTTGCAAGCACAGAAAACTTATTGCTTCTCTTTTTAAAAAAATGGGCTTAGGAATAAATGGTTTTTACTTATTTCAGGCCGGGGAAATGCTGACACAAACAGGATTTCAAGCTCTGTTCCATGTAGAGCTAGTAGTCTTTCACAACTTGTACAGAGAGAAAATGGAAAATGTCATTTGTGTTATGAATTTTGAAAAGCACCTGAAAGCAGCTTCTCAACATAAGTGTAGCAGAGCAGGAGAGGGAGAGTACTTTGATGCAGTAGAAGATAAAAGACTTCTTGTCTGTTTGACATCTCAAAAGATAGAAAAAGTCAAGCTGGAACAATATTGTTACTTGGCCAAGCTCATGTGATGTGACCTTTAGTTATGAAAATGGGTTATTATGAAAATTCAAATGTTGAAAGAACAGTGTTGTTTCTGTATACATACTCATTTGAGTGAAAAGACATGATGATTTTATAAAGTTCCACATGCTATGACATACTGATATTTCTCTCCTACAAAACGCTTTTCTTTACTAGTTTTATATTCTGTATGGTTTATTCAAGCCATATGCACATAAACTTATTTCTGTAGGGTTTCTGTTCTGGTGAAAGTAGTATTTAAAACTTTAGAAATAATATTTTTTTCTAGTACTTTATGAAAAGGAAAAGTCCAAAATAAGTAGGCTTTAATTGTGTGGGTGAAATATTGTGTTAGAGTTAACTCTGATTGTGCAATGTATTCAGTCCCTTCCCTAATCAGCAAAGGGCTCGTGCAATCGCTGTGGTGAGAGCTATGCTCTTGCAACATGGAGTGGTGATAACTGCTAACTGGAAGAGAGTCTAACACATTGAATATTTCTCTCCTGTGAAACTAAACACAGAAATAAAAAGTGTTTCTTTGTCTTTAGAGGACATGAATTATCAGGATAATTGACAGGTAACATATACTGAAAATATTTAAGATAAAGTGCAGTCAGCTGGAAGAATTCATTCAGCTCTCGATATCAGTAAATGTGCGTACAGAATTTGGTACAAATATTAACAGGTATATTTATTTACTTGTGTTTATTATATAAACATGTTTTTTCCTGTTGGAAGGACACCTGAGGAACAACAGGAATGAGCCATAACTGGGGCAATGTATGAGGACATGAGCAGCATGGGGAATCTAGGAGAGCAGATGAGGTTGGGAACAGGGAAGATTCAGTTTCTAGAGTGGGGTAGTTTTAGGAATTATGCAAGTAAGAGTATCTTCGTTCTTAGTCTGTATCTTAGTTCTATTTGTACAGTGTAATGTTTGAAAGATGGCCAAACAGATGCACAGAAAAGCTTTTAAAAAATATTTTGACAAATTTTTTGAAAATTTCTATTACTGCCATTTGGAAGCTGTAGAAATATGACCAGTGTATCGCAGAATCTAATGATATACAACGGCAAGGATAACAGAGCAGGCTTTTTATCTTTGCAACTGTTCCACAATAATAGATTGTGTCATTCTGTTGTGTATTTGGTACTGACAAGAACAGCCCCCTGTTAGTAAGTTAGATTGTCAGAACACTTGTTCACAGAAATGGTTCCTCTGCACGTGGAAACCCAAGCCTGATGTATAGTCAGGGTTTTTCTGATGGTCCTGGTGAACATTGCTTTCCTGCAGCCTGCATGCCAGCATCTGTTTTCTGTTCCGAAGAGGAGAAGCTGGTGTGCCACTACTTCTTGTGCCTACATTCTCACTTTTATATGTTACAACTTGGCCAAGTGTTTTGTGCCACTTAATAAGACGAAATAAACAGATTTGCATAAGGCACTGTGGTGCTGTTCTGGGTTATGGAATAACTGACAAAATATGATTTTGTTCTAAATTCAGAATTTTTTAGTTATTCAGTTATAGATGACATATATTGTACATTTTCCTGAGAAAAAGGTTAGTGAGGTAAAGATATGACTTACATAGCTGATTTTGAAGGAGAGTGCTTTCTATCAGAGGAACAGTTCTCTACCTTATAAAAATTGCACCCTTGTGGCTGCTGAGGCCAACATTAGCATGTGGAAAACCTTCATACAGTTTTAAAGTTTTAAAGTTCACATTGTTTGTTCCATTGAATTTTGATATGCAGGTGTGGTGCATTGTGGGGTTTTTTTGGTGGTGTTACTTTTTTTTTTTTTATAGGAAGGTCAGTAATACTTAGTATGAAGGGAACAGGAATGCTTTGTGTGTGTTGGCTCCAAGTGGCCATTACAAGGACACGTCCAAAGATTTGTTTAAATGTGCTCCTGCTACTACTTGGCAGAAGTGCAGAAGAGAAAGTGTAACAGATCTTTGAACAGCTGCCGTGGTTTTTCTGTGTTGTAGCCCTTCAGCTTCTCAGAAATATTCTCTTGCATTTGCTGCGTATAGGCAGTTTCTTCAGCTGCATGCTTGTCAGTGAATATCATAGGGTAAAGATAAATGTGAGGGAAACCTTGGCAAATGGCACTGCTGTAGAATTGCTGAATGAATCGTGCTTGCCTTCACTTGGGTGTATATGAACACGCAGATGCACAGTTTACCCATTTGCTTTAAGATATGATCCCCTTATTGTAGAACTTAAGTTGTTCTGCATATACATCAGACCATTATGGTTGTAGTACCCCTGCAGAAGTATTACTATTCTGACTTTATTGATGGATGTAGTCCCACTTTCCAGAATGATTGTGTTGATATAGGGCATATATGAATTCTGCGGCCAAACAGGGAAATGAAAACGTCTTCATCTCACCTGAATACATTAGGATTTTGTAGACAGGAAAGAAAAGTTCGGTGAAAAACTAGTAACAAAACCAGATAAAGTGTGCGTGACTGGCTCTGCCAATTGCCTCAGATGTGGCTATACATACACTTACATATATAGTATAGATACACTCAGATTTCAGCCTGTCACGATGCCCTGACAAGGTCCTTCAGCACTTGTCCTGCTTCTGAGTTTTGTGCCACAGGCATACTGTGAGCCACCCATCTCTGCTTATTGTGCTGAAGGTTTTCTCCTATGTTACACCAGCACCATTTAGCAGAAAGCTGTCTCTGAGACAGCCCAAAGGTGTCAGCTCACAGCCTTCAGCATGCTTCCCAGGAACTTTCATTTGCTGTCAAGCTTGACGACTCAAATAGATCATGCTGGTCAGCACTTGTTCCTGGCTCCTTGGTACAGTGGAATATTTGCACAGAGCAGGATGCCCTTTTTCCAGCACTTAAGGCTATGGTGTAATATTAGTGCTGCCTGGTTGCCCTCACCCCAGCACTTTTTTGAGCTGACAGCCTGTATTCCTGTGTTATGAAGAGAACTTTGAGACTTCTTGATGAAGACCACTGGTTTCTAGTTACATGGCACGAGGTGCCTAGGAGTGACTATGATTCTATCTTGGAGTTGGTGTGTACATTTGAAAGGGATGGGAGTGCTCCTCCTGAGGACACAGGGGAGTTGTATGGGTCAGAAGGTACACTGTGTCATTCGGTGGGGCTTACTTGTCCCCGCAACAGGTTAACGCTTTCTGAACTGAGAGATCATTTTACCTTGGTTGAGCCTTGACAAAGAAGACAGGCAAATCTCTGCATCCAGCATGGCTGTCAGATAAGGAGAGAGCTCTGCCAGCTGACAGGGAGGAAAATGCGTGTGACACCAAAAGGGAGGCCCCAAAGGAACAGCGCTGTATCTGGACTTTCCCGGTGGCCTCATCTTCCTAACAATCGTTTTCAAGGCTCAGACTCAGACCATCTCTTCGGGAGAAGCTGTCTTTGAAGGTGGTCCCAGGCAAGTGTGTGCATACATTTGGGTCCCCTGCTGATGCTGGTCTCTGTCATTTGCAGTGTCAGAAGAGAGTTGAAAGTAAGTAAGTATTGTGTGAAAATCACAGGATGCGTTAGTGCAGGAATGGACTGCAGCTGTCCTGTTCAAATTCTGTTTTCTCTGTTCAGTGTGGAGTGATGTTTTTTTCCAGGTATTCCAGACAACTGTGTCAAGGTATCTCAGAGAGCATCTAAAGACCAGACACTACATGAGTAGCTGTCAGATGGACAGAGAAGCTCCTGGAAGCAGCGTATATGATAGCAACATATAGGAGGAGTACTGATCCACTTACTTCCAGGATCAATGTTTTTTAGGAATTTCTCACTTCTACCAAAGTGGCATATGTATTTATGTCCATGTGTTGTCCTTTTCTTTCTTCAAGTTCTGTAAATATGGTCACTTTCTCTATGCTTTGAAGCTGTTTTGGATTTTTCTACCAAAGCTTCTCAAGTATAAGGATATAAAACTGAGTGTTTAAATTGAAGCTTTATTGTTAAAGCCATTTGTTGCCTTCTATGTCTCATTCTGATTTATTATTCTAACCTTGTAGCAAGCAGTTCCCCTCATAATTCAGTGTGCGCAACATTAGATTGAAACAAAGTTAAATTCATTTCCTTGGTGGTTTGAGATTATGCTTTTTTTTTTACCCTGGTGTTCTTTATTGGTGTTTTTTTTTCAAAAATTGGGGTAGCATGAAAAGTAAAATGAGAAGAAATATGCTTGGTGGGGTGTGCCTTGTCAGGGCAGAATGAGAGGAGCTGCCATGGCTGAGTGTAAATCCTGGCTATCCTCTGACAGTGGCATTTGCTCACTTGGCTGGTTGAACTCCCCTTGAATAGGATTCTGCCTGTGCATTGTTCATATTCATACCTATGATTATAGTTCGGTAACTGCATCTTCGGTAACTATAACTAATAATTATTCACATGCATTGCATAAGAGAAATAGAAACAGTGTCATGTTAGTATAACAAAGGACATAATATCAAGGTCATTGTTGTGTTTGTTTTTTTTTAAAGAAGAAGTAAGGCTGTAGAAATTTAATGATAAATTGACAATCAAGAGCTACAATAGTGTGCATCTGTGAACAACAGCTTGATCAAAGAGGCAAGTAATGATGTATCGAAATAATTCAGATAGCTCAACACCATAAAACTTTGAAGCAGGAGGAGAAAACAAGCTCACATCTGTAACTGATACATGAGGGATTTCTGAAGAATATTATGTTCAGTCATAGCACAGCTGTGGAAAGGAGGAAGTCAGACATCCAGTAGAAGGAGGCAGATGTACTAAAATGTGTTGAAGGGATAGGTAGGCTAAGTTAGCTGACCCTTTGTAAGGAAAAGACAGAGATGTATAACGCACCACCGGCTGGGCACTATGTGACAAATGTATTTTCCGACTAGGGCAGTTACCTGGTAGTCTTAACCTGAAACAGCTGAGCCCAAAGTTGTGAAATCTTTCATATATGGTCTTACAGACAGAGCTATGTCACTTACTCTGGCTCTTGACTGTCATTATGTTTTCTAGTTCAAGTCTTGCTAACCTTAAAAGCACGCAATGTAAGGCTTTGAACAATTGCTTCAGATTTTGCCAATGACCTTGGGTTTATAAAGGCCTGTTCTTGAGCATACTGAGAAGTGACTGTCTTAAACTACCAACTTCATTCCTAAATTTAAACAGAAACAAGAAATTAGACTCCAACCTATCTGTCTGATCTAATGAAAATTTACAACGTGCAGAGATGTGACTGAACTCGGAGCTGCCTCATCTCCTGTTTGATTTTAATGTAACCATGCGGGTAAAGTGGTTGGGGTTTGGCCACATATTAATTTTCAAGTAATGAAAGCTAGTATCAGTGTGAAGGTGACAGATACAGGCAGTAGCATTGGAAGTTACTCATATCATACAGCTGTAAATCCACACAGTTCAGATATATTTTCAGGCTTGTTAACAGCACATATGTGGACCTACCTTATGAGTACTCTGAAAACCACAGGAGTACATATGGAATCTGTAGATTTTCATTCCGTATCTATATTCCATCTTACTTTCAGCATATTGCGGTGTACTTAAACCATGGAATTCAAAGTTACGAAGTAGTGACATACACTTATGTAAATTAACTATGACCTTACTCTCGCTGAAGGTCATATAACATAGGTACTGTGAAACGAAGTGATAGATGAAAGCAACAACCTAATATACCTAATAGTTCAGTACAGAGTATTTGATTGTTAGCTTCTTGGGAGATTGGTTAATTGCTTGTTTATCTTCTGTGTAATTTGTTACTAAATAAGCTTTTAAAAGCATAATTCTGGAATGGAGCCAGTTTGAATCTCATCTGTGTTGACAGCATAAAGCCTACTTCAGTTATGCATTAATGCCCAGCCTTGTTTGCTGTGCTTTAATGAAATTGTGTAGAATGGCTTGGACTGAATCCAAATAGGAACAAATTTTACCATGAGTTGTTGAGTCTTTTGCTGGGGTTTCTAACAGCTTATACTGGGGAAAGGGCTGGGAAACTGGAGCCTGGCAACAGGTTTACCCATGCTGACTAATTAGCAGAATTAACATAATTACTCTGCATGCATGTAATGATACTAATAGAAGCTTTGTGTATCTGCTAGGGGAGCAATTTTTCTAAGTTAGGCGTAGCAAAACCTTACACCCCTTCCAGTTTCAAGACCATTGATTAATGTTACTTCCAGCCAAGCAGTCTGGCCTGGATCCAAGGAGTTAAAATGACGGTGGTGAGCCCGTGGCTTGACCATGAAGGGCATCAATTGGGCTTTAAGGCTCCTCTGATCGGATCAAAAACCCCATGAGCGTATGATGTGAATTGCTGAAAAACTGATAAGCTAACTGTGACGGTTCACATTTGTTAAAAATACTTGGATCAGCTAACAGTACACTGAAGTTTTTGCTGTTCATCTGCTATAGTTTTTCCATGCTGCTCTGTCTTGATGATATATCATAATCTTTTTTTTCAGATGACACAAGAAAACATGAAACTTCCATGAACCGTAACATGGAGAATAGCAGCCATATCAGACACGCAGATTTATGCATGTGCGAAACTCAGATGGCACTGATACTTTTGGCTGGTCTGGTGTCAGTGATGATGGGCCCGCCATCTCTGTGTCACCATATCCAACTTGCATGTCACATGCAAGAAGGGCTACCGACTACTAATAAGATTTCAACTGTAAAACATCTTTGTGCTTAGGAGGGTACAGAATTTCTAGGACATAGCTTCAGTCAACTGACTGTTAGACAAAATGGATGTAGAAGCAGGGTTTGTAAAAAGCCCTGCCTGTTGTGTGGAGGAATGTGTAAGGCAGCTAAAGAGAAGATGAAGTGGGGGGCTTCCCCGGCTGATGCAAGCAGGGATGAGAATCGAGACACTCACACAAGGGAGCACACTCGACACCAGGCTTCAGTGTCATGTTCCTTTTAGCTTGTTCTTTCTTGGTGCAACATAGTTCTGAATTAACTGCATAAGCATAACAAAAATGAAGTTAGATAGATTCTCATGGCGCTTTAGTGCTTACTGGCTAGGGCATATGGGATATAGGAAAAAAAATTATTCGACCTCTAGTGTGCCGAGTATTTAAAAGACTGATGGTAATAACATATGGATTAAGGGACTTCTTAAAATACTTTGTGAATTCCAAAGTTCTCTTGGTGGTTTGGTAGCAGTACTCAGCATTTCTAAGTAACATTTCTGACTGATCGGAGCCGTGCTGTGAAGCGTGGGGACCGAGATACCCAGGCACATTTGGGCTGACTACTGGTGTAGTAGCACTTGCCTCTAATTTCATAGCCCTGCTGAAGCTGTGCTGCTTGCAAGATGTGACCTGGTGTGTGGATACTCTGGCACAGGAATGTACCAGCTTGCGCAGCGCTCCTCTGCATCTGTGAATGCTCTCTGCATGGGACAAAAGTGATCACAAATATCCTTGGCCTGAGCTGGCTAGGAAATTAGGCAAAATTTTGTAGATTGTTGACTTGGATATACAATTTTGCACATTAACATTAATAACTTTGGACTAAAATCCATTTAGTTAAAAAGTTTCTGTAATTTGCTGTACAGTGGCCTTCTTGCCATCTCACTGTTTTCATGCTATTGTCCTTACTTTATTGGCTATTGTGGGACTTGGGTTTGCAAACTGAGATCAATATACATGATTCTAGAAGGTACATGATGTTGTCTTATGATAGTACACCTCCCCAAACAAAGCAGGATACAGGGACACTTTATTTAATTTTTCAGTATGTTGTTTGAAGTCTTATAGTATATTCTTCTTTAGGTACATGAAGTGTAGAGGCTGCTGTGTAATCAAAGTAGCATGTGTTCCTTTAAATCTCAACCATTCCAAACTCCAAAAGGCCAATAATTCTTGCAATTTGTCTTTCTATTTTGTGGCTGATAGCTAGATAAGGATTTTTTTTCCAGGTATTACTGGCACAATTCCCAAACTTCAGGTAATTAGAATGGTGCTTTTAGAGTACAATGACTTAAAAGTATACAGCTGAGTACTTTCTATTTTTATTTCAAAGTATACAATTTTCTGCATTTTTTTCCATGGATTTTTCTCTGTCTCTGTAATCACTTTAAAAGCTGTATGTTAGAGACTCAAAGTGATAACAGATTTTTTTCATAGGGTTTTTATGTACTTTAGACATAAAGCCCAAAAGCAAACAAAATAGGTTCCTTATAATTTTTCTGAGTGCATACTTTCTCACAAAACGGTGATGTTTGGCACGCAGGGGAATGAGAAAACAACAATAACAGCCTTAAAACGTCCTGAGCAACTTTTTTTTTTCATTTTTTTTTTTTTTTTAAATCATCTCCATCAGCTGACAACCCTTACAGTTTGTTGAATTCTCTAGTGTGTGCAGCTGGGTTTGAGGAATGAAACTGGATGTATTTTATTTCTGTGGAAGATTGGCTGTTGCATTTAGTCTCCCTCCTCCTCCCTCAGTTCTCTGTCCTCGTGTCGTGGGCTGGGCAGGAGCTGGTGCTGCTGCTGTTGTGTGCTCTTTCCAGAGCCAGTAGAGACTGGATGAAAGTCTTGGAGCTCTGCATCTAACCCTTGCTCTATTTTCTACCTTCTCACATTTTCTATAGAGCCGGTAAACATGAATATATCTGCAAAAGGGTATCAACAGCTTCAGTTTCCAAATAATACCAGTTTCTTCCAGCTTTACATCATGGCAAGTTCCTCTCCATTTAAATCCATATAAAACACTCACTGCATAAAATACTGACTATACAAAATATTAACAGATATTTTCCACGGAAGTACCGTATTAGTGGGATAACGTGAATATATATATGGATGTAGTATTTGCATATATAGAGATATAATTGGAAATATGGATATGTTGAGAAGAGTGGTTTTTGGTCAAAGTTTACAGTGACCTATGTGAAATCACCCCTCGATCTCATTTCATATGTTTCTGGTTTTGTTATTGTGGTCAGTGCAGTGGCCACAGAAGGAACAGTGGAGAGAACGGAGTGATCTGTCCATTGCAAAAGGTGAATATTTACAGACCAGAGCTATGACGCACTGGTACAGTCACACAAAATGCAGCTTGCACCGCCACTTATTAATGCTATTTACTACTCTGTTGAGGTAGTGGCTTGAGATCTTAGTTGGTTATGCCTATAAACAACTCAAATGTTACAGACACGTTTTGTTTTGTTCAGTTGACAGTGTCCAGTTTAGAACTGCAATTTTTTTCACTGTAATAAGACTATTAAAATAATATTTCTCTTATTAGTCTGGATCTGTAATGCATGGCTGGGGTGAAGAAACTGGGAGATGGGCAAAAACATTCCCAGATGTGTCAGGTTGTTTACAGGTATTTCAAAATTATCTGTTTAGGGAAAGATTCAAATTACCAATCTATTTACTAGCGATCTGTGAAATTGTGTGATATGTGGTGCTTATTGTAGTTGGGCAGGCTGTCAAGCCCTTCATCGGGAAGTCAGTATCACTTTCCTATTTCTTTACAACATTTTCCAATGTTCCGTTTTAAACTGTAGGATCATTTTTGGGGTCTTTTTATTTGAGAGCTTTTTGAATTGCAGACACGGTGTGTCTGTCTAGAATTTCCTAAGTAGACCGTGCAAATAAATATCAATCTTTACTGAAGAGAATTGAGTGGCTGCTTATGTAATGTTCCTTGCATAAAAACCCCTCCGTATGAGTTGCTTTCTCACAAGAACAATTTGGGTTTAGTAGTGTAACAAGTAGAGAAATACAGTTTAATATTTAGATGCTTTGTAAACTACCTGTATTATACTTCTGTTGCTAAAATTTAATTTTCCGTCTATATATTGCTTTTGGTAAAGCTCTAATATGGTAGAGTTTTTCAAGCATTTTCATTGGAATAACAATTCATTTTGAGCTGAGGAGATTGATAAGTCTAAATTCTTTTAGAACCTTCTGGTTAATGAAGTTTCCCCCTTTATTAGCATAATGAGATATGGAAAAAAATTGCTGCTGTAACAGAGAGACAAAGGAATGAGGTTAGTGGATTTTTGTATAATAGAGAGGAAATTTGATATAAGTGAATCTTCTGGGTCCTGTATACTTAAAGAAATGACTACAAAGAGCTGCCTGAAGAAACCTGTGAGCTGATGTTTCCCAGTGCCGTTGAGAATGAGACCTGTCCTGAAGAACATCTTCAGGGAAAATGTTAAAATTGTAGGTAGATTAGTTCATACTCCAAGGATTAAATCTGAAAGCACGACTTTTTAGCCAAAGCAGGAATATGCTTTACTGGATTGTGTTTCTCCTTGCATAGTAACAAACATTCTCACTTATAAATAGCAAAACACTGGAACACACCTTTAATTTCAAGCATGTGCCTGGTCTTATCAAACTAATTGGTCAGCTCAAGACATTGAAGTTATACATGTGCTTAAGTGCTTTTCTGGATCAAGACTTGTATGATAAGTCTTGTTAATCACTGACAGTGTACAGAAAAAAATAGTAAAAGCACTGTAAAAATTCTGCAAAACCCACTATATAGTTAATGTATAACCTTGAAGACTTTAGCAGCTAGTGTAGGAGCAGAGCCGTGTGGTGCCTTGAAAGGCTGGCAAAAGGAAATACCTAAGTTCGTTAGCTTAAATTGATGCTGATAATTCTAATGCAATTAAAGTGAGTTGAATTGTTTCAATACTAAGTCCAGACTAAAGCCCCTGGGCGTGCTACGCTCCCTGCCTCTGTGCATCTCTCAGTCACTTAACTCTGGTAGCAGTTACAGCCATAATAACGCGGAGAACAGTTTCAGCCTGGCTTAGTTGTGAGCAGAGACACTGTGGGAGCATCCTTCAAAATGTTTGCTGGGGGTGCTGGTGCACCTGAGTAGGAACATAGTGTGGAAATGTACCCAGGAATGCACACCTTCAAGCTGTGGAAAGTTTAGACTAAGAAATTTTCCAAAGTTGTCTTTTGCTTGTACTGAGATCGGAAGAGGTATTGCTTCTGCTCCTAAAATAGGAGTAAACATGGAGCCATTTACCACTTTCAGGTAACTCTGAACCAGAATTAAAGCTGTATTGTGCTTAGGGCTTTAAATGAGATATAAAAATGCATTTTCCTGCCCCAGGTTTGCTTAACATCATTCAGGTTTCCCGTTAAAAAGGCAACAAAGCATGGAGCTGAAGAGCTACTTGGGGAGAGAAACTCAAGTGCATAAATGGGTTTATGCAAATAGTGCTTTTCAAGAGAACCAAATTTGTTTGGCACTGTTTGATAGGACATCTGCATTACTTGACTTGCTCAACTGTGAAGGAAAGAAAGAAGAAATAAGATGTGGGATGTGAGAAAAATCTAAATCCCTAAACATCTCTGTTAGAGTAATCTTTACCGAATTATTTTGATATAAGGCCTCCTCCCACACAGACTTTAGTATTTATGTTACAGGAAATGCTGCAATCTCAAGTTCTCTTGGGAATTATCTTTATTCTAAACAAAGTAGATACATTCTGGGGCAGCTATTTGTCTAATTTCTAATCTGATTAGAATAAAGCTAACTAAAGTTGCAATTTTGGGGGGGGGGTGTTTCTGCTTATTTCATGAAAATATTGAAACGAGTTTAGGCACCAAAGCTTTACCCTTTCACTGTATTTAAATTTCATTAAATTATGTAAAGCCATCTAAAAACCTGGCAGCGGGTGTGCTGAATCACTTTGTGTGTGCACATTTTTCTGCACTCTTAGCAGTACAAGGACTTTTGATACAAAATAATTTTTTTGTATTGTTTTTATGACCAGGCTATATCAAATAGGATGCAGTTTCATTTCATAAAATGTGTTTTTCTCTTTGGAAAACAAAATTATATGTTTCTGTTTGCTAAGTAGTGAAAAGTTCAAAACCAGCAAACAAATTAAGCTGTACACTGGCCAATGGTATTTTCCTTTAGATTTATTACTTCTTTTCTGTTAATTTTCTTTGACTTCTTTAGGCCTGAAACTTCCCACATCTCTGGGTATGTTAGAGGATTATAATGAAGTAATTCCAACCTATATGACAAACATGTTTTCCCTTGCTGTGAAATTTAGTGTTCAGTGCAAGAGAGCAAAGAGATCACTGTTACACGGAAATTAAAAATATTACACAGAACATGAGCTAAACACACAGCTTGGGCATGATTTGTTCATTACAGAGTTGAATTTGACCCTTTGAATCTTTACCAAGTTGTATTTATGGGATGTTTGATATGGGGCTAGCTACCAAAGTTTTAATCTGAATGAGGTACCAATCTCTTTGAGAGGAAGGTGAATGGAGCATTGAGTTTGGGAAGCTTTCTGTCTTTTCCCCTCTTCTCTATCTTTTCTCCCTTTCCTTTCTATAATCAAAGCTTGGCATCTACCTCTGCTCTTTACTTTTGTGAAGCTGTCTGTGGAGTCCAAATTACTCTTTCCTCTCATTTGTTTTTGGGGAAGGGGAAAGAGTCTGTCTGTCCTGTTGGAAGACATGGTGACATTTTGTGCTAATTTGCAAATTGTTCTGACTAATTTTAGTGTTAATAAGAAGGAAAGAACATTCGGCATATACCACGAAACTCTGTAGTTGCGGATCTAAACCACAGGGATAAAATTTAGCTCTTGCCTCTTCAGTAGCAGTTTTTTAGTTGGATTCGGTTATCTGGCTAAGGTCTTTGTTCTTAGAAAGGATATTTAGAACAGCTCTATAATTATAAAAAAAATATCTATTTTTCTTGTTTGGCAAAGACATTTTCATGTGAGTTGAGCAGAAAATAAGGATTTTGGGGAATGTATTTTACAACCTTAGAGAGAAGTGATGAATGTACAGCTATTAGATCAACACTGAAAAGTACCTTCTTGAGGATACACTGAATCAGTCACTGAATCTAATATTTGATGGCCCCAGAATTATGGTAGTTTTCATAATTTAAAAATATGTAAATGGATATGAACAACAATTTTACACGAGAGTAAACACTCACACACACTCAGAAAAGAACACGAACAGTTACCAAAGGGAGAATCTTTCACAGAACACATCTGTGGTCTCTTGCTCTTGATCCTCCAAGGTTGAACACAATCAAAAATCAAAGCCTGGCCCCTGAAATTTGTGGTTCTGCTAACCCTAAATACTGTGCCACAGTGTAATATTCTTCACCTGATGGCTTTTGTGTGTTCCATGGAGTATGCCTTTTAGGAGTTAACTGGCCTTGGCATGACCTCTCTGTGTTAACATTTCTTTTACTCACTGTCCAACTTGCTTTTCTCTGAGGTGGTTTAACTGTGACTCAGGTGAAATTAAGTTCAAATTATATTTGGTTTTGGGCTTTGCTCCATCTGTTTCAGACTTAGAGAGCTCATGTGCCTCAAAGTTTGTCTGGTCCTTCCAAATATGCTGCCTAACTTAAAAAATACTCCACACCAACAAACTCAAACACATAATACTACTTCTACTTGCGAATCTAGCCTTGCAGAAGCAACAAACATTTAGGTGGATAAATTTGTAATACTTGCTTTACTTTGTGTCTTTATAGGTTTGGAAGGAAGTGGATGAATACTTAAGTTCCATTTGTCGAAATAGTTATGCTGTGACACTGAACCAGTGAGTGAGTTGCGTATTAAATGTAGAAACTCGACATTAATTCTCTGTGTTGTCAGTGCTGAGTATCCGTAAGAAGGAAAACATGACTGGTATTTAATAGTATTTGAAACAAATATACCTGAAGTGTTATTAATGACAGATTTCTAAATTTCTCCCCTATTTTAAGTATCAGACACTCAAAATAAAGTGTGACATTTAAGTGCTGAATGATTTTGTCAAAAGTAGCAGTAGAGGTCTTTTAAAATCTAGTCCTTACATACTAGTTATGAAAAAAAAACGAAGACCAAAGTTTTATTGTTTAGCTAAATCAGAGGTTGAAGTGCAAAATCTAAGGAAAGCCTATTGATCATCACACACTGACAACTTATCATAGGTGAAAGGAATTTCAAGCTTGTGAAAAAGTAATGAATTGTATTGATTTTAAATGCATAATTCATCTGCAAATACTCACTTTGTTTTTCACCTACTTTCAGAATAGTTCTGTGCAAATGGCTACTTTGCATGTATTATCTCTATAGTAGTTTGCATATGTTATTATGAAAATTAATGGAAAGAGACATGAATCATAGAATCATAGAATCATAGAATGTTAGGGATTGGAAGGGACCTCGAAAGATCATCAAGTCCAGTCCCCCTGCCAGAGCAGGAACGCCTAGATTATGCTACACAGGAACGTGTCCAGGCAGGTCTTGAATGTCTCCAGAGAAGGAGACTCCACAACCTCTCTGGGCAGCCTGTTCCAGGGCTCCGTCACCCTCACTGAGAAGAAGTTTCTTCTCGAGTTTAAGCGGAACCTCTTATGTTCCAGTTTCAGCCCATTACCCCTTGTCCTATCAGTGGTTGTCACCGAGAAGAGCCTGGCTCCATCCTCGTGACACTCACCCTTGATATATTTGTAAACATTAATGAGGTCACCCCTCAGTCTCCTCCAAACTGAAGAGCCACAGCTCCTTCAGTCTTTTCTCATAAGGGAGATGCTCCACTCCCTTAATCATCCTAGTTGCCCTGTGCTGGACTCTCTCCAGCAGTTCCCTGTCTTTCTTGAACTGAGGGACCCAGAACTGGACAGAGTATTCCAGATGGGGTCTCACCAGGGCAGAGTAGAGGGGCAGGAGAACCTCTCTCGACCTACTAACCACTCCCCTTCTAATACACCCCAGGATGCCATTGGCCTTCCTGGCCACAAGGGCACAGTGCTGGCTCATGGTCATCCTGCTGTCCACCAAGACTCCCAGGTCCCTTTCCCCTGTGCTGCTCTCTAATAAGTCATTCCCCAACTTATACTGGAACCTGGGGTTGTTCCTACCCAGATGCAAGACCCTACATTTACCCTTGTTATATTTCATTAAATTTTTCCCCGCCCAACGCTCCAGCCTGTCCAGGTCTCTCTGAATGGCAGCACAGCCTTCTGGTGTGTCAGCCACTCCTCCCAGCTTGGTGTCATCAGCAAACTTGCTGATAGTACTCTCTAGTCCCTCATCCAAGTCATCGATGAATATATTGAATAATACTGGTCCCAGTACCGACCCTTGAGGGACTCCACTGGATACAGGTCTCCAACCAGACTCCACCCCATTGACCACAACTCTTTGGCTTCTTCCCCTTAGCCAGTTCACAGTCCACCTCACTACCCGAGAGTCTAGACCACACTTCCTCAGTTTAGCAGCAAGGATGCTGTGGGAGACTGTGTCAAATGCTTTACTGAAGTCAAGGTAGACCACATCCACCGCTCTGCCATCATCTATCCACCTTGTTATATCCTCATAAAAGGCTATGAGGTTAGTCAAGCACGACTTCCCTTTCGTGAAGCCATGTTGACTGTCTCTAATGACCCTCTTATCCCTGATATGCCTTGAGATGGCACCAAGGATAAGTCGTTCCATCACTTTCCCAGGGATGGAGGTGAGGCTGACCGGTCTATAGTTTCCTGGGTCCTCCTTCTTGCCCTTTTTGAAGACTGGAGTGACATTTGCTTCCCTCCAGTCCTCAGGCACCTCTCCCGTCTCCCAAGACTTGGCAAAGATGATGGAGAGTGGTCCAGCAATGACATCAGCCAGCTCCCTCAGCACCCGTGGATGCATCCCGTCTGGACCCATGGATTTATGGATGTCCAGATTGCTTAATTGGTCCCTAACCCAGTCCTCATCAACTAAAGCAAACTCCTCCACTGCCCTGACTTCCTGTGGGGCCTCAGGGGAACGGGGCTCCTCAGGATAGCCTCCGACAGAGTAGACAGAGGCAAAGAAGGCATTCAGTAACTCTGCCTTCTCTGTATCATGTGTCACCAAGGCACCCACCTCATTCATCAGTGGGCCTACATTGCCTCTGGTGTTAGTTTTATCTGCCACGTATTTGAAAAAGCTCTTCCTGTTGTCCTTGACCCCTCTCGCCAGGTTCAATTCAAGGGAGGCCTTTGCTTTCCTAGTTGCCTCCCTACATCCTCGGACAACAATCTTATATTCTTCCCAAGTGGCCAGCCCTGCCTTCCAAGATCTGTAAATTCTCCTCTTGCCCTTGAGCTTACCCAGCAGATCCCTGTTTACCCACACAGGTCTCCTGGCTCCCTTCCTTGACTTCCTACGTGTCGGGATGCTCTGATCTTGAGCACGGTAGAAGCAGTCCCTGAACGCTAACCAACTGTCTTGGGCCCCTTTACCTTCAAACAGCCTTGCCCATGGGATTTTCTCGAGTAATTGCTTGAAAAATCCAAAGTTTGCCTTGGCAAAGTCCAGGGTTGCAACAGGAAGATTTAGTGTAATTAATTTTTGAAGATTAGACCAGGTTTGTATCACCACAGAATATTATACGAGCTATGATCCTACAGTATGACCGTGATTCTTATCCTTGCGTGATCTTTTTGGCTTCCTTTCTGGGGCAAAACCCATGCGAGTATTATTACTGTGCATTGTCTTTTAGGAAAAACATCAAGCAGTATGCTCAAATAATGAAAGAGTTTTTGGTTTTCTGGGAGTTTTTATCATTATGCATTTTTTTTGGTGACACCTATAGGACGTTTTAGTTGTCTGATATAGTGAGGGAAAAGACCCCAATGTTCCCACTCCTCTGTAACATAGCTGATATTTGTTTCTTATTTGTAACATGGAGATTATATTATTCTGAGTAAGCTCCTCTGCTGCTTGAGATTCTATTGTCCTGATAATATAATTCACCAAATCGAGTCAACAGTTAGCAGTGTGCATGTTGTCATGACTTGTTTCGTGCAACTAAGCCTGCGGATTCTGCTGTTCAAAGTTTGTACATGAGACAAATTTAAACGTCTGTATGCACCATTGTGTGAATCCGTAACAGTGGAGGAATCCTAGAGTGCAACTCAAATGTTATAAGTAACACAGTAAAACAACATATTTTTTGTCATTTTAATCAGTATTTTGCCAGAAATATTAAGTCATAGCTGAGCTGATTTACATCTACTTATAGCATTTTTACCTCTCTTATTTTAGAAGCATTATTTTCTAGTGACATTCATGATAAGCTAATAAATTTAGAGCCTATATATAATAAAACTGTATTTTTCACTGGGGAGTTTTTTGAAACTGCTGATGATAACAGGTGATGACATTTAAGATACAAGAGAGTGCACTGGTACAATGAGAGTGATAAAAGAAGTTGAATATACCTCCTCTGTGGAGGAAAATAATTCCTTTGGAGAACAGCTCACAAACCAGAATGGCTTAAGTGATGATAGTAAACAAAAGACAAACGGGAAAATATTATTCCCTAAAAGTACAGCTTTGCAATCAGGTCTTTTGTAGCTGACCTTGCATTTGATCTGTGAACTGTTCTCCTGGGTCTTCCTGTGCCTTGCATGGAGGTAAATCATTGTGAGCAGAAGAAATGTGTAGAGCCTAAGTAGTTTTGTGACAGGAAAAGAAAGAAAAGCACAAAGAAAACACATTAGATCTGTTGCAGTCAAATGTTTATTTTCTTCACTGGTGGGTATGAAAAAAGAATGAATCCAAGTGAATCTGAGTATATTTTCTGCAGGGACCTATTGCGTAGTTCATACTTGCATGATCTGCAGTTTTTGTGAGCTGCTTTGGACCCAAAGATTGTGGGAGCCTGTCCTTGGATGCCCAGACACAGTGTGAAGGATCTGTGGCTAATATACTGTTTGGGAAAAAAAAAATTTAATCAGTTCTATTTGAATCAAAAAGTACAAACCAAAGGGTAGGTATATGACATGGACAAAAAGTTGGTAACAGTTCTGGAATAATAATGGTATTGAATAATAATAAAAAAAAAAATCAAACACCTTTTGTGACTTTGGTCCTCTGTCATTGCAGAGGATTGTGCTGGCACAGCTTCCTGAGAGCTACCCCTGGACAGGTCTGCCTGCAAACAGGTATGTACCCCTGGCATCTACCCTGGAGGATTTGCAGAAAAGCAGTGTGGCTTCCTGCCTGCTTGGTTTTCCTCTGGAGAAAAACCCCAAGGTGTATGACATGGTTGTCTTTATACTGGTTGAAGGATCTAGCCAGTGACAAGGAGTTCACGTGAGGCTGTGGTACGTTATCCCATAACACGTGTTTAGAGTATCACTTCAGTCAGTATGGGCATCACTGGGAGTACGTACTGAGATGCTCTCTGTGCAGATCTGAGAGTAGTTGTTTATTAGTGAGGAAAGGGTATGGGAGGTGGAGAGAGAGTTAGGGCCAAGGTACCAAAAAAGAGGAGTGCAAATTACTGTGTTTAAGAGTGTGTCAGTCACTAAAATGCAGCCCACTCAGTAGTCTTTAGTCTTTCTTCAAAAAATGAACATAAACAAAACTTCTTTTAAATGGAGGAAAAAAAAATCAAAAAGTTGTGCTAGTCAAGCAATGGAAACTCAAATAGAAGAAAAAACTCTGCTTGGAGTATTTATGGTCCAAACAAAGAATGTGGAAGAAATCTCATATGATACCTTCTTTTCCTTAGAAATCCAGTTCAGTTCTGCTCGGGAGGCTTTGTAGATTACAGCTTTTTATGTTCGAGTTGTCTTGGCCATGCCATCTCGAAATGAACAATCATAACCTTTAATTAAGGATTTCTGTACTACCTCTCTCTGGGAAATCATCTTAACACACTTGAAAGAATGAAATGTCTCAGCAACCAGGTATTTATGTACATGATGTAGGTTAATGCACAGAGACAGAGGCACAGGTAGTTTGACTGACTTGAACAAGATTAACAACCAGTGGGTTACACACAAAGAGAATTCAAAATTTCCAGTTTCATGCATGCATTGTTTAAACCGGTCATGGGATTGCTAAGAATTCATGCATTCATGATAGATGGTTTTATTTTCTTATTGCAGCAGTTATTCACTGAAAAGGACAGATTTCTACTCAGAACTATAAATCTCTGCTTGAACTGCAGAATTAATATTTTTCAACAGCTGACCTTCACTGTGTTTTTCAGGTAGGGAAAGGACTAGTCTGTAAAAAACTTTATACTAACAGGCCTGCATCCTTAAAACAAAGCATCATTGTAAGTTAGAAACATTGGTCAATCCTTCACATAAGATTCTCCCACTTCAGTTCCGATGGTTACCCCAAAGGAAGCAGCATCCAGTGCAGAGCAAGGTGAACCCCAGGAAGAGACAAATAGAGAATCACAGTGTCAGAAGGTGCCGGACTGTAACAAGCACAATTGCTCTTAGTTTCATAATAGCTGGAGATCTTCCAATAGTGCTGTTTCTTAATGGTACTGAATCAATTAATAGATGGTGTGGTAATGATAAAGATTAAGGTACCTCTCAGGACAGAGGAGAGTTGATTTAAGAACTGTTGGAAACACCTTGTCATTTGCTATGATTCAAGGGATGTGAAATAGTTTTCACCCATTACTCAATATATAACTCCAATCTTTTACTTAAGGTACCAGACTGATGCCGCCACAAGTAAACTGAGAATTTAACTGCAAAGCACAAATGGGGCTTCCTGACCACCTTTCTATTTCTTTCTGAATTTGTACAACAAAATGACCAAAGACAATGCGTTAAACTGCTAAAAGTGCAAAATAGGTAGATGAATATTCAGTCAAAAGGCCGGTGGCCTTTTTTGTTAACAGCTGAACAGCATCGTGAAAGGACATCAGAGGAAGACGTTGAGTTCACCAAGATGATGATGACTAGGCTGTTCTGAAAATACAACTGATGTAGCTAAGCTTGACCTGTTGAAACATGAGAACAACTTCACCTTAAAGAAGTTCAGATGCCTCCCCCCTCAACAATAAGTGAAGAAAAGCTTCTCCCAGCTCAGAAGCAGTGGAAATGTACACCTAAGAGGACAGGTACTTCAAAGCTCCTCTCACAGGAAAATCTAGGCTTTTTCTTTGCCTTAACCCACATTTTAGAAATACTCTTAAAAAATCTGCAGAACCCTGGAGGCACGGCCCTGACACAAACTCCTTCCCAGGGCAGGTCACTTTCCAGCCTTCTCTTTGCCTGGGTAGCTGCCTCCAAGCCCCACTGTACCTGCAGATATAACTGTTTTCTTCTTCTCTACCTGAACAGTAACCACAAACTTTCTGCTGGAAAAAAAGTTTTTGCGCTTCACACTATGTTTTGGCAGAGCCTTGCTGGGGCTGCTGCAGATGGCTTTCTCTTACTGCTATTGTAACCCTATCCCTAGTATTTTACTAAACCACCAAACCCCCTCAAAACATTACCTTTATGCAAAATTTCTCCCAGCCCAATGTTTGTTTAAAAATTTAAGTATCTTTCACTTTTATTAAAATTTTATTTTTACAGTTTGATCTTCTGATTGTAATAGTAAGCCTTAAATAAAATGACATAGGCAGAGTTATTTTTATAGTTGAAACCGTCAGGGTAGTCCTTTTCAATATTCAGTGAAACATGATTTTGCAAATTCAGTCTTTATAGCCTATTTTTATAATCACTGATAATTTTTTTAGAAGTTATAGTGAAAAGCCACATTTTTTTTTTAATTAAAAAGAGAGCAGCTCTGGCAAGGAAATAGGAAGGTGAGATGTAGATGAAAATATATTTAAAGTTAAGTCAGCTGTAACATTGAACATCAGTGTTGTGAAGTATGAAACTGAAGTTTTCAACTTTTCAATTGCAACAGTATTATCTTCATGGCTTTTGAATCTGGCACTAAATTTAGCTAGTATCAAAGTACTTTACCTCCCCTTTCCCTCCTGCCTATGACAAATATCATCCTTTCTGCATCCAAGATGAAAAGACTCCAATTTTTACAGTTCTATTACAATTTCTTATTCTGCACTCGCCTGTTATTTTAACTTTGTGTCTGAATTCTACCTAGTATATGATTTGGGGTTTTGATATAACGAATATTTCTTAGACTATATATGCTGCAACCCTAAGTACTTTTTAAATGGTTGGGAGGAGAGGAAGGGAGAGGGAATTGATTAAATTTGTTATTTTTAAAGGAAGCAGTCAAAATTGCACTTGTATGATAGTGAATTTGACTCACTTTGAATAAATATTTTTATGTAGAATTAATTCATTATCAGATACTCTCACGTGTGAGAGAGCTTTCATTATCCCTACGTGATGTGTCAAACTATTTCTTTTATGAATACGTCTCAAGTACCACCATGGGAGAGGAAGGTGCTGGTTCTAAAATGAAAGTAAAATAATAATGAACCTTTGGGAATGATATAGACTTCATCCAAATGCAACTCAAATGCATAATAGTTGCAAACTTTTATGCTGAATTTGATCATGTTCCCTGTGGCTTAGAATATGAGACAGTTTCTGGTACTCAACAATACTTCTCATAGTAAACACATCTTGACTAGATCCTGAACTTCTAAGAGGCAGAATAAGATGAATCCCAACCTGAGTGGAAGTCTTCAATGAATACAGTAATGAAATGAATATGCAATACCTGTATTCCTAACAAGCATATGATTAGGGTATGTTTAGTATGAAAACTGGGGAAAGTTCCTCTAAAATTGGGATTTTCATTCATGTCCATGATTCCTAGCTCCCAGGATTTTATGCCTAGGTCCACAAAGGCATGTGATAGCTGTGTGTTATTTCATTTAGAGGTACTTGTAGGCTGGCAACAAAATTTACACAAAACAAATGTGCAACTGCACTACAGAGTCCTCTTTAAATCGCTGATGATCATTGTGCTAGTAAATTATGCAAGTTGATTTCTGAACCCAAAATTGCATAGGAAAGAAAAATAAAACACTCAGGTTTTCATTCTTACTGACAGTTAATCCTATAGTGCTTTCAAGTCTCAGTGGTTTTCATTGTTTTCATATTATGGCTACAATCTCATATTTCTAGACCCAAATACACAACAAAAAATCTAAGCCCAGCAAGTCAAGTGAAAATGCAATTTCTGAGATGTGATTATGTACTTTGTCTCATGTAGTCCTTTCAGAGTTTACTTCTGTTATCTTTGTATGTTCGTATTGTAATATTTATGACAAATGAACATTCACACATAACCTCATTTTATAAGATTTTAAAGAAAATAATTGTCCAAGGACTGTGGTATTACTGACTTGAAGACTGTGTGGAACTGTACTTATTCCAAGATGTTGGTTAAGTAAGATTGATAGCCTCTGCCCTGCTTAGAATTTATGTGTACTGCTTTAGTTCTGTATCCATCGACAGAGTAGCATGTTAAAAGTGGCAGTTTATTGTTTGTATCTGTTTTCATATTTTTGAGGCAAATTTCTCTATACAGTCAAGTGATAGAAGTAATAATTTAAGAGATCTATAATAGCAAGAAAAATGCTATGGCAGAAGATCAGCTGGAGGTTGTTTTGGCAACCTGACCACACCAGGACAGGCTAGGCAACACTTGCACTGAAAGTGTGTAGGCGAATTTCTAATTCTTCCATTCTGTCTCCAACAGTTCAGTTATTGAAAAGCTGCTCACTCAGGTACAGGCAGCAATGGTTGAAACAAATACCTGTTGCTGGAGAGACTGGATAGAAACAACACATGGTGAAATCAACATCCTCTTCCAGCTGGGCCAATGGCAAACATGGTACTCTATGGCAGCCTTAGCATTTCTGTATAATTTTTAATTATATACCTTTAATTAAATGAGGGAAAAGAAACCAAAAGGAAAAAAAAATGGGAAAGAGATGAAAAAAACCGCAGAACACCAAGCAAACCAAATAATATTTTTTACAATTCTGTAAAGGTGATATTGACCAGCTTCAGGGCTATCAGTTGTTATAAATATGTGAATGTAGCTCTCTAAATGTAAGGTGATAATGGGTGATAATGACAGGAACCTTTATTGATTTTGATCCAAACCTCATTAGCATTACTAAAAGACTTTCCACTGACTGATGGAGCTTGTTTAATATTTCATAGGTGCTAAAGTATTTTGAAGTCTAAAGAAGGAATCACATTTTATTTTAGTTTATTGCAAAAAGATAAATCATTTTTATGTGTGTTTTTAATAAGTTGTCTCTAAAGCGAATAGGAGGAAACAATACAAACCCCTGAACCAAGTGTCAGGGCATAGTCTTGTGGTGAGATCTTTTTCATCTGTAAAATCATCCTCTTTTCCTAGAGGCTTGTTCCCTTGCTGTGGCTCATTATCTTTTCGGCTGTGCAGGTGCAGCTATGTGCAGATTCCACCAGTAAACAGATTCACTGACACAATCCTGGGTTAAAGAAAATCTAACAGCTCCTCTCCCTAGAGCAAACCTATGTGCTACATCCTGAGTTTGTTCCATATTCTGAAGGTATCTAATTTATGCTGCATAATGAAGAATTCTATTTAATTTGTTACAGCTTAAGTGAAATCCTGGGCCTATGGATAGGGTAAGAATTTTGTCAGGGATGATTTCGTCTAAGATGTGTATCTTTACAATAGTAGAATGGTTAAATACTTGGCTGAGTATTATTGTGTGGAAATTTTTAAATTGGAAGTACTTTCATGTATCAAAACATTAAAGATAACCCCACCACCTTATTGCCAGAAACTCAAATACCGTGTCTGTGGTGGTGAAGGCGTTAATAGAAAAAATGATTTAGAAATATTTATTTTATCATCACACTTTAACATGGATGTTGGAAAATATATTTTCCTGAGCTTTCTCTTTAGTAGAGGTCCCTGGCTGGAGTGGACTAAAGCAGGATGACAATTTCTCTACTGCTAGGTAGTAAATAGGTAAGTAAAGGAAACTAGTTACACTGAAATGTTCCCAGGCTTTTTCCTCCAAAATGAAGTTAGCCTGCTAGACTCAGTCTTTGGAGCAAGGAACAATAGTGTTAGTGTCGTAGAACCTCCGAACATTTTTTGGTAACAAAAAGAAACAAGGGTACCAATGATTTCTTCTGCCCTGGTGGGAACTAAGAAGGTAAAGTGCATGTGAAAAAAAGCCTGCACAACAGCAGTTGCCTTCTATCCAGTAGAGGATATTTTGCTGTACTTGATGTACAGAAAGCATGCATAGAAAATAATACACAAAACCATTATGATACATTGTACCTTGCTGAACATTTTGCTTAACATACATAGGAGTATGTTATCATATTCAGTGCAATTAATAGTGCCACAGAGCAGCTACAAAAAAACCTTTTGAGGCAAAATTTCTGTTTTCCCTAGAAAAGCACAGTCATGATAGAATATACGAATGTTTTTTTTCTGAGGAAGATGGAGGAACAAAGGGGCAGACAGTGTCCATCTTAGTCTGTCACTGGCAATACAGAGACTGCCTGCTGCCCATACAGAGCCTGAATCGCCAGTTAGCAAACCAAGGAGTCATTATCAGGCCTCGATTGCCTTTCAACGGTCTGATATGGCAAGTGCAGAAGCCTGGTGGAGAATGAAAGTTGACTGAGAAGCATCGTGGCTTGAACAAAGTAACAGCACCCATGAGTGCTGCTTTACCAGACATGCTGGAGTCCCGTTGTGAAGTCCAAGGCAATGAAATAGTATCAAAGCTTCTAGTGTAATCTATATATACCCAAGATAGGCTTTGTGTTACCTGCCTTAGAGACTACCAGCAATCTAGCTTCAGCAGCTAGGAGTTCAGCACTATTTGTGAAACTTCTCTGGAAACTAGAAAAACTAGCACACTCAGGATGTACTGAAGTAGCTCCATGGTGCTGTGTCTGAACTCCTCCAAACCCGGAGGCTTCTACTTGTGCTGTGCACTCTGGAGATCAGATATGGTATTTTTTTAGTACTAGTTTTTTTCCTATCAGGATTCTGAATTATTATATTTTATTTTCAGTTTCCAGAAATTCTGTTGGAGCATCTGGTTTAGCTGCCTGACTGCCAAAGCTGGCTATCATTTAAAAGTGACGTTGGAATAAACACAGCTGATTTTCAGTAAACTGTTCACAAGCTGAAGAGTTGAAAAAGTATGGGCACAGAGCCCCAGCTCCAGAGATTCATTCTAGTTGAGGATCAGAATGTAATTTGGAAAACCAAAAAGGTTAACTATAGTCAAGTTAGAAAACTCATGAACAGGTCCCTCATGAATGTTTTCAGTATCTCTTGTTTTATCCTGTGGCATTTTCAGCCTTTCTTTGATTAGATTCCAGGAAGAGTTCTGTGACACACGATGACTATGTTTTGCTATAGCTCCACGGAGGGGAAAATAGTATTAGTCCTTTGTCCTCGTTTTGGTTTATCTGACTTTCTTGCTTTATATGACACCACTGTTTGTTGATTTTGCCCTTCCTGAACTGTGGGTCCTCAAACTGGGCAAGATCTTAAAACTGAAGGTTTAACAGTGTAGACTGAAGTAAGATGCGTTGTTTGTCTGATACACTCCTGTTTATACATTCTGCATGGTGTTTTACAGGTTTTTTGCAGCACTGTTTTCAGGTCACGATTCACTATGGACTGAATTTTAAGGTCAGTGTTGCCTTTCTCTGTTTGTGTGAGTTGGATTATTTCCATAAGCATGTAACTTTAATGATTTTTATTTCCCCCCCTTTTTAGGTCATTTTTCTCATTTGTTTGGAATTATAATCTTTCACTCAGTGTATTTGCAGTCTGTTCCAGCTTCATATCTTCTTCCAATCTCATAAGCCTATTACCTTTGCCCTAGTCTGCCGACAGTACTGAGCGGTACCAGATTCTGGAAAGACCACTGTAACCTAATGCAACCTTCATCACAGTTCTACTGTGAAACACTGGTATTCTAAAAGTCATTTCTTTTCCTTTCTTTTGCACCCACTTAACCGCAATTTCAGATAGATTTGCTATGATTTGCTTTGAAAATGTCACATGAAAAAGCGCCAGCGGTTGAGATGTGTAACACCTACAGCATCTCTTCTGTTCCTAAGACATGTTACCCTGCCATAAAGGCATTTAGATGGGTTTAACAAGCTTTGTTCTTGACAAGGCCATGTTAATTGCTGCTCCCATCTTTTCAAATTTTAGAAACTAGTTTGAGTTTGTTGTTGTGTGTTCTTATCAAAGTCATACTAGGATTTTTTCCTAGGGAAAATAGTATGTTCGTCCCCTAAAAGTATACAGAAATTAAAAACAAAAAAACCCAAACCCTTCCACCTCCTAATATGTTCTAATGAAGATTTAAAAAGAGACTCAGGATTTAAAAAGAGAGAAACAGAACCTCAAATTTAGTCCCATGCTTTGGAACTTAAACTGCAGCCAAATATATATTATTGTTCTAGATATTTTTAAAGCTTATAATTAGAAGATGTGAATTTAAATGTGAAAAGAAAAAAGATTTTGATTGGTAACCTAATAACCTTCAGGTGAATTAGAAGTTATCAATGATCATCAGTAACTGTTCCAGAAGTCACATTTACCTCTCAAGAAAATTCCCATTAAGTATATGCTTTTCTAAATAAAGATACCTTTATAAATCATGATGCCACTCTGTGGAGATGTAGCTGCAGTAGCCGGAAGTTCAGTTATCAATTTCTAAGCAATTATAGGAAGCATTTTCTAACATTTGTTTCAAAAAAGAAAAGCCAAAATAAACCAAAGCAAACCAGAGCTTGTGTTATCTCTTGAGTCCTACTGTGCAGAACTGAAGGGCACTCTCGTCTAGGTCTCTTGATAGCTTTGCAGGTGTTCCTATGTCCTTCTCACCTTCTGGTTTCCATGGTTAGATGAATTGCCAGAAGGTAGAACATAGCTCTATGTCGTCACAGCATTACGTAGCTGTAAGAAAGAAAGCTTGTATCCTCCAGTCACAGGGCATTTGAAATAAGTGTCCTTCAGAAAAGGGATCTGGAGGAAATCTGAGTGTAAATTACAGTAAACACTGGGAGAAATAGCTGGGGCTTTTCAGTCCTTCGTATGTGTAGTCCATATGGAAATGGATGTCTTTAAGTACATTAGGAAACTGAAGAAGAATCGCAGCTGTATTTCCTGCCTTTTGAGAATTACATTATGTAATATGTTTTCTGTCTTCACACTTTAAAATTCTTCCTACAAAGGCTTTTAGTTTCAGCTTATAGGTGTTTTTTTTTGTTTTTTCTGTTCTTACATCAGGATATCAGTGATTTTTTTTCTCAGGTTTTTCCTCTTTAGTTATTTTCTATCACTGTGTTTTTCTTATTTTTGTTTTCTCTCTGTCTGCTGAACAAAGTGGCTCATTTAGACTATTATTTAACACTTTTTACCAGCTCTGTCGTCATTCCTGGAAATAAGGTAGCATTTATATAATCAAGTCACGCTCTAGCCACTGCTTTCCGGTACTTGCAAAGTAAAATGAAAATTCTGTTTGTGATTCATCGAGGTAATTATAGTGTTTGCAAGAGTACATGTGGGCAGGTAAGTACACACACACGTTAGATAATTAGGTCAATAGTGAACAATTTATGCTTAACATAACTTGATTTAATAAAGGTAGGTTTTAATCCAAAATAAGATACCATTTGCTGAACAAGTTTCCACAGAACTTAGAGGTTCAAAGGTGTCTTGCCCATGTTAAAAAAAAAAAAGAAAAAGCGTATATGCCCTGTATCTTGGACATATACATATAAATGTTATTCTTTATGATCAAGTCAGATATCTAAACATCTGCTAATTTGTAAGCTTTCGGATATTTAACAGTGAATAGCATGTATTTTGTCTTTCCGTTCTTTCCTTTGATGTAAACCTACTGTCAATGTAAAGAATCAGAAGTAGAAATACAGATATATTAATTTTAATTTCCTCCCCCCCCAAAAAAAAAAGAAAAAAAAAAAGACATACCACTCGGACAACAACTGTAATAGCAAGCCTAGCATGTTGGAGAACTGGCATAGATTGACAAGACAGTACTCATGGCTCTCTTGCTGCCTTCTTCGGTGTCCTGCCTTAGGCAGTTAGTGACTTCATCTGTGCCTAAAGCTATCGCTGACAACATTCAAATACCCAGAGCTGCAGAAAAGATGGCTATGCTTTTCCAGGACAACCTGCAGAGTATCTCTAAACTTTGTTCTACTGTCTTGTGGGTTTTTTTTTGTTTTGATTGGTTGGTTGGTTGACTGTTGTTGGTTTTTTTCCAACCCTTTCAGACTATTTCCCTAAATCAGAGCTTGCCTATGTTAAAGCTAGAAGAGGAGAGCCTTGATAGCTAGACTCACATTGAGCAGTGGAGAACCTTCATTCAGGTCTCTTGTTGGTGTAACTCGAAACACGATTTTCTTCTTGGGTTGCTCTGATGCAAATCTGAATCTCAAACATCATAAGGTGGTTCTCTGGACTATCGCTAAAAGTAAAACTACTCCATTGCTTCTCAACTCAATTCCTCAGAATTAAAGCATTTTAGCTGCGGTAAACAGGATATTGCATTATTTGCTGCAATCCTTGCACGATGTTTCAAGGCAATTTGTTATCCTCCACTGAACTGGCATTAAAAATCAGAATTACTTGTTATACTACTCAAGTAATTGGTGCCAAACATAACTGCTGTCTCAATTTCCAACCGTTAAAATAAAAATTGTACTGACAGAACCTAAACCACCAAGCATTTGTGCTCCAGATTTGAATGTGACTATGTTCAGATCTACTGCACTTTCTATAAATGTCATAAATAATTTTTCTGAACAGAACCCTTAACATGTTGGCTATTGTGCATATGTTAGATACAGAACTCCACCTCGCTCTGTATGTAAGTGAACAAATTTGCATGTTTTATATGTCTTGGTGTGGATGTAAATGTCACATGTGAAACTGCATCTCAGACCCATTTGAAAATTAGACCTCACATTGGTTCATTAGCTATTCTTCAACTTCTTAGACAGGCCAAGCATGTTCCCACAGTTACTGAGATCAGCAAAATCTCTTCAGAAAATGCCACACTGCTTCTCAGGGTGTTGCCATTTTATCTTTCCTCCATGGACTTCTACAAACTTAAAAGTTCAGAATTCTGTATCACCTAGCAAGTAGAAAAGCCATGTGAAGGATGCATATGGTGTGAGAATGATTTATTACATGGCGATTCAAATTGTGAAAAAAAATGAGCTTGCTTCAGAAATGAATCAATTTAATTGCAGACCTTGTAATTTTGTTTCCATCCAATTTCACCTTTTCTCTTTTCTAAATGTGGTCATTGTCTCCACTTCTGCTTTTGCACTAATTGTAACTTTTTTTTTTTTTTGCTAGATTATATAGCAATGAAAGGATTTTTACACAAAAAGAAATAAAAAGTGAAAAGAGATGCTAGACTGTTGTAATAAATTTGATTACAATCCCTCCTCTCTCTCTCACATCCTGATAAGAAGTGGAAAAAGTTGTACTTTAAGTTTCAGTGAGGGACTTGATAGAAATAAATAAAGATAGCAAAGACATTAAAAGATAGCAAATCATTAAAAGAAATAAAGCCATCAGATAATTTGTAGCTCAAGACGTCTGATTGTGGTGCTTGTTATTAGAAATTTTATATAAAATATGAAACTGTTTTATTATAAAATACAAAATTAGAAAAGCTAGATGCCTTAAACAGGATTCCACTCTACTGTTATTTTTCAAATGAATAAAAATAATGCACCAAAATCACTACCAGTGTGCTGCAGTGACTAGGGCCTCCCCAGGGGCTGTCAGGGCAGTGTATTGGAAGTGAGTTTTTTTGGTAACACAGGAGTGCCATAATCCCAAGTCATAGAGCAGGAGACAGAGCAGGACAGAGAAAATATCCGCTCCTAAAAGCATAGTGAAAGTAGGAACAGTAAAACAATACATGAGATGATACCGGTTGGTGTAACACTACTTTCTGAGCACACCACTTGTGGCTGCTGTTAAGTTTATTTGCTGAAATCTGAAAAAAGGGAGGTTTTGGGAGAAGGATAGTCAGTTTGCTTTGCAGATGTTTGCTGGGAGATCCTCTTAGCCATGTGTAATGGGAGTAGCACAAAGGTTCTACAACCTCACTGTTCAATTCTTCAGGTGTAAGTGGCCATTGCAAGACCCTGTGAGCGGGGTGCAGCGTTCATACTCATAAAAAAAACCTGCTTCTTTTCCCAAAGAGTTCATCGCCTGAATAAACTGCAGACAGAAGAGATTTATGGAGAGATTCAATTAGGTGGTTTTGAAATTACACGGAGAAGTCTGCAGTGAACTTGGTTGAACTGTGTGTCCTGAATTCTAGCTCAGTAACTTAAAAAACTCAAGTGTCTTTTCAGACTTCTAGAGGTTTTGGGTTTCCCCCTGTCCCCAGTATTCCTCTTAAGTTAAACTATTAAAATTAAGCAACTGGCAACATAGAAGGTATTAATAATTTGATTCTGCATAGCAAAGTGGTAATTCTGTTGTGAGTTTCTAGTGGTGTGAACATGTCTATTCAATTTTGGTCTCCAATGATGCCTACCTTGATAGTCCAAAAAGTCAAATTATATATGTGTAGCTACGCAGTATTTTTATTGTGCTCTTTTATGACCATTAATACAACACAAAACTGAAAAATAATATGGTGGAAACTATTTTTCATATCTACAGGCTTTCATATATCTCTTAATGTTATATTTAAACATTCTGTGATGCACCAATTTCATTTTCAAAATATGCAAATTATAGCATCAGGCTTTTTTTAACATTTTAAATGGTCTTTGTCTAATGAAATGAGTCATTTTTCACTTATAAAATTCAGAAATAAAATTGCTTACAGCTATTCTTGTTCTTCTAAATGAAAAGAGGAACAATATTTCTTTTACTGCCTGTCAGCTCTGAATTGCTTTAAGTGCACTGTGGGTGGACTGTACTCCTATACTTTCTTTTCAGCATAGCAGCCAGAAATCCATTGGGGTCTGAAACTCACCCTTTTCATTAAGGTGGGTCTGGCTATTGATTCAGAAGCGTAATGCAGCTATAACCTAGGATTTTTTCTTCAAGCAAAGTGATATTTTGTTCCAACTAATGCCTCAGTTCTACTTAAAGTGGAGCATGTCACCTTGTTTCCAAGCTGGTGCTTGCAAACTTGTTTCTAACTAGAAATAGCTATGTTTGCTGTTAATGCACCCCCGTGTGAGGTTATGCAAGAGGCTTTTCTTTCTTTTCTGTGATCTTATGTTTGTAAAAAACTGTAATCTCATTGTAGAGGTGAACTTTCACTTTCTAAATTGCAGCATGTTTCTTAAGTGAAAAGAAACAAGACCAAATTTCTAACATGCTGTATATCCACAGTATTCAGACTCACTGGAGGCAAATTCAGCTCCAAGCTTTATTCATAGAACTTCTTATGAGCTACTCTCTAGGAAAAAAAAAAAAAAAGAATGAAATAGAATATAACTCTGAAAAAAGCATATACCTTTGTTAGCTGCCTTGAGACATACTATCATTGACATTGGAAGGTAAATAAAGCTGGCACAAGCTCTTTTAAAAATCTTGTTCATAAACTGTTGTGAGATAGCTTTCTATCTTCTTACTTGGTCCTATGCAGAACTATAATATGTGGACTTGTGGTTGTTTGATTTTTTTTAAATACTGACCAAGTATAAACAATAGTAATGAAACCTGCATAGTATGTGCTGAGCAGTTTGATATTAGAAATTGCTGCATGTGTTAATCTAACAAAATAAAAATGTTAATGCTTTGCATTATTTGAGATGTACTGTCACTGACTTGCTAGATCTTTCTTATGTGTGAAATAGAGTATTTCTTGAAAGACTTTGGTAGAAATATCTCTAATACTTCGTGTAAAGCCTGTCCTTAAGAAATCACATAAAGAAATGTTCAAATGTTGTTTTATGCTCTTAGTTCAAAGTACTCCACAGCTGAAACTATGGTATATACAAGTTCTTGTAATAGGCCACAAAATAGTGGCACTCCTGGGGGCCATTTTGAGGATAAATGACCCACCACTGCTCAGTTTCTAAGGTGTGGCTGGCTCTCATATATGTATACCTTGATTGGCTTCAAACAAGATAATTTAGTACTGCTAGGGCAGTGGAGCTTTGTGGGCTGTTGGAACTATTTCAACTAAGACCTCTTGGCAAATTTTGCTGGATTTGTATAACCCAGACTGACCTTTCAAACAGATACCAAGTTAATACACATTCACTGGAATTATGTCTCTGGGGTAAAATATAGATGTACCATGAAGACAGTTAAACACAGCTCCACTGCCAACATCGGTTGGGCTTACAGGTTTGCACAATTAAAAAACATTTTTCATTAGGGAAAAAGATACAGTACTGAGAAATTCAGTGAGGCTTAAGTAAACCCTACTATAGGGACACATTTAAGCTTACCAGTAAGTCTTGCTTTAAACTGGGTCTTCAATAAAAGTGGATAGTGTGGATGACAGAAGATTATAAACTGTTCCTTGTCTTTGGTCTTTACCAGGACTAACTGTTTCAATGGATGGAAAGACAATTCTGAATGGTTTTATTGGTGAAATAATAATAGGGAGAGTGCCTGTCTGTGAACTGGGCTAATTGAGAATATGGCTGAGTTTTGCTGCTGTTAGATACTACTGTTTAGAGTTTCCAACAGCAGATTCTTGTACAAATGCTTGGTGTATTACCTCTTCAGCCAAGAAAAGAACTGCTCATGTTACCATCTAAAAGCCCTGTCTTTTAGAGTAGGAATGGTAATTACTGAAATGTTGTGGAAAAGTAAATGTAAAAATCATTCAGGAGATTTCATTCCTGTTTATGCTTTCTGAGAAGAAATGATGCAATTTTCAACAAGAAGTGAAGACCCTGAATGAATTTTTGCAAACTTTGTAAGTGAACCTGTCCAGTTACCAGTAACTCAGAATATATCTTTTTGCTTGTATCCTCCCGGGTCAAGGTGATCTATCTTGTAACAGATTTTCTCTATGTTTGGTCTGTTCCATTTTATTCATTCCTCAGTGAAATACATGGGGAAGAATTAAGGAGTTTTATTTTTTTACTTATGACAGAAGATGAAGGAAAGAAAAACATTGAAACTGTTTACCAGTTCTGCCTATTCTTCAAGAAAACCCATGAACTTCAGTTCTCTCATTACAGATAGCTAACTTACTAGCCTGGTCCTGTCTGAAACCTTTAAATGCAATATAATATTCTGCCTCTCCATTTGCAAGCGAATGTACATCCACTAATTAACACAGAATGCTCTTACAGATGAAATTTTAGCAAAGGATACTAAAGAAACAGCCTTCTGTCTAACTAAATACTGAGCCATGTAAAATTGCAAGAGTAGCCTTATTATGTGTCTGTTCACATGAAAAACATAAAATGTTTTCCTTTTTGGTTCGTATCATCAACTCTCCTTATAATCAGCATTCAGGACATTTTCGTTGGTGCCTTTGTTCTCTGTTTAGTGGATGTTGATGCAGTCTGCTGAATTTTAATGGTCAGTGACAGTGAAGTGCCCAGAGGCATAGTTAACATGCCTACAGGCATTCTTAAGATGGAATATGAGTGTGGTTGTAACGTAATGATCTAAGCATATAAATTAAACCAAGTCTTGGTTTGTACACTTGAAAGTCTCTCTGAATTTGTGTGTGTGGTTGTTTTTTTTTTCCTGACTAGTTGGTATTGCGAGGGATGTTACCTCGTGTCTTGCTTAGAGTGGAAACTGGAGGGTAGAAATACTTGATCTCATTGTGGTGTGGTATTATCAGTGGCAGTGTGGCAAATAGTTCAGGCTAATTTGTCCTGCAGAGTGTATTTTTGGATTCCTGGGTTTGAGTCTGATGGGGATTTTTGTAAAAAAGTGAGGGTAGACTCGTGTGAAAGTTCGAGAGCTGCCTCCATCCCCAGGCAGGAGTTGGACTTGCCTCTGGCCTGGGCCAGGCCAATCAGTGCCTCTGCCATCAAGATATTTCAGAAATGACTCTATTGTTCCTTCTTTCTCTTTTGGTTTCATCTTGTTGTGAGCTGTCCTATCTTTAATATTGGGGAGTCTTTCTGTTGGAGGAGGGGGAGTTGAGAGGAGAACAAAAGAGTGTTGTTCTGAGAGGAAAACAGGGGGAGAAGTGTCCCAGAGGAGGAGAGGGAGGAGGCTGCTGAAGGAGGACCTTTCCCTGAAGCCCATGGTGGTTGAGATGGCAGGAAGGTGATTGCCTGCCAGCTGAGGGAATCAACAATGATGAGAACATCCAGGATGTTCTCTGTACATGCAGAGCCTCATGTGAGAGAGGAGAGAGATTGAGCATCAGTGGGGGACATGCCCAAAATGATCCGTGGCCCTGAGGGACTCACAGCGAGAAAGAGGGTTGCCTCCTGTGAGGTGGGCACCATGCGGCAGGAAGGAGAGACTGCAAGGAGCCCTCTTTCTCAAGGAGGGGCTGCCACAGACTATGAGTAATGGCCAGATGGACTGCACCCCCCACCCCCTTGCACTGATGGGGGAAGGAGGTAGCCAGCAAGATGGGAGGGGTGAGGGAGTGAAGAATATTTAAGATCAAGTCATATTTATTGATGTATTCCTCTTACTATCCTACTTCATAATTGGTGGTGGTCAATTAAATCTGTCTTTCTCCCCAGGTTGCTCTGGTTCTTTACCTGTCATCTTAAATGATGGATTATTATCCCCCCTATCCTTAATCTCAAACCCCTGAGCCTTTTTAGTTGAATTGTCTCCCTCCACATCACTGTTGAAATGGGGGTGGGTGGAGTAGTGAGCTGGAGACCACGTGGTTCTTTGTCCCAGTTGGCTTGAACTACAACACTGGATATTGGGGCAGGTGTCTTAAATTTATAGTCTGGTGCTTTTCTGTACTGAGATTAGGAGCAACAATAGGATTTTTATAGACAGCCCCTAGCAATTAAACTGGCTTAAAAGTGTGTGTAATATTACACTAGGGTGCTTTGTGTCATATATTTAAAAAACATATTAAATGTTAGTGTATTTTACTTAATCAGTCCTCAAAACCTCCAGCACCTTGCTGAGTTAAGTCTGGTAAAGTGAGGCACCACAGCAGTCCTGGGAAGAAAATCCACTAGGGAGTGCCTTAACATCTAGTGTCATTTCTCTTTCCTGATCCACCCCAGGCCAAACAGATCCTGCCAACCATACCATGGACAAATGCCATCACGTCTGTTTAGCTGTCACTCTAAAACAGCAAAAAAGCCATTGCATTTCCAAAATTGAAAAAAAAACCTACTGATTTTTAACAGTTCTCATGTAATTTGGGGATCTCTTTCTTAAAAACAAGAGTAAATAAACGCCTTTAACAACCCCCTCCCCTTTTAGTTTTATGTATTATCCGATATTGCTGTGAAATGTGTGGTATTATCTACACTTACTAGGAATACTTAGGATATCACAAAAAATATGGTGGTTTTAATAGTTTCTAAAGAAAAATATGAGTAACCGATACTGTATCCTCTTCCTCTCCAAGTCATGGTGCTGAGGGAAAAAAATAAACAACCTCAGCCTCAAAGGAATTTGAAACAGAATAAAACCTCATAAATTGCTAAAATTGATGCTTTAATCAGAATAGGTCTTGCAACCTTTATTCTCAAGACACTCTAATTAGATCAATTTAGAACATACTCACTGTAAATCTGGAAAATTATTATCTTTGAAACAGGTTTAGCAGACAGTTCAGTTTTAGAGTAAAGAGAAACTAATTTTAGTGGGTTTTCTAGGTTCAATAGGTATAAAAACATAATAAGATCTAACAAAAAAAGTTAACTTTTATCATGGCAAAACAGTAAGTAAATGACTAAATTATTGCTGATCAAATTCTGAGATGGTGGTTATGAAATAATCTGGAGGTATTTTTAGGCAAAATAATCTGTTGAATCTGGTTAGGTCAGAGCTCAGTGGGAGAATAACTGAATTCCTCAAAAGGAATTCAACCTCTAGTTGAAGTTAGAACTTAAAATGAGAAGATTGCTGCTGATGGATACCTTCCATTTATCCTGTTTTATCTCACCTTTCAGAATCTATTTTCTTTTATTGATTTGGCGATGTTAGAGCAATGGAAGAGTAATTATTATTCTTATTTTAGCTAGAAAAGAACATATTATGTGTTCAATTTATGTTACTCATGTAGTGTTATCTGACTAATTATCACCTCCAAAAGTCATAATGGTTGGCATTAAAAACATTTGAAAATGGAATCTTTTTCTTCTAATTCTAGTGAAAAATCGAAATCATACAGTACTAAAAGTTAACTTTTGACACATACAATTCTTACTGTTGATCTTTCTTCCGCTATTTTAAGTCTTTTTGAACAAGAACACAAATGAGCTCTTGAAGGGTATTATCATCTGCTTTTCTCTGAAAGTAATAATGTGGTGGTGATCATCCAATAAGATGTTAAAATGTGGGAAATCCAATGATAATCCTGAAATCTATACAAGAATGTTTCACAGGCAGTCTAATGATAATCACTGAAGTCTTTTCTATTGCTACCTGAATACATAAGATGGTCTTACTACTTGATTATAAAATAATTTCTTGGTGATAGATTCTTCTGGCTTTTCTGGTTTTATTTTATAAATAACCTAGTAAAAATTCAGGATAACACTGTTTTTGTTTAACTAAGTATCAAATAGGTGAATCAGAACAGGACATAAGAAAATTAGTATTTGTGGGAATGAGATACCACCAATTCAGAAATACGAATGTTAGTACTAAAAATATAATTTTTGAAGTTGTCAATTATTTTATTAGGGTTTTTTTTGTGATAAGCATTGCATAAATAGTATACATACTGTATTAACTTGGATTTGTAGAGGTGTGTTATTTTCAGAGTGAAGAGTAAGAAAAAAAATCAAGCACTTGAAGATCTCTTAAAACTCCATATGCATGTTTTTGTTTTGCATATTTGTCACCAGTTCAGTCAGAGGTGATTTTATCTGTCTTCTATTTCAATAGGCAATTAATTGTATATCTGGAGAGTCTTGATGTTTTTTTCTCCAGACTTTGTGATTGATTAGGACCATTGTCATACTTAAAACTGAGTTCTTTGCTTACATATTTCTCGTGTGGCTTTCGCTACCATTTCAATTAGACATGTAATCTTTGGAGAAAAAGAGGCATCTTCAGGCAAGAGTTTGGAAAAGGCAGAACAAATCACCCTCAAGGTATGTGCTTAAATGTTGCTACAAGGATGAGTTGTGGCATGTTCTGATGTACTTATGTTGTCAAAAAATATTAAGGAGACAGTACCATTTTCTGCGAATGATGCCTTACGCAGGGATTGAGATGTTCATTCTTGATCTTTGAAAAAACTGAAACTAACTTTTCAAAAATGGCTCTGGTCTTCCTCCATTTTCAAAGGATTTGAACCTGTGGGCTTCTCTCAATAATGACGATAAACACTGCCCTCCAGCCTCTTCCAAGAGCAAAGTTATAAGTACTTTGCATAAACACATATTGCATAAGGATTCTGCCTTCCTGCCTTTGCAGACTGTCTCTCTTGTCCATTCAAGAGTGGTAGCACTCTGAAAGAAATATGCAGAGGGTACGTCATCTGCTGATGAGGGTAAGGTGGGACTGGAAAACTGTTGTGCTTAAGGACGGAAGGGTGGAGCTGCTTGTGATCTGGTAACTGCAGGAGGGAGAAAGCAATCTTATGTCTAGGAAGAAAATACAGCCTTTATTTGTAATGTTGTAGCTTTTGAACATTGGAAAACACTGAATTCTCAAGTCACAAGATTGTTCTAAAAATCTTAATTTACTCCTCAGAGTAATATACAGTCTATTTTTCAACTCCTAAGCTCTACTCCTGTAGTAATTTGAAGTGTTTCTTCAGCTATGAAGGCACAGACTGTAGAAATTAATGAGGGTTGATGTTCTCATATAGTTACTTACTTCCTAGCAGACTTGGTCTCAGAGGAAGAAGTATAAAAGCATGCAATGGAATGATTACGCTACAGGGCACTGACACTTTCAGGCATTTTGCATTTTCATTGCTGTGATTTCATGACTTTATAAAAGTGTCTTGTGTAAACAACAAATTTAAATTTTATGGCTTTGCTTTTGTTTCAGTTTCTCAGGGGGTGAGCTCATTCTGCATCACAGGCGACTACATTTCTATCTTGTGGGAGGAATTCAATGAAGCTTTGCTGAAGATCAGCTAAATTCAGAAAAAAACACAGGCCAAAGGCTGACCTAGTATAGCTCTGTTACATGCACATTATTCACATTCTTGCCACTCTTTCCATATTGCAGAAGTTTTAATTGTAGATCCTGCTTCTCTGAGTGATTTTGGCATGGCAGACAAGTGACAAAATTAGAACTGGGTGCTGTAGTATCTAAACTCATACAGCAATTAGCCAGCTGCCATCAGGAATTTTGGCATGTGTCCAAATAATACTATGCATGTGAAGTGTCAACATTTTATTTATACCTAGGAAGTTGTAGCCTTGTTAAGAAATATATTTAATGACCTGTGTAACCTTAATACAAACTTCAAGCCTAGTATCAAAGATGTATACAATTCTGTTTCAGGAAGAATATGTCTGCCTGGCCCAAATTGAATTGGAAACAATACAAGAAAGGGAGAGACAAGTTTGGAAGACCCATCGTGGCAGTGTGTTTGGAGAAATGACAGAGGAGAAAAGATGGTATTTACCTCTTGTTGTTTTAAGGGATGAGGAGTGGACTGTGCTGTTCGTTGCTTCATAAAAGTAGGTCAAGTCCTACCCCTTTAAGTAGCTCTTTTTAAAAGTCGCTTAGCAGGAGATAACTATTTTTTTTTTCTATGAGCTTTTGATATTTTTAAGATTAAAAATAGAAAAAAACAGATTAGTTCCAGTTGGAAAGGACCTACAATGATCTTCTAGTCCAAGTGCCTCACTGCTTGCTGACTCAAAGTTAAAGCATGTTATTAAGGGCATTGTCCAAATGCCTCTTAAGTATTGAAAGGCTTGAGACATCAACTACTTCTCTAGGAAGCCTGTTTCAGTGTTTGACCACCTCCTCGGTGAAAAAACGCTTCCTAATGTCCAGTCTAACTCCTGCCCCCACCTTGTTGCAGCTTTGTGCTGTTCTCAAAGGTCATTTCAGGGGGTCTCAGGCAGAAGAGCTCAGAATCTCCCTCTCCATGTCCCCTCCTCAGGGAGCTGTCGAGAGCAATGAGGTCACCCCTCAGCTTCTTTTTCTCCAAACCAGACAAAGACAGTGTCCTCGGCCCACCTGGGCATGCCTTCCAGCCCTTTCACAAGCTTTGTTGCTCTCCTCTGGATGCACACTCTAATATCCTTTTCTAATTGTAGGGCCCAGAAGGGCACACAGTACTCAGGGTGAGGCTGCACCAAACTTAAATAGAGCATTTCAAAACTGGGGATACAGCACCTGTTTTTCAAGTCAAAAAACACTCCAATCGCATATATTGTTTTGAGAGTATCTTGCTAGACCTTTTTTATATTTTACTACTTCTACTGGAATTCTAATATTAAATCATCTGAAATCTGTTAACGTTAGGGTTGTGTCATTGTAGCCTCCTTGTTGGTTCGTTGAAGTACTAAATGTATGGTAGATTTTTGATTTTATGGGATTACCTACTTGCCCCTTCCAATTCAAACAGACTGACACAGTTCTTTTTTGACATTACTTTAAATACTGTTTCTCTGCTCTTGGTATGATATTTGATGTGAAACTCACAAAAATTTAGCTATTTCTATATCTCTGAGACTAATGCAACCTTCCAGTCTTGTTAGAGACAGGTTAAGACATGGAGAAAGAACCTTCAGACAGTAAAATATTCCAATACAATTGGAATAGCTCCTGACATCTGTATTTAGAGGTCAAAAATATAGAGCAAATACATGGCAAAATGAAAGGGAGTGGAAAAAGATATTATGCTTAAGAGAAAAGTAAGAACAATTGATTTAACATCTGATGAAGTAACGTTTGCAAACTTTTCTGTATTTTAGAAACTAGGGGTAAGTAACCAAAGTCAAGCCCTACTTAAGGACTGGAGATTCAGACCTGTTTATGAAATCCACTAAGAGTATCTGTGCTATGACTTTTTCACTTCAGATATTTAGAAGGTAATTTTGTCTTGGAGAGTCCAGAAGCTCTTGCAAATTGTAGATTAGACTAATATTATAAATAAAATAATCCTGCCTTGAAATAGTACACAGTAGTACCTATAAAAGTTTCATGAAATTTTTTTTTGAAACTCAAGAGTTGTTCTTTGGATTACCTTCAATAAATACTGAGGAGCTCAATTTAAAAGACTGTGATCTGTGTCCACCCTTGATGAGAATAAGTTGACTTCAGAGAAATTACATCAGGGCACAATCTGTTCCAGAACGCATTTTTACCTTAACTGTGTCACAGGCTGACGTAGTGCCGTGGCTGCAGAGGACGGTCACAGCATGGAGAATAGGAACGAAATCAGTTATCAAACAGAAATTAACCCCGTAGGCATAGAATTTTCAGTGATGCAAGTATGTCAGTACTGATTAGTCCTATCACATAACTTGGAAATCACACAGGCTGAAACTTTGCAAAGACCTAAAATTATTATGCAGGAAAAATATACCTTTAGAAAGGTTGTTCTAAAAAACTTACATGTGTATTTGACCAGAATGATGCCATCAGCTTTGCATAGTTTAAAATCTTATCTGTGACTGAATTTCAAGGTTGCATATAGCAAATTAGTGACTTCTCTACCTCTCTTGTATTATGTCTATACTGAAACTGAAGCAAAGCTTAGGTATCGGACCATGACCTATGGAAAATAGTCTTTGTAGACAAAGACTATGTTATCCAAGGATAATAATTCAGATTCAGCCTGATTCAGTAGCCTGAACAAGAAAATTTCAAGTTAAACAATACTGAAGAAGAGCTCACATTTTGCTGGAGATGTGATATTATTATGACAGAATGTCAGACTGTTTCTTCAGCTTTGATTAAAATATTTGGGAAAAAATTGACAACAAAATTGGGAACTGCCTATAACTAACCAGCTACCTAAAAATCTTTGAAGTTCTGGCTTGAAACTTGAAGTACATTTAAATTGTGTTTCTTTAATTTCATTCTCCGTTGGTTCCCCCCATAACTTATTACCTCTGGTTTTGCTTACGAAGATATAAATAAATACTGAAACAAGAGGAGAGGCTGTTGTAATATTTCAATCCTTGTTAAAAGCAAGTTACTGGAAATGTCAACAGAGACCTGATTCCTATGAGCTATTCGGCTCATTAAGTTTGAAACGATACAAGGCCCTTTAATTCTCTGAATTAAACCTTGAAACTTTTTGAGATTCAGTGGTTATTAGTTATTCTGGGCTTGGATACAGCGAACTGTTAAATAAAGAAGTCTCAAATTATATGGAACTGGGAGGGAAAGGAGGACTTGTCACCCTGGTTGATGGCTCAGAACTGAGATGCCAGGGGAAGCAAAGTGCCTCAGAATTCTGCAAGGTGAGAGACTACCAGGATTTGGTCCCACTCTTTGGCTTCTTTCCCCCTTCAGGTGAACTCGTTAAATACCTTTTTTTTGTAGTAGTTATGCTCTGTCCCTTCTCAGATTATGGATGGATGAAGCTGGATAAAAAAAAAAGGTCATTTACATCTGGAAATGTAAGCACATCAAGTAGAAGTAAATCCAACGATCTCTTTCACTAACTGATGAAAAAAAAATGATCCTTTCCTCCCTTTTTTTTCTGCAGAAATATGAACACCCTCAGAGATGAAGAATGATGAGTAGATTTTATATGAAAGACCAGCCTTCATTTACAGGATTTAAGAGTCTGTTTCACATTGATGCTTTTCTTGGAACTGAGGGAAGATATGGACTGCATTTCATCCGTGCAACATGTTCGATCTTACTGCCCTGTGTTGCACCTCATTTGCTACAAGAGTGTTAGAGCTGCTTCACTGTGCTTCCCCTTTCCTTTCCCTCTCTTCAGGCCTTCTTGCCACTGCCAGCAATTGCCAGTGCATACTCCGCCTGGCATGGTGGGGTGAGCTGCTACTGTCGAGAGGGATGCAACGGTGGCTCCCTGCCACTGCTGCCAAATCCCTGCTGTGCCACTGGCTGGGGGTCTGGGCTTGGCTTCTCAGGCAATGTCCTCCAGGGAACTGGCAGCTAGAAGCATCCTGTGGGCTTTGATCCAGCTTCTGTGTCTCCAGCTGGCCAGGGCCATGCCAGTGGAACAAATGGTTTGGTGCCAGCAATGGGGGAATTCACTCCCTGGAGCTGCAGTTGTACCATTTCGCAGGAATCAGCTGCGTTCAGAAGTCAGACTGCAATATTTCATGTGTGAGTTGTTGTATTTTCCTAATGTAATGAAGGTTGAGCCGTCATTTTGCATAGCATTGGGGACCATTCTGAATCAGATAGAGCTGCTTTATTAAAAAGCTTTCTTTGCCTGATTTACCAAACTCCAGCTACGAGCAAAACTGCACAGCTCTTTAGTATTCACGTGCTGATGGTAATTAGCATCTTGGGACTGCTTTAAGCAATAGTTTTCTGTTTAACTAGGTGTAAATGCACTTTATCAAATGTATCTGTAATATGCTTTCTAAATCATTCATTCACAGGTTGTTAATTGTTCATTTCTGAAGCAAATTATGTATTTCAGAACAAGTTTTTTTTTTTACAGCATACCTCTTCAGGTGGCTAAAATAGAATGTTGCAGTTCCTTAATTTTAATTCAGTAGCATTTCATGACACAATTCTGGTTCATCAGTACTATATATCATTACTAATTAATGAAAAAAATTAAAACAAGTGTTAGACCAAAGTAAAAAAAAATAATGCTCTTAACAGAGAAAGATAGAACTTCCAGTCCTGCCAAGGAAAGTTTTGTAATTATTATATGCTCTTCAGAAGTTCATTATTTCCAAAATAGATTTTCAGGCATGTAATTTTGACTTTATGGTTTCTAATAACATCTGTAAACATTTTGAGTGGGGGCAGTGTTTTCGCTCCGAATGGTGGGATTTATGCATAGAAATTGAAGAGAAAAAAGTCTTACTCAATTATTCATGTCATGCATTAAGTGATACAAAACGAATCTGTCCTTGGCTTTTTATTCCTTTGAATGTGTAGTTACATTTGCTTTTTTACTGAAGTTTATGCTAGATTGACAGAGAAAGAGGGCTGTTTGAGGGCAAAAAGTAGCAATATAGCTTTCATCTTTCTGCTACAGCAGGAAAAGGGGAAAATATATTTCCTAGTTTGCCACAATGCACTTGACCCAAATGTTCTCAGACAACCTGACAGAAATGGCCATTTTACAGTCAAATACATATATTAGGGACAGAGGTAGTCTGTATTTATTATGTGAGTATTTTTGTCAGATTCCAGCCTTAAAGATAAAATATACATCCAGTTGTGCTAATAATAAGATAGGGCATTTTGCATTACCATGAGAAGGACAATAACATTCAGGAAGTGGAACAAAACGTTTATCTGAAATGCATGCAAAAAATAGTTAAACCCCTTGTTTTCCAGTTCCAGTGTGCATTTAAAATACACAATTTAAAAATTTTCTTTTTTAATAACCACTTTCTTATTGTTCCAATTCAGCACAGCTGTCAATAAACCTTCAAGAGAATTTCACTGACTGAAAAACACGCTTTTAACAGAATGTTGTTATTTAATCTGTCATGAGAAGCAAATATGTTGTGTTTCTTATACATTGTTCTTATTGAGAATTTTGTGGAAGCTTTAATTCCAATATATTTAAGATACTCAGATTTCATGCAAATTGGCTGGAGTTTTCATTTAGATTCTGGTGCTTCCTCCCTTTAGATCTCTGAGGGCTCATCTCAGCTGTCATCCCTAGGTAAATGACACATGATGAAATAGCAACGGTTTCTAACGCACAGGCTTACTATGAAATTTCTTATTTGACTATCAGTTGAAAAGAAAGAAATAGACATTGGTTCTGGTATCTATTTTTAGAGGTGGTGACTTCAAAGAGAAACAACTTTGCAGTCTGATAATAAAACTTATTTATTGTAAACTAGAAACTTAAACACATGTTCTAAAGAGTAAGGATTTTTTTTACACATTACAACCAGGTGTTTGGGCAGAGTGGGTCAAACCAGTTGATGCTCCAAAGGAACTGGATGTCTTCATTCAGAAACTAAGAAGTTACGTTACAAATAGGTACGATCAGGCTTGTTTTCTCCTCTTCTTTGATAGCTTTAGCAACGAGGTGTTCTGCTACTGCAACACGGGTTCCAAAGCAGAGCTGAGTCCTGCTTCACCTGGAGGAGACTGTGTGTGAAGTAGGTGTGTGCCTCAGTGCAAACATTCTCCTGGGCACACCCTTAAATCTTAGTTCTAGTGATTCAAAGTGGTGCCTTGCCTGGTCTTTCTGTGTGTGAGAGGAACTTGTCCCAGCTGTAGTCCAAAGCTCAGAGAGGAGCAATTGAAGGGAAAAAGTAAAGAGTCACTGTCTATTAAACCAAAAGTTTTGTCTGCTTCATTAACAATGTTTTGAATGTTTTGGGTTAACATCAATGTAAGAACTATGCATTTCATAAGGAGGGGTGTGCAGATAGATTTAAAGAGTTTGTGAAATTTGGAGGAAAATCTGAAAATCTATAGCTTTGATACAATCCTCCTCCATTAACTTTCTATTATTTTCTCGTAAAGACTTGAGCATCTAGGATTGATACGAAAGCAGCTAGTAATAAAAAGAAAATCATTTTCACTTTGAAATAGATCAAATTTTTCTTATCTCTTGTAACGTTTTAAGTGTTTGGAGAGAAGGCAACGTTGGATGTGTGCTAGGAACAAGTTTTAGGGGAAATTGCTAAAGACAACTAAAACCAAATTTGCAGCTGATAATAATGCATAGCTTTCTGTTGTACTTTGAAATGTGGGGTGGTTTTTTTTGAAAATCAAATTACTGACAGTTAGACCAGCATTATTGTGGGGTAATTTCTCAGTTGGAAATAATAAAAACAGTCTTACAATGAGAGAGACTACAAGACAGTTTTCCTCAGTGAGAAATAAAAGCTTCTGGGCTTTGGTCTTCCTCGATTTTTAATCAAGTAAAAAATTGATAAATATACCACACAGCAGAGTTCATGTCATCCTGACATCCTTCTTCGTAAAAGATTGTACTTTTGACTTTTTTTTTTAGAAGAAAGAATACGGAGGAAAAAAATATGTTGGGGCTAAAGTAACTTTATCCAGTTTTGAGATCAAAATACAGTGTCAAATGTCAAACTGCTTTCTAGATTTTTTGTTTTTTTCTCTATACAAGCTAGTAATATGCACTGTATTTTAAGGATTAATCTTGCATTGTGAAGACAGAGAATACCCATTTTTTAAAGACCTTCTTAAGCAGATATAAAATAGATGCATGTATAATAACATGTGTAAGCCCTCAAAAATTCAGCTGGATGAAATACTACATTATTATTTTTGAAAATTTGTCACTGTAGTTTCTAAGGTAAGACTGAAAGACATAAAAAGGAATATTTCCCATATTTTGATGTCTTCAGAGTGATATACTGTAAATTGACACACGCAGAAGAGCTTTTCATATTTAAAAAAAAGAAGAGGTCTTAAAATAGGTCTTAAAAAGGAAAAGCCTCAGCAAAGCATAGTCATAAACTGCCAGATCTGTCAGCAGTAAAGAAGGTATTTCCAGTTTGTGACTTTCCAAGCAGTATTGTCCAGGCAGTAATAAGAAGCTAAGAATGCAGCAATATTTTGTAATTAGACTCTATTTAAGGATAGTGTATATGTTGCTGATCTGAATTAATATAAGCTATTGAAATACAAGCCAAGCTGTTCATCTCAATATGTTATTTCTTTCACCATAAATTGAAAGAATATAAAGAAGCTGTTTACTGCTTTTTGTGGAGGCTTTAGTTCAACTTTACCGGGTATAGGCATGTGGATATCTCTTTTTTTTTCATTTTCTGTTTCACTGGCAACAAGGCTATTATCTGAATGGAATTCATATTGTCATCTGGGAGATATACAAAAGGAGCTTTCATATACTGTCACTGTTTAGATATATCAGGAGATAAGCAAGAGCCTTTTGGAGCTGTCAGCTATTAAAGGAAGTAAAAGCAGCTATTCTCAATTAAAAACACACGGTATTTTAAGCAGTTATAAAATTTAAGATTAGCCCTAGGGCAAGCCTCTAGATATGTAAACCCTCATTCTAACCTCCAGGTTATTAATTTATTAAGGCACTAGTTTAGAATATACAGATACATATTTGCAAGATTTACTAGCTCACCATAAAAAATTTGCTGTCATAGTGTCACAGAGGAAAATTTTCACGTTTTTTGAACAGTTGATTAATATATAATCCATATTAACCAACTGTTTTGAGATCCTGTTTTGACATCACCTCTGTTTTGAGATACTTTTCAATTTAAGGGTGATGTTACATTTTAAAACAATTTAATCTTATCCTATTTTACTTCAGTACAAATATATTTGAATATGAGTTGCATATATATATATATATATATAAAATGGGTGGAACTGGGAGAAGCCCACTTTGATGACATTGAGTGACTTTCTACACCTACTGCAACACAAAACACACTGTGAAATTTTACATATGTTTGGTACTTTATGAAAGCCTTATTAACATTACACAATGCTCTTAAACTTTAGTTCAAATATAAACAAATTTTGTGGAATAATTTAGCGATCACTCTTAGTCATATTTCTTGCATTGTGCATGTTATGACAGTTCCTTAAGATAGTTCCTTCTTTTTTTTCTTGCATTATAAATTATAATTTATAATACGTTATGTGTATTACATCATATATTGTAATAATATAACATGAACAGACTAAAAGTGAAATGGCAATGTTAAGTAAAACTGTTGTGTTTATAGTTCTCCTTTATTAGAGATATTTGATTAAGTACAAAACAGGGTTGCAAAATATGTTTTACATACACAAATATTCCCATAGCTGATATGCTACTAAACTTTTACTTGTCTGTCTGTTGTCATCTATGAATCTCAAAATTTTCCTTACCTATACTGTTTCACTTCCTTCTGTATTTTACACTGTCTTTCTGCGATAATATTCATTACATCATGTTAGTGGTGCTGGTGAAAATTGATTTTACAATTATGAGGCCTGAATGACAAGCATTAAGAGCACAGATTTTGTCAATTACAATTGCTTGAATTACTGACAAAATATTGCTTTCTACTGGTGGATGAAGTGAAAGATACTGAAATTCAATATCAGTATTTGCAAGGAAGAAGCTTTACTGGTGACATTTAGACCTTTGAAAGTGTGTTCATAACAGAGTGAAATGATATTCAATCTGTGAGTGGGAAATAAATGCAGAATGACAATGATTTTTTGCTGCTAGATTTATCATAGCTGTACTTAGTGACATAATATGCACACAGGGTACATGAATTAAGGCCGCAGTGCAAATTTGGGATTGATAAGTCCATGTTCTAAACAGGCAGAGGGGGACTGACCTTGGCTTGTTTTCAGGTGTCTCCCACTCACCCTTCTCAAGAGTGTAGAGGGAAGAAATAAGATGGAAAAGTTTATGGGTTGATACAAAGACAGGAAGATCGCTTACCAGTTACTGTCACACGCAAAACAAACTCTACATGGGGAAAAGTTTATTTTTTTTTGTAAATTGAAACAGAGTTCTACCACATACAAATTGAAACAGCACCTCTAGCACCCTGTGCTTGACGGTTGGAGCCATCTGGAACAAGCTATGTCCCGTTTGGGGCAGCCTTGGCCCTTCCACACAGAGGTCACCCCACAGGTCACTGCTTCATATTCAAGGATCATCATAGAATCATAGAATCATAGAATGTTAGGGATTGGAAGGGACCTCGAAAGATCATCAAGTCCAATCCCCCTGCCAGAGCAGGCACGCCTAGATTATGCTACACAGGAACGTGTCCAGGCAGGCCTTGAATGTCTCCAGAGAAGGACACTCCACAACCTCTCTGGGCAGACTGTTGCAGTGCTCCGTCACCCTCACTGAGAAGAAGTTTCTTCTCGAGTTTAAGCAGAACCTCTTATGTTCCAGTTTCAGCCCATTACCCCTTGTCCTATCAGTGGTTGTCACCGAGAAGAGCCTGGCTCCATCCTCGTGACACTCACCCTTGATATATTTGTAAACATTAATGAGGTCACCCCTCAGCCTCCTCTTCTCCAAACTAAAGAGCCCCAGCTCCTTCAACCTTTCTTCATAAGGGAGGTACTCCACTCCCTTAATCATCCTAGTTGCCCTGTGCTGGACTCTCTCCAGCAGTTCCCTGTCTTTCCTGAACTGAGGGGCCCAGAACTGGACACAATATTCCAGATGGGGTCTCACCAGGGCAGAGTAGAGGGGCAGGAGAACCTCTCTTGACCTACTAACCACCCCCCTTCTAATACACCCCAGGATGCCATTGGCCTTCCTGGCCACAAGGGCACAGTGCTGGCTCATGGTCATCCTACTGTCCACCAAGACTCCCAGGTCCCTTTCCCCTGAGCTGCTCTCTAATAAGTCATTCCCCAACTTATACTGGAACCTGGGGTTGTTCCTACCCAGATGCAAGACTCTACATTTACCCTTGTTATATGTCATTAAATTTTTCCCCGCCCAACCCTCCAGCCTGTCCAGGTCTCGCTGAATGGCAGCACAGCCTTCTGGTGTATCAACCACTCCTCCCAGCTTGGTGTCATCAGCAAACTTGCTGACAGTACTCTCTAGTCCCTCATCCAAGTCATCGATGAATATATTGAATAATACTGGTCCCAGTACCGACCCTTGAGGGACTCCACTGGATACAGACCTCCAACCAGACTCCGCCCCATTGACCACAACTCTTTGGCTTCTTCCCCTCAGCCAGTTCACAGTCCACCTCACTACCCGAGAGTCTAGACCACACTTCCTCAGTTTAGCAGCAAGGATGCTGTGGGAGACTGTGTCAAATGCTTTACTGAAGTCAAGGTAGACCACATCCACCGCTCTGCCATCATCTATCCACCTTGTTATATCCTCAAACAATAGTTAATTTTTAGTATTATTTGTCATGTTAATGATGAATAATAATTTACAATGAGGGTGGTGAAACACCAGAACAGTTTGCCCAGAGAGGTTGTAGAAACCCCATCCCTGGAAACATACAAGGTCAGGTTGGACGGGCTCTGAGCAACCTGATCTAGTTGAAGATGTCCCTGCTCACTGCAGGGAATGTTAGACTAGATGACCTCTAAAGATTCCTTCCATCCCAAACTGTTCTGTGATTCTATGATCATCAAAATACAAATTCATAATGCACATCACAAACTTTGCTTGCATCAGCAACAAAAATTCCCCACACCAAAATCAAAGTAACATCATCACCACAACACTAACAAACACAGACAGTGTAGACATGGTCCCAGGCCACTGGCTTTTGGGGGTGCAGACCTGGAGGGTTGACCCTGTCGCTGTGTGAGCACTGTTCAAAGACAGCCAGAACACTGGTGTGGTACCAGCATTGCTGTAGCCACAAATGCAACGCACAGCACTATGAAGGTTGCTCTGAAGAACATTAACTCTATTCCAGGCAGACTCAGTACAAAATCTTGAATCACTTGGCAGATAAACATGTGAATTCATGGCATACCTTGCTTGTTGATCTCTGGTTTAAGCTAATGGCTAAATAAGAAGCATAGTAGGACAGGCTATGAAAAGAGTAACGAACAGGGTACTGTATATGCACTGATAGGAGCAGTCGTTCTCTCTGTACTCTCTGAGGTACTTTACAAAGCTGATAACTAAGTCAAATTTTATTTTCCCTGTAGTATTCTTGCTGCCTTGTTAGTTTATTAATGATTTCTTATGTCTGAACATAATGGTATGATCTTTGGGAGCTGTGAATTTAAAGTATGAACACGCTGTAGTGTTTTAATAGTTTCACATCAATAAAGACCAAGCACTGGTCTACCAAGAGAAAAGTGCTGATAGCTATAAATTAGGCTCCAGCTGATTATTGGAGTTTTATTTGCTTCTTGGCCCAATTGAAGGAGACAGTTGATATGAGTGATGTTTAGGTTTTATTCGGTCTTGGATCCTCACTCTTATTTTTCCACTTTTGAATCATATGCCAGACAGAATGCAACAGAGCTTCTGTAGGCAGCCAAAGAGTTTTGTGATGCTTCAAAAAGTATTAAGGCTTGTTCTTGTTGGGAAACATTCAATGCATATGTAAAATTATCATTACTTTTGAGGTAATAAACAGAAAAATTAAAATATGTTAGATGATCTGTAAAGCAGTATTTCTAGTATAAACAAACCTGGATATTTTTTTATTATTATTTTGAAAAGCATTTAATTGGGCTTTTTGTTTCTTCAGCCTTCAACATCCCTTCCCTTAAGAACCTCAGACCACATCCTTCTCTTGGCCAGTTTGGGGTTTTTCCCAAGTTTTTGGGATTTCCTTCACAATGTAATTTCTGTGAGTTTTGTGTTTTATTGAAATATGTAGAATCTCAATGTTAAAGGGGTTAAAAGAGATTGCAAGTAGAATTAGCTGCTTGATAGAAATATTTTTTTAAGCCCAAGTAATTTAACAAACCACTGAAATCAAGTAGGTGGCCAAACAGAAAGAATTGTAATCAGAAGTAGTTAAAATAAGTCATGCTGAGATTAAAGATGATGATAGAGATTACTAGATGTTTCCAGTCTTTTTATGACTAGAATTTTATTTGCATGGTATCTTACTGTAAGCAGTCATGTAAAGTAAAAAATACATTTCTTATTTTAATAGAGAGTCACAAATAGTAGTGGCTCTATACAGAAAGGTAGTCAAATATGGCTTTTGTGTGCTCTAAGAAACCCTTGCCAGATAATAAGTACTGCATAAACAATTTGCTTGACAGAGGAAGGGAATAGTCTGGAGACTTTATAACAGCAAAGATTTCAAAGGCTGTGGGTCACCTTCTTTAACAGAATTTGATGGAGCTGCTGTGTGGATTCCTTTCCCAAGAATTTTTCACTTCAGAAGTCCAGAGACCTTGTGCTGCGTGTCCCTTTATGAACACTCCAGGTTTCACCACAGATGCTGGCATTTCTCTACATGATTTAGGGAGGTGTAACTGTTGTCTGTCTTAAGTCTTTATTCTATTGCATTAATACTTCTAATGGATCTAAGGCTCTTGTCCCTTATTTAGAAGAAAAAAAAATAAATTGTTTTCTCATCTTAGAAATCAGGTGAAAAAACAAATACAAAATTACACTTAATGAAGTCAATAAGTGATTGAAAGCCATGAGAGAGTTCCTTGCAGGGCCTGGAACAGGCTAAGGGACTGGAATTGAAAGTATTCTCTTTGAATTCTTTGTTTTTAATTTTTCGTATTAACAGTAGTTGTCATTCTTTGTACTGGCTGAACAACAAAAGCTGTGAGCTAGCCTGCTGCTGATACCATATTTTTTTTTTTAAATACTAGTGAAACGTGATATGAAGGGGGAGATTCAAATCCTGATGATTTCTTTTGTGAGGAAAGTACCATAATTGCAATAATTTTGTTGATTTTTTTTTTACTGAGAAATCATAGAATATTACATTTAGAAATATCAGATCTATAGGGAAAGAGTGCTAAGGTGTTGAGATTAGGTATAGTTTTCAGTTTGTATCGTCAAAGACCGGGCAGGATATTGGGTAATATTCTAAATGGTCTGATTTGTGTAGCAGGAGACAGAAAGAGTTTTTAGGAAATATGAATACGGCAAGAGGAATGAAATCTACTAGTGGACAGACCCTAAACTGTCCTCTTATGGAAATCTTTTCCTTTTTGGCATTTCACTGAAAACTCCTTTGTGGACTCATTTCATGTGGAAACACAAAAGATTGATGCATTAATAGACAAGATGATTTAAAGGTTTAAGGGACATGAAAAACATTCCTAATAATACCGATATTGGGTGAGCATACTAAGAAGTTGGCACAAGAGCAGTAAGGTAGTTAAGGACGAATCACCATTATTCTCACACTAAATCCAAAACACAGCACTGTACCAGCTACTAGGAAGAAAATTAACTCCATCCCAGCCAAAAACCAGGACAGATGGTAAGCTAGAACTGGAAATATTAGTCTTGGGGGAAATTAGTTATGAGGAAACACATTTTATTGGTGTCAAAGTGATTTATAAAGCATTATCATTTGAAACCTCACTGCTACAGAAAATGAATGTCTCGATTTCAGCTTTAAGAACATTTATAAGATTAGAAAATCCAAACTTCAAGTAAAAACAAGTAAAAATTGAAATTATACCATTTATTTAAGGGTATAATAGGAAATAAAATCTGTGTGTTTGAAATTTTTGGCTAAAAGTCTTGGTTTTTGATATTATTTCACTCCTTTGAGAAATTTTAAAAATCTTGGCCTAATACCAATGATAGATTAGACATGAGAGGGGCCAACTTGTTTTAGAATTGCTGAGGTTGTAGAGCTCAAATGAAGATATTTTAAACTCAACAACTGTTATTTCTCTAGATGCACACAGCTAAGCATTTTTTATTTCTGAGGAATTAGCAGCTTGGGCAAAAACTGGCACTTTATATTTTAAATACATTGACTTGTAATACAAGTCAGCTATAACATGGGTCAGCGGTTATTGCAATTGAGCTTACACTGATCAGTAGATGTGGTTTGCCTAAACACTGTAATTTGGTATCTATCACATTTGTTTCTAACAACCTATAGTCACTAATTATAATTGTTCTTTGAAGTTGTAGCAGCTCTTGAGATTTTGAATTGCAGACAGAAACTTTCTCAGCAGCCATCACAAAGTTGTGTAAAAAATATAGCTGAGATGTGATTCTGACAAAGCAGAAAAGACACTCAATTTGAAAACTGTTAATGAAAAACAAATATTAGAAAAATATTTCTTAGCCTGATCAGTGTTAAGATTAAGAGGTATTTCTTTATTAGTTCAGATGTAAATGACATAAACATAAGTGACTTGACCAAATTAGGATGATTTAAAATCCCATTTGTGCGTATAAATTTTTTGGTTCACCTCTCTCTTGAAACTAAGATTGTCCCTTTTTCCCTTATGATCTAAAAATTTAACTTTTCGTGCAGCAATCGTCCCTCTTAGTGCAGGCCTGTCTTTTTTCTTCTGAAACTCTTGAACCTGGTTTTCTTATAACATGTTCTCTTTGTCCATACGCTTCATAAATATCTTCTCGGATTTACCAAGACATAAATTAACTACACCCTTTCTCTTCTGTCTTGATCTGTGTGGCACAATTTACACAATTTTCCTTAAAGGGCAATGACAGCAAAACATACCATGCCTGTTTTTTAGCTGGTTTGGTGGCAGAACATAAAAAAAAAAAAAGAAAGCCTGGGGACACATCTCCATCAGCAAACTGTTTGGGCTCTCAGACATACGTGGTCCTTGTCAGTGGCCTGAGATCTTTGAGACATTTGTGGGTAGTGCAGGAGAGAAATCATCAGTCCTTCAGCTAATGAGCCTGTGGGAACACACATGAGTTGGCTGCTTGGGTGAGCAATCCGTGGGTTTAATATTACTTACCTCAGTTTTGCTTGAATTACTAACCACACCTGCAGTCATGACTACTTGTGGCAGTGGGAAGCACATGCTTCATGTAGAGGCTGTGAAGACCTCTTCCATTAGCTTTTTTAGGTACTATATTTCTTTCTCAGGTGTCCTCTAACCAACACAGCTCCTTGTCTAATTAAGGGAGCTCCTGTTTGCTTCCATGCTACCATGATCAGCCCAGATCCAAGCCTCTCTTTGTCTTCCAGCTCATTCTTTGTTCTCACAGTTTGATTTTACACTGAAGCAGAGCAAAAAAGAAAACAAAAATTTAATATAAATCTCATCCATTACATTGTTTAAAGGAGAATCTTACAGCCACATGGTGCAACTGTGGAAAAAGTCAGTCATAGATCTAATTTAGGTGAAATAGCGATGGCTTACAAATTTTGTTGGGATAAAGCCTGGATTTCAACTATTAGTCCTACATTCAGTTTAGAAACATTTTCAAGAACAGTTTAAAATCTATTAGTAATAGTAGTGACAGTAGAGAAACAATCTTATCATTTCAAATTACGAAGGTAATTCAACAGATTAAACTCCTTATCTCTTCACTGCCCCTGTGCCTAAAAGAAACCAAATATGCAATTAAATGAAGTAGAATGGGCCTTCATTCTTGATTCTCCTTCTGCCCATTGCTGAACTTGAAAGACCCCAGCTCTGTGCAAAGCTGCCACAAGAGGAAGTAGTTGTCAGATTCAGAATAAATATACAGAAAACGAGGGAAAAAATGTGAGATTTTTATATGTGTTAGCCATCAAGATTTTCATCAGGAATCTTCTGGAGTTACAGGAAAAGGTGAAAGACATGGGAGAACTTTGTCATCCTGGAGCTTTTTCTCAGACTTTTCAAAGTACTACTGTTCTTTGAATAAATATCTAGAGATCAATTTTCAGACAGTGGCTGCAACTCCCCAGCAATGTTGGGCAATTGAGTAGGCTGGCTTAAACAAGTATTGACCCTTTTTATGGCTCATTATTTAGTACCTTCTTTTTCAAGTTGTATACTTTTCTTTTTGGGGTGGGAAGGGTGGAAGGAGAGAGATCCCTTCCTCCTTGTTTTCATACTTTTAAAAAAGGTATATGATGATACCAGCTATTCTTTTATGCTGCCTGACTAGATTATGAAGAGCAAGAGGGAGTAAGTTCTATGCTGTTCATTAATAGAAAGATATCTTCAGCAGGGTTTTATGTTCCTGCAGCATTAATGGATTCAATAGCATTTTCAGTGGGATCATTAAACACCAGTGCTTTAGCCAGTTGCCAGGTAGGACTAAGACCCTGGAGACCAAACTCTTACTCTAAGCTGATTTCAGCATAGGTTAAATTTGGAGCTTTGTAGAATACATCTGGATATTCGCTGTAGTCGAAAAATGTTATCTGCTTTGACAAATACCTTGAAGAAATGGAAGCAGAAAAAGAATACGAGGTAAATTGTTATTTTGTGATGTGATGGTAGAGACAGGGTGGAAATCACTTTAATGTCAGGTGACGCTCTGCATTGTGTGAGGATTCTTTTTCACTTTTACAAGCATATGGATATTGGGAAAGAGTTTATGACTGCCTGTTTGCACCCAGTGTTGGGTGTGAGGGAGCTCTTACTATCCTGAGTCCAAGTAGTGAGGAGCATCTCAGCTGGTCAACTCTGTATAATCAATGGTACCTGCAAACATGCAACTGAAGTAGATTGGGCCATCCTATGGCAATCTTCAGAAACACCCGTGTCTTTCCACTGACTTTTCTAGAAACTCACAAAATTGTAAAGAATCTTTTTGGTAGAATGTCTGTTCAATATCAATTTTGCAATGCAGTTTAGATAAATTCTCTAATATCATATCTTTAAGTAATATATTAGTGCTATGTTGGGAAGAAGCAAGGTACCATGTATATTACAGCAATGTGACCTCAAGAAACTGAAGTTTAGCTATGTCACAACTTGATTTTTTTCTCCCTGCCAGCTCATTAATCCTACAGAGACTTCCTTCAAAACACGAGAGACATAGGTTATTTTTTGTCAGAATGAAAAATAAGCAAATCCCTTGGTAAGGTGTGTGACATAATGCTCCAGGTGTCACTGTTATTTTATACATAAGATGTGAGCATCCACAGGAAGAGAAATGATAGGCAGAAATTTTAACAATTGTTTTATGTGTGGTAACTTGCTGTCTGCTCACCAAAATTTCTTTTGTGTTGTAAAAACAGTAAAAGTAATAATTTCTTTCAATTTTAGTACAACTCTGTATGCAAAAAGGTACTCTGTCAAGACCCAAATGTGTCCTCTTTTTACAATTTTTTTTCCCTTTTCCCTCAAGTATGCATTGTCTGTGATGCTGTTACAGCTATTTGTCTTGCTAATGAAACTAATTTCTAAAAAGTAAAAAGGAAGGAGATAATTTTAGAATGGTATTTGACTGAATTGAAGCTAGAGTAGGAGTTTCTAATGGTTTCTGTAGGACTTGAAGTATTATTTTAAGACCAGATATGTAATAATTGCATTTTTGAAACATTTAAATTATGAAAAGTTAATTTTGCAAAGAGAGAGCAAGTAATTAATTTGCTTGTTCTATTTCTGAATTCTCTAGAACTCATATTACAGATAATGAAGATAATCAGAACTCTTTAATAGAATAGTGTCTGGATTTGCACTGTTATATTTATTCATTAGAATAATTCAATTACCAAGTGTTTGTGGCAAACACATTCTGATAGAATGATTAAGAATGGAGCAGCTTTTTCCATTATAAAACTACTTTGATCCTCTTGAATAGAAACAATAGAAAGGGTTATATTCCTTTGCTGAACATGACCTTCTATAAATAACTGCAGTATGACAGATACAGCTGTCAGACCTACAAGATGTCTTACACCTCCCATGGCTCAAGGGACCATGCCATCTTGCTGCTCTATCTGATCAAATGGGAGAAAACAAAGCCCCGGGGGTATTTCTCTAGTCCTGTTTCTTGGGAGATTTTACACAGAATCATAGAATGGTTGAGGTGGGAAGGGACCTCTGGAGGTCGTCTGATCCAATACTCTTGCTCAAGTAGGGCCACCTGGAGCTGGTTCTCCAGGAGCATGTCCAGATGGCTTTTGAATATCTCCCAGGATGGAAATTCTACAACCATGCTGGGCAACTTGTGCCAACGCTCAGTCACTCCTAATGTTCAGAAGGAACCTCCTGTGTTTCTGTTCATGACCACTGCCTCTTGTTCTGTCACTCTACTCTGCTGAAAAGAACCTCTTTGCACCCTTCTTTCAGGTATCTATACATATGTCCTGAGCCTTCTCTTCTCTAGCCTAAACAGGCCCAGTTCTCTCACCCTTCCCTCACAGGTGAGGTGCTCCAGTCCCTTAATCATCTTTATAGCCCTGGACCCTCTCCAGTACCAAAAATCACATCTCTCTTGTAGTGGATAGCCCACAACTGGACAGTACACTCCACGTGTGGGCTCACCTTTGCTGAACAGAGGGGAAGGATCACCTCGCTCAAGCGGCTGGTAACACTGCTCTTAATTCAGTCCAGGATACCAGTAGCCTTCATTGCTGCAAAGGCACATTGCTGGCTCATGCTCACCTTGGTGTCCACCAGGACCCCCCAAGTTCTTTTATGCAAAGCTGAGTTGCCCTCAGCCTAGAATGGTGTATGGGGTTGGTCCTCCCCAGGTACAGGACTTTGCACTTCCCCCCTTTCATGAGGTTCCCATCAGCCCATTTTTCCAGCCTGTGGAGGTCCCTCAAGATGACAGCATGACCATCTGGCCTATCAACCACTCCTCCCGTTTTTGTAATATAAGCAACATTGCTGAAGGTACACTCTACCCAATCATCGAGATCATTAATGAATATGTCCAAAAGGACTGGACTGAGTATTAACCCCTGGGGTACACTGTTAGTTACTGACCTCCAATACGATCCTTCATGCCACTGATTACTACCCTCTGGGCTTGGCCATTCAGCCAACTTTCAAGCTACTTCACTGTCTGCTCCTCCAGCCTTTACATCAAGAGCTTGTCGAGGAAGATCTTATGGGAGACAGTGTCAAAGACCTTTCTAAAGTCCAAATAGACCATATCCACTGCTCTCTCCTCATCTTCCAGGCCAGCCATTTAATCATGGAAATTAAACAGGTTGTTCAGGCATGAGTTCCCCTTGGGGAAGTCACACTGACCACTCCTGGTGACCTTTTTGTCCTTCATGTGTCTGGAAATGATTTCCACAATTTGCTGCTCTATTAACTTTCCAGGGACTTAAGTTGACTGACTTGTAGTTTCCTGGATCCTCCTTCTTGCTCTTCTTAAAGATAGGAGTGTCACTGGCTTTCCTCCAGTCCTTGGGCAATTCTACTAGTCACCATGATCACTTAGATTATCGAGAGTGACCTTGCAAGCATGTTTACCAACTCCCTCAGCACACATGGCTGCATCAGGATCCGTGGATTAACGTATGTTCAGTTTGCTTAAATATTCCCTAATCTGATCCTCTTCCAATACAAAAGCGATTAGTCTTGTGCCAGAAAAAATTGAGTTAACACATACTATGCATGAAGCATATATCATCCTTATCAGGAAACCTTCAGAAGAGCTATATAGATTATACTGTTTTCTTAACCACCTCTGGACCACTAGCTGAGGCCTGCAGTTGGAGCTTGGAAAGCAACTTCGGAAAGAACTTCTAAGCCTCTATTCTCACTGTCCCTCTCTTGGCATCCTCTGTATCCAACCAGAGACACAATACTGCTACTCACTATCCTTATATTTGTCATAGATACAGGCTGTGAATTTATACAAGGCAGAGATAGTCATCCTCCAAACATGTACTTTTGTAAATATACTAGAGAGATCTGGTGGCCCACGTTGGATATGAAATGTAGGTGTATATGTGCCTTGAAATAAGGTGGTATGCACAGTTTTACTGGAGTGGGAATACAGAAACAAAAGGAAGCTGGCAACTACCTGTATGACTTTTTTTTTTTTTTTTTTTTTTAATTTCAACAATGGAAGTTCTTGCATTTACATAGTAATCTGCAATTTCTCTGAGAATTTGATCTTAGGCAATCCACATCTTTAATAGAAGCTACAAGCTGCAAGAATCAAAGCAACAAAAAATAATTCTGTGAAAGGGAATAGATATTACCCTGAAACTTGACTCCAGTAGTTACATATAGAATCCCTTGTTGATTCAGAAGTTTCTTATCTGAAAAAGAAATTCAGGGAGCGCCACAGCAGCAACCAGAGACTTTATCTCTTAGAGATGTTTGTTGTAAGGAAGAAGGCTATTGGCAGGAACATGCAGTGTGGGATCGATTTATCATGAAGTTGAACTAAAGGTGGAAAGGAAAGAATTTTAACATGTTCCTCCTGGATCTGTGAGAAGTCATCCAGGAGAACTGAATGACACTCTCATGGAAATGCTATTACCAACTAAACAATAGCTCTATGTTAACACTGACGTGACAAAGCCTGTGTGTTGGAAACACCTGATCCCAAAATAACTACTTGTTAATAACTTGTAACTGAACTTTCTAGACGCTGCTGCTTTTTCAGTCATCTTCACCCACGAAGTGTGCTGAAATCATGTTTGAAAAATACTATGCAGAAATTTTGAAAATTACCTTGTTTGTACATATATGGTAGACAATGGATAGGCTTTGAAATTTTTAATTTATGTATTTTGCTGGGAAAAGGGGAGACATTTTGAACTGTCAATTTATTCTTAGTTAACTTTACAAGATGTTGTAAAATTCTGTTTTTTTTTTTAAGATGGTAGGCCAAAAAATATTGGGCCTTATAGTGAAAATTCATATTATGCAATCTGATACAGAGGTGGAAAGAGCTAAAAATAAAGTAAGAGAAGCTGGGACACTTGGCCACTATTCCTGCTGCCACTGAACTTATAGCTTTTGCTAAATAGATTAACTTTCACACCAAGAGATTGAGTTTGCCCCTCCTTAGCCAATGGTCAAGATACTTTCTTGGACAGTGAAAAGAATGAGCTTTGAGTGCTTTATCCCTCAGGCTGAGTAGTAAATAGGATCTTGGTCTCCCATTACCTGAGGTAGAGCTATAATTTCTGAGCCATTAATTGCTACTTCATTTGGCAAAATGCTAAAAGGTATGTTTTTCTTTTTCTAGCCTGAAACTTGTAATGTGTCTGAGGTAAAATAATGATCCGTTTCAAGTTAGCTGTGCTTTTGACAAATTCTGTTCCTGCCCCACGCTATTTTATTCCTTTTGTGAGGAGGCATCTGGGTTTTTTTTGCCAGCCTTTGGTATCTGCATCTTTCTGTACTAATGCTATACAAAAACTGACATATCACTTTTTTTTTTTTTTTTTTTTTTTGTTGGGAGACTGGCAGATGTCCAGATGAGGAGTTAAAGGGATTTCGTATAGCTGGATATTAGGTTTTGAATAATGTCAGATGTAACAAGCCAGCATAGAAGCTCTATCTAAGACAAAGTTCCTACACTTTTCACTGTCATGGCAGTGAGTGTGGGGAGGCCTGTAGGCCATGAAGAGTTGAGCTTCTGACCACCTGGGTCACTGTCCACTGCCATGTCTCAGTCTCTCTGTTGTTTTTCACAAACAATTTTTGCATCTTCGGAGATTTAGTTAAATGTTCTGAATGGGAGTTTTGAGACTGCTTAAAAACACAAAGAAATACTTACAGCCTCTGATTTAGTTGGATGTTCATCTGTTTAAAAATACCCACACATTTCTAAGGGAAAGTTTTCTATTTTCCATATTAATGGAAATTAGATGTAGAGTTCCTGTCATACTGATGAAAATTCAGCTTCAGTATTTTTCTCAGCTCACATTTGAAAATGAATCTGTCTGTGTCTCTCTCTGTTACTGAGCCTCCTCCCACAAATAGATCCAATTAGAAAAGCTATCACATTTATATAGTATGGGCCAACATAGATCTGCAATGACAACAGAAGCGTAAAAGATATGCCACTGTTTTCAGCATTCTTAAGAGGGAAAAAATGAAATCAGTGGATGCTATTTATAAGGCTAAACATGTAGCCCTCTGACAATAATTGGTATCATTGGGATTCTACAAGAAGATAGGGGGATTATCTGCTATTTTAGTTATTGCAGGTGTGCTGCTGAGTACATCACTGAAAAACAGGAAAAAAAAAAGCATTATCATTAGTTCACAGCTCTCCACAATAACCTCTTATCTGGCTTTTGCTTAATGCTCTCCTTATTTATTTGACTGTGTGCTGTGTATGCAGCAATCAAATGACTGCAACAGATACTTAAAAGAAAATGCAGGGCTAAGGTAGCAGTTTGACCTTGCTCTGCCCCATGATTGCAAATCCTAGTCACGTATACAGAATATTCCTGTAATTGGCAAATACAGGATATGATTTACCAGACTCGACCAAAATTACCTATTGTACACACTAGTGTCCTTGCTAGAATGCAGTGCTGGTCTTAGTGCTGATTATGTGGCCACAGGGTGGGATACTAGGTAGAGGATGGTGTGTGGTGATTTTAATTGAAGTAGATATTTTGTGACTACCAGTTTTATTTAATACCTATTTCATGACTTCCTATGATTTTGGAGGAATGTAAAAGGATGCCTTTTCTCTGTTACAGAAATTTAGCCACTAAAAAGTGATACTGCCTTCAGTAAGTGATTTTTATTTTTATAGATATTATTTTATGGAATGTGTTTAATGTATAGAGTTGAGTCATTAGAAATAAAAAAAATAAGTTACAAGCTTTGTTGAGGGAGGGAGAAAGAACAGTGGAAAGCTCTGAAAGATTTTTATGTGGCATTATTTTTGGAATTAACACTAAAATGAGATGTACAGAAAGATTTCTGACTCATTAAGTATAAGCTGCTGTAGAGATTATGAAACATTTTTTGCAAGCTAAACTGCTTAATAAAATAGTTATGTGTCTTCACTGCAGAAGGATATCTTTCGTTTGAGAGACCCAACTGAACATAGTTACCCAATACAAAATCTTATTGAAGAAAACGTGGAGGTGAATTTTCAGTCTGGGCATATGTCTCTGGCCTATTTTAACTTTACTAGTTGCGCTGAAATAAATATGTGACCTTGGTCCAATTAATAGGATTAAGTAGGATGATTTGTATCATCCAAATATAAGTACGTATTTTGGAACGTGTTGGAAATTACAAATCTGAAACCTTCCAGGTAATCTTGTGATTTTCTTCATGTTAAAAAAATAGGGAAAATTCAGATTCAGTGAAATTTCCATAACAGAAACTCTCTGGAAAATGTAATACAACCTAAAGTCAGTCAACATTCAACTGCTGACCAAATTTGAACTACATTCTAACAATTAATGATCTCATGTTACTTACAAACACGGTGTTTCATCAAACTTTCTATTTAGGATCTAAGTCTAAGACCAAATATCTTATCTTTCAGGGTTTCGCCTTTCTAGAGAAAAAATATTTATAAACATCCTGTGCTGGTTTTGCTGGGGTAGAGGTAATTTTCTTTATTGTAACTAGTAAAGAGCTCAGTTTTGGATCCATGCTGGAAAGTTTTTGAAGTTCTTCATTGTGAGGTTAATGAGACACTGGAACAGGTTGCCCAGAGAAGTTATGGATGCCTCGTCCCCAGAAGTGTTCAAGGCCAGGTTGGATGGGACTTTGAGCAACCTGGTCTAGTGGGTGTCCCTGCCCATGGCAGGAGGGTTGGGACTAGATGGTCTTTAAGGTCCCTTCCAACACAAACCATTCTATGATTCTATGAAACAGTGTTAATAACACAGCTTTAATTACTGCGAAGCAGTGCTCAATTCTGTGAAGAGGCCTTTTCTGCTTCTCACTCCACCCCACCAGCGAATAGGTTGGGGGTGCACAAGAACTTGGGAGTGAAGACAACTGAGACACTACAACCCAACTGACCAAAGGGATATCCCATATCATGTGACGTCATGCTCAGCACTAAAACTAGGGGAAAGGCTGCTAAGAGGGGTGCTGCTTGTGGACTGGCTGGGCGTCAGTTTCTTGGTGGTGAGCAATTGTTTTCATCTGCATCACTTGGCTTTCTTGGGTTTTATTTCTCTCTTTGATATAATACTTTCAATTTATTTATTTATTTAAAGTGATGATAAACTGTTTTTACCCCACCCATGTGTTTTCTCACTTTTACTCTTCTGATTCTCTTCTCCCATCCTGTTGGATGTGAGCAGCTGTGTGGTGCTTAGTTGCTGGCTAGGATTAAACCACAATACATTACAGAATCACGGGATCACAGAATCACAGACTGTCAGGGGTTGGAAGGGACCTCGAAAGTTCATCTAGTCCAACCCTCCTACCAGAGCAGCATCACCTACAGTAGGTCACACAGGAACGCGTCCAGGTGGGTTTTGAATGTCTCCAAAGAAGGACACTCCACAACCTCTCTGGGCAGCCTGTGCCAGTGCTCTGTCACTCTCACAGTAAAAAAGTTTTTTGTAATATTTTTGTGGAACCTTCTATGTTCCAACTTGCACCCATTGCCCCTTGTCCTGTCAGTGGACGCCGCTGAAAAGAGTCTGACACTGTCCTCCTGACACTCCCCCTTGACATATTTATAAACATGAATGAAGTCACCCCTCAGCCTCCTCTTCTTCAAGCTGAAGAGACCCAGCTCCTTCAGCCTTTCCTCATAAGGGAGATGTTCCACTCCATTCATCATCTTTGTGGCTCTGTGCTGGACTGTCTCAAGCAGTTCCTCCTAGAATAGAAATTACTTAAGAAACAAAATCAACTAAAACTGATAAAGATGTGACTCTTGTGTATAACACTTTTCACACCTTGTCTTGATTATACATGTTTTTATGAGAAGCTTGGATTTGTAGCACGAGTGTTCATAGAAAGTCTATCTGGGGATGGAAAGATTGCCAAATGAAGTAATTTCATTTTATTATTTCTTTGTATGGCATACGTCTTTGATTTGGAATAGCTATGTAGCTGGGAAAAACTGGTATTTTCTATGTGATTACAGTTTCAATACAAAGGACAACTGTTGTCTTGGTAGGGTTCATAATGGAGATGTAGAGATTAATGCTTTCCTTGACATGGTATTGTATTGAGATGTTCTTCTTTTAAAATAATTTCATACTGTAATTGCCTTTGAAACTCGTTTTTCTGTATTTCCCAACTTTGTTTCCCTTGGTTCATCTTTGACTTTATGACCTTGATAGCAAAATCCCTGCTTGCTAATTTAAAATATTATTTTCTAGGGAAAAGAGATTGATTTCTGGAAGATGGTGGATGAGGGGGAGCAAGGTGAAGATTCGAGGTATTTACATATAAATATTAATATGCTTTTTACTTGTATACACCTGTATTTTTTATGTCTAGTTCAGTCAATGAATTAACAGATCCAATATTTAGTCTAAATAAACTAATGTATTTTGTTACCAAGGTAAAAATAGCTCATATCAATCTATCCTACATTGACCTGGTATTTTATTTGCATTGCTCATTCATTGACCCAGCTGATGCATCGTAGCCACAATAAGGACAGTTCACTTGTTTAATCTCCTTTTGTCTCCATCTCCTTTTGTGGACTTTCCCCCTCAATTTTCTGGCTTTTTTTTTTTTTTTTTTTTTTTCCTTTAGCTATTCAGCCCAGTTCAGGGATTAAGGGTTCTTTTATTATTTTTCTTATACCATTCACATTATTGCTAAAATTATGCACATTTTACTACTCTGTGGACAGTGCTAATGAGGAGTAAGGGGAAGCAGATGATGATGCTATTCCTGTTCTTCAATAGCATGTGCTTCTCATTTATGCAACTAAGACCTCCACTGCCCCGCATCCTCAGTAGATTTCCCAGACATGCTGAATGTGGTCTTGAAATTTTTCTGCCTTATTTATAGCATCAAGTGGCTGGTTGTTCAGATTGTAATTTACTATAATCAATTTTCTGTGTCCTAGAGATCAAAGAGATTTTCAATTATGAAATACAAGGTTACATGGACCCAAATCTCAGAGGAATGTTAAACCTCACTAACTTGCTGAAATTCCCTTAGAAGCTATTACACCTATGAACAGGATTAAGCAGTAACTCTTCAATTACCAGAATATATTACAAACTTTTTTATTGCTTTCTCCTGAGTAGTAATCTCATTTCTAGGTAGCTTTTCCAAAAAGGCGAGAGGCTCTCTTACCCTTGCCTCTCTCCATGTGAAATGCCAGAGTGGATGTTTACCTGCCCTGCCAGTGCCCTCATCACCGCCAGTCCAAAGCTATGTGATAATCCCCATATTTTCTTTGCAGATTTAACTGCACACTACATTTCTTGTAAACTTTTAAGTGTGACTGTTGGACTCTTGAACTCAAGACAGACACCATTTTTTTTTCCTTGTGAAAGAAAGTGGCTGGAATATGAATGCAGTGCTTAGCCCAAGGGTGAGTTTGCTTTCTTTGCTATGGCACTGGTCTGAATTTCTGACTTTAGCTAGGTGCCAATATCCGAGAGGAAACCATTCTTGCTTACTATTCACCATTTAATGCAGGGAAGCTAGTGGAAATACCAGCATTCACAATCAAAAAAATCATCATCCAGCAGCTTGTTGTTCTTCCTTGATGACTTATGCTTATTCCCATTGACGCTTTCTCCTTTCTTCCTCAGTCACTTTCTTATTTATTCCTCAGTTATTTGCTTTTTCCTTCACAGATTTTACCTGACATCCACTGTTCCTTCAGTTCCTCTCCGGTTTCTCTCAGGTAACTTCAGCTTCAGCCCTCACAACTGCATGAAAGGCTCTGCACCAGCTCTGCTACATGGTAATGCATACAAGAGAGAAATACGTAAAGCTTTTGAGAAATGGGTGATGCTATTTGACCCTGAACTCTTTGGGCAGAGAAGAGTTCCCCATGTTTCAAAAGGGAAAGTGTCCTCAAATACAGCATAGTTGCCATATATGTTATCATTAAAATATTCTGTGGAATTAGCAAATATTCTTGATTGAAAACATGCATTTGACAGACCTGGGTATCACCAGTCAACCAAGCAACACCACAAAAAGCTGTAGTTAATTTTCCTGCACTTGGAGAAATCTAACTGTGATAGTTTAAGGCAAACTTCCCTCAGCTAAGAGCTACTGGCTCTCTGGCAGGAGCAGCCAAAGTAATATGTAGTCGGTTTTCAGCTGCATAAATATAAACCCTGCAGTGTTGGCATGGTTTTGCTGACATCATATCAGGTGGCAATGTACTCTAGATGCTGGAGGCAATTGATTCGCCAGTGTGATTCCTTCTGCAACTTCTGTGAGGGTCAGATGGTAGTTTCAAGAGAAGAAGCCATATGTTTTAAATAGCTGCGGCTGGAGTCTCCAGAACTTACAGTGCACAGTTTATAATTGTGACCTAACTGGGTAGGAGTCAGAGGCCAGTGCAGTACCCGACCAAGTCACTACTGTCATTCTAATCTTGTGCTTTTAGGATTATTATAGATTAACATATGTGACATACTGAATAAAGTGTGAATATACTCAACTCAGATTTGACCTTCCCATTATATGTTATTGGATGCCTTCGTTATTTTAATGTACTTTGGATAAGCTTCTGAATCTGGCATGCACCATAGTCTTATTAACTGAGTTGTCTTTTTCAGTCCATATGCACATCCAAATACGTATCTACATATATGTGTATATGTAGATAAAGGTAGATGCAAATACTTGGTTATAATATAAATGACATAGTAACTTGATTGCAGGAGTAAGAGGCAGAGTACTTGTAATTCCTTTTGCCCAGCGAAGATTAAGTAAAATTACTTTTCAGGGTCTGATGGTGGAGTGATTAGCAGCAAAGTACAGTGCAGTAGGAGGTCATAGATGTTGAGTCCCCTCCCAGAAATCACTGAGTCTTGAAGGAAGACTAAATGAGTTGAGCGTTAATGCTGCAAAATCTCTTGGCTGGCCTCCTGTCTGAAAAAGGGTAAGAAGTGGTACTTGTCTGAGATTGGCTTGAAGATGGAATTGAGAGCCCAGTGTCCTGCTCTTAAAGAAGGAGGAAATAAATGTTGAATCAGGGGCAAGGTAGAATTAAATTTACTCACCTAAATTCCACTTCCTTTAAATTATGTTTTGGTTATGGAAAAAGGGAGATGTTAGCTGGAATTTGTTAAAAAATCAACAACCACCCACCAAACACCCACACATCTTTAAAGCAAAGGAATCAAATGGAAAGAAACCCTCACAGAAGACAGTGGAGTCATACAGTACCAAATGTTGTTGCACCTTCTTTGGCTTGACTCCCAGTGAAATCCCTTGTGGTTTGGCTGCATCAGAAGCACAACACCAGGGCAAATACCTTGAAGTGCCTCTGCTAAGGTCACTCAAAGAGCAGTGAGGTTAGATATTAAAAAGGTGTGTTAGAGGAAAATAACGTCAAGAATCCTACAACAGGGATTTTGAAAATATCTATGAGATTTAGTGGGACAAGTCTCATGGATCTTTAATCTATTTGCAGCTTATATGTAGCTGAGATGTTTCCTTTGCCAGGGAGGAGTGCCTAAGGCAAAGCAGGATAAAAATGCTCCTGAAAGCATAGTTTCAGAGAGAGACATAATGCACTACCTCCTTCCACCTACTCAGCTAGTTTACTGGCAACAAAACCCAATAATCTAAAATTAAAAATAATGTAGCAATATTCCATAAGGCATGAGGCAGAGAGGATGAGATGAATATGTGTGCAGTTCAACGCAAGTAATGTCTTGCTGCCTTCAGAGAGAGGTGTTTTCCTCCTGTTTCTTCTCTTGAAATTGTTCTCTTACATGAGAACTGACCTCAGGGCAGCCTTTTGGTACCTGATCTAACTCATTATGACAGTAATAAGCAGTTCACTGTGGTTTTTAAGGTAGTTTATAGATATTCTTGGAAGTCGAATTGTCTTGGAGTAAGGAGGAGAGGGAAGTTTCAAGGTTGGACCAGATGACCTCCAGAGGTTCCTTTCAACTATTCTGTGATTCTGAGGGAGATGAGAATTTGATGCAGAAGGTGTTTTTGGGTGTAAGAATGAGAGGCAAAAACTATGAGGAAGCAGTATAGAAGGACTTTTTCTTTTATCAGCAGTGAAATGATATTTGATCTTCTTCTGTTTCTTGAAATTAATGAAAACGTGTATCATCACACCTCCTTGTTATTCCACTTCCTTTTCTTCTATTTGTATAACTGTCAGCTGAGACTGGAGGCTCTTCACAGCACAAATCTTGTTATTCAGGCTGTCTATAAACTGCCTACCATCGTGCTGTGGCTACAGAACTATTTATGAACAGTAATAATATACCTGTCACATGCTCCAGTAAATACTCACTTTATCTCCTGGCATGATTTGCTTTTTTTTTTTTTTTTTTTTTTTTTTTGTAGGATATTATTGAATCTTGCTTTTTTAGCCAGCAGCTGCACTTTGAAGTAGTTGAGATTTTGTTACAATATTATTTTAATCCTTACTTATGTTATAATTATTAAATATTTCCTAACAGCTTCTACATCTCAGCAAGTAAAGAGAATGATTTGATCTCTAAGCCTTTTCCAGTTTGCAGTGGTTGGCAGAAAGCTGACCTCTGCACACTGACCATGTTCTATTGGGTATTTGAATTCAATAATATTGAATTTCAAAGGGAATTTGTTCACTTCCTTTTCCTCTCCCACTTTCAAAATTGTGCTGCCAGAGTTTTACCGCAAACACCTTAACATAGGGAAAGTGACCTGTCTCGCATTTCATCTAGTCACTTGAACCGAATGACCCTCAGTTTACCCTTTCCTAGATTTTACAATTGTAAGGTTCTTGGGGAAAAGGCATACTGCATGACAGGTAGCAAACTTTTATGATTTGTTATCCCTGGCTGCCCTAGAAATTTTGCTAAATTTGTGAGACTTTCTGAGCAGTCTTTATTGCAGCGACCAGTGAGGTTCTTTCTTTTCTGCCTTTGGCCATGTAGTAAAGAGAGTTCAAATTTCATTTTCCTTCCCCATAGGGAGAGATTTTACATACAGAATCAATAATTCCCCTAAAAGCCTGGCTGGCCAGTAGTTGTACAGCACTGCCTTAAGTAATGAAAACTTGTAGTGCAAATCAAGTCACATTCTTCTTGCCAGCCATCCACAACAACCACCAATCCACCCATCCCCACCTGTTAAAAGATTAAAGAGAAGGGAAGTAATAGCTTCATCCTGTCCTTGCATTTGTAAGGAATAAGGACTGTGGGGTATGAAAGGGAACATCAACTGAGGTTGGCATCCTATCTGTGAATTCAGGGAGTATGCCTTACACTTTCAGTATGTCTTTTTTCTACAAATGTACATTTCCTATATTTATAGTGGTAAGAGCAGCAACAGTAGTCCAGACAATACTAGTGATGATGTGTTGTTGTATCTCATCCTCTTGCATTTTTTTATGTCTCTCCTTTGGTGCCAGTGTGCTAAAATCAGAGCCAAGGCGATTTTAACTTCTGGTTCTTATAGAAAGAAAGAACAGGAGAAAACACCCCTGGCATATGAGTGGGTGCAAGTTAGGTAACTGGTGACCTGTGGCAGTATGCACAACCTGAAATGCTTTTTTAAAATATTAGCACAACCATTCTTACCTTATCTTTGTATAACAGTAGCATCTGTAAAGGCTTATGAAAACATTAAAAGCTGACTAGAAGAAAAAGGATAGGAAATTCTCCTTTCTTCTCTGTTTTTAGTAGTCTGCAAGACTGTGTGAGTATTTCCCATGTTGGAGCCCTTATGATAATAACAAAATAGGACTTGTGTACAACAAAATGCAGTCTAGGCTGGAAACATATTTATTTAACAAAAAGAAAAGACATCCGTTTGTACAGTTACTTGCATACCAGCACTCAGTATCATTGTACGTTTCATTAACATGACTTTTTGCACAAATATTCCACAGAAAGCCATGATCACAATACTAACTGGGGAGTTGAACTGTATATCAGGATAGAAAATGTTGATACGGGGCTGACGGACTCTATCAGGTATTCCCTGACCCAAAAGTTCTCAGCAAGAGTGTATATATGTTCCTTGCAGACATGCCTGGCTGAGCACATATACAAAAGAGCTCATCAGAGATAGACACTGGGTGTAAGATGCACATAGCCAGGGTTACATGAGAAGAAAGTGAAACATCTAGTCATGAAGAGAGAAGCAGAGAAAACACTCCCTATAAGAGTCCTCCTCAAATGTCCTGTTTAAATACTTATACTACCTAAAGATGACACTATACTATATTGGAGAAGTGACTGTTGTACCTGTAGTTTCGCAACCAATAGGTTTTCTGGTTAAAGGGGCTGGTGATTGCAGTTGTAGCAGTGTGGGCTTCTAAATATAAGCCCGTGGAAATGTTTGGATATATGAGGGGGGAGGCAGGAGAAAGTCAATGCTGCTGAGTCCTCACTGAAGTTTCTGTCTGAACAAACCAGTTCAGAAAGAGCCTGGATACACCCCCGGGTTGCAGTCAGACCTTCTGGTAGCTGTATTGTCTGATAGAAATAGGAAAAATTTCTTCACCTAAAGGGTTGTTAACTACTGGAACAGGCTGCCCAGAGAAGTGGTTGAGCCATCACACCTGGAGATACTTATGAGATGTAGATGTGGTTGTTAGTGACATGGTTTAGTGGTGGACTTGGCAGTGTTAGGTTAATCATAGAATCATAGAATGTTAGGGATTGGAAGGGACCTCGAAAGATCATCAAGTCCAATCCCCCTGCCAGAGCAGGAATGCCTAGACTATGCCCCACAGGAACGTGTCCAGGCAGGTCTTGAATGCCTCCAGAGAAGGAGACTCCACAGCCTCTCTGGGCAGCCTGTTCCAGGGCTCCGTCACCCTCACTGAGAAGAAGTTTCTTCTCGAGTTTAAGCGGAACCTCTTATGTTCCAGTTTCAGCCCATTACCCCTTGTCCTACCAGTGGTTGTCACCGAGAAGAGCCTGGTTCCATCCTCGTGACACTCACCCTTGATATATTTGTAAACATTAATGAGGTCACCCCTCAGCCTCCTCTTCTCCAAACTAAAGAGCCCCAGCTCCCTCAGTCTTTTCTCATGAGGGAGATGCTCCACTCCCTTAATCATCCTAGTTGCCCTGTGCTGGACTCTCTCCAGCAGTTCCCTGTCTTTCTTGAACTGAGGGGCCCAGAACTGGACACAGTATTCCAGATGGGGTCTCACCAGGGCAGAGTAGAGGGGAAGGAGAACCTCTCTCGACCTACTAACCACCCCCCTTCTAATACACCCCAGGATGCCATTGGCCTTCCTGGCCACAAGGGCACAGTGCTGGCTCATGGTCATCCTGCTGTCCACCAAGACTCCCAGGTCCCTTTCCCCTGAGCTGCTCTCTAATAAGTCATTCCCCAACTTATACTGGAACCTGGGGTTGTTCCTACCCAGATGCAAGACTCTACACTTACCCTTGTTATATTTCATTAAATTTTTCCCCGCCCAACCCTCCAACCTGTCCAGGTCTCGCTGGATGGCAGCACAGCCTTCTGGTGTGTCAACCACTCCTCCCAGCTTGGTGTCATCAGCAAACTTGCTGATAGTACTCTCTAGTCCCTCATCCAAGTCATTGGTGAATATATTGAATAATACTGGTCCCAGTACCGACCCTTGAGGCACTCCACTGGATACAGGTCTCCAACCAGACTCCGCCCCATTGACCACAACTCTTTGGCTTCTTCCCCTCAGCCAGTTCACAGTCCACCTCACTACCCGAGAGTCTAGACCACACTTCCTCAGTTAATGGTTGGACTTCGTGATCTCGAAAGTCTTTTCCAACCTAAACAATTCTCTGATTCCGAGTGGCTAGTGAGACTATCCTCAGGAGTGCAGGGGGCTTTCCCCGTAGTTAAGGGGAAAAATTAGATTCAAAAGTACAAGCCAAGTTTAAACAAGACAAGATTAATAAATGAGAATTATTAAAGGGAAAAAATGTATCTGCAAAATGAAACTAAAAATCACTGACCTGTATAAAAGCAGCAACAGCTTTCATATGTCCTCATTTGTTGAAGTGAAAAGGGCTATGCATCAGAACATGTTAGTAGCAGACAGGTAATTGTCTTCTGCCATAAGCTAATGCATATACAATAAGTAAAACTTGGAGGTTTTGTAGTTGTTTGTTTTTAAGTGACTTGATTCTGTTCCAGTCAGTCAATGAATAATGTGTACTGTTTGAGTGAAGATATACCGAATACAGTGAAATAACGGTAAGTTGCAAAGTATTTTTGTAAAAGCAACAACTCAGATTCCTGTGTAAATTCCACCTCTGCCCCTAGGGCTGGGAATTTTGCTACCTTGGCAAAGCCAAACACCTCCTTCCTCCCCACGGGAACCGGAGGAGAGGGAATGGACTATGTGGCTCTTAATCAGTTTTGGCAGATGCTACACTTCCAGTCTATTAGGCAGTTTCAGTTATGTTATGCTCACTTAAAACTTCTTATTGTTTATGAATATTTACATGTGAAGTAACTTACACTGCTAACAAGTGTATTTCTGTAATGAAAAATAACAACTGAAAGTATTTTTTATCTGGTGTAAGTGCTAATTTGATTTCAAGCATAATATTAGGTGTAAATGCCAATTTGATTTAGGAAAGAGTAGCTAGTAATAGGATACAGATGCCGTGAGCAGCTCAGAATATTTCCTAGAAATGCTTTTAAATACATTCTGAGGAGATATGCAACCTTCTTAGAAATGGCATCAGGGCTCTGATGAATTAACATTGTCTTTTACTCTGACAGAAAGACTCTTGCAAATGGTATTCAGAAGAACGATAAGTGTAATAGAAGTAGGTCAGCTTGGCAAATAAATAGCCTTACTTACCCACAGGCCTTGATTTGCTGGCATTTGAGATTCTGGGCCAGCTTCGTACCAAATCTGCTCATCCCATATCATATTTTTTGTAGGTTGTCAAAGATTTATTTGATATACTGCGCCTATAAAAACTAATATTCCAGGGCTGAATTTTTTTAGTAGCTAGTTTAACTTGATTCACTGTGACATTCCCATGTGTAATGACAACTTAGCTACTAGTTTTACATCATTAATTATGATATTGCTCTGTAGTGTGACAACAGACCTAAATTAAAACTTGTTTCAAAATGTATAAACTGACATTTCTCATGGTCATTTATTTTACGGAGTAATAGATATTGCAGGCATGAATGAAATACCACTCCAACTTCTGTGATTTCCTAACAATCTTTTTTGAAAAATATCTGTTGGATAAACAGAAACAAAATTGGTGTGATGGTCTCTTTCTCTTTTTCTTGTCCACCCCAAACCAATGTTTCAAAAGCATCAGGAGTCGAGAAAATATTTTCTATCTTTCATTGAAGAATTCTACTCAATGTGACCTTACATCATCCACTTAAGCATATGGCTATAAAGTGTGTTCTAGAAGTCTTTCCACAGGAATTTAAGCAGACACAGGCTTAGGAATTTAATCTAAATTGTTTAGGATTAACTACAAAAAATAATCATGATCATTTTATCCAGTGAATAATGGATTTCCTTAATCTGATTTGAAAACTGGATGCAACAGCAGTTCTTGCTGTATTTTTACACACAACAAAAATGGACTGTAAGAAAAAGTGCTCTGATTGTGTGATTTTACCTTTGCCATGTTGGTTTCACAGTTTACCATATTATTTTGGAGAGATGTTTGAGAGAAACAGCAACTTCCTGCTCCCTTTATATTTCAGCAGTGCAGGTATCTAAGAGCTATTTGCTCTTTTTTTTTTTTTTTTTTTTTTCCTGCTATGGGACGTGCATTTGGTTTGTTAGCAGATGGTCTTTTTTCTCCACAGTGCTAATCAAACTTTGATACATTTGGATTTGCACAAGGGAAAAGCTGACAAGGCTGACTGAGCGCATCTGCTTAGCTGTTTCTTGCAGTTCCTGAGAAATGACTCAATATTCACTTAAGGCTGAAAGCTGGAACTGGAAAGTCAATATGGTGGCAAAAACGTCAGCTTCTGTAATCAACTAGAGCAGAGTGACTGCTCACGCATCTCAAAAATAACACTCAGGTTGACAACACCAACTCCTTTTAATTGATGAATTACAACATTACTGTTTAGCATCATCTGAGCAGTATCCTGTTTGTGAAAAACCTATGTAACTAAGGAGTCCCACATGGCTTTTCTGAAGTGGGTAATTCTATAAACAAGGCAGTCTTGGTCTTGTTCTTAAAACCTCCTGTATCTCTTCAGACTGTGCTTTGATACACATGGAAGTTCTGCATATAGAAGGCTTTCAGAATTGGGAATCAAATCCAGCTCTTAGTCATGGTTCAGTAAGAATGGGCAGGAAGACTGCTCCAATTGTTTTTCCATGTGAATAAATGCTGAGATTTGGGGGTTTTAAATTCTCCCTGAAAGGGGAAGAAAAAGAGCTATATTTTAGCTTTCTGTTAGGCTCTCCTTGGTGCCTGTGTCAGTGACATATATGGTATCTGAGTTGCTACCAGCTGCTCTCTCTTCTGCTGGCTGCACTACTCACTGCATCCTGATATTGTGCTTTCTGGTTACTTATACTGAGGAAAATCAACCTTTCATCTTTTTACTTTTTTTCCTTTCTACCTGCCATATCAATGTGTGAGAGACAATGAGTTTCAAGTATCTATACTAAGTGACCAGGAAAGTGTTATGCAGTTCTATAACTCTCTCTACAACGTCTCTATACAACTACCTGAAAGGCAGCTGTAGTGAGAGGGGTGTTGGCCTCTTCTCTTTAGTGAGTAGCGACAGGACAAGAGGGAACGGGTTCAAGGAGTGTCAGGGGGAAGTTTAGATTAAATATTAGGAAAATATTCTTCACTGAAAGCATGGTGAAGTATTGGAATGGGTTGCCAAGGGAGGTGGTGGAGTCACCGTCCTTGGACCTGTTTAAAAAACAGTTGGATGTGGCACTTCAGGAGATGGTTTAGTGTTAGAGTGATGTAGAGCTGTAGGTTGGACTTGATGTTCTTAAAGGTCCTTCCAACCTTTATAATTCTACGATTCTAGCTTTTCAGTTGTGGAAACAGAAATTTCTACTCGTTTGTGGTAAAATGGCATGAATGATCTCTTCAGTTGCTGTGCTCTTACCTAGCACTACTTGATATAAATGTACATCCTTCCACAGGTGAAGGCAAACACTGAAGTAGGGAAGCTCAGTTCCATTTAACATTAATAAAAAGTTTGAGAACACAATGCTGAAATCTGTTCCCTTAGTCCCTACAGGGTTTCCATAATCTGGGGCTTCTTGGCATATCTTTTTTGACTGTTTCAGAAAAAAAGGTTTGTAGGAGGACATAAGTTAATAAATAGTTGGTTTTTTTTTTTTTGTTTGTTAAGTGAAGACTCTCATATAATCTCCATGTGTGTTTCTGGCTCATTTTCATCTCTAGATTCTGGGTTACAAGTGAGTAGCTCTACTTACAGAGTTGTTTATGACCAGCGAATGTTTTAATAATCTAATGATTAGAGAGTACATATGAAGAATCTGAACAGAAGAGACAAAATGTGAAAAGAGCAAAGGAGATGATAAGAGAAGATTATGTCTGAGTGTAAAATCGGCTCATCCTATATAAATATTTAAGTGTGTTCAAACTGTTCTCTCTAAATTAGCAATTTAAAAGCAAGATTTTACTGGTGCTTTTTTTTTTTTTTTTTTTTTTTTTACTTAGTGCTTTATATTCCTCTTAATTTACATTCCCTACGAAAGGGTGACTAGTAAACTACATGAAAAAGATGTGTTTTGCAGGACAGAAAAAAATTCATTGAATGTCATCAACACATTGCAAAGCATCCTTGAAATGACAGTGCTAAAGAAGGAGTGTAACAGTACCGGCTTGGCGTTACTCTGTATGACTATACAGACCATACTTAGGCAATGGTCTCAAAACCACAGTTTTACCTGAACTTTCTAGAATATGAGAGAAGGCAGGAAAGACTGACTTCTGAGATTGTTTTTGTTTTCCTTGACTGACTAGATTTTTAGACCAAGACGTGAGGAATGTTTAGTTGCTTTGGGTTGCCATTTAAAAAAAAAAAAGTTGACTTTGGCAAGACTCACCCATTTCCATTGGCCTGAGCAGCTATCCACTTTCTGAGATTTGCATCTCAAGTGAGCTCTGCCACAATGCTTCCATTGACACTGGAAAATAAGACATATCCAAGATACTTACAGTATCGTTGTGGGATTTTTTTTTGGTAAGCTTGTGTTCGCTTGTTTGGTTTTTTTTAATTTTAATGCAGCATTCACAACTCAGTTATTTGGATTATTTCAGTCCAATTTTATTCATCATAATTTTGATTTCAGAGCAGTAGTATTACAGGTAAGTGCTATTTGAATATTCTGTATATATTACTTTAGCAAGATGGCCATAGTAATACTTCAAAGTGAAAATAAAGAGTGGTAAATTTGTAGCACGACATTTTTTTCCCCTTTCTATAGCAAGTCCTCCTAACATCCTAAAATTCATTTAATATACTGTATTCTTTGTTTGGTAAAGACTGGTTCTCTACAACTTATAGTTGTAGAGACGACAACTTAAATAAGATGCTCTTCACTTCTTAGTATATACATAATTCAATAATATATTTTTATTGGACTGATACAGTTCACCTAATACTCCAATATTTATTTTTTACTTTAAGTGTTATATAGAAGATCAGTTAAATGGAGAAACTGTTACTGTTTCAGGAAATACATTTTCTTTATTGCACAGTGGTACCATTACTTACGCTGGCATTTTTTGGAAGATAGTGTACTTTAATCCCTCACCACTAATCAGAGACTCAGGAGCTCAGTATCTGCAAGGGACAGTAATCCTTTCTGTACATCGTATTTGTGTTTCTCTTTTATCACTTCCAACACATCACTTTGTGTCTCATATAATGTCACAATAAAAACCTACTTTCCTTATAGTAATTTTACACATTGCCAGATCTAAATCTACAGGATTTGGAGTATGGAATAGCCCAATAATACCAGTAGAAGAATAGTATTAAATATTATTTTTTTTTGCTAGCATAAATACAAAAAAAAAAAAGAAGTTAAGAGGTAGACGTTAAACAGCTGTGTTATCTAGAAACTATGGCAAGCCAGCATCTCCTTTCTGCTTGAATTCAAGGATTTAATAATTTGGCTGTTACACTTCAATGGTGACACGTAATTTCCCATGATATACTGTTATTTTAATATAAGCTATAATATCTGTATCAGGCTGTTGAAGATGAGCTAATTTTATGATGTATTTATATCTGTCCTTCCTTATAAATGTCCAGACTGATCTATATTTACACAGTAGAGAGAATGGGAAAGTTCAGATCAAAAAAAAATTCAAAGATTGAGCAAAGTGGACTTTTCTAGTTGAAGTAAAGCAGACAATGGCAAGTTTTGTCACTTCTGTGTAGAATTGTACTGCATGGTGAGGGTCCCTTAGATGGTGTTAAACTGATGTTGTTACCTTCTCAGGGCATTATTTATGGATAATGGCATCGTGCATAACTGGTTCTCTTTGCAATTGCAGTTCTTTCCAGAGATTTTCTTTAGTTCATACAAAATTCATATGCAGGGGATGTACTGTGTGTTGCCTAAATAGCTATCATTTGACCTCTGAGGTGACTGCACGTCAGTGCCTGGGAAATGATTTAGGCTTTTTAGTCTTTTGCACACAAAACAATGACAGCGCAAAACCTGGAGGTGGATTTCTTATGAGTAGTAGCACAATAGGCAGTTATTTTAGCCAAATGTTGATATAAAGATGTCCAACATCTAAGGGATGTGTTCTTTAAATAGTAAAGGAGAAACAGGATGGGAAGGAAGAGCATCCAGCCTTCTTTGTAGCAACTTAACACGGATGGTCTCTAACGTACAAGCTTATGCAGCAAGCACTGGATGTGAGTGATCCCTTTCTTTAGCAAAGCAAATCCTGTTCTAAGTCATAGAATCACAGAATCACAGAATGTCAGGGATTGGAAGGGACCTCAAAAGATCATCTAGTCCAATCCCCTTGACAAAGCAGGACCACCTACAGTAGGTCACACAGGAACACGTCCAGGCGGGTTTTGAATGTCTCCAAAGAAGGACACTCCACAACCTCTCTGGGCGGCCTCTTCCAGTGCTCTGTCACCCTCACAGTGAAAAAGTTTTTTCTAATATTTTTGTGGAACCTCCTATGTTCCAGCTTGTACCCATTGCCCCTTGTCCTGTCATTGGATGTCGCTGAAAAGAGCCAGGCACCGTCCTCCTGACACTCTCCCTTGACATATTTATAAACATTAATGAGGTCATCCCTCAGCCTCCTTGTCTCCAAGCTAAAGAGACCCAGCTCCTTCAGCCTTTCCTCATAAGGGAGATGTTCCACTCCCTTAACCATCTTTGTGGCTCTGTGCTGGATTCTCTCAAGCAGTTCCTTGTCCCTCTTGAGCTGAGGGGCCCAACACTGAACACAATATTCCAGATGTGGCCTCACCAGGGCAGAGTAGAGGGGCAGGAGGAACTCTCTTGACCTACTAGCTACTCCCCTTCTAAGACACCCCAGGATGCCATTGGCCTTCTTGGCCACGAGGGCACATTGCTGGCTCATGGTCATCCTGCTGTCCACTAGAACCCCCAGGTCCCTTTCTCCTACACTGCTCTCCATTGCGGTCCTGATTACTCTTACTATGAGTTAGTATGAGCTTTCCTTGGTTAACTTCAGATTTGGACCACAGTTTTGGTTGTTCTACTACAGGGGTGAGAAACAAAACACTACTTGTGATCTTTCCTGGCATATTGCTGTAACAAATGCCCTTAGTCTATTATAAATTTTGTGCCTGTTTTGGGCTGATGGAAAATATTATGGAAATGAAATATTGTCCATAGCCTCTTAGTACTAAATATTAGTTCCCGGCATGTGATTTTGGAGGATTGAGCTTAATGGTCCATTTTGTTCAGATCCTTCTTCTCTGACGTTCCTTTGATTTGGATTAATGGACAGCATAACAAACAGAAGGGGTATACATGGATAGCTCAGATGTGAATCTGCTGCAGAACTGTGTTTGTTTATAATGTCCCTCTAAAAAGAGAAGAAAGATTTGGAAAGTACATTTTTGAATACTTAGATTTAAATAATGTTGCTGGGACTTTTGAAATGTAAGATTAAATGTATATACTACTTGGTCATGAGACGGGAGAGGTGCCTGAGGACTGGAGGCAAGCAAATGTCACTCCAGTCTTCAAAAAGGGCAAGAAGAAGGACCCGGGTAACTATAGACCGGTCAGCCTCACCTCCATCCCTGGGAAAGTGATGGAACGACTTATCCTTGGTGCCATCTCAAGGCATATCAGGGATAAGAGGGTCATTAGAGACAGTCAACATGGCTTCACCAAAGGGAAGTTGTGCTTGACTAACCTCATAGCCTTTTATGAGGATATAACAAGGTGGATAGATGATGGCAGAGCGGTGGATGTGGTCTACCTTGACTTCAGTAAAGCATTTGACACAGTCTCCCACAGCATCCTTGCTGCTAAACTGAGGAAGTGTGGTCTAGACTCTCGGGTAGTGAGGTGGACTGCGAACTGGCTAAGGGGAGGAAGCCAAAGAGTTGTGGTCAATGGGGCGGAGTCTGGTTGGAGGTCTGTATCCAGTGGAGTCCCTCAAGGGTCGGTACTGGGACCAGTATTATTCAATATATTCATCGATGACTTGGATGAGGGACTAGAGAGTACTATCAGCAAGTTTGCTGATGACACCAAGCTGGGAGGAGTGTCTGACATGCCAGAAGGCTGTGCTGCCATTCAGAGAGACCTGGACAGGCTGGAGAGTTGGGTGGGGACAAATTTAATGAAATACAACAAGGGTAAATGTAGGGTCTTGCATCTGGGTAGGAACAACCTCGGGTTCCAGTATAAGTTGGGGAATGACTTATTAGAGAGTAGTGTAGGGGAAAGGGACCTGGGAGTCTTGGTGGACAGCAGGATGACCATGAGCCAGCAGTCTGCCCTTGTGGCCAGGAAGGCCAATGGCATCCTGGGGTGTATTAGAAGGGGGGTGGTTAGTAGGTCGAGAGAGGTTCTCCTTCCCCTCTACTCTGCCCTGGTGAGACCCCATCTGGAATACTGTGTCCAGTTCTGGGCCCCTCAGTTCAAGAAGGACAGGGAACTGCTGGAGAGAGTCCAGCACAGGGCAACTAGGATGATTAAGGGAGTGGAGCATCTCCCTTATGAGAAAAGACTGAAGGAGCTGGGGCTCTTTAGTTTGGAGAAGAGGAGGCTGAGGGGTGACCTCATTAATGTTTACAAATATATCAAGGGTGAGTGTCAGGAGGATGGAGCCAGGCTCTTCTCGGTGACAACCACTGATAGGACAAGGGGTAATGGGCTGAAACTGGAACATAAGAGGTTCCGCTTAAACTCGAGAAGAAACTTCTTCTCAGTGAGGGTGACGGAGCCCTGGAACAGGCTGCCCAGAGAGGCTGTGGAGTCTCCTTCTCTGGAGACATTCAAGACCTGCCTGGACACGTTCCTGTGTGGCATAGTCTAGGCATTCCTGCTCTGGCAGGGGGATTGGACTTGACGATCTTTCGAGGTCCCTTCCAATCCCTAACATTCTATGATTCTATGATTCTATGATTTCCTTAGTTCATATTTAATGTGTAAGCTGGAAAGGAATGAACTTGGAATCACCTGCACACACAGATCTTCCTCACAATTCCAGCTGATCTCAAAATCTGAAGTGAAGCTAGCTCCTTGTTTCTCACCCACTGGGACAGTTCGGGACAATAACATAATTTGTGTATGTTTATTAGGCATACACATGCCTTTGACATATCTATAAACTCTATGTATCTGTATATGTGAACTCATATGTACAGATATGTCAAAGGTGCTAGACCAAATACAGTCCAGATCCGTCCTTGTTGTAAGAATGTCACATACAAGCACTTCAGTGCTAAGATTCTCTTACAGAGTCTAATAGAATACTAAAATTTAAAGAACTGTAGGCGACACTCTGACATAGGATGAGAAGAACAGGTGAGCCTTAAAAGAGCACTCATAGCTTTTCAAAAGCCATTGGTTACCAGTCTGAAGACTCACATTCCTTATTGGAAATGGAAACCATATGCTTTGGTTTGTGAAGAAATTATGAAACCATATTTGTTAGAATCCAGTTATCTATACAATGCTAATCTTTTGAGTGCAAGTGAGGTACAGCAGGCTTAAAGGTCATGAAAATGTGCTAAGGAAACACTAAATGACCATGTGAACATATGACCATATGAATAAGAACTAGCTTTAAAAAAGCACCCTTGTAACAGTTTGTAAAGAAATTAGGCTGCCTTCATTTAACAGATGAGGAGAACTGATGTGAAACCTCATGTAGAAAAATGCTAAAGCAAGTACCTGTCTTTGAGCAGCTTTCTGAGCTTATCTTTCAAGAGCTTAGACTGTAATTGACTGAAAATCTATAGCACCGTTGCCTTTTGAAGCACATTTCCTGATCACATTCATGTACCTTAATCACAGGACTCTCCTATCTTTGTAGAAAGTCAGTTGTCTCCGTATCTGCAATTACTTAACATAACCTGACTAAATCCTGAGGCATATGGAGTCAAAATGAAGTAGGTATGAAGATCAATAAGCAAAACATTTATGAAGTGTAATTCAGTAGCGTGTGCCATTGTATCTCTAAAACCTCCAGTATTTTAACAGAACCTTAGATCAGAGATTTGGAGACTGTGTAAGAAAATGTGTTGTTTGCTCAGTTCTGTATCAAGTATCTTTTCAGGACAGCATGAACAAAAAATCATTTTGATTGAAACAACCTTTGAAGCAAACAATGACTTTGAGAGTCAGGAAAACATTAGCTTATCTGTACTATGGCAGCTGCATGTATTTTTTATTGTTTCTGGTATTAAATTAGAAGCCATGTGGACGGATAAAAGTGGTCTTAAGTAAAAGGGTCAGGGTTAGTGGTCTGCTCAATGAGTATGTTTTTCACACACCTCTCATAAATGTCCAAAAAGGCAAATGACGTAAATTGTCTACAGTATAGTGTAAGTGGATTTATAACAAAACATTTAAAAACTTTGAGGAACATGATACAACTAAAATGACAATGAATATATTTGTGATCATGAATATGCAATGAGCAGCTGAAGTGGGATTTCAGGAGTACTGTTGTGAATGTTTAAAAGCATTGGTGTCACATAAAAATATATGTATCTTTCTATACTAATCTTTCATTCCAACATGCAACTTTGAAGTGCTGAGGGCTAGGGGGAAGGCAGCAATTGTGTGTGGCTGGCAAGAGTCTGCTATTGCCCAGAGGCATAGGGTAAAGAAAAAATTATTTGAAAAGCCACACCTAAGACCTCACTAGCAATAAGGATCAGCTCCATAAAACACTTTTTCTTACTTCCCTTCATGTCAATGACTGAGGCAGTGGGATGGCTTTTCTCTGTTAACTAGAGGTTGTCAAGACCTTGTTTCTTAGGCAGCTCTTAAAGCAATGAATCTGGAATGCAAACCAAGGTTCTGATCTATGCTTATGCACACAAACTCAAAATGATGACATTTCTACTCAACAAGGAGCACCCGAAGCTCAGTTCAGATGTATCCCACTATTAATTTCTTACTCTGATTTTATTCAGTTCATACTTTGGGGTATTAATCATATCTTAATGCCTCAAACTGGACATCCATAAAATAATGTGCTGTTCCTGACTCTGCGGAAAAAAGCCAGAACGAGCGACTCCCTGTTAAAGCTTCATCATAAAGGCAGAGATGGAAACCAGTCCTTCTCTGTGCTGTCTCACCTTGGAAATGCCAACTTTACCTGCAACAACTTTTCTTACTGTCCTCATACCTCTATGCAACAGTAGGATAAAATTCCTGTAGATGATAGCCTCCAGCAGTTTGTGATATTGATTCATACTCAAAACCAAGCAGGAAAAGCACTCCTGTCTTCACATGGTTAAAGACTGATAAGTGGGTACAGGGTAGATTTTTCAGCCAGTCAAATATAGGAGAAAGCGTAGCTGAGGGATGTGTTATCTTAGTGTGGGAGAAGAATCCAGGAGAACTTCTAAACTCCAGATTTTGCGGGATGGTTCAACCACAGTAAACTTTATGATGCCTGAAGTGCTCCAGAATGTGCTTCTCTCTATCCACTGGAAAAACTTTCATCTTATCCTTGAAATGGATGTCTTTTGCCCATGACTTGATCTGACCTTGGCACAGGTAGTGCTGTGTACGAAGGAATACTGGGGACCTACATGTGAATACTGCAGAATCTAAAGTCCCTGCCATCTGGGCCATTTCCCTTATGGTAACATGTAACTCTGCTCGTGCATTCCAAGGCCATTCTGAATTTATGTCCCATTATCATATATACTTTTCTCATACAAAGGAGTTTCTTGCTGTAGCAGGAGCAATTTACTTTGAATAATTTGATTTCCTCCCTGCAGCTGACGCAGATCATTTGGAGCGTGATTTTTAAGGAGGAACAATGGCAACATAATTCTTATGGCAGATTTCTTACGGGATTCTACTCCCTTGTCTGGTGGTTTGAGTTTGTGTCTTCTCCACTTGGCTGCATGCTTGCATGGCTTTTAGCATCCATAGGTGTTACTTCATTGAGGTGTGTCTAGAACATGAAAAGTTTATGTACGTATAGTTTGTGCTCAAATCTGGCATAATTCTCTGTAACAATTTTAACAGCATGACAGGAAAGTGCTTGCAGTTCAAGAGACTGTTTTAGCATTTGATAAACTCTGTATACATGCTTAAGTTCTGGCATGGATAGGAATGAGAACGAGAAGTTTCATGAAATAGAAACGTGCCAGAAAATGACAACGGTGTGAGTGGTGCTGCATTCAGCTAAATGCTTTGCTGTTGATGGAGATGGAAGTACTGCCCCACTGATCTATGTGACAATGTAGACACACTGGGGGCTGGGCTTTAGTTTGTTCAGGTGAGTTACTTTGAATTATATTTTTTGTCTTTAAACTCAACCTCTATGTGGGTTTTTTTACCTTTTTGTTGGGGTTGTGTTCCTGTATACTTCTTGATAATATTTGCTTATCCTCTCTAGCCTAGGAAGTAATTTGGATTGTAACATTTATATTCCTATAGCTTCAGATTTCTTGCACAGTCCCTAGGAAAAAAATTTTCTTGGTTACAAGAGCTTTAAAAAGTTGTACTTCCATTCATATCAGTGGAAAATATAAAATTCAACCTGAATTCCCAGAATGCCTATGGAAATTACTTTCCTTATTGCATCCTATATGAAAAATAGTGATACTGCCTTTTAAAGAAGAGTTCTCTGACCTACAGACTGGCTCTAGACAAAGAAATAACATTGTCTTATTTTCCTTCTCTGCTCCCTCTATTTCTTGCAGATATTTGAGACAAATCAGGACTTTGAAAGAACAAGATAAATTACAACTCTCCAGGTCAGTCATTTTGTATTATCCTATTTGACGGAACAAGTAAAGAATGTAAAATCAAAACCAGAAATTCGGTGTTATCTGTATTTCTTTTTACACTTTTCATCATAGCAAAAGCTATCATGACCAGCAGGAGTTGATGGGAAGATGCGCTGCTGCCTGTGTTTCTTCCCTTTGTTACTGCTTTCTGGTGGTACATAAATGTCCTGATAATAATTGCACAAAACATAATTTGCCCACATAAAATCTTTAAACATGGAGTCCTTTATTTTCCGCAGAATCAGAAAGTCACACAACTGTTCTTAACACCATCCATACATTAGAGAAGGATCTAATTAAGGAAGTTGTCTATTGTCAGTTTTATTGTGCACAGTACCTATATTCCCTCTAAAGATAACCACAGATGTCTGCTTCTATAATGAAAAACATCAGAAAAAGGATATTATTTAAGTGGGATTTTTGTAATTGTGAAACTTATGATTTAGAAACAGAGAAGATGTTTGGACTACATCTGTATCTTGCCAAGATCGAATTTTCAGATTGGATTGCTTTCCTTAGGGCACATAGCTTGAACAGTTCTGAAATTATACTGTGCTACTATAAAGTGCATGTATCCATTTTCTTCTCTAATCAAACTACTTTTAATTACTTGTGATCTAGGAAATTTATTTGATTCTCTAACTTATGTTCCTGTAATTGTAAGCAAGTGATTTTCTCCTTGATCATTACACCTTGAAACCAAGCACTTATCTTAATGTTTACTGTTGATTTGGATTGGTTTTGCAATTTCTTTCTGTTTGCCTCTAGTTCAGAGTCTTTACATTACACGTTAATGAATATATAAGGACTCTGCTCACTGCTGGAATATTAGCTGGCCAATCGGCATCTCCCCAACTGGTATATCCTGATGATGTATGAAAACAGGAGCTTTTCTCACCCAGGTTGTTTCAAGAAGTAGGGCTGAACACAAGTTCAGCAGGGTGTAAGCAGATTCGCTGAGTGATGGAGGAAGGAAAAGTAACAGGTTAACAGCAGGAGACCTTCCTCTACCTGTAATAATGCGTTACTCTTTTCCTAGCTGGCTTGATTGTGTCATATTTGGCAATGTTTATTGCTAGATGTTAAAAAGCCCTGCCTCCCTTTCATACTTAAGTGCAATGTCTTTTAGATAGCAAAATACACCCGCATTTCCTTCCTCTGGCTTCCTCATTATTTCAAGTTCTAAACCTGTATGAATTAGTCAATGCTATTTCTTAGCAGGTTTTTTGTCCTTTCACTCTGCAAATAATTTTGCTTTGACTTTTATTTCCCAGTGACATTTCACTTGACTATCTCCTCAGCACACTTCTGACATTCTAATGTTTCCAGTCTCCTTCATATTAATAACTCTATTTGCTCTGATGTTTACATTGGTTTTCTGTCTATGAACAACTGAATGCATGCAATTAAGGTGGTAGTTTCATACCTGTCAGATAACTGAATTAAATCTGCTTAGAAATAACAAATCCACTTAGAAATCCACTGGATTCCGATGGCTTAAATTGATATATTTTGACTGCAGTTTGTCAGCCAGTTTCTGAGGCTGATATGTCAACCAGGCTGGATATTTTTCCTTTAAACAAACAGTAAAGATTTTATCTTTTCTAGTGTATTCTCCTATCCCTTGTCCTTCTTTTTTTCAGGAAAAGTGATTTGTAGCTTACTTTTTTTTTTTTTAAAATATAGCTAGGAGTTGTTTGTATCCGGAAAAAAATAATAATATCAAGTTTAGGACAAACTCTGGGGTTTAAGGTATATTGTGAGAATGGGTCAGAACTATTTGCTCTGCCACTTTGCTTTTCACATGCAGCTTGAAAGTAACCATCCCATTGGCATTTTAAAGCCCCCAGGAGTGTCTCAGCAGACAAGCAACTGGACTGTCTCAGTTTCACAGGTACCCTGGGGATCGCTTAGCACGTCAGAGAAGAGTTACTTACGTCAGGAGGATGCAGTAGTAATGCCACAAATGAGAATCTTTGAGTTTTTGCAGTCAGTATTCACGTGTCTCAATGCTGATGAAGCTTCTCTTGCTGGAAACATGATGGCACTGTGGGTGCCATGGGATATGATAACTTTAGTAGTTGCAAATCTGGATAATTTTATAAACACATGAAGGAAAGAATAGGTGTAGATGAAGGTCTAATGATGAACTATACAGGCAATAGTTCAATTTGTATGCTAAACTGAATTAAATTAGATTTATTATTCCCTTCCAAGTTGTGTTTGTAATGGAAATAGAAACAAAATCTTCTTGATGTCTCTATTTTACAAATAAGACACTAGAGCTAAAAGAGAAGGGAGAATGAGAAAGTGGAAAACATTGTTTCCAAATATATAAACAGCTGTTTTGCAAGCAGAGATTGTTGCAGTTTTCCACCATTAGTTCTACATTCTCTTGCAGAGTGAATGCATGACAGTTGTCTTATCCTAACAATACAGTCATCAGTATGATTCTCCTGCTGATCAGTTTCTAGCTCAACTTACTGATACTGGAGACTGTTTTGGCAGGATAACATATTTCAGGAGAGATTTGATAATATTTGAAAAGCTGGATTTAGTCACAGAATCGCAGAATTGTCTAGATTGGAAAAGACCTTAAAGATTGAGTCCAGTCATTACCTTAACACTGACAAATCCTTGAGCAAACCATATCCCTAAACACTATGTCTACACAACTCTTAAATACTTCCAGGGATGGTGAGTCCAACACTGTCCTCAGCAAATGTGTTCCAATGCCTGATAACCCTGTCAGTAAAGAAATTCTTCCTAATATCCAATCTAAACTTCCCTTGGTGCAACCTGAGGCCATTTCCTCTTGTCCTATCACAGATCGATGCCCACCTTTCCACAAGGTAGAAAGCCCTCCTTTGGACATGCTCCAGCACCTCAGTGTCTTTCTTGTAGTGAGGGGCCCAAAACTGAACAGAGGATTTGAGGTGTGGCCTCACCAGTGCTGAGTACAGGAGAATGATCACCTCCCTATTCCTGTTGGACACACTATTCCTGATACAGCCCTGGAAACTGTTGGCCTTCTTGGCCACCTGGGCACACTACTGGCTCATATTCAACTGGTTACCCATCAACACCCCCAGGTCCCTCTCTGCTGGGCAGCTCTCCAGCCACTCCTCTCTAAGCCTGTAGCACTGACGGGGGTTTTCATGGCCATAGTGCAGGACCTGGCATCTGGTCATATTGAAACTCATGGAGTTGGTTTTGGCCCATTGATCCAGCCTACGCAGATCCCTCTGCAGAGCCTCCCTACTCTCAAGCAGATCAACGCTTCTACCCATCTTTGTGTCATCTGCAAACTTACTGAGAGTGCATGCGATCCCCTAATCTAGATCATTGATAAAAATATTAAACAGGACTGGCCCCAGTACTGAGCCCTGGGAAACACCATTTGTGACCAACTGCCAACTGTATTTAATTCAATTCACCATCACTCTTTGGGCCTGGCTGTCCAACCAGTTTTTTACCGAGGAAAGTGTATGCCCATCCAAGCTGTGAGCAGCCAGTTTCTCCAGGAGAATACTGTGAGAAAAGGTGTCAAAGGCTTTATTAAACCCCAGATAGTCAACATCTACAGCCTTTCCCTCATCCACTAAGCAGGTGATCATGTTTTAGAAGGAGAGCAGGTTAGTCAAACAGGACCTGTCTTTCATAAACTCATACTGACTGGATCTGATCATCTGGTTGTCCTGCCTGTACTGTGTGAAGGTACTCAGGATGATCTACTCCATCAGTTTCCCTGACACCAAAGTCAAACTGGCAGACCTGTAGTTTTCCAAATCCTCCTTCCAGCCCTGCTTTTAGATGGCTGTCACTTTGGCTAACTTACTGGGACCTCCCCGCTGAACCAGGACTGATGATAAATGATGGAAAGTGTCTTGGTGACCACCTCTCTCAAAATTCTTGGGTGGTTCCCATCTGGTCCCATAGACTTGTGTACATCTATGTGGTGCAGCAGGTCACTGACTATCTCTTCCTGGATTGTGGGGGGATCATTCTGCTCCTGGTCTCTGTCTTCTCTCTTAGAATAGCCATAGTCAAGTAGCATCAGCTGTTTACAAACTGAGATTTAAAGAAATTAGGGCAGTTCTTTTGCTTCATTGTTAGGCTGTATATTGAAGGGTGAATACTCTCTACATGCCAGATAGTCTATTCAGACGTATTAGTAAATTCACTTAGACTTTCTTTGCTAGAAAAGGGCATCAGAATCCCCAGAGAGACAAAACTATTACACATTGCTTGCAGTGTATTGATTGTCCAGTTCTCTTAGTTTTTACGTTCATTTAACTACTGATGAACCTTTAAATCCTTTGCATGGTGAAGAGGCCTAACATACTTCATTATGCCAGAAAATATGAGTGACTTTAATCTACAGATTCTCTTAAGACATTGCTAAAGCTGGTGGAAATACAAAATAAATGAGGAATGAGAGACCTGGAGACAACAGAAGCTACTCTTTACTATGGTAGGAACTAGAATCTTAAAAATGCCCTAAAATGCCACTGAATTGGACTTTGCCCATAGTTAAGATATTGTTACCTGGAAAGCAAAGGAAGAACAAAATCTAAAGAACCCAAACTCACAAACAGAAAGACAGAGAAAATGCAAAACACAAGAGTATGTTTTATATCTCACTTGTTTCCAGATATCAGAAACTTATGTGCTTCCAGGTATAGACACTAAAATCTTTCCAAAGATAGAAACACATTGTTTTGAAAGAATGGAGCAGATCTTCCTTCTTTCCATTAAGACAGAGGCAGGCAATACAACAGTTCTGTCAAGTAATGTGTTTTGTCTAATGTTCTGTAGTAAGTAATGAGTGGAGAAGACTAAGAAAGACTGTGTAGTCCAGAAATTGGAAACTTTACTTTGTAGGAGCTGAGGGAGGGGAATCTTGTATTAAACTCCAGCTTTCACATGGTTTTGAGGTTCAGTGGGTTTTGAGAAGAACCTGGAGGTTGTTCTGTAAGAGTGAACCAAAGTCTGGATTTCCTCAGCCTATATTGGTGTCCCAGTTGGTGCCCCAACCGCAAGAATGTGGACTTAGATTATTACTCCTACTTTCTTTCTGTTAGAGCTAATGTTCTTTTTTTTCTTCTTCTTTTTTTTTTTTTTTCTTTCTCTACAAGATTAACAGTTCAAAGTGGAAAATCAATTCATCTAGCTTAAACTGATGGCCTGGTGGCTCATGACTTCTTTCTAAGAGAAGATAAGCAGGACATGAAAACCAAGCTTTACGGTTCCTGAGTATTTATTTGAATGACCTAGGTATTATCTACAAGGCAGGCATAATTTAAAATATATAAACAAATAAAGCATTTTCTGAAGTGTCTGTTTTTTTGACCTGTGTAAAGGACATGTCAGTTCAGTCATTATACCTCACCCTGCCTGGCTGTCATAGAATGAATCACACAAAGTGTTGGGCTGGAATGGACTGCTAAAGGTCATCTGTCGTTGTCAGCCATGTCCTGGCTCTGTGGCTACCATCACCCTGACATCCTGTGTACTGTTCAGCAGCCCCCTCCCACAGCTCCCCAACAGGATGCTCCACAGTATCACAGTATCACAGTATGCTAGGGATTGCAAGGGACCTCAAAAGATCATCTACTCTAATGCCCCTGCCAGAGCAGGAACACCTAGATGATGTTACACAGGAAGGCATCCAAAAATACGTCACTGCAGGGCTTCAACCGTTGGGCAACTGGTGGATGTAGGAGCAAAAATCCAACCAGAACGTGGCGGGCCAGAAAGGAGCAGCTGTGGACAATGTGGAGAGCTATGTTGCCTGAAAGACATCTTTAGAACAGGAAAGTAGGGTTATTTCCTAGTTCCTTCATTGCTCAAGGCTTGCTGGATGTTCTCTGCAAATAAGAAATTTTTAGTACAATAGCACCATCCAGTTATCTCAATGGCATCAGGAAGGTCTTGAGTATAGATCAAGCCAAGAGACAAAAGAGTCTCAGTAAGTCCTGCTCTTCTAATGTACCAGGTGTGATTTAATTTTGAAATTGATAACTGTTCAATATAGTGTTGTTTTATACATATTAGATTATACACATAGAGTAATATGGCCATGACAGCAGAATTACCATGTTAGACTGTGGAAATGTCAGCAAACTGGTGTTCTGCTCAGCTTGTTTTCAGAAAGGTACTAGTGAGTGTATTTGAAAATGCATGTGTGGTTTGCTGGGATATGTACCACTCTGTGTGCAACATGTTTTTCTGTGTATTGTTGCCTCGTCAGACACCATGTCTTTATTTCCTTGCTCTACCTCTACCATTTAATTCAGTTTGGTTTCTTTAGAGCTTCTAAAAACTTCCTGGTGATGGGATGACACTTAGGACTACCTTGTACAGTATGTTTAAGTGATCTGCTCAATCTAGAGTCTGACATCTTTACTAGTAGTTTAACTATCTCTCCTTAGTGTTTTTACATATTAATCATACTGGTAAACATGCTACTCTGATTGTTTTAGCTCCCCAAGACTTTCAATATGCTGTTATTTTAGTTTATTTTTAAAAATCGGTGCTTTTGTCAAGTAAGAAAAAAATTACGGTGAGCAAGATGTCTTAAGCTGATACAATCATTGTTAGAACTTTTCTCAGGGCTTAATACTTCAAATAAAAGCATCCGAGCTGTAAAAACTGAAAAAGAATGTGTAGGTCAGCACAGAACCAGCAAACACACATTCCAAAATACGATTGTGTCAGTTCAATCAGGCTTAGACTGATTCAAAGAGTCAAATTGTCCAGCTCAAATCTTTCTTCTGCTTCTGAAACACACAGATTCTCAATGGCAAAATGCGTCCTTTTCTCATTCCTCTGACAGGTTTCTGAGTGAGAATTTCAGTCCAGGTCAACATTCTTACCTGCTGACTGCTTGTCTTCTGCATAAAAAAAGATTAAAAAAAATGTCTTCCTGCAATGTAGTGATTTCTAGCATAGTACTGATACTGGGTTTTAATGAATTTTCTTATTTTTTTTCTTGTCAATTGAGCTAGCGTAGCTCATTAAAGAAATGTTATGGCATGCAAACTCTCACTTTATTGAAAGAACTGAAAATATCTTAGCATTTGACATGGAGTTAATTTTTTTAACTGGTTCAACCACTTTTTCTCTAGTTCTTTGTCATTTTTCAATGAATAATTTATCTGTATTAGGTTCCTATGTTGTAAAATTCATCCTTGATTTGACTTGTCTGGAACCAAAATGTGTCACGTGCTTCTAATAGCATGTGGTAGAGGTTTCCATAAACTGGGAAATGTTTTTATATTTGTATACCCAATAAGCGAAAGGAGTCTTATTCCCATGCAAGTCAGATGGACTTGCACAAATAAATGATTTCTAAGTCTTGGTGAACAAAAAAATTAAGGAAGTATCTATGAGATTGCCCAGGGAAAAAGACAAAGACCAAACAGTATATTGTCGGAAATATGCATTCAGAAGCACAGAAATTTCCGGACACTGCAGATGAAAAACTTGAGAGCATGTGAGGAAAAGCTCTTCTGCCACTTCTTTGCCTACACTTTCCAAACGTGTCCGACGTTCACAACTGAACGTACTAAACTTTGTTTCTGCCAACCAGCTAATCAAACTCAACCTTGCTGATGTAGCCAGTAAAACACCAACAGTAACTAACCGTGCTGAGCTGGTCCTCTGTTCTGATTGCACTCACAGTTCATAAGCAGGAACCTTTTACCTGGGAACACCAATTTCTCTGATGCGGGCAAGAAGGCTCGGCTGCAGAAGCTCAAAAATCTCTTGCTGGAGTGGACCCCATGAAATTTTGTCTTTACTGCTGAATTTTAAAAACAAAGAAGCACCAGGTTAGTAACACATTAGTGCTCTGCAATATCATCCCCCTCATTTATAGACCAAACCCTCATGTTTAACCTCTTAGCTACAGCCTTACACTGGGGGCTTGTTTTCTGTTGCTTTTGTAGCATTACGCTTGATCTGATTTCATTATCTACCACTCTTTTGTATTACAGCTATACACTAGATCTCTACAACTGTAGCATATAACTGTAAGTTATTGTTCGTTTCACAGTGTCTAGCTTTGTATCTTGGGAGTTCTGAAGTGAGCCCACCTTACAGGGTATCCAGGCTGGCAAGTCTGAGCATCACCTAGAGTGTTCTCAGCATTATTAGTTTTACAGTGAGCTTTAGCATATTTTGCAGAATTTATCTACTGTTGTCTTTTCATATTTTCTTCAGAAAAGTAATGAGTACAACTGAGTTTTAATATAAGTTTTAATTAAATAGTCTTATCTGAATTTGGGTTTTTGCTTGTTTGTTTGTTTGTTTTTTAATAAGACCGGTGTGTTGTTCAGTGTACAGGATGAATGGTGTTCACCATTCATGACCATCTATTTAATTTTTCACTTTTATCTTCTTCATTCAGTATTTGGCCTTATATTTTATTTATTTCAAATTATAAGAACATGCACTGAAGCTGGAATTATTAATTTCCTCATGGACTTTACTGCAGTACTCAATATAGCACATCATGTTTTCCTCAGTGCTTCTGAGGCATTTATTTGAATACATTTCCAACAAATTCCTCTGAGGTACAATGTTATGAATATTCCTGTTTTACTGAGAAGGAACTGACATACATGGGAACTAAGATTATAATTTCACAAGAAACTAAGCTAATGGATGTTTTTATTCTTTGTTTTCACTTGTTAGGCCTTTCTATGAGTCAATTCAGCCTGTAATGTAGGAATCCATTTTTTTTCTTGCCTTCACAGCTAAACATCCTGCTATATTAGAGTGTTGTACAGACTCATGGAGAGGTTTCATGAGGAGAAGTGATGGTGGGAGTGGGGTTCTCAACCTGTCAAGAAAGATGAAGGGTTAAATTTGTTTACCTGTATCTCTTCTGCAAGATTAAATACAGTGTGGAGTAAGCTATGTTTATAGCTATTACTGACAGTTATTTGTATAAGCTGTTGTTACCTGTTTCAGTAATTAGGAGTGCGTATAGGTTTATGGTGCTGTTTAAACATCTTGGTAAGTTATGGAACCTGATGTAGCCTGCATGTTGTTATGTACCTATCTGTGTTGTGGTTTTAATTATTTTTTACATTTTCACATTTCAAACTTTGCATTAGTGTGGGTTTTCTTCATAAGCCTCTGCAGTAGTTAAGGACGGACATGGATTCTTCATTTGCATACAGAACATATATTAGAGTTAAGAAAGTCTTTTTTTTTTTATAGCATTTTGTATCTTGCCTAGTTACCAGAGATCTGGTTTCAGCTATCTCATCCAAAAGTCCCAAGAACAGAAGTTTTTAACACAGGACAGGTACTTATTGATAAAAAGAGAGAATCAAGCAATGTTTGAACTGAGATACTGCCAAGACAGGAAATGCTGATCAGAGAATATCGATGAACTCAGCTCTCCGTGCAATGTATTCTCATTGTAGCTTGCCCTTGTATCATCTGAAGATACTTGACTTGTTTACTTAATAGTAAACAAGTGAGTAAAATGTTAGCTACTTTTTATCAGTAACTTAATGCCTTTTTTTGCTGATAGCATATCTCCTAGAGCATGGAAGAATTTCTTACTCTCTTTTTGACTCCTGATCTCTGTCAGAACAGAAGGTTCATGCCTGACCTGGTACTGATGCTGCCTTGGCTGACTGTGAGGTATGTCTGTGTATTCAGAGAGTTGCTTTGGGCTGCCCAACCCCTATGACAAACAGAGAAGAGTCTTGACTGTTTCTAGACTCTACATCTTTTTTTTTCTACTGGCTGATGTTTGTGATGAAGGGGTGGAGTTGAGTCTCCTGTGACAGCAAGATTGCTTTGAGGATTACAGTTTACTTCTATTCCCCATCAGGTGGGAGAACTACTTCAGGTGTCTCATGTAAGACTGAGCACAGTAATATGGCTAATGACATTTTCAAAGCTCACTAAATAGCTGTGCTGTTGAAAATGTCCAATTAGAGCAGCCTGACCTGTCTTTAAAAACTTCACAATGAGTTCACAATATTCTTAACAGTATGCTCTAATTGTGTATGACTTCTTTGAGATAGGTCAGCTGTGAATATCGCAATTGTGTGAAGAGTGCATGGTTAATTATCACTAGTGAAAATTGAAATTGCAACTAATGAAAGGTGAAATCAGTCTAACTTTCTCAGGAACACACTGTATCTTTTTGGCAGGTGCTAGGATGGGCTTTACTTCTCTAGAGTTACTATGTGTTAGTTCTTCCAGTTCTTCCTTGTTCATTTTACACTTTCTAACTCTACAAAGGAACAGGAGCTCTACAGATGGAAGCTTTTTCTGTGATCCTTACTTATTCTTATAATATGCTTATGCTCTGAGTGAGAGAGGGTCCTTTTGAGAAGGATAACTTACAATGATAATGAAAGCTGCATTTGTTATTGTCCCTGTCCTGCTGAGGGAATGATCTGGTTTTGGGTAGGATAGTGTTAATTTGCTTCCTCGTAGCTGATGCAGTGTTGTATTTTGGATTTAGTATAAGAATAATGATGACACATTGATATTTTTAGTTGTTGCTAAGTAGTGCTTACATTAAGTCAAGGATTTTTCATCTTACGGCCTGTCAGACAGAAGGCTGGAGGGGCACAAGAAGTTGAGAGGAGACAACCAGGACAGCTGACCCCAACTGGCCAAAGGGATATTCCATACCACATGATGTCATGCCCATTATATAAATTGGGGGGAGTTGGCCAAGAGGAGGAATCACTACTTGGGGACTGGCTGAGCATGAGTCAGTGAGTGGTGAGCAATTGCATTGCACATCACTTGTCTTTCTTGAGTTTATTTAACTTTCTTTTTGTTATCTTCCTCTTTATTACATTGATATTATCATTGCTATTATATTTTAATTACATTTCAATTATCAAACTGTTCTTATCTCAAACCAGGAATTTTACTTCTTTCCAATTGTCCTCCTCATCTCACTGGAAGGGAGGAGGTATGAGCAAGCAGCTGATGTTAAACCATGACAGGTAGGTAGATGTTATCTTGAGTGCTTGGTTTATTGTATCTCATTTTACACCATGAAAAAGAACAGTTTCTAAGACAGTTGCCAGCCAACCAGAAAATCTCTTTATAAAAGAACTTGGACAACCCAACAGATTTCTATACTCTAGAAGTCTGGTTATTTCCTACATGAGTAAAACTTACTGAAAGTGAAAACGTTTTAGATAATATCTGTCAGTTTTGAATGGTTGTAAGGTCTAGGTTTATACAAGTAATATTTGCACTGCTTCAAAAAAAGCTAACGATAGTTGCTCTCAGACAGGAAAGAGGAAAGTCTTAGTTTTGTGCAAATGGCAAATAAACTTTTCTTTAGAGTCCAGGAACCAAAAGCAAGACTTCTGATGCATGTAGCAGGGAAATCTGTTTAATCCACAGCACAAAAACTCTGTAGATGTGGCTACTCCCCCAGATCCTTCCTTTTCCTTCTGTATCTGTTTTAAGGCTGAGTTTCCCAGCATGCCGATTGGGAATACGGTCAAAGTTGCCTTTTTTGTGCTCAACACAAGCAGACATGACTAAGAAATTACTTTTCCTCTGTTAAATGCAATTTGACTAACTAATGATGGAAAATGAAGCGATAATCTTTTGCTAAGTCCCTATAGCCCTACATCCTCCCCAGTCATGAAGGATCTTTTTTAACCAGTGATATCTGTAATCATAGAATCACAGAGTGTTAGGGGTTGAAAGGGACCTCTAGAGATCATCTAGTCCAACCCCCCTGCCAGAGCAGGATCCCCTAGGGCAGCCACACAGGAACGCATCCAGGCAGGTTTTGAAAGTCTCCAGAGAAGGAGACTCCACAACATCTCTGGGCAGCTTGTTCCAGTGCTCCATAACCCTCACAGTAAAGAATTTTTTCCTCCTGTTAAGGTGGAACTTCCTATGTTCTAACTTAAACCCATTATTCCTTGTTCTATTACTGGGCATCACTGAGAAGAGATTGTCTCCTTCCCCTTGACACCCACCCCTCAGGTATTTATATAATAAGATCCTCTCTCAGCTGTCTTCTTTCAAGTCTAAACAGCCCCAGTTCTCTCAGTCTGTCTTCATAGGAGAGATGTTCAAGTCCCTTAATCACCCTTGTAGCTCTCCGTTGGACTCTCCCCAGTAGGTCCCTGTCTCTCTCGAATTGGGGAGCCCAAAACTGGACACAGTATTCCAGGTGTGGTCTCACCAGGGCAGAGCAGAAGGGGAGGAGAACCTCCCTAGACCTGCTGGACACACTTTTCTTAATGCACCCCAGGATCCTATTGGCCCTCTTGGCCACAAGGGCACACTGCTGTCCCATGGACAACTTACTGTCCACTAGGACTCCAAGGTCCTTCTCCATGGGGCTGCTTTCCAGCAAGACGTCCCCTAATCTGTGCTGGTGCCTGGTGTTATTCCTCCCCAGATGCAGGACTCTACACTTGTCCTCATTGAACTTCATGAGGTTCACCTTTTCCCAACTCTCCAGCCTGTCCAGATCTTGTTGGATGGCAGCACAGCCACCCTTCCCAGTGTGTGTCAGCCACCCTTCCCAGTTTTGTACCATCAGCGAACTTGCTGAGGGTGCACTCTATCCCCTTGTCTAGGTTGTTGATGAAGATATTGAACAAAACTGGACCCAGCACTGATCTCTGGGGAACACCATTGGCCACAGGCCTCCAACTTGACTCTGTGCTGCTGATCACAATCCTCTGAACTCTGTTGTTGAGCCAGTTGGTAATCCATCTCACAGTCCAATCATCTATCCCACATTTCTTGAGTTTATTTATGAGGATGTTATGGGGGACAGTATCAAAAACTTTACTGAAGTTGAGGTATATGACATCCATCAGTCTCCCTTCATCAACCCATTTTGTCACACCTTCGTAGAAGGATATCAGATTAGTCAGGCAAGATTTCCCCTTGCTAAATCCATGCCGGCTATGCTGACAACCTTTTTTTCTTCTAATTGATTAGAGATAGCCTTCAGAATGAGCTGCTCCACCATCTTCCCAGGAATGGAGATGAGGCTGATGGGCCTGTAGTTGCCAGGGTCCTCTTTCTTGCCCTTTTTGAAGACTGGAGTGACATAATCCTTTTTATCTGCTGGGAATCTCGACAGAAACTTCTGTAGTAGTCATGTGCAACAGTTTTAAAAGGACAACATCGTATAGGAAAAGAACTGTATGGGTTATTCACTGTCACATTAATGTGAAAAGAGGGAAATATTTATTTGGTTCCCATTAGAAAAAGTTAGCAGTTAGCCTGTGAATGACATTTTTATTTTCTCTTAACCTCCTCTCCTTGTGCTTGTCCAGAGTTGTCACATTTTTCTCTCTGTGAACTTGTGGACAGCCAGGGAACTCCTTATTGAGGGCCATTATGCTGGCATAGTAGGCGTCTTGTACTTGCACCTTGGTCTGCTAGGCTTGCTAGCACATATGCTGTACTTGTGTAATGTGAGAGAGAAAAAAACTCTCAAATACTTTAGCAAGGGTTATTAAGTTTTGGTGGGAATGGGTCTCTAGTGTACTCAGAGTAAAAGCTGCCTACTGGCTTTACAGTTAGAGATTTAGCTGCACAGAGAAGTGAATTATTTGCTTAAAAAAAAAAATTGACAAGTCTCTTTGTGAGCCTTTTAGGATTTTGGTTTTGCGTTTATTTAATTTTGTATTGCCTTTGCTTAAGGAATACAACCGTGTTTGGCAAAATAATTTTGCATTCTTTGCAATATCCTCTGGGGTGAACATCTACTAACAGTTTTTTTAATGCCTACTTTTAATTTTTAATATTAATAGTACACCTGCTCTCCTAGAGGAGAACTTCATGTTGTAAATGGTTATCTACATTAAAGGAGAACCTGGGAAATAAAGTCTTTTTTCAGTAGTATGCTAATTTCACATGATTTCTTTCTCTTTTAACTTAGGTTTTGTTGATCTTTTTTTCCCCATACCTTTAAAATAACTTTCTGTGTAAATAAAGATGAGCCTCGTGTGTGGTTTTTTTTTCTTCAGAGTTTATGTTAGCACAAGATGTGGCTTAATTTTTTTCCACAGGAGGTGAGTAAGATCACTCTAATGGCCATTTACACAAAGAGTCCACTCTCTGCTCTTTTGGCTTAAAATTGTTCACAGGCATGGTGTTGTCCTGATTTTAGCTAAAAAACCTAACACTGTTTAGTGATTTTTACTTTCCAGTTCAGTCTCTTCTAAAGGGCTGCACTTTCTGAAGTCAGCAGCATGTTTTTGCAGACAGTGTGTGCTACTGGCAGTGATAACACCTGGTGTTTACAGTCACTGCCTGGGAATGGTATGTAGAGAGGCTCTTGCTGATACTTATTCCTATAGTGACCAAGGCCACTGCTGGCTCTTGTGTGCCACGCTGGGGGTGCTGGGAAGTAGAAGGGTTCCCAAGGAAGTAAAAGGTTGCACCTCCAGGGGGTAATAGACAGGACAGGTGACCAACGAGAGTATTCCATCCCATATACGTCATATTTACTATAAATTGAGTGATCACAAGAGTTTTGCACTTTTTCCTTTTGCCATTTTCTGCAGTGGCCAGTGTCCAGGGATGACTCTGTCTGATCTCCTGCTTTTGATTCAGATCCTGAGTTCCCGAATCCAGCTCCCTTTATCCAGGTCCCACCACCGCTGAGCCTGGGGCTTCCCCAGTGCCTCCTGCTCTGCAATATCAGTGGGGATTGCTATTGAGGGGAGGGAATCAGGTTTGATATTGAGCTTATATATAGTTGTATATAGTTCATTCCCTTTTCCTTCCTGCCTGGGGAGGGGAAGAGGGTGTTAGAGAGCGTCTGTCCGCATTTAGTGGCCGGCCCAGCCCTAACCTGCGACAGGTGTGTGTGTGTATATATATATGTATATATATACACACACACCCCCACACCTCCATGTATTTGCTACTGTAAAACTCCTTGTTGAGATTATCTCCAGCTAAAAGTCACCAGAACCAACACTGACTAAAAAGATGCATGATGACTGGAGAGGACATTTGGGTCTTCTTTGTTGTGTGTATATCCATATACACCAAAGCAACCCACAGATAGGTTTGTTGCCTGCTCTGCTCCCCAGTATATGTTCTTATAGGCTCCTCTGGAGTATGAAAAGCCTTCCAGTAGTATATTACTAATGCAACTTTATCTGTCATATGTTGTTTACTCTTTCTTTATCTTCTTCATAGAACTAGAGTTTTATTTGCAGCAGGTTTCACTTTGATACAAGTCCTTTATAAAACAAATATCCTGCTGTTCCTGTCAGAGAGGACACATCAAAGAAGACACTTTGCATTTAAAAGACAGTGAAGTTTGCAAAAGTTCTTACTTCTTTTCAGATTTAGTTCTGGGGGTTTGAATCTGCCCAAGTGAAAGCTCAAAAACTATTTAGCTTTGTGGTAGAAAGTGCCCTTTCACTGGGAGAGTGTGAAACTATTTTTTTTTAAAAAGGATCATCCCTTAAATGATCAACTTTGCCTTCTAGCTATTGATAGAATTTCATATTTCTATCTATTTGTTCATAAGTACCCCACTGAGTACACTCTTCAGAAAGCTGAGAGGAAAGAACGGTAGTCTGGAAAAATTGCAAGTCAAACATTCAGGATCCTTGCTTGGAAGCTTTACATGCACTTTCAAGATGCTCAGATCAGTTCTTAACAGAGAGATTTCTGCAAAGATTCATGTTAAGTATGTAACTAAACTCAAATCAGTTAATTTCATTGTGCCAAATGTTTGTAGAGTCGGGGCCTGCAAATTGACAGAGTTGGAGTGAAAGGAAGAATGAAAGAGTGATGTAGAAGCCGTGTGTTTTAGATTCAGAGTGGGAACATATTTATATTGTATTTGGTAACTAAATCTAGACCCATCTATAAAATTGGTCTGTTAATTGGAATTTCACTGGCTGCAGTACATGTGAGGAGTCCACAAATGACAAAATTAGACATGCATTACAATCATATGCATGCAAAGGAAGAGAGGCTACGCATTTATTTATAAACCACTAAAGAGTATCTTGTGTGCATTAACAGTATTGGGTAAAAAGAGGCAAAGCAAAACTGCAATTTTTTGCGGGGTTTACCCAAAAGAAGACTTGCTCTCTGGTAGAAGACTGTGGTGATGGCTGTTAATCACTCCATTTTTCTCTAAGCTGCAAATATAAGGAATAGTATCTACTTAAGTTTTGAACTGGTAAATTAATCTTTTCTTTATAACCATAAGTCTTAATGATCATATTTGTAGTTGAAATTTATTGCTCCAGTCACCATCTTAATTTCCTCACTGCGTCTTCCTTTCTATATCTTTTTGTTTCTGTGTCTTCTTCCTGACACCCCTCCTTCCCCTCATTCAAGTGCTGGTTCTAGGTGCTGATTCTTTGATGTGGTGTGTTAGCTATGAATTATGAGTCAGGTTTTTGTACGACTCATTAAAAGGCCAGAAGTTTAGAGTGCTTCTGTTCATTCACTTAGTTTCCATATACAGTGCGTCATGCTATGCAATGTCTGCCAAAGGGACTGGATTAAATCCCTACGTTTGCATTTAATTTCCCACTGTTACTGGCCATTACAGATATTTTCAGTTCTCAGCTCCAATTAGAAAGTGCCTGTCTTCTGTTCTTTCTGGGTTTTTTTTTGTAAGCCAGCAAAATGTTAATAGGTAAGAAACATTTTTCAAATTAATATTTGCACTTATTTCAAAATAAAGCAGCACTAGCCTTATACATCAAACTGAAGATAACTTTGTTAGCAATACAGGATGCATCTGAAAAGTAGTAATCAAACTCATATTCATAAGTTATCCAACAGATATGCATACTAGAAGATGACGATCTAAAAAACCACTTAACTCTGCTTGGCCTCCTTTTACTACATAGGATACGGGCTTTAGTTCTGCTGACTTTAGCATGTGCTTAGTATTGGACATACGTTTGTGTTCCTCGTTCAGTGTGATGAAAGGTTTAATGAGAGGCAAAATGTGGCCAGTTTAGTGGCAACTGGGCTATACTTCAGCACTGGCAGTTGTCACTGAAAGTTCAGAAAGTTCTTTCTGAGAGGGTTGTGAATTACCAGCTTTTTTTTTTTCCATTTATTTTCTACTTCTTTTTAAAATAATGACCTGTGTTGGAGCATTAATGTTATTATTAGTGAAGCAGTAGTATGACTGTTTGAATACTCCTGTTTCTAGGCTCTTTACTAAACAAAGTAAGGGCATTAATTGATTTGGTGCTGTTTTACAGTGAGAAAACTTGTGGTTTTAGGAGCTGTGTAGATTCTGGGTGGTAGTGGTGGAGGCTTCTTGTTTCTTTATTTTTCTAGCTCTTCCTGAGGAATAGATGCTTGCCTCTTCTTCAGTGGAATCCTCTAGAGGAATGTTGACTACAGTATTAACACAACTATATAACCTAGATATTGATTAAGGCCTGATATATAAAAGGAACATAAGTGTTGTCAATAATACTACTTTTCGGAATTTCCTCCTTTGCTTTATTTTACCCATTCCCTCTAAGTCTATTTTTCCCAATTGTACATTTCATATTTTAGTTTTGTATCTTCTCCTCTATTTGTATGACTTTCATTTAAGCTTAAATCTTCCCATCCTTCCTTTTTTTTCCAGACTTATGGGCTTTTTTGTTGTGAGTTTAGGGTTTGGTTTTTTTTTATTTTAGTTCTTTTGGATTTACTTTTTAACAAAAGCAAAGGATACTGGAGCATAATCCAAAGAGCATTTTCTTTGCCACCTCCTCTGAAATACGCACATGGCTTTGACAAGTAGGAGGGAAAACCTACTGGATGGCCATGGCATGTAAAGTGATGTAGCATAGAATGAATCATTTTCAGCAGCCTTGACAAAGTGGGAGATGTTCTGATTCGAACTGGAACCATCCACCTACTTCTGTTCATTACATCAACGCTACTCTGTTCTCTACTCTGAACTCTGAGAGTTTCTTGTCCACCCACATGCTTAATCTACAGAAACCATTCTGAAAGGTTTGTTCCTTACCCTATAATCTTTAATACTTTCTACCCATTTTGTGTCATCAACTAATTTAGATATTTTTAATGAAGTACTTTATGTTAAATCATATCAATATATATTTTGGCTTGAAGCTGTAAAATTCTAAAAAATCAGATTTAATAAAATCCTCACTTTTAAATATGGAATTTGTATAATTTGATGTCAGAGATCATAATTAGGTTTTAAATAGCATGTTTCATATTTCAATTGTTAGATAAATTGCCTTCTTACTGTATTTTTATTATGAAAATGGTTTAATTCTTTTTAGTAACAAATAATTAATAGTTTTTAAATTTCTTTTCTCTAGGGTCTTTCCTCTGATTTTGTAAAAGCAATGAAATGAAGTGTTACTAACAATTTCAGAACAGAAGAATATGAAATGTGTTTTTGAGAAACAAGTGTGAAATCTCCTGTATGTGACCTTTTTTCTATTGACTTCTTGGTGAGTACCCATAGATCTCACTCATAACATTTTCCTTGCTCCCTCTTCATTTTTAAAACAACTTTCCACTTAGAAAGGATGGCAGCACATAACATGTTCACACACTCCCGCTTGCAGCAAATCTGGTAACCGCAGTCATCACAGCTGACAGCTGCTGGGAATTACATGTGTTACCTGTCTCTGCTGTACTCGGAGACTGCGTCAGTGCTGCTGTCCTTGTTGTCCATCCAGACAACGCATCCAGTCCCCTGGGCCAGCTCATCCTACCTGGAGCTGGTTCATCACAGCAGGCACTCCAATGTGTCATAAACCCAACCCTCTCATCGCAAAATAAATAAAAAAGGCAAGGCAAGCCTGCCCTAACAGTAAGAGAGGAAGCTTATCCTGAACTCCATGCTGTGACGTCTGTACTGCTCATACAGTCCTCAATACAGGATGTGAGGGAGGTTAAAAACCTCTGGTATGATTTACCCATTGATGTCCTATGCATATTTCTTGTAAAGGGGCCCTTGAACACCAACTTTTTACTCAGACACAGATCTTTTAGGACACTCTTATACTATTCCAGCCATTTCATGCTGTGTTAGAGGGTGAGAGAATGGGTGGTTATATATTCCCCTCTTTCTAACTCATTGTCTTTTCAGAGAGAAAATGTACCTAGATGAGTTCCCCCCAGGCAACTAAATAGGCAATTTGACAATAAAAGTCGTGGACTGCTGAGCACATCTGGATGATAAGGGCATAAATTGTAAAACCAATCCTACAACTACATTTAATCTGTTTTACATATGTGCCAAAGTCTTCCCTCTTCCCATTTAATGCTTTCATAGTTCAGGGCTGTAATTCACCTGGGGGTCGCTGGTGCTCTGTCAACGTTTAATTGGTCTAATTACTTAATTATCTGCTCTGGTGAAGTGGTAAAGCCTTGACATTTCACATTTTCCCTAGGAATATGCATCTGTGGGATATATCAATCTCTGTATTTGGTAAATACAGGGGAAAATAATTCAGCTAACCCAGTCTTTCAGCAGCAATTGTTACTGACTCCTTATATTGGGCTACTGGGTCATTTGTTTTCTTAACCTCTTTGTGAGAGGTTTCCTCTTTAAAATGAGTTTACTTAGTTTTGAATTTGCTGGTGAAACAGGAAGACTAAAAAGGATGTGTTGAGCAGTATTTTTGCAGACTAATCCAATTAAAGTTGCTTTATAGTGGGTTCCTTTGAATGACAGGTGAAAAGCATGGCCTCATCAAGCAAGAATGCTATCTTGTAGACAGATTATTAATTCAATATTCAGATATTATGGCAGTCACTGGTGAATGACACTTTAGGAAGAACCATAATAGATGATTTGATTAAATCTTTGTATTTCAAAAAATTCACAAAAATGTACTTTTCTTCATTAAGTAAGCTTTTGTTTGCATGTTATGAATTTTCATTGTAGAAGCAGGGAAAATAAGTTTCAGTTACATTAAGCTTTTCTGTAGTAAATGATTTTGTGGTAAAAAAAGGGAAGAGATGAGACTCCTAAATGTTATTTATTGTTAAGAGTTATTTCTTAAATGTGTCTTTTGTTTTTCTTTTGCATCTCTGGGACTGAAAAATGAAATGTTCATTGCTTAAATGTGTTTCGTAGCTGGGGGATGCCAGTTGTTATACGGAAGGTAGCAGAGAAAAAGGCTTTATGAAGTGTTTATTCCTTCAGTTTTGGCAATTGAAATTACTCTTGAAAAGCTACGAAAGACTTTTTGTTAGATTTGACTGCAGAAATAAAAAGTACAGTTCTACTAACAGTAAAGTAATGTTGGTACACTTACTGTAGTGGGGACAAGTGTTGGTTATTTTCTGTTTTCTTTCACTGGAGGCAAAGAAAGAGGATAATTTTATTTCATTAAGAAGATTTACTTTGATGCTAGCATTTAGAGGAAGGGATGAAAAAAGCACTGCTTTATAAGAAGAAAAAATAATGCACAAGTTCTGTTTGGTTCCTTTGAGAATTTCAGTAGTAGTAGTTGTAATTTCTAGCATTCACAAAACTGAGTCAATAATCTCCTGAAGATCTATGTTCTTTTCTCCCTCTCTTTCTCCCTCTGTTCTCTTCTCTTTGTACGTAAATAGACAGCGTGCCTGTTATAATGGTCATCGTACACGTTTTGCCTCATGTTAGCACCCTGTGTGATCAGAGAGAGAGAAGTAATTCTTTTACTGATGATCAGTGTACAGTAATAAAGCTACAGGAGTAGTAAGAAAGCTTCTTACTGTGAGGGCTTAGTGTAGAAAATCTGCTGTTTATTTGGACAAGAGAAATCAAATACAAAGAAAATAGGTAATACCAGAGAGGAAGCTGGAAATCATTAAATCCTTCAGCCTTCACCAGTACTGTTGCAATGTAGGTCTAAGGAGCACTTTTCTTGATGTCAGTCTTAATTTTCTACCTCTCATTAAGCAAGTGTGCTTTCTTGATAAAGCTCTGGACTAGGATTGGTAAATATGCACCTGAAGCTTATCTGAGCCACTGAGAGATTTGCTGAGGGGTCCTCAGAAAGTCACTTGTCTAGTCTATGCCGTATTTTTTTTCAAGATGAGACTTACCTTCTAAATGTAGTATTCACAGATGGAAAGATCTTGCTCTTTCTACAACTTATTACGTTTTAAAAAGTATTTATTTTATTTTTTTTTTAAATTAAGTTATTGAAAATTCTACAGGCTAGCTACATTCCTGATGTAAATCTGGGATTTTTCTGAGATGCAGAGGATAAAGAGTTACTTTTGTTGTTATTACTTCTAGACTGGTGCATGTGGAAATGCTTTTGAGCTCTACCACAGCTTTATCAGGGCAGCCCCCATCTTCTCTGCACTTCTATTTGTGTGGGCAAATAGCTCATGTACTTCCATACCCTACTTAGAGTAGACATGGCTGGAGTGTATGATTTTCTGACACAGTCAAGCCAATGAGACTCATTATGATTTCCGAAGGAGGTGGTCTTACCTTATTGTCCTCCTACTATAGCCATTGTGCAGATACAGATTCTCGCCTGCTTCCATAATAAGTCAGTTGATGGAGTTACACCAGCATAAAAGTATTCATGTTTATTTGTGCAGTTACTTTTTCTCCTGGTTTATCTTCTCAAATTGGCTTGTATCAGGAACCTACTACACCCTGCATCCTGCCCAAAAGAAAATGCAGAGAAAAGCAGTGAGTTGCATTTCCACATTCATTTAATAGCAAGATCTGCAAAGATATCATAAAAAAAAGAACTACGAAGATATTGAGTACAGATTTATCTAAAAAAAAAAAGCATGCAAAGATTTTTTGAGTGTGTGTGCTTGCCCTTCAAAGTGACACCTATATAAGAATATCTTTTTAAATAACCTAAAGTGAAATTGTGGATTAGGAAATGTTGAGAGTGGAGTAGACCATGCACAAGGCATTTTTCCAACAAAGTTATTTACTAAGGCACTTCTCCCTTTGAGCTGCCTTAATACAGTGTTCTTGTTTCACTGTCTGTAAATGGCTTACAAGGATCCAAAGCTGCTATTTTTTCCTGATGCTGTGTTGTGGTAGGTAAACTGAGTAATGTGAACACACATATCTGCATCTGATGAAGCAGTGACATTATTGACACTAACAGTATTGTGTTCTTTGTATTCTTCCCATCTGCCAGGTGTGGGAGAGGAGGGGGAGGAGATGGCCTGTCACAGGTGGGTTTCTGCAGAAGAATTGACTAAGAGAAAAACAGTAGGATTCCTGCACAACCTGATCTGTTTTCTCAGGGTTCCTACTCCCACACCTCCTGGTGTGCTCTTATTAGGAGCTGTCTGCTTATTTCCATTGTCTGTCTAATTCCTTAGGGGGCTCTATTAAGAAGCACGAATCGTGCATGGGCAAAATTTAGTAATACTCTAAAAATAAGATGAGTGCTAGAGGGAAGGATCCTTCTCATATACGGTATGCCAGGCAAACTCAAAGTACTACATAGCGAAACACAGTTTAAAAATAATCAGAAATAGTTTTGTCTGATCCATTATACACTCTGAGAAGTTGTCACCAAAATCCACAGAAATATATATTTTATTTTATTTTTTTTTACTTTAGGAAAAAAGAGTCTTTGATCTTTGTTTACTATCATAGTTTAATAAACTCCATCTTCTCCCCTGTCCCAACTTTATTTAATTTGTTTTTACATGAAGAATAATTCCCTGAATTTTCTTTTAATATTTTACACTAATAAAGTGGCCAGGCAAAAATATTTCTTGATAGCAGGATTAATTTTAGAAACCAGATGAATATTTAAAAATGCTTTCACTTATGGAGCTGTGTGAATGATTGTCAATGAGTACATTTTTTTTTCTCTTGTGCTAAGTGCAGTAGTAATTCGTTTCACTGTTAGCTATAACTCCATTATATACATCTCCATAAGACATGTATATATAAACTACCAGAAATCAGTGTAATATCTTGGATATGGTTGTGATTTAAGAGTTTATTTTACAGACTGTGAAGTGTGTCAGCTTTCAGTTACATGAAGGCATCTGTAACAAATGGGCCAAAGGAAAATCCCAGCTTAGGGTATCCCTTATATGGGCTTTCTCTTCCTGCTATACAAATTCTGAATGTGAGTACTGCAAGTGGACTCTTAGCTTTTAAAAAAGGAAGAAAAACACACTGAAGACCCAAATAAATAGTATGCTCTTACATCATTGCTTTTAACTTTCACAATTTAAAATCTTTGAATTGATGCTACAAGGCTAGCTTGTTTTATTGTGCTCATGACTTTTGTAACAGTGATGGGTTTTGTTACATATATAGTTTAAGATTAGTAGACTATGAGAGAATTATTTCAATAAACAGGCTGGTTTTATAATTAATTTTCCTGCTTTGCCTTGACATGCCTGGCTGGGTTTGTTTGTTTGTTTATTTTGTTGTTGGTGGTTGGTTTTTATTCCCAAAGAAACAATTATTTTGTTAGTTTTCATCTAAATGAGTTATCTTCCCAATTTCTTTGTCTATGCCAAAGGAAAAAAAACAACTAACCAAAACCCCAAAACTGCTGATTTACATTATAGATGCAAACAAATCTGTGAGAAAGCAAATGCTTTGGAACAAAGCCTAATTGTTATAGCTTCATCTTGCAAACAAAAGATGTGGCTTAAACTCTTCTTTCAAGCTGAGATTGGTGCAGAGGCTGCACCCTGAGCGGCTACTTAGATTTATGGGCTTTTGGGAAAAAGGCTTCCCTTTCCTTTCGGTTTTGCAGATAACAGCAGTTGATGCTGTCGAACACAGAGCTGTTGGGCCCAATCTTAGCATTAGTTCAGACAGGGAATTTTGAAATGCTGTTACATTTCAAAATGCTGTCACATTTTGTAAATTTCTCATGGCAATGGCTGAGGAGTAACCACTGACGTGTGCCCCTCCCTGGCAAGGTGGCAGCACTTCCATGAAAACGCAATAATGGCTCTTTGAGTGACCCTTTGTCAGGACAGAAAGCAGCTTCAGGAGATGTCTTAGGCACATGGGAAGAAACAGAACATATTTTTTTCAGGTTTATACAGGCAAACTCTGGTTAGGCTTCATTTTAGGTACTTTGTGTTGAGACCTGATGTGGTAGTCTATGATTTGTAGCTAGAGATCAGTTTTTGATTAGAAACCATGAAAGAGCTGTTATAAGGCAGATGGGATTTTTATTTTTTTTTGCTATTGTTAAACGAATGTAACACCTTCCGCAGCTTCTCATACTTGGACTAATTAAATCAGTTCAGCTTTGTAGCTTCTGATAATATATAGAAGGATTTCATTTGCTTATCACTGTTTTGAAGTTACATTGTCACCACTGCATGCTTTCATTGGTTTCAGTTATAGAATTCAACATTTAGCAAAGATCTTGAATATGTGGTGAAGATCTTCATGAGTAATTACACTTTTCTAACTCACATCTTTAATGATTTGTTTACTTTAAGAATCATTAGTTTTCTCTACGACAAAAAGCAAGGCAGGTTCTTGCTTTTCCTTTAGCTAATGTCCTTCTCTGTTCCATAACCTCTGCTGAATTTCTTTAACTGATCCAAATGAAAGATCTTAATGTGGTATTGAAAGCAAGAATGTGTGAGAGGGAATTAAAGGATTTTTAGCACACAACAAGTCACTGGAACTGAAGGTACTTTGCAATCATTTCCTTGATTGTTCCTTTGGGAAAGAATTGTCTCTGTTTATTTACCTAGCATGCTCTTAGTTCAGACCTCTTAGGGTTTAGTGGATATTGAAAACAGCAATGTGTGGAGGCCAGATATATGCTGGAAGGATAAGAATGCTTGCATTTTGCCATGGGAAGTGGAATTATATCTCAGTCCTGTGCACAACAAGCTATTTATCATGCTCAGAAAACAGCAGTAGGTAACGAACTTGAAACCTTTGCAGCTGGGAGACTGTTTATATCACTCCAAAGCTTATTTTTGTGGAGAAATGATTCTCACCATCATGACATGTTGTGCTGCAGTTGACTGTGAAGCACTTCAGTCATTTTGTATTATACCCTGTGCATTTAATCTGGGTAACTGGTGTATAATAATTTGGTGTGCAAAATACAATGATACAAGTCTGGATTCTTACGTTCCTGTTTCCCTTAGCCCGTTTAAGATGATTTCATGTTTGTTATGAAATTTCTGTCACCTTTAGGGGAAAGAGATCCAGCCTGATTGGGATGTAGTGATTTTTTTTTTTAAGACATGGAAATAGATTAGTTGCGTCGAACGTAAGTATTGTAGAAGAGCTGGGAGTTTCTCGCCAACCAGGTATGAGGCAGTTATTGGAACTTGTTCGAACTCAGAGTGGAAGGATTCTCATTCAAAATACCTGTGAGAAAATCTGAAAAAAGGTATGTCTTTCAGGCAGAAGCTCTCTTGAGTGGAATCCTACTGTGCAGATATTTGCATTCTTGAAGAAGATCCCAGGTTATGCATGCATTATTTCAGTCTAGTGTGACAGAATTAAATGCAAAGTTCTGATGAAAAGGCTTGAATTTGACTCTGTGTACGATGTCACATAAGTTCTGGGCTGCTAAAACAGACTAGGTAGTACAAGGTCACTTAAAATAATGTTTCAACTTAAAATAATGCACTTAAAATAATGTACATTCAAAAAGCAAAGTAGTTTCTTCCACAGAAGGGGTTGTTTCTAAAAAAAAAAAATTTAAAAAAAATCTCATTACTAGTAATTTAGAAGATGGCATGAAATAAGAAATTAAATTTGTTGTTCCTGTTAAACAGAGAATGCCAAGATAAACAGTCGTGGAAACAGAACTTATGGGTGTCTCGAGGGATCTAAAGTATGTGCAGGAAATCTATGAGATTCAACATGGAAAATGTTGTCTCTTGCACCGGAGGCACAATAATTTATGATTTAACACACAGATTTAAAAAAATTAAAAAGAAGGGAAAAACATCACATTTTTTAATGGACAGTAGTAGTCCCAACAGTTTTAGCTGAAATGTGATAGTACTGAATGAGAAAGGAAAATAACATTATGTAAGAAATTATACCAACAATGCCTTTCTTGTTCTGAAGAAATCTTAAGTTTTTCATCATTGATACGCATCTAGCACATGGGTACAGAAAAAGGATATTAGATGATAAAGGTTTTCTTGCCTGAAGAAATTATATAAAGACATTCGATTTGTTAAATGATAGTTCTGGGAGCAATACATTTCTAAATATATTGAAATATTAGTATCTTTGTTTTACCTCAGTTCTATAGAGGATGTTAAAGTTATGTTTAGACTGACCACTAAGAAGAGATTCCTAAGCACAGGTTTTATTAGTATGTGGAATGATCTACAGAAACAAGTCAGTTATTTGAAAACAACCTGACAGTAACCTCAGCAAAACTGTGGATAATGGGACATACAGAATTATCTTTTATTTGCAGAATTAGGAAATGCATGTCTTGCATTGCACAATGTTATAGAACAATTTAGATTGGAAGGAGTCTGTGAAGTTCTAGTTCCACTTAATTTTTGGCTGACCAGAAATTAAATACTGGCAGGCCTGGGGCATTGACCACCTCTCTAGGAAGCCTGTTCCAGTGTTTGACTTAGTGAAAAAATGTTTCCTAATGTCAAGTCTGAACCACCTCTGACAAGCTTTGAACCATTTCTACATGTCCTCAGGAAGCTATAGAAAGCAATGAGATTGCCCCTCAGCCTCCTTTTCTTCAAACTAGACAAACCCAAAGTCCTCAGCTGCTCCTTATGGGACATTCCAGCAGTTTCACCAGCTTTGTTGCTCTCCTCTGGCCACATTCAAGTACCTCCACACCCTTTGTAAATGGTGGGGCCCAGAACTGCACACAGCACTTGAGGTGAGGCTGCACCAGCACTGAACACAGCAGGATGGTTGCCTCATTGATGCACTGGCCATGCTGTGTGTGATGGACCTCAGGAGGGGGTTTTGTTTTTTGGCTGCCAGGACACACAACTGACTCACATTGAAACCCTGTGTCAATGAGACAACAGAATACTTTTTTTTTTCCCCAAACATCTAACAGCTTCTTTTGAAGTTCTCTTCTGCTTCTTACTTTGTTTTTCCAGAAAGGGAGTATTGCTATGTGTCTAAAATACAGGATTACAGCATTTCACTTCTCCTACTTCCTAAAAAACCCCCCAAAACCATATATACAACATTAGCTTCCTGCAGAAACTGACCACTTCACAGCTCTACATTGCCGAATGTAGTAACTTACTTTCCTTTTAGCATTGCATTTTCAATATAAAGTCACTGTTCCATGATGGTTTATGTCGGATATTAATGTTGTGACCAAAGTTTATGGCAAATTAAAGGAAGTATTTGGCATAAACTTGAGTCATACAAATAATTTAAAACTTGTGTAGCATATGCCTACAATGTTTTTGGTAACTGCCTTCTATAAAATTGCCTTCATATTCATATAACTGTTTTTCGTATCGTAAAATTTTGGATGTTTGTATCTGTAAGCTGTACAGGAGACGGAACAGTGGGTAATGTGTTCTGAATAAATGGTTATGGAAGTTGCTAAAGGGACTTCTCAGACAAGCTGAAAATAGTTTCCATTATCCTGTATTTCTTGCGCTACCAAAGAACTGGCTTCATGTATGGCAAGTTTTTACCTATCTTTAGTAGTAGTATGCATTCAGTTATAACACATTTAGTACATGTTTTTATTAATAATTTGCCTACAGGAGACTCCAGTTACATTAAATCTTAGGATCATTTGGATTAAATCTTACTGTGTCTCCATCCAGAGAATTGACTATACCTGTGCTAATAGAGTATTGTCTTGCAACTTTTTAATGGAGGCACTGGTAGCTCTATTTCAAGTGAATAAAAGAAAGAACAAATGGGTCCATTTTTTTTCCTGACATAGTTGTCTTGGTGAACTCAAGAGACAGAAAGATTTATTAGGCAATACAAAATCTGATTTTGGCAAGTGAAGAAAATTCCCATTGGTTTTGATTCATCCTTAGTTTCTGTTAGTCTTCTAATCATTCTTTTAATCATTGATTTATTTTAGTAAAGATTTAGTAAAGATAATTGTCTTTCTGAAATACATTTACTTTTTACAGTGTTTTGTAACTTTTTGTGAACACCTAAATGCTTAAATTTCTCTGTGTGTTCTTTTTTTTTCCTTTTTAAAGGTGTGCTTTGTACTCTAGTAACCTCATTCTTTCCATTGAGCTCTATCTTTGCTTGACAACTGCAGGAATGATGTTTCAAGAATGAAGAAAAATGGAAAGTTAGTTCGCTTTTGACAAGAGTGGACCAACCAATAGCAAAAGTAATTTACTTTCTTTTGACATAGATGTGTCAAATTTTGAAGAGTATTTGACTGCTGCCAAAACTAGACTGGTATTAAAAGTTTATATTTACTTGCACTTTCAGAAAGAAGTTCAAGTGAACTTTTATTCTACATTTGTCTAAACAGTGTTTTCGTTCTAGGTCTTACATTAATGAATTATTTTATACTATTTTTACAGTTGATTGTAATTTTTCATTCAAAACCGGTTTTTCTGTTAAATCTAAAAAAATGTTTCCCTACTTGAGTTCTATTGCTATAGTTGGGGTTTTTTTTAGCCTTTCTTTTTCTATTTCATTTGTAGGAAATATTTTACAAGCAGAGAAAAAAGAATTAAATATTAGTTTTTATGTCAAAGTTTGATTAATTTACTTTAATGTGGAAAATTCCCTTTCAGCTCTTCTTCTTGAATCTAAGACTGAAAAACCTAAAAGACTCCTTAGCTCTTCCAGGTTCAGTTCATAAATGGATTGGAATATTATGGTCTGTGATGTGTCTGCCTTCTTCTTCCACATCCATTTAATGTGTTCAGAGAGTAAGCACTGCTGTGGATTCCCTACAGAAACATTTACACAAATGGATACCTCACTGTCTAAAATCTTTCAACTATATTTCTTCTTGCTGTTTTTAGCAGTAGTTTCACATATAATTATAAAGAATGTCAGTTAGATTCATCAAGGGACAAATTGCATTTACCTGAACTAATGTGTCTAAATAGGTAGATTTGTAAACAGATATATCGTCGCGTAATTTTTGAAACCTGTCTGCAATGCATGTTTTACCATAGTCTCAATACACATATATATTGTTTTAAATAAATTCAAATGGAAGCAAATCTCCAAGGCTGAAGTCTTCTGATTGCTTAAAACAAATTTAAATTTGGTCAGGATTCATAACGGTAGTTCTGCCTTTTCTATGACTTTTCTTCTTCATGAGGTTGCATAAGGAATAAGATCAAGGAATACAAGAAAAGTTTGACCAGAACAGAAAAAGATACTGGGTTTTGGTCAGCTGAATATATTTTTTTTATTTGACCTATAAACTGTATAAGGTACAGAGGGTGGAAAAGAAAGCTGGGGAAAAAGCAGAGGTGACGCAGTCGGACTTTCCTATTTGTCAGCACTCGGGTAGGTTTAAAATGATCCTGAAACTACAGCCTTATCCTTGGATATTTTTACAATATATGTTACCTATATGCTGGAATTACCTTTTTATATATTTGCTCACTTATGCTGGAATGGTGCTACAACAGGAAATGTAGATTCATTTCCCTTTCCTTGCTTGTGTTTCTTGAAAAATAAAACTGTGTTTTGATAGTAACAGCAGAGAGATTATTGACGACTGATTTGGAGTGATAAGGGTGGTATAGCCTTCCATGGTAAAGGAAATAGCACTCCATTAGGGGAATGGTGTGGCTCAGGGAAAGATTACAGGGTGTTATTTAGGCAACAAGAATTATTTGTTTTTGTTAAAAATAGGTTAACATTAGAAAACTCTTCCTTAAAATGTGAGAGACATAGTAACGTGCCAAGATAAAATATTCTTGTCCCTCACTTCACAAAAGACATTGAGGTGCTGGAGTGGGTCCAGAGGAGAGCAACAAGGCTAGTGAAGGGACTAGAGGGAAAGTCCTGTGAGGAGAGACTGAAGGAGCTGGGGGTATTTAGCCTGGAGGAGAGGAGACTCAAGGGGGACCTTATCACTCTCTACAGGTACCTAAAGGAAAGTTGTGGTCAGATGAGCGTCAGGCTCTTCTCCTCGGCAACTAGTGACCGGACAAGAGGGCGTGGCCTGAAACTTCATCAGGGGAAGTTTATGTTGGATCTCAGGAAGCACTTCCTAATGGAGAGGGTGATCAGGCATCGGGATGCACTGCCCAGGGAAGTGGTGGACTCACCGTCCCTGGAGGTGCCACTTAGTGCCGTGATCTAGCCAATATAGGGGTGCTGGATCATAGGCTGGACTTGATGATCTCAGAGGTCTTTTCCAGCCTCAACAGTTCTGTGATGTTGTGATTCTGTGATTCTTCAGAGCAGTCCCATGATTACTGAAGCAATATTTAATACTTTTGCTTTCTGTTTTAAAGGAAAGATTTTTGTATGGATTTGTGGTTTTTTTTGGATTTGTGGTTTTTTTCCAAAATATTTAGACAGGCATTTATTTTGCTGCCTTAAAAATAAATGCAACTGTCTGTAATAATCCTCAGTATATTCCACAAAACATAGCAGAAGTTACAGTCCTAAAAGACTATCTTACAAAAGAGCCACTTTTTGTCTGAGGAGCAGAAATCTGTTGATATGGCTACCGACATGCTTCATGCAGTACTGAGCCTGGTTACCTTCCACTCTCCTTTCCAACTCCACAATCACCTCAGAAGTTCCCCTTTTTATTTTTTCTTTCCTTTTTTTTTACTTTTGTTCCCATCAGTAGTAATAGATATAAAAATTTTCTCCTTTACTAAATACTCAGAAGGGTTTGGAGAAATTTAAATCTCTCCTGAAGTAGGATCATGCCTCTAATATGTTCTAAGGCCAAGAGAATACAGAAGAGTTATCCAAAGGCATGCAAGACCAGTTACATCTGGTAAATTACGGTTCTAACTTCCAAATTTAAGCCGTATGCTGCACTGTGTCCCTACTTGCAGTCTCTTCAATCTTGTGGGGAAGACTTGTTAGCTTTCGCAGAATGCCATGATCAGTGAATTTTGACAGCTGCTCCTTCAAGAAGTGCTATGAAGTTGCCCACTGAGCTTCTGGTTTCCTGCGCATCCATTGTTGTTCAAAAAGGTCAAGCTAAGCATATGGAGAACCTTACTTAATGTGATTTAATAACTGGCATTAATTAGCTCCTTCCACACATGCACACATGCACACACCCTCAATTATTCCTAATTTTAATTAACATTTTTATGAGTGATAGGTCATTGAACTTTTGCTAGTAATTACTTAAAGAATGTCTGCTGCTAGTGCTGCTATCTGTTTGTCAAAAGGAGGAAAAATGTGCAAAGATAGAGTCACATTCATGAGAGGAACCTAAGTCAACAGTTCATCGAGATACAAAACCAAGGTTTTTTCAAGTTTAATCTTTGATATATTTACCTGAGATATAGGAAAAAAAATATCTGTCTGATTGTGGACTTATTGTCTGTACACAGAAGTAAAAGGTATTTATTGGGTCAATATATAGGTGAAAGAAATCTGTTTTCATAAAAGTGACTGGATTTACGATTCTTCTTGTGTAAGCACAATACCTTTCTGTGTGATAATCTAGTGTTGCTGGTGTTGGTCAGACCATCCAATATGGCTGAGATGAGGGGACAATGGATAGGGGAATTTCTGACGGATAGGACTGTTCCCCAAACTGTTCCTCTGTGCTCAGATTTCTAGTGCTGCTATCCTCCTTATTTTGGTATTTAAAAAAATTTGAGAAACTGGTGCATCAGGATGTCTTTCTCCATTTTGTATTGAGGAGAACAGTAAAATGTGATAAGAACCAAACACTCTCATACAGAATTTCTAACTTTCCTTCATCAATTTAGGCTGTTTTCTGTGGCTGTTTCACGGTGCCTTGAGTAATTTGCTTGTGTTCCTGTGTTATGAAATCCCTATTCAGGTAATTGTTTTAGCCCTAGGGGAAAAGGGGAGAGAGTTTGTGAGAAGCCTTGCCATGAAAGCAGCTTGTTCCTAAAGTACAGAAAAATAACTGTACATGTAAGAAACTATATTACCCCTACTTGCAGTTTGCTAGAAATTTTCTGCTTGATTGGTTTGGTTTGTATTTTTTTTTTAATGAACTGATCTGCCCTTGATCCTAAGAAGACTGTAAGAATGGATTTCACAAGTCATAAATTGGGTACATAACCTACCTTCCCTTTAAATCTCTTACTTAATCTTTTATCTAACCTCTTTCTAGAAATCTTGCTCTGTAAATATACGGATTTGAGCCTTAATGAAACTATGCTTGTACAGTTAGTTTGTTCCTTTATTTTTTTTTTAATAGTCTTGAAAACTGTTTCCATTATGTTTCTGATTGATTCTCATATGAAGAGTTTAAACGTTCAGAGGCAGATGTAGAAAATGTGGACATAAGTGTTTTTTTTTTGCCAGGGATTGATTTTTATTGAGAAATAATCCTGGTTTTTTTATTCATATATATCAGAGCTTACTTCTAATCTTAGAATCTAAAGCCTCTAAAATTGCTTTAGATTTATTTTTTAATATTCTTTTGCAGATTGGCATGGCTTTCTAACATCTGATTCCATATTACTTAAACTGCAGTTTTAACATTAAACACCTAAGAAAAATGAGTTGAGATGTTCTGAGTAATATTTATTCCTAAAATAAATGTTAAGTGGCATTATTTTCATTCTCTGAATTAATTCCTTTGTCCTTATTTTTAGATTTTGTTACTATCACCAAGTAAGGAGGATGGAGCAAGGAGAAGCTGTGTGAAGCTCTATTAATCGAAGAGGTAGATGACTGACATTTTTGCAATGTTTATTGTGTCCTGCATTAATCTGTGAATGAGCCTAGTTAAACCCACAGAATTTTAATAGATAAAAATGAAGGAGGGATCTCTGAATGAAATCCAGGTTTGTGCTCCTTAAAACCATAATGCCAGGCTTGGCCGTAGGCTTCCTACTGTCTTAGACTCAGCAAGCTCCTCTTACGCCTTTGCATTTCCTTCTGTGCTCTGTTGCAACTGAAACAGTAAAACCTTTCTACTTCTCATGTGGAATGTTCACTAACTTACATGTCCAAACTGAAAGATTTTCTTTTATTTTGTTTTGCTTTGTTTTTTTTTTCCTCTCCTGTGAAATACATGAACATCCCTGAATACTGAGTAGCAGCACAAAGCTGCAGTTTACATCAAATAATTCTCTCCCAGCTCCAAACAGAGTTGCAACAACATTGTACCCCGTGCTGTCTGGGTATGTAGGATCTGAGTGTACTTAGAGTTGAGTAGAGTCTTCCTTATTTAGCAAGATGATACATGGTCTACCGTATATATCTTGTAGAAAAGTGTAAATCCTACTAAACTGCAGTGAATATGCTGCTGCATAATTTTGACATCTTTTCCTTTAACATAACCATTTCCAACTGTGAGTTAAATCATATCTGCTTGGTATTCAGTGAGAATATTTTTTTTGACAAGAGTTTAAAGAGATGGTCCCAGTGATGTAAAATCCTTATCAACAAGAGAACTGACTAGATCCTAAATGGCCCTTATTTCAAACACAAGGAAGCCTACACAGAAACACCCTAAAGAAAATGAAGACTTTTGAATTCTTAATTCCACTTAATCTTATTCAGTACATTTTGTAAAACCATCCCAGAAGTTTCTTAGCCTCTTCAGCAACCTGCTAAATAACATCAAACTTTTCTTACTTCCAGAATTACTTTAAAAACCCACACATTTCTTCCTCCAGAAGTCCAAGATCATGTGTCTCCTTTTCCCAGCATCATGAAAGAACATGATAGAACAGACAAACTAAAATATGCAGTATTTAGTGTCCCACCATGTGCTCTGTCTCCTGAGTCAGATTATAAATTGGCTACCTCTTTTGCATGGCCATAAATCCAGGGAAGAATTAAGTATTGTTATGCTCAGGACATACTACACTAAATGATCTCTACACTAAATGATCTTTGAGTAAGAAAAGTTTAAAAAGAAATCATTAAGTTTTTTGAGTATTGTCTCTTTCATTCTGTCTATATTCTTTCTACATTCATGTTGGTGTTTGTAGACTTTAAGTCTAGAAGAGCTTATAAAGATCATCTAATCAATAGCAAGATCAATATGCTTTGCTTCCTTTGGAAGAAGGAAGAGAAAACCAATGTACCTAGTAAAAGCCAGTGGCCAGTGTTAACCAGTATCTGCTTTCTGAATTTTTATTAGAGATTTCTCTGCTAAGAAGTGGAGGGGGGGGGGGAGGAGGGGGAGTGGGATGGAAAGAGGATGCTGGGAGGAAAAAAACCAAACCTCATTCTTTTATTTGTTTTTTTTTTTTTAAAAATATCTCTTAGTATTTGACTTTCTTCCCAGATAGTGTCTGGTAGGTAACAGCTTCTATAATTTCTCGACAGGATTTCTTCGACTGTATTCAGTTATACGTCAGAGAGTGTTAAAAGTGCTGCCCTTGAAAACCTGAGATCAATAGGTGGTTTCAGAGCTGATTAGTTGAATCTACTGGCCTGATAACTTATGAAATTTCATATATGGATGTTAATGATGAGGTATTTTACCCGCAAACAAGTGATATAAGACTCTTGGGTATTTTCCGTGCTTTCTTAGAAGTCTGATACCTGAATTTTAGCAAATAGCTTCTATCTTTTCTTTCTCTCCTTGCCAGCCCTTTTGCTGGCTCATGTAGTCAACCCTATCAGCTCAGGCAGAGGCTACTTTCTCTCCCTTCTAATCATTCTGCTTTGAAACTCTGTCTAATGAATTATTGTTATGCTTGTTTTTGTACTGTGAGGAATATAAGTGTAAAGCTGTGAACTTGCTGTCTTTGGATGTTGTCCAATAACTTCCTCAAAATAGACCTAGCCCTTACAGAATGGATTTTTCTCACCTTGTCCATATGTTTTTATTGTTGTGTTAGTTAGGTTAAACAATGCTATGTCTACAGGACTATGTCATGCAGCTCTCAAACTTGCTCATTGTCTTTCATATCACTAAATTAATATCCATCCTATTCAGGTTTTTTATGTTTGTCCTTCTACAAGAGGCAATTTTCTCTAGCTAGTGATAATTAGATACCTGGTTAATGTGCTCTGTGTATTTATGTATTATTAGAATTAAAGCCCAAAGTGACAGTACTGTCTTTGCTGATAAGCAGGATGAAGTCCCCATACACATTCTGCTCCATTAGCTTTCCTAATCATTTGAAGCCAAGTACTCTGAAGGCTTCTGGGAGTAATTCCCATAAAATGCATCATGCCCTGCCCTCTTCCCCTCTTTAAAAGGTGTGGTCTTTCTCTTTCTTTTGCAATCTTGGGCACTGCTGACTTGTCCACTCTGTATCCAGCTTACACTCTGGGAGGCTAGCTGGAAAGCTTCCAGTTTTCTTGGTCAACCATAGGGGATACTCATGCCAGAGTAATGAGAATGAATGTGCTGCTGGTCCCAGAGACACTGTAGCACCATCTGTGTTAGAAATGTTATGGAAGAGGATAGTGTCTGTGGTTTTAAGTGCTGCTTTGGCTGGATAGATAGGAGAAAATAACTCAATATTTGTAAAGCTAGAGAAGATCAAAGACAGTCAGCAGGCCTCTGGAAATACTTTAGAAGCAAAGGTAAAAGTTTGGGTTAGTTTCACACCAAAACAAGTACAAAAAGATTTCTAGAAATACTTTATTGGTGTAAATGTGCCTTTACCATTGACTAGCAAGTGACTGTAATATGATCAAAAGTTACGGTGGTAAATGGTGTGCCACTGATATTCTGTGTTGGCTCAGTATTTCCAGAGTTCAAAAAAGGAATTAGAGACAGTTCAGTGTGAAACTAGGGTATTTTTGAATAGGCTTCAGTGAGGAAGACACATTAGTCATATAGATGTTATCCAAATTGCTTTGAATTTCTTGTAAAATTTCCACTTTAAATACTTACCTACTACACATTATTGGGATGCTAATACACTTCTTCCTTTCAAAACTTGATTACACTTTATTTCTAGCCACATGCTGTTGTTGGTTTCGCCTCTAAAAAGATTTTTGCTAAAAAAATAGAGAGTTAAAGTAAATTAAATTTAAAAGAAATAGAAAATATTTAATGAAAAAGAAATTTAAAGATGCAAGCCTGCCAACTGGCAAACCTACTTCAGATTTGCTATACAGATGTTTTTGGACTTAAAGAAGCAATAAACACTTATTCATCAGAGTCCCTTATATGTGAAAATTTTCACACCATTCATTAATTTGCCCTCTAAATCATGGCTGTTAGTCTTCTGTAAACATAGCCTTGTGATGAGATGTTTGGCCCTGCTCTATTATTAGTATTACACATCCTGAGTTTGGTTCAGTTTTGTGATAAAAAGTAATAATACGAAGTGATGATTTTTGGGACAAAGCCACTCTGGAAATAAGTGCTTACTTTAGAAATATCTCTAACTTCATAAGTTGATGTGAGATGCATTTTATAGTCTGCATTTCTTGTGCTCAAGAGCCTGTTGTGAGAGCTTATCAGAAAGCTGTTTCTCCATACACGAAGTACACTGTATTAAAGTGTTTTTACTATGAAGTTTACGACAGTCCCCTTAGGTGTGATAAATGTACCGGGTGTTTTTATTATTGTTATTTCTGTCTGTAAACTTCAGTTGTGTTTATAGTGAAAATGAGGCACTTTGTTACCCAAAACACCTTGACATTAACTACATGATACATACGTCATTAGGGGGGATTGTAGTTTTGTGTAAGGTTGTTTTCTTTCTCTTTTCTTGTTTTATCCAAGTACTCTGAGGGAGACGTGCAAGCAGAATTGTCTCATTAAAATATAACTTCTGCATTTATAGGAGTGTAATAATTTTTAAACCTTGTACTAAAAATGTTAAAATAGTTCAAAGGCTTGTAGTTATGGGTAGAATATGATCCTTATAAAAGGAACATTCGGTGTGAAGAGGTTTATAGTTATGCAGCGTCAAGGTTTAAGAAACTCTAATAGACATTTTCTCTAAATGTTTTTTTAAGGTCTAAACAACGTACCTCACAGGAAAAACTTGATAGAAATGAAGAATTCATAGTTTGTGACAGCTGCAAATTAACCAGCAAAGTGATTTTTTTTTTTCTTTGTGGTTAATGTATTGGCTTAATTAAAAAGATATAGTACCTCAGAAAAAGACTTTACTTTGTCCAAAATTCAAATATGAATCTGTTCCTAGTACTGTCAGAAAGAAACATTTTTAATAAATTTTTGCTATAGCACCATTTTCTCTTCCCTTCACAGAAATATTTTTTTTTACACTTCGTTTTCAGCCAGCACAGAATCCTCAGCACTTCTTCTAAGAGATAATCGCACAGGAAAGGGAGATGATAAAAGTAGTCAAGGATAGTAAAGCCCACGCCACACTCTCTTGGGAATTTTCAATTAGGTCTCCCTAGGCAGTGACTGTTTTTAAGTTGGCCCATTGAGCATTAGAGCCTTCAGACTTGAGTTTACAGTATATAAGCTAGGAAATTTACTGCTTAGTTTATCTGATATCAATTATACCATTGTCTAATACAGATATGCACTTTTTTGGATGAAAGAATGAACCTACTGAAGCTTATATTGCAGATCATGAACTTTCCTGGAAATTTGCTCTGCCCAACATAATATTTTTCATGGCAGGTTTGTTCTACCTGAAACTTAGAGTTCCTGTGTTTGACTGGTTTTCCTCAAATATTTTTCAGTTCTACATGTAGAAAAACTGATTGCCTAGCCTATTAAAAAAAAGTATCTTCCCATTGGCAGTAAACCTATGTTGAATCAACAGTTGCAAGATGAAATTCTCTTCTGTTTTACTTGTGGTTTTAATTGTAGTTTTTATTGCTACAATAAATATTTTATTTTTGTATGCCGGGATAGAAGAGGTAGCAAATATGTGAAATTCAGTCCCTAATTCACATTCTGAGGTTATTCTAATAATGATAAACAACCGTCTACCTTCTTGTCTTGCAATGCAGTTCTAGTTCATGGTCAAGATGTGCTGATACCACACTTTCTAGGGAACTTTGAGAACTGGAAAGTCATGAGCAATTAATGACTTTGAGAAGATGGAAGAACTGCAGATATTGCTGGAAATTCTTCCAACAGAAACTCTTACTAGGATATTTAGAGTGACATGTAATACATCATTTTTAGTAAAAGAACATTCTGGCCTGGCTGTCTGAGGAAGCCATGGGAAAGAAATTCTGAAGAGAAACATGCTGATGAGAGAGAAGCCAACCACTAATCTGTGATCTGAAGGTCTGCATAATTTGCACCCCCAAGATATTTAGTCCGAGTTCCAGATAAAAAAATCTATCCCTAATTTCATTCCCAGGGTTCTTAAGGTTGCATGAAGTTTGATATATTTTCTCCAGGTGAAAACTTCAAAATGAAATTGTTAGCACAGATTAACTCTTTTGGTGGTACACTGTTCTGCAGAGGTGATTATTGCCATAATTTGCAAATATTCTGTGTTAAATAACAAGAAAAAAAAACAAACATTTTGCTCTACAGGAACCTTGTGCTACTGATAAAAAACAATATTTTGTCACGGCAATTGAGCTTCCTCTGATGTGGTTTTGGAGAAGGTGGCAGTGTTTTTCATTATGGGTGTTGTCACTATGTCTGCTTGAACTCTGACCATGACCTGTTGACTGTTCAGCCAGTGAAGTGTTTGCTCTCCAATATCCAAGAACAGAGTATCTTCCAACTTTGCAGCAAGAATACACAATGCATGACTTCTTTAATACATATTTCTTGTTAAAAATCAGTTGGGTATCTTCAACTTGTACGAAAGGTCTGCTTATGTTTTTGAGATTCATTGGTAGATTAATAATGTTTTATTTTCTTCTTTCGTGACTTTCTCCAATTTACAATGGGTAAAGTAAAAAAGTGGAGAGGAAAAGTTTAAAGGAATCAGCTTCCTCCCCTCAGACATTCACTTACATGTTTACTAAGCAACAGTGTGCAAAGATTAAAACTGCCAGTGTTTAGTTAAGAAAAATGGAACATTTTGAAGGAGGATATGTGCTGTGTCTCAGTGAAACTATGAACCTTTGGACTGGTGGAAAGCCAAAATCTCTGTATTTACTGTTTCTTTGGATCCATATGCTGGTTTTAAACTCAGCAAAGCAACATGTGCCTATGTTCAGTTTCCAGAAATACTCTTTTGTTGTAGAGATCTTGCTGAACTGGGACTGGGTTTGAGACAATAGTTTAAGTTCTACGGTTTGTGAAATAAAATGTGGAGCCTATCAGACTGTCATAAATGTATTGCTGGATTGAAGATGGTTCTTGCTCCTAAAACCTGTATTTAAATTTAATACAGATTAGGCATTTAAGGTGTAATCTGAAAGAAGAGAGGGAGTTAAAAGTTCCTACTGGCTTAATACAGGAGCAGATAGGTTTCAATCAATATTTCGTGTTGCGAGGCCAATTAATTTCAAGGGTAAAGGACTCTGAATTTCAGCAGCAATACTTACCCTGCAGCAGTAACACTTACTCTGGCTCATATCCCATGAGAAAACCCAAGACTTGTGAGAAAAATATTCTGCTGAAAACTATGATAAAAACTTAAAAACACTTTTTCTCAATGTTGGAACAAAAATAACTTTGAATCTAGTCAAATGAAAGGGAAAAAAAGAAGAAGAAAGGAGGCAAAATTGTCTATTGTCTACCTAAATTGTCTACGGTTGTTAATATGAAGTCTGTCTGTGGCTTTTCTGTTTAGGCTTCAGATACTTCAGGAATTCAGCTGTTTCCAGTGCAGGATCCAAAATTTCTTCCAAGCACCCAGCAATTTCTCTTTTCTGATGCATTATGTTTTGAAAAAGCAGGAGTTTCAGAAAATTAGGTCCATTTAAGACATTTCGAGTTTGGAAAGAGACAACTGAAACTGCAAAGCAAAATTCTTACATGAATGTTTGAGAATCAATATACTTGACAAATTGAAGCAAACTTTAATTGTTGCCCCCTTCACTGTAAGACAGTTAAAGTGCATGCAGATCACTTAGTGAAGTATAGGTTCTTCCCATTCAGGTCAGTTTTTGACTGCAGGAAGATTAAATTGAGTGCAAATCTTTTGCCACACTTTGACCACGTGCATTTTGTCATGAGGAGTGTTTTTTTTCAAAGGTAAAAGGAACAGAAGGATTCCTCTAGTCTTTAGTCAGTCAATCCATTGGTTTCTTAGGGAGCAACCTTCATGACCAGCTGTAGCTGACAAGACATTTTGCTATACACTTGTCTTAGATGATGCTGACTCATCAAGACTGAAAAATAATTGGTTTTGAGAAATGCTTCTTTTACAACAATTGCTTAGCCTAGAAGAAGTTTTAAAAGTTTCACAGTTTTCCTTTGAAATGTGAAGGTAATTCTAATAATTAGTTTAGAATAAAAATATATATTTGAAATTCAGGATTTGAAAATAACAAAAAAAAAATAGTTTTGGATTGGAGTAAATTAGGATTTAGGTCTAAAAAGTTTTGACCTATTGCAGAACGAGTTTTTTTCCGAACTCCAGGCTTTTTCAGTTTTCTGGAAAAGACATTTCCGTCTCTCACCCCTCTGTGCCATCCTTCTTCTGAATATTTTTATTATTTTTACTATTTTCAAGTTATAAAATTTAGTGTTTTCCAAATTTATCTACAAGATGAACTAACGAGGGAGAAATCCACCCAGAACAGGATAGTCCCCTTTCTGAGTCTTTAAGAAATCCACACACTCTTAAATGCATGTGTCTTTTCTACATCTTCTGCCTTTTTGGTTACTAGATCAAAGAAAGTTTAATAGATCAGAAAAGGTAGGAAGCTCATGTAAAGAGTAAACTTTCACTCAGATACTGACTCTGCTGAGGAGTTGAAGATCGGAAGTTGGTGGAAATAGAAGAAAATTTTCAATACTACCTGCAACTGCTATAGCAAATGCCTTAAAACCAAACTCTTAGTGAACCATCTATTTTTTCTGGTCTCCCCCTGGTTTGGTTTGTGTTCATTTATTTTTTTTGCATACTTGCTTCTTCTGAGAAAGTGTTCTTCCTTCCTAAGTTTTCTGGGAAAAATCCTGAATGCAAAGAAATCAGTGGCACAGCTTTCACTCTGTCCAGCCTTGCTTGCTATTTCCTAGAACTTTTTTGCTTCAGCTGACTTATATCTGTACCAAAAAGACCTGTTTCTCATGCTGTCCATATCAGAATAAGTATCTTTTATTTGGTCTTGGATTCCACTCTTTTACTGTATAATGGCAACTATTATAGGTTACTTAATAGTTCTTCAAAGTAACTGTGCGTATTTATCTATCGACCATTAAAATACTATATGTATGCTTATGAAAAATCAAATGTATGTGAGTATTTCTTTAAAGCGATTGTGAGATTTTACTGGCAGCATCTTTGCACAAATCTGACTCTGAGAACATCAGAAAGCTCATGCAGGGCATTGTTTTTTTTTTTCCTCAACATTGCAATGTTGCAATCTTTTCTTTGCATCAAAGTTATGATATTGGGGATTTGCTGAGAAGAGGGATAGTCAAGAAAGACTGGTGTTTTCAAAAGTTCCCTTACCTGACTAGCTGAAAATAAAGATCATAGTTGAGAAATAGTTTTTCTGATGTTTGAGTGATTTGACTCATTTCTAATTTTCCTAGAGTCTTACAGCTCTAGACAGAGGTCTGTCTGCCCTGAAGAAAGTCTTTAATGCTGAAAGACCTGCCAGTGTTCTGATATAATCATTAGAAATTAGATGTTTCTCCTACTTTGAAATGTACTTTGTACATTGTAGTTCTACTATGTTCCCTGCATGGGCAGGGAATAATTTTTAGTAGTCACTGATAGTACATCATTGGTAAGTGATCAGATAAAACACATGTTGTGTAACAACTATACGAACCAATGATGAGAATATACAGTATTCAAAATTAGGACTTTGTAACCTTGTTTCTAAACTAGATAACTCAAGTGCTTGTGGTTGCACTGGGTGACCTAGGTATACATCAGACAAAAATTCATCAGACAATCAGGCTATTTACATCAAACCATCGCATGCATTTATTATATGTGCATACACCCTTTATCAGACCCTTCTAATCCAACTGCAGCATATTGTCACATGAAGTATGAGGTGGAGTAGGTCATTCTACATTCTGAAGAGGAAAGAGAAAAAACTGTTTTTAGTAACAGCAGTGACTGACCTTCACATTTGTGTCACTCTGCAGAAGTGGACGGCTGACCATGGCAGCTGAGTCATGAGGACTTGCCGCATGCAGAGCACTGCATTATGCTAGAGCTTCTAGCACCCCGACACACGAGATGTCTCAGTAGTTACCAGGGCCAGCATTGAAGTTGTTCATCAGATCATTGGGGTAAACTTCCCTCCTTTTATATTCACATAGAAGAGGATCTACACATGGACTTTTCTCTGTTTAAAGAAGCCACTAAGGTTTTACTGTAGCTTGTGACAACGGTAGGAAGAGAAAGGGGTCATTAGTGCAGAAGAAGGTTATTTGTTTAATTTCTTTGGCTTCTAATCAACTTCCACTTTTATACCTAGAACACTGCTTATGGCTCCTGACTATATTCAGAATCATAAAACTGAAAGCAAAGCTGGTTTATTTAGCTTTCGGGGCTTTTTTGCCCCCATGCTACTTACAAGCCAGTCACGATTTGGCCCATAAATTGCTCAGTGCTTTGCACTTTTGGAGCAATGATTAAGGACACTCTGTCTACGAATAAGCTATTTGTACTCCACAATCATCAGCAAAACATCATTAATAGATGCTGTAGTGTTTGGCTTTGACTTGCCCTTTGCAAAGTTCATATAGTCTGCCATCTGAATCATAGACAGCAGATGCACTGAGGTCTGATCTCTCTGCTATTTGCCAAAAACGAAAAGATATTAAACATAGGGAACAGCATAGACATACCTGACACTGCGGAAGGTAGGCCATGTCATTTAGATCGGCTTCTCAAAGATTATCTTTTTGTACATGACACTGTGAGTATGAGGTATTAGAAAACTATTTTTTTTAGGAACAAAACATGTCGAGCCATGAGTGTTCATGAGCCTCTTCCGCATACTCTGTGAAATGCTTTTTGTCAAACTGATAAATATCAAATACTGATTTGTGTTGTTTTCTTGGCAGTCCTCTTGAGTTTGTCAAGTTTAATGGATCTTCCCCATGATGTTTCATTTATCATGGAATCCATAGTAATTTTCAAGTGAAATGTCAATCTTATGTTTGAATATCAAATTCAGCACTAGTCTGGATAAAATTTGCCTGCTATTGATTAAAGTCAGGTTTCTCTGTAATTATGGAAGAGTGACCTGTCACCCTTCTTTTTTAAATGATATGTCAACAGTAATCTCAAAGAATAGTTTGTTCGTCCTGTATATAAGAAAAGGTTTTATAACTAAGAACTGGGGATTGAATTTACACAGTTTGATACTCGTGTATGTAGCCACTTACCTCTTGGTTACTGGTACCTCTTGGCACAAGGTTAATAGATATTTTTAAGGAAATTATGCAAAAGGGATTTTGTATTTTCACTCAGTAGAAGTCCTTCAGGAGGAACAGACTGAAAAAAGAGAACGTATCCTTCATGGTTATACTGAATAAACAGGAGGAGCTCCTTCACAATCCTCAGCCACTCTCATCTTATAATTTCCAGTGTCAGGGGTGAAATACTTCTCTAAAAATTTGCTTTTCGGAATGAAGGTCTGTTTTTCTCATAGCTGCCGTTGCAGTACACTTGCTGAACTCCAATTTCAAGGCAAATATCTTAAACAGGATTTTCTAATCTCATTCCAAAATGAACCAGAATGTCAGAATAGTTGTATTTTGAGCAGACTTGCAAGGAGTGATATGTTTCTTGTAAGAAAATGCTATGTAGCTTAGGAGTGTGTGCTGGAATATACTTCTCCCTCCCCCTCCTCCCCCTAGCTTTTTTTAAATGTCAGGATTATACTTAGTATATTAGCATAACTTAGTATGCTTGAATTTTGAGGGCCTATATTTGCAGAGATTTTCTTTTTAGAGGGAGTGCTGTCTCTATTCCTTCCTCTGAAATAGATATCTGAAATAAACAATGGGGTTATATAATTTCTCAGGAAATTTCTTTTTAAAAATTTTTCATATACTTTGATAACTCTGAAAGAGTCAATATTAATGCAGCTCTGTTAATGTAGTGGAATGTATCAATAAATGAGTAAATGTCTATGAGAATCTGATTAAATTTCAGAATTGTTTACTATCTTTTTATGTTAGTCTCTATATTCTAGCTTAAATTTCTTGTTTGGAGTCTTTAGCTGATGATGGAGTGGTTTTGGTTTCTTGGTTCGTTGGTTGGCTAGTCTGGATCAAAACAAGGAGGATTTTTATTGGTTTTTTAGATTTTCTTTTTCAGGGATTTAAAAAATGCTGTATTAGGATCTGCCCCAGGATATCCTGACGATTTTTGTCTTTGCTCAAATGTGTCTTCTCTCCTTTAGACTTACTCAAGTCTTGGCACGGAGGTGTGACAGTCATTTTATTGTCAGACAGAGAATATTATGGCAGAGTGGGTGGAACTAAAAGAGAACTGAATTTGTAGCTTTCGTGTGATTAAAATGTTTGCTATTCAATCTTTCCAAGTTCTTGCAAAGTTAACTTCTTTTCTCTTTTCCCATGTGTCTTTCCACCGTGCTACTTCTCGCATGCCTTCCTGACTGCCTTCTTTCCCTTTACCCTCTTGCTGCCCTCCTATCCAAAATAACAGATTAACCTCTCTGGGGGGTTCACACTTCAGTCTCTAGAAGTGGTCAAACTGAGTACTACAGTGTTTATTCTAGACCAAGCACAGTAAATGGCAAGCAACTGCTTGCAAGAGAGCTGAGAGCAAGAAGTGGCTGTCACATTAAGCCCAACTTTGTTTAACAAATTTTAACTGTGACTCTGGTCTCTGTTCAAGGCTATCTTTTAGTGATACAGAAAATAATCATTCTATAAGAGGTGAGAATGTTTAGATTCACTTCTGCTGCATGCAAATTTTATTTAAAGGTAAAGGAAGCTGGTTCTGCCCTATAATTAATTTACAGACTATTGTCATAAAACTAACCAATTTAGAATTTGACCTGTGTGTTCCACTCATATAAAACTACTAAAAAGTGTCCGTTATTGCAGTGAAGTAAAACCCCAAAATGAAACATATTGACTTTCAGTGTTTTGTTTTGCTGTCACTAGGACAACTGTTAGATGGGTTAAAACGGAAGCTTTCACCTACTATACTACTAGAAGCATACCAGTCAATTTAACAGGAAACAGTTTCACAGAGGAGCAAAAGCCTTTGTGAGAAAGGCTGAAGAATAAGTGCAGTCAGGTATCAACGATATCCTTGTAGATGCCACAGATCTTCACAAGATACCATCAGAAAAGCTTGCTCAGGTATGCATTACCTAAAATGGCACACTTTTTTGATTGCTTCATGGTTGAAAATGCCCTTTTAAGCAGCCATGTTATAGTTCTCTTGTAAGCACTCAGAACCATAACAGATTCCTTGCAACAGCTAGTGGAAAAGTAAATTTCCAGTAAAGCATTTACTGTTAAAAAGTCCATTTCAAGGACTTGCTCTGGCTTCACAACAGTGATGACAATCAAGCACCAGATAAGGTACGATTTTTGATACACATTGACTAGCTCATATGCTTTCTTCTTGTGATCTGAAATGCTGTCAACAGAATGATTCATGATGTCCCATAAATAAAAGTCAGTATTCCTATAATCTTTTTTTTTTTTTTAATAGATTTTTAAAATAAATAGATCCTGTAGGTAAGAAACATACTAGGTCTAGAAAGATAAGAGAAACACACTGTTCTCTGGCCTAAGACCTGAGCTAGCAACAAAGCCTGAACTAAGGTGTTGCTTGGTGCAGCACTAAGAACCATGCCTTCCTGTTTCACGTGGAGATATGAGGTCTGTAGAGGAATGAAAACTGTACAAATAATCCTCTAGTGAGAGAGAAGAGGGGAAAGGAGATGGGAATATGGAGAGAATAACACTGGGAAACCATGGAGAACTCTTACTAGCTCATCTTCATAAGTGTTTTTTCTGTTCTCTGAGGAAACTTATTGATTCCTGTCTTCTTAAACTTTCACAATATTTGTGGTGTTTATCTGTAGGTCTGAGACTACTTGCTACCAGTATGTAACTTACTCTTTAAAAAACTCTACCTGTGCTGTACACTTATCTCACTTGTATGTTACTTTATAAAATAACTTTTGTTTTTGATTTCCTAATCTCTCAGATAGTCTGAGATTTACCTCTGATTTGGATTGTTTAGGGATTTTTTGTGGGAGGCAGGAAGAAAAAAGATGGCTGTGAATCTGTATACATCACTGCATACACAGTGATATACATATCTTTGAAAGTCCCTTTCAGCCCAACACATTTTATGATTCTATGATCTAGAGAAACAATAGATTTAGGTATCCTCTACCTGTTTACACATGTTCAGAGCAGGAAAGAAAATGAGCTATAGATGTAGCAAGTAGGTCAAGAGAAGTCCTCCTGCCCCTCTACGCTGCCCTGGTGAGGCCACATCTGGAATAGTGTCCAGTTCTGGGCCCCTCAGCTCAAGAAGGACAGGGAACTGCTGGAGAGAGTCCAGCGCAGAGCCACAAAGATGGTGAAGGGAGTGGAGCATCTCCCTTATGAGGAAAACCTGAAGGAGCTGGGTCTCTTTAGCTTGGAGAAGAGGAGGCTGAGAGGTGACCTCATTAATGTTTATAAATATGTCAAGGGAGAGTGTCAGGAAGACGGTGCCAGGCTCTTTTCAGCGTCATCCATTGACAGGACAAGGGGCATTGGGTACAAGCTGGAACACAGGAGGTTCCACAAAAATATTAGAAAAAACTTTTTCACTGTGAGGGTGACAGAGCACTGGCACAGGCTGCCCAGGGAGGTTGTGGAATCTCCTTCTCTGGAGACATTCAAAACCCGCCTGGATGCGTTCCTGTGCGCTCTATTGTAGGTGGTCCTGCTCTGGCAGGGGGGTTGGACTAGATGATCTTCGAGGTCCCTTCGAACCTCTAACACTCTGCGATTCTGTGATTTTGTGTTTAGGTTTTTTTGCTAACTGCATCATTCTTTATAGCTATATCCTGTTATCTCATAAACTCATATATTATGCTGCATTGATTTTACGTAGATTTCATCCAAATCTTAAACAAGGGGTTATGATTTCCCTTCCAGTGGACTTCTCAGAGCATAAAATATACTTGAATGACAAACTGTTACTGCTTTCATCTTGTTAGCAGCAAGAAACACCCAACAAATGTTTAAAGTTTTTCGTCTATGTTTCTACTTTTGAGATGATTATTCCCTAAAAATAAAATTGGTCAACTGCAGTCTAAGTATCAATGACTTCTTGACATAATAGTGACATCTTTACAAGTATCAAAAGCACAGAAACAGAAGCGTACACATTTTCAGTCCATTTTGAACCCAAAACAGGAGCGCTTCTGAGAAGTGAATGCTGTGGGGGCACAGTGTCAGATATGATGAACAAGATTCAAATTTTAATAACTAGAAGTACTGGGAAGGAAGGAAACTTTTAAGGAATGCCTAAAGATGCATATTTGGCTACGAGTTTCTTCTTTTTGGAAGCGGATAAAAGGTTTCTTGAAAACTATCATCTTGTTAATAGAGTAATGAAAGGGTTTATCATCCTGAGATACCAGTCTCAGCTTCTAGTGTGTGTAGGAATGGCAGAGAAACAATTCCACTCTTCATTTGAACAAGTATAGGAAGGAACAGTTTAAGGTCACAGACTTTACTCTTAAACTCCTAGCAACTTTTTGCCAATGATTTCAACACTATCAACCTTTATTTATAGAAATGTATTTTACACTAACACATTAAAAAAAAAGTCAGAATATTATTTTCATGTTTAAATGAATATTCATTGTATTTACATGAATCTTTCCTAGTTTGTTTGAATGATTTTTCTACTTCAGCAGGAAACACAAAATGTGCTTGTATCAATTAGAGATTATTTAATTGAGCAGCTTATCTTTCAAATGTCTTCACTGGTGCTTTGCGAGAGGAGAATGGATTACCAAAAATCTCCAGTCTTGCTATTACTAAATCGTAGTTCTAGTATAGTTTAGATTAATGGAGGTAGTACTGGATCCTGAATACAGAATGAAGACACATGAAGAAGGTAGAGTCACAAGAGGTGGGAATATACACTCTGGATATCTAAAAGCTCATGATTGCTCTACAAAGGTGAGGTAACAGAAGACACAGAATTCCCCCATGAGATACTTGTCTTTCTCCACTGGGAAAGGGAATATGACCAACCAGCTTTGCCTATACAGCTTGATTTTTTCATCCCAAGGGTGTTAAAAACACTATCATCATACACTTGTGGCAAATCTTTCCATAGTGAAAGTTATCTTCATGTAGTATATAGTAGGCAAAGAAAGGATCTATAAACGAGCTATTTCAAATGAGTGAAATACTTGCCTTATTCAAGGGTTCTTATGCCTTGGAATTTTGTGGAGAGAAAGAGAAGGATGGGGAAAGTAGTACTTTGTGATGGACAGAGAAGCATGTGATATAAGTGGTCCCCTGTAGAGAAGCACTGAAAAGCAGCAGTGCGATTTATAAAGACTTCATGTGCATAAAGGGCTATTTTTTATCCTGATGACTGATGCTCTTAGTTGATCAACGCATCTATTGTGATAAATATTATCAAAGTACAGGATAAGAATACCTATTGATATACTGGATAAATCAAAAGTGTTATTATATGTATTTAGTTCTAGTGATATACTGGGAGATTTGTCATTTGTGAAAACTACTGTGCTGCATTTTGTACAAGTCTAGATTACAAACAGGTCATATACCAAAATACAGTTTCAGCCTAATAGGAAAGTGGGTGTCTGAGTTGTGTTTTTTTTTTATACAGCAGCCTTCTAGTACTTAAAGAGGGCCTACAGGAAAGAAGGGGAGTGACTCTTTATTATGGAGTGTACTGATAGGACAAGGGATAATGGTTTCAAACTGAAAGAGGGTAGATTCAGATTAGATTAGATATTAGGAAGAAATTCTTTTCACTGAGGGTGCTGAGACACTGAAACAAGATGCCCAAAGTAGTTGTCGAAGCCCCCTCCCTGGAAATGTTCAAGACCAGGTTGGATGGGATTTTGAGCAACCAATCTAGTGAAAGGTGTCTCTGCCCATGACAGAGGGATTGGAACTAGATGATCTTTAATGTCCCTTCCAGCCCAAACCATCCTATGACTCTATGGTTTTGATCCTATAGGAGTTTTATGCTTGGAAACCATTGCCCTAAGAGAACATAGTACATGGTTATCGTTGTGACTGATCGGTTATTGACATAGAAATAGCAAGTAATGTTGCATATCTTATTTGACTCACCAAACATGTTCCAAGTTGTTAGTTATTTTATTGCTATTTACTTAGGTTTGCTTAGCATGCAAAGGACTCCTTTGCTTTTTCCTTTTATTAAAATCTGATATACAAGAGTGGTGCTGATAACACCAAAGTCACGGGTTCGATCCCCGTTCGGCCCCCATGTGTTGCCTGATCTAGTTGAGAGGCGTCCCTGCCCATGACAGGGAGGTTGGATTAAATCATCTCTAAGGTCCCTTCCAGTCTAGGCCACTCTATGATTCTATGATTCTATGATTCTACGAAACTAGCCTATTCATGCTTAATATATTAAACTGGTGGTATATTACTGGAGGACATCCAAATTGGTCCAAAAGATATGCAAATATGTATATTAGACCTGAATCAGAGGATTGTCCGCTATTTTCTTGTGTCTTGGTAAATCTTTTATTAGGAACCTGGTGACAATGCTGGTCCAATTTTTCATAGAACCGTGTTATTTCCTGCCCTTTGATAGTGGTACGAATAAAGTAGAGAAATTCAGCTGTGAATTTGTGGTAGAGGAATGAATTGCTTTCAGAACAAGAACAAAACAAAATGTGTTTCTGTCATCGCTCTCTGCCAGTGGGTAAAAATAAGTGCTATTGCTACTGTGATTGTCTCCAGAATGCCAGGCAATTTATGAAGAGCAGATCACAGGGGTAAGAAAACAAGCAAACTGTATTACTGTACTGAAAAGTTTGTTCTAAATTTTGTAATGTGTTAGACTCTTAACTGGCAACTAAGGCTTTAAAGTACATTTTTGTTAGAAAAGTGTGATGTCTGATCAAAACTCTGAAGGTTTGTAGGTTTATTAATGCTGTTTGGTAGTTACCATTTTTCTAGTGAATATATAATGAAGATTAAACTCTGGCACGCCCAGCAGCAAAGGACAGTGCTGTTGAACCTCTCCAGAGAATGCCATTTGATATATAAATATTTTCATAAAAGATAAACAAGGAATAATATAAATGATACCTTTGTGTTGACTTATAACCTGTCATCCAAAATATGGTTTAAGAATAGTGTTATCTGTGTGTGGGGGTTCAAAGATAGGAAGGCTTTGTGGCTGAATGTGAAATGATGACTGCTTTCTCCAGAGAGACTGGCAGCTCCATTCACACTGGTGAAAACTTAAACAGGGTAGGGACACAAAGAATCACTGAGTCCAACAGGGCCATTACCTAAGTTGCTCTAACACTCTGATCTAGAGTGCGGCAGTGACATTTCAGAGGAGGGGTGTTGGACTAAATGACCTTTAAAAGGTCCCTTCGAGACCAACACATTCTATGATTCTTGTCTTCATTTGGCTATTGAAGTGCTGTAAGCTTCAATGTGTGTGTGCATTTCAGCTTCATTGTACTTGCTGTCAGTCCTTGTGGATGTTTGAAGAGACCTTATGGGGAGTATGAGAAAAAGGTTTATGGAGGTTAACATGGAGGTTATTTGTGCTGCTTGTCTTCAGGTATGGTTCATATCTAGATAAGGCAGACAAAGAAAATATCAAGGGTGGAGGATCTGGCAGGTAGCTTTGCATTAGAAATAACCGCACCAAAAAAAAGCAAATAAACAACTGTTCTGTCATTCACGATTCTCCCAGTTTAACTTTGCAAATTTGCATCCAGAACCTGCTGTCTTCTTCTTATGTGCTTAAGACCTACCTCAACTTTATAGTGTCTCTAGACAATGATTCAGCTGACAGTAATGCCAGTTCTTGGTTGTGCCCATTCAGTCATGACAGGAAGAGCAATAAAAATGAAAAAAGCAGCCAGTATGCTGAGGCAATACAGACTTTATTTACTAAAGATATTCTGGGGGCTAAACTAAACTACTAAAGATGAAGGGGTCCTAACAAGGTTTTCTCCTATAAACACTCATCTGTTCAGATGGTAATCTGTTAAACTGCATTCCAACCGAACTTTAAGGCTGAAACCTGAGTCCAATGATTTTGTGTATTGATGAGCTGCCCTGCTGTCATCTATCTGCAGGAGTGTGGGACAGGTGAATGGAAAGAAAGGAAACAATACAGCTTTTAAGCTGTGTGTATTCTCTGGTCACTGGGTACCATTGGAAGAAGCTGGAAGTACTCCACTTTGTTCTAAACCTAGCAATAGCGCCCCATGCCTCTAACCACAGACACAGAAGAAACAGAAGAGTCTGGATCATGCACAAAATGCATCAACTCGTGCTAGCCTCTGGATCAGTGTGGGAGAACTATGGAGCTCTTGTGAAAGAAAAGCTATGGAGAACAATAAGTTTTCAGCATTTAAGGTTTGAGCAAAGGCCAACAATTAGGTTGTTAACTATTACCAGAATAGAGAATCATAGAATGGTTTGGGTTGGGAAGGATCTTTAAAGGTCATCTAGTCCAACCCTACCTACAGTGGGAATGGATATCTTCAACTAGGCCAGGTTGCTCAGAGCCCTGTCCAACCTGACCTTCAATGTTTCCAGGGATGGGATATCTACCACCTCTCTAGGCAACTTGTTCCATTGTTTCACCACCTAGTCTAAATCTACCCTCTTTTAGTTTAAAACCATTACCACTTGTTCTCTTGCTACAAGCCTCAGGTAAAAGACTCTGTCTTTCTTCTAAGCCTCCTTTAAGTACAGAAGTCCATAATATGGTCACTCTGGAGCCTTCTCTTCTCCAGGCTGAACATCTCTAACTCTCTTAGCCTTTCTTTATAGGAGAGGTGCTCCATCTCTCTGATCACTTTCGTGGCCCTCCTCCGGACCCACTCCAACAGGCCCACGTCCTTCATACTCTGGGGACCCCAGAGCTGCACACAGCACTGCAGTCAGGGTCTCACGAGAGTGGAGTAGAGATGGGAGAATCACCTCCCTCAACCTGCTGGCCGCGCTTTTCTTGATGCAGTCTGAGATGCAACTGGCTTTTTGGGCTCTGAGCACATGTTACTGGCTCATGTCCAGCTTTTCACCCACAAGTAGCCTCAAGTCCTTCTCCACAGGGCTACTCTCATCCCTTCATCACCCAGCCTTTAATGATACTGGGGGTTGCCCCAACCCACGTTTATTTGTTAATAAATTTGATTACTTATTAGTAAATTTGAAAGAGTGTATTTATGCCTGCCAGGTGTGTATGCAGGAGTACTGCACTAATATCTGTTACGTGATTATTTTTTTTTTATTTATTTTTTACTCTGAAAGATTTGTCAGCAATTTGAATTTATAGGGCTCTAAACTTGTACTATTTAAATTCACTTGAGAGTATTTTATTCTGGCAAGTATCTTAATATATCTCTTACTATAAGGTAGACTTTAGCTGAGGCTCCAAAAGCAGTCTATACTCAAAGCATGCTTTGAATTTAGGACAAAGTAGCAGGCAAAAAGTCTTTAATCTTGCTTTTGCTATGTATCTTCTAATTTCATCCATTCAAATTTTCTGTGCCATGATTATTGAGGATGCTTAGTTCCAGGTATACTGGAAAACAGATTGCAGAAATAGGCACCCTAGAATATACAGTTACAAGTGCTGCTGCCTCTGAAAGGGATAATTAGTTTGAGTACAAGTTGTTTCAAATGTCTCTCTGAATCTCTAACAACACAGTGCTGTTGACTCTCTGCTAAGGCAGGAATCTCTGCACTATACATGCAGTGTAAATATGATGGCATAACACAGTATGGGCTAAGCTATTTTTCTTATGTTGAAATCTAGTTGTAACTGTTTGGTCATATAAATGAAAGTCGATGGCTGTCATGAATGCCAGTCTACCAGCTTAGTTAATGAATATATTCTTCCTTCATGTATTATGCACAACTCAAAGTCTGTGTGTATGAATCTAAGGGAAACATTTACTTAAATAGCCCTATTATTCTTCAGATGACTGTGAATACTAATGTTCCCTCCTAAGACCTTAACAAATAAAAAGGAGTTACCTTGGCCTTTGTTTCTGCCACATGCAACAAGTTTCAATAGCTTCATTAACCTAAGGAAGATGTTTATAAATTCTCACGTGATTGCTTTACTCCCTTGCCCCTCATCTGAGTGTACTCTTAATGGGATTAGCTCACTACTTCATCCTCCGAATGTCATCTGTTCTAAGTTTTGCTGCCCAGGACTGAAAATAAGGAAAGATATTTTACTTTTGATAGGTAATTCAAACAGTCTCAACCCATTACTTGCTCAATGCTGCTAAAGATTCCTCTAAATTGCTAGTGAGTATAATCCTGCTTGACCATGCTCTTGGGGTTTTTTTCTTCTTCCTCAACCCTCACTCTTACAAGAAGGTAATCTATACTACTCTTGTCCTTCACAATGGCTTTTTTTTTTTTTTCAATGTGCTATATGTGTATATATATATATATATTCTGACTTGAATCTCCATTTGATTTCTGTTACTGTTTTTGCTTCTTGTAGTAGCTTGGAAACTGTGACATGTCAGATAACTGTTACTTTTCCTGGTCTATCTGACACTGACAGAACAGTGACTTTTTCATTGACTAATTTGAGGTCTTTTAGCAGCCTGTATCTAAGCCTTATGGTTTAATGTTTTTTTATCCTAGATGCCAATAATAATCCTAACTCTTGTGATTATTTCACACACAGAATCACACAGAATGTTAAAGGTTGGAAGGGACCTCAAAGATCATCTAGTCCAACCCCCCTGCCAGAGCAGGATCACCTACACTAGAGCGCACAGGAACGCGTCCAGGCGGGTTTTGAATGTCTCAAGAGATGGAGATTCCACAACCTCCCTAGGCAGCCTGTTCCAGTGCTCAGTCACCCTCACAGTGAAAAAGTTTTTCCTCATATTTTTCTGGAACCTCCTGTGTTCCAGCTTCCACCCATTGCCCCTTGTCCTGTCAGTGGACGCCGCTGAAAAGAGCCTGGCTCCATCCTCCTGACATTCCCCCTTGACATATTTATAAACATTGATGAGGTCACCCCTCAGCCTCCTCTTCTCCAAGCTAAAGAGATCCAGCTCCTTCAGCCTTTCCTCATAAGGGAGATGCTCCACTCCCTTCACCATCTTTGTGGCTCTACGCTGGACTCTCTCAAGCAGCTCCCTGTCCTTCTTGAACTGAGGGGCCCAGAACTGGACACAATATTCCAGATGCGGCCTCACCAGGGCAGAGTAGAGGGGCAGGAGGACCTCTCTTGACCTACTTGCTACTCCCCTTCTAATACACCCCAGGATGCCATTGGCCTTCTTGGCCACGAGGGCACACTGCTGGCTCATGGTCATCCTGCTGTCCACTAGAACCCCCAGGTCCCTTTCCCCTGCACTGCTCTCCAGCAGGGCAGTCCCCAACCTATATTGGCACATGGGGTTATTTTTTCCCAAGTGCAAAACTCTACACTTGCCCTTGTTAAACTTCATAAGATTTCTCCCCGCCCAGCCCTCCAGCCTGTCCAGGTCTCTCTGAATGGCTGCACAGCCTTCTGGTGTGTCAACCACTCCCCCCAACTTCGTATCATCAGCAAACTTGCTGACAACATTCTCTAAACCCTCATCCAGATCATTGATGAATATATTAAACAGCACCGGCCCAAGCACTGACCCCTGAGGGACCCCACTAGACACAGGCATCCAGCCAGACTCGGCCCCATTGACCACAACCCTCTGGCTTCTTCCCTTCAACCAGTTCTCGACCCACCTCACTACTTGGTCATCCAGACCACACTTCCTCAGTTTACCTATGAGGATGCTGTGGGAGACGGTGTCAAAGGCCTTGCTGATGTCCAGGTAGACCACGTCCACTGCATGGCCACCATCCATCCACCTGGTTATGTCTTCGTAAAAGGCTATCAGGTTGGTCAAACATGACTTCCCCTTGGCAAAGCCATGCTGACTGCCCCTAATAACCTTCTTATCCTTGATATGCCTAGAGACAGTGTCAAGGATAAGATGTTCCATCACCTTTCCAGGGATGGAGGTGAGGCTGACCGGTCTGTAGTTACCCGGGTCATCCTTCCTGCCCTTCTTATAGACTGGAGTGACATTCGCTTTCCTCCAGTCTTCAGGCACCTCACCTGTTACCCACGACTTACCAAAGATGATGGAGAGTGGCCTAGCAATGACTCCCGCCAGCTCCCTCAGCACCCGTGGGTGCATCCCATCAGGGCCCATGGATTTATGAATGTCCAAGTGTTCAAACTGATCCTTAACCCACTCCTCATCAATCAGGGCAGACTCCTCCTTTGTCATGACTTCCTCTGGGAAGTCATTTCCTCCTTCCCTTTTGAAATTAGGGGACCAGATCATCAGCCTTGCATTGATCATGGCCTTTTTTCTTTTGTTCTGTGACCTTCTGTTTCATATGTGTTTTACCGAAAAACATGTGATCTATATATTATATTTTGTGTAAAATTCAACATTCTTCTAATTACTGAAATAAAGTATACTCAGAGACAGTGGATTCTTCCGAATATACCAAAAACTGCTAAGAAGACACAAAGTACAAAACAAATAACTGTCCCATTCTGCAAGAATAGTGTTGTAATAATCCTTTACTATATTTGGCAGTTTCATAACTTTTTGCTTTTGTTTGAGGTACTTCCTTGACTGTGGATACAATAGCTATTACAACTGATCAGAACTGAGGAATTTGACAGATTATTCAGTTGCAATTTACTTACCTATACGTGCTTGACACTGAGTAATAATCTGTTTGATATGAGTGATTTGGTACATACTGGGTACATAAGCAGCCTAGCTTACTACATCTATTGGCATGGCCATTTTCTATCTGAATCAACCATCTTTCACTTTTTTGTGGTGAGACTGACAAGGCAGTGGAAAACCCATTCCAGGCGATTTGTAAGCACCAGTAAATTATGGTAGGGCTTAACTTTGAAGTATACGTGTTTTCCAAATCTGTTGTTCCCAAAGAAATTTAAAAGGTTATAAAAAAGAGGAAGCAGACAGAAAACTAGAAAGCTTGAGGGAAATAAGGATCTTTGGGTGGGAAGAATACAAGTGTATATTGCTTGACTTGACATTACATTACTTTTTATATGATTATGAAGAACTTTCTGTTCAGTGTTTTTAGCCTTTTCTGTTAGCTATTAGTAAAACATCAGTTTGCATTCTCCATATCTCAGCCAGGTTCACAAAAAAATGAAACTTCTGAGAGGCTTTGCAGCATTGTTTCTCTTAACATTAATTCCTGAGAAGTGCCCTTGCGAATTACTCTGTAATTTGAAGGATCTGAAATATCAAACTGAGGTTAATCTTGTGTTAAGCTATTAGCTGCATTTAAGAATTAGGAATCTAAATGTTGTGGGGTTGAGTGTTTTTTGTTTGTTTCTTTCTTTCTTTACAGTTCTCCATTTCCACGCTTAATGAAGAAAATAGCTAAAACCCTCTCAACAGGACAAAAAAAATGAAAACGAGCTTGAGGAGTTTTCAGAATGCTGTTGCTGACTAATTAGATTTTCCACAAAAGCATGCTGGTATTATTCTCTGCCCTAGCTAAAAGCACTAATAAACTACAATGACTGACATTTTCCAAGATAACGTGTTTCAAATGTAACCATAAGGCCTTCTTTCTCTGGTCTGTGTACAGAGCTTCCCTCTGCTGTCATGTCTCTTTAATCCTTTATTCAAATAGCTGTGATCTTACTAACCCCTGGGATCCAATCAACTTCTTGTAGTTTCTTCTTGTTTGCTATATGTTTGATGTACCTTGAAGAGATAGCTCATTAAAGCTGTTTTAACATGTTACTGTATATATAGAGAACAGGGAGAACTCAGTAATCAGCTTATGGGCTGTTTCTAGCTCAAAATGTTTGACTCAACTTGCTTCTGCTACTTTCCCATGTTCCTCCAGATACGTCTTAGGAGTAGGCTGGTAAAGTACTTTCCAACTTGCCTGGTGTGCCTGTGGCTCCTCTTGATGATGCGATATATGGATTTATTGTCTTCTGACTAGGGGTGTTCCCCTTTCAATGGTGCCAAACAGATGTGGCTTGTGATTACTATCACTATTCACCAGGATGCATCCTAGCCTTTTCCTGTGTGATCTGGGTCCTCAAACAAGAGGACAACTGGGACGTGGACGTTGTCATGTCTTGACAGCAGAAAAGATCTGCCAAGAGCAAAAGCTTCAGCTGCAACCATAGCGTACGTGGATCTGCACACATGCAGTTGTGCAGTTTTGGGACACACTGAGTTTGCACTGTATGTAGATTGAATTATCCTATTTATTCAGTATAATGTCTCTTTGTGGCAGAAATCTGGGCTTTGTAGCTGCCTGTAGCAAGGTGGTTGGGCTCCAGTGGTGCATACCAATAGTGCACCTACTTTAACAAATTTCTCAGCATCTCTGTTACACAGGTGACACTTGCTGAAGTAGAGTCTAGGGTCATTATAGTGAAATATGAAATAGTAAAAAGGGCACAGGGTGAAAGTGTGTCATCTTTATACTCTGAAGGATGGTACAGCCCCTTTGGTTGTGGCAACCAACACTGCAGTAAACGGCAGACTGTCCTATTTAGATTTTATGTATAGGTATGGCTTCACACCAACTATTCTGCATGAATCATAAGGTGGATAACCTTCTTCCTGCTCTTTTCTCTTTCTCAACCAGCTGCCTTTACTGACACCTCCAGCTCAAACTTTTACTTCAGATGTCAGTGCTGCTCACCCTCTGAGAATCTTTGTAGTCTAGGAGTACACAGACTTCTACTTAAGGTGCTGTTTTATATCACGTCTGCAACTGAAGTTATTCTTTTGCAATTGACGTGATTATCCCAGATACACGCAAACTTCGCAGAGGGAACCCAGTCAGTACTTTGCAGAGAATTAATTTCATCATAATTTAAAGGACTTTAATGTAGATGTTTGCACTGAAACTAGTTTATAGAAATGAGCACTTCAAAATTAGTTATTTTAGATGAATATTCTTGAAAATGTTCTATTTCTTTTCTATTTGATATAAAAAATATCTAGTAGGAATTGGACAGTGAAGAACATAAATGTCTTTGATACATCTTATATGTCATTCCTGTGTCTAACAGACCTCTGTTCTCTTAGATTTTATGTTTATCAGAGTCAAGTCACAATGAAGAAAAACCTGACCGAATTATTTAGTGTATATTAGTATATTTCCCACACTAAAATGTTAATTAAACATTGTATGTTACACGTTTAACTGTGCTGCTGCATAGTTACATGTACATAGCAGTAGTTATCCAAATTAGTTTATCTGCATGTTTGCATCCTGTATTTGTATTTTACTGAAAATACTTAATCTAACCAGTTTAAATTTCTCATTGGGCATGAGTAAATCATAAACATGGTTTTCCAGTCTTTTACTGTGAGCCACACAAGTGCAGCTACAGAGAGAGCTATTTGGTGAAGTAATGTAAACTCAAGCACCATGACACTGATTCTTTCCTTCCTCCCCCCATTATTTCAGCCAAAGTTTTCTTTCTGGCATTTTTTATACCTAAATCTGGATTAATTAGCTTAATCAATGTAATTACTTATGGAGAAAAGTACCATCAGGATGAGCAGAGGGAAATATCTGTCTATTCTGGAACCGCAAGTTTCTCCACTTGATGTATTCAATGGCTCATCAAGATCTTGCCCTGCTTTTCAAACATATTCAAACACACAATGGCACTGATTGAGCATGAGAAGAACAAGAAGTTCACCTATTTGTCACATGTCTGTTTCTGACGATTTTAAATAGCTATCCAAAGAACAGAAGCTCATGATAATAGTACACTTCAGTTACTTAGAAAAAACAGCATGATAGGTCACAGCAAGCCTGAGTGTCATTGCAAAGCCCCACTGACAGCTTTGCTTTTGTTTCAGATAGCGGAGGAGACATAGAATGTGACTATTTTAAGTTATGTTATCACTCCATAGGGAGAATGCATGGAGACATTAAAGTGACCTATTAATGTGTTGGAAGTCTTTGTGAAATGACAGTGCTTGCAACCCCACAGAAAGGAAGAGAGTAGCAGAATAAAGATAATAAACTTAGGAAAAATCGATCTTTTGGAAATGACAGACAGGGTCTCTTGGGAAAATCATCTAGGTAATAAAGCTCTCCATACATTCTCTAAATGTGTTATGAGAAAGTGGAAAATGTTAAAAAAACAAGTAGAAATCTTTCCTAGTGTTGAATGAGGAATATGAAGCAAATGGAGAGGTTGAGGGGTTTTTGTTGGTTTTAGTTAGGTTTGTTTTGTTATTGTGTTTTCTGATTGGTTGTTTGGGTTTTGTGATTTGTTTTTTTTGAGGGTTATTTTCCCAATATTTCCACAGTGCTGCCTGTGGTCCTTATTTCTCAATTACATTTTCAATATATTTTGTGTGCTATTTTTGAGCTCCTGGCAATTCACCTTTCTTACATGATTTTTCATATATAATCACTAATGATTGAGAATGTACTTCCATTACTTCTTATGTGCTTAAAGGTAATTTTTCTGAATCAGGATTGTATGTGAGGGGCAGGAGAATGGCTAAAGACAACAATAAACAAATAATATGAGCAAATAGATAATACAGGAAGGCAAACTAGCATGTAAAATACCTAATTGGCAAGGAAAATGAAAATATTCTAATACACTCACAGAAAATTAGGAGAAATAAAGAAAAGTATCCATTTCTTCAAACTGTAAGAGCGAATGATAGCTTTAAAGTCTTTGTTTTGGCTTTCAGAAAAAAAAGATACATTGTAATTAGATTTCTAATATGTTAATTTTTAATATGGGCAGAGAAAGAATAAATTTAAGAGTTTATGGAAAGAATATTCTATTATTTCTTTAAAGAAATAATAACTTTAAGAGTCCTTCATTAACTTGGATGTTTTTAATTGGTAAACTAAAGTATTTTTTTCTCAAGGGCTTAAAAAAGTGAAAGGCACTTTTTGAATCATTAATTACTTCTGAGAAATGATGGAGGACAGGTTAGATCCTAGGGGACTGAAGAAGAACAAATAGTGTATAGAAAATGTAGTTTAAGGATGAGGAAAAAAAATGAGCACAATATGCAGTACTAGGGAGGAAAAAAACTCTAAATGAATTATGAATCAATCTATAGGACTAGAGGATAATTAAATAGGAAGAAAGCAACCAGATGAATTTGACAAGAACAAATTGTGTCAAACAAAACTGTTTACTTTCTTCAACAGAAAATCATCTAGTGCATAAAGAGAAGGAGAGCAGTCTGTGTTATTTTACCCTGGTGAGAATTTTGATGTCATCTTAAGTGAAAGAAGCAAACAAACCAATGACCTACTGATCAAGTGAAACTGCTATGCAGTAAATGTTCAACTGGGTGATCCCTTGACCCTCATCCCACTCTCTGTGTTTTTTTTCTCAAATATAAAGAGCATTCAGTAGGATCCTTCAAAAGGTTCCTTGGCGCAACTCTATCTAATGTTGTCAAGTTCAATTTTGCTGGCAGAATAGAGCATATACTTAGAACATCTTTGCATTTCACTATATTGGGAATATTTTAAATATCATAGGAAAATATCAGAATAAGCTTTGAGAAATGATGAACTGGCTAATCACTGGTACTACAGTGGACTTGTGCCAGCTGTCTAGCCACAGAGCTAGAACAAGAAAAGGGTCAAATAAATTTTCTTCTTCTTGTTGTAGGAAGGCAACTGCATACCTTAAACCAAAACGAAGTAGCAGGAATTTTGCTTGTAACACATGGGAGTTTATTGTTATTCTCTGATGTAGGTGAAACCCTCAACTTGAATAGTGTGTAAAGTTTTGGGCATCATCCTTGAAATACTGTGTAGGCAAAACAAAGGATGTTCAGAAGAAAAGATATCCAACAGGTTTGTGAAATGTAAACCATGAAAGAAATCAGCTCCTGTAAGTTTAAAAGGAGGAGTATGAGCTCTTTTACAAGATGTAGGAATCCCTAATAAAAAGATGAGAATTATTTCCCCACACCCCAGTAGTACCAGAAGAAAATAAGAATAATTTGTAGGTGTCATTAACCAGTAAGGAAACCACTTTAAAATGGTGAGGCTCATAAGACACTGGGATAGCCTACCAGAAAAAGTGTGCAACCTCCTTCAGTTCGTGCTGGATGGAGTCAACACATTTGATATTGGTCAGAGAAAAATCAACGTGAGTTTCCTTTCCTGCTGAAGGGCAGAATTGTGTATCTTGGGACCTCTTCTAGCCCTGTCTTACCATGTTTTTTCTTCTTCACAACATTAAATCTGCTTCTTCTCTTTCAGGATAAGCTCTGTTTAGTTAAAACTACTGACAGAGGCTTTGTAATGGGAACAGAATGTTCAATAATTCAGAACACACAATGACTTGTGTGGGATGACTGCAGGTACATTGCCATTGCTGTCAGCATTCATGCAGGAAAATAACTCATGTTAGCAAAGACTCCACGGAGATTTGGTAAGAAGTTAATAACCAATTATGTAATTTTACATAAATCTTAAAGACAGGTAAATATCAATGGAATAGACAATTGTAGAATATTTATGAGATTTGGATTTGGCCTTTTTCCTCTGTTACTATTGCCATGCAAAGGACTAGCACGAAAACATAGTAAAATGCTTTAATCTATATTTTTGTTATCTATTGCTAATATTGAGTAACTCCACGTGAATTTAGGGAAGGTGATTATACAGAAAGAAATATAACTTAGGCTTGTTTAACAGTGTTACTAGTATGTTTTGCATAATTGGTTTTGGGATTACATTTCTGCTATAGCAGTCTTTAGTGAAAATGAAACTTTCAGGGATATATTAATGTATTGTACTAGCCAGCTAGAAATAAATTCTGAAAAATTGGACTATATGCATTAATTTTCTTTTTCCCTTGATAGTCCAGTTGATTTGGAGTGTGCTGACTTCAGAAAAAGAAAACAAACAAAAAAACCTCTGCCTTTGTGAAAACTCTTTCAATGTTTCTGAGAGTTACTAGTTAAAAAAAAAAAAAAAAGCTAGGGAAATACCAGAGACTTTCACAGGGTATGAAAATGTATATAAATACATATTAAAATTTCAAACACATCTATACTTTCTGAAATAAATTTAAGAAGTGCCTTTTCTGTCAATCTCATGGTTTTATATAGGACATAATATTCTAGGCAACTATGCAAATGCTAATACAAAATATTTTTCCTGCAGGAAGAAACTACAAGATACTGGGCACTTTCCACACTAATAATACCAGCTGTGACTGCTCGCATATTTGGATTTTATATTACTTTACCATCTGGACTTGTAAATGTCCATGTCTCTACAGAAACAGACAAAAAGAACACTCCCTTTGAGGGTGATTTCTTGTTAACCAATATTTTTCAAAATGCTCTTTCCAAATTAATTCAGTCAGTTCATACCATTTCACCCAGAATCTGCCAAATCCACCTAGAGATATCCACATTTTAGGGTCAGATGTGAGCTATAAATCAATAGTAACTCAGTCCAGCTCATTTATCTTCTACTTCCCTTTGACTCATCAGCTTCAGGAGAACAAAAAAAATATCCACCAAAAGCCAAACAAAACACAAAAAAAACAAGAAAAAAACATTCTCTCTTTTGCAAACTTCAGAAACAGTACCACCTCCAAATTTTCCCAGGAGCCTAAGATTTGGATCATCAGTCAACTGGCACTTCAACAATAACAGGTCTTTTGGGAACACTTTATTGCAAATGGGATTAAGCACATTTTCCTCTTTAAAACTGTATACCTAGTGAGACGGAGTATTATTGCAAATGGGATTAAGCACATTTTCCTCTTTAAAACTGTATACCTAGTGAGACGGAGTATATATTTCAGTCTTAGAAAAGTCTGAAGCACCCATGTATGCAGTCCCATGGCTGCAGCTTGCTCACTGATAGATTGATGTAAGGAGCTTAATAATGTAACTATAACCCTCAGTAAAATAGCTAATGGAAGCCCTTCTTCAATTGTGTTGTAAATGTTGTCTTCAGAAATGCCAAGTGCCGTGTTATTATAGGAAGGGAGAGAACATAATGGGATGTAAAAGTTTCTTGTACTGAATGTTGTGAGGGAGCAGATCCCCTTTAGCAACTTTTCTTCTGGTTCTCCAGGAATCTTCTTTGCCAGCATCTCAACAGACTGTCAAGGTTGACCCAACTATGTTGAGTGGCAGGCTGCTTACCCTTGAACAGCACATTTGCCAGGAAGTTTTGTCTACAGAGTTGTTACGTTGGTACTCACACCTTTGGAAATTGAGGACTGAGTGGGAAGGGTGGAGGATTATTTTTCAGTGTTTATTATGTGGCTCTGGTCACAAAAACTTCAGAAAAAACAAATGGATCTTAATGTGGAGGTGCAAGATGCACCGCCTTCTCAGCCTTCCTGTTAGTGGGAAAGTCATATTGTTACTATACTTATCTAAGTGGAATGTTTGACTACTAGTCTGGTTCATCTCTTTAGTGATTTGCATTTTTTTTTAAACTTGTCTCAGAGAAGTAGTTTAGGAAGATGAATTCTGGTCTCCCAGATGCAATTGTAAGGGCTCAGTACTTCGATCTTTCTTCACTCTACATAATTCTGTCACTGCTGTCTACTTGTCCCTTTCAAACTTCATTTCTCTATAACTGCCTCTTTTAGAGGATTCATAAATATTCAATTTGTTAAGATCTTCATCTGTTACTGTTCTGCATATTTCTTTACAATGCCATATTTATATTTTTATTTTATTTTTGATTGGTTGCAAGTTTTCTATGGTCTTGGATGTATGAATTAATTTCGATTCTGAAGGTGCAGAACTATTGGTCTTTGAGGGGTATATGTTTACAAATGTTTTTTAGGAGGCTACTCTGACGCGCAGGCATTTTCACAGTACTTTGTGATTCAAGTTTTCTCAGTCACATCAACAGCTTGCACTGTACTTGTAATTATGTAGCAAATGAGGAATTTATATAAATGTAGGTTCAAAAGACACCTCACCCCACCTTCCGCTCTTCTGCTCCACAAAAGACTTAATGTTATCTTATTTAGTGTTATTTCAAGGGAAGTTGTCTGAGAACTGAACAGTTGCAAAAGTATCTGTAGCAAAACAGTCCTATTCAGAACCCTGCCACCAAGCATGTACTTAGCACCGATTCATCACATAACAAACACAGGTTGTGCCTAAAGTGAAATGCAGAGAAGCTAATTGCTGAACAGATTTGCCAATAGAGAGGTCGACCATTAGTTTTAGACCACTTGCTGTAAAGCATTTAAAAATATTGCATTCAGTCTTTTGTTGGGGACACTTTGAACCTGTCTTTTAGTCCGACATAAATTGTTGAAATCAGTCACAGAAACCGTTTGGGAAAAAAAACACCCTACAGAATCTTTGCACAGAGGAATATCTGCCATGTAAACAACTGTTTCAAGAAGTTTTTCACTGCAGAGTAAGAACTGTACAGAAATTATTTGTCAACTATATTTTTGCTGTCACTCTGGCACATTGGCGTAAATGATTGACTGAACGCTGACTTTCACAGAAACTCTGTGAATGCCCCAGAGAAGTCTCTTCAAATTCACTAAGTTTTCGTATTTAAGACAGTTTCTTTTAGCTGTGTTCAAATATGGAGTTATTTCCTCATTGTGCTGTTCCTGTTAATGTTATGATCTTCTGATCCGAGAACACGTAGTTCTAGATAGTTTTCCTTCAGCTATGTTCTGTCTTTAGTATTTGCTCCAAGGGGACTAAGATTGGTAAGTGGCCGTTATACATATGGAAGTGTTACGGTTTAAATTTCTGTCTCTGGATTTATGTCTTGACAGTTTTCCTTAAAATACCTTTAAAATGTGTTTAAAACGGCTGAACACAGTGGTCTGCATAGTCTCTGCAGAGGATGATGACTGCCCTCGTTTTGTGTGAGGTGTGCTGGAGAAAGAGGAACAAAGATCTGGTTAGCATGGTTGGCTGCCATGGGCTGGTTTCTGGATGCGCTTTGTGACTCAGATGGTGATTGTGGGCTTGTGTGTCTCCATCCTGTTTGATCTGAGAGTGCTGGATTACTGTGTTTTTCTCTCTGTGTCTGGATGACTAAGGAAGGCTTCAGATCAGTTCTTTATCTTCCTGCCATCACCTCCAAATGGCTTCGGTCTATCCCTTGTGTTAGACTGTCCTTTGTTTTCCTAGTAGGTTTTACTGAGACACTATGTGTAGGTAAATATGCTGGGATCTTCATGATGGGCTCTGTGATCAGAACTTGCCATCCTTTTATACCTTTCACTTTATGTTACTTCTGGTGTTTCCACACCCATGCACTCCCCATTTCTAGCAGCTTTAACATATCTATTAGAAATCTCTGTGCAGAGTTGGAGGAAATTGTCTATTTCCCATGTATTTGGCGGATGCACTATGCAGTGAAAATATGACGGAGGTAGCTTAGGGGCAATAGAATGGAAGTTGCTGGGATAGATTTGTGTTATCTTAATTTGTTCTTCTTTCAACAGCCACATAAGGAGACGTGCAGTCCTTTAGCTATTGGATGTACGAGGGCCTAAGAAACAGCTTGCTTCACTGTGCTTTTGGCAGAGCTCTTCCATCACCAGAGAACGTGTGGAAAGTGATACATGCAACTATAACACCCTGTGGGAGCAGAGAACTGCCAAGAGCTGGTGCAAACACAGGCAGCAGCTGCTGGCAGCCTTCTTTTTCCCTCTGTGAAAAAGAGATACCGTGAGGTACTAGGGAATAGAAACCTTTGTCTTCTCAGCCTGAAAATACTTCAAATACCAGGGGGTGGTGGATCTAGCATTAGGACTTCCTCTCTCCAGATATTGCCTTAAGATTCCCTTTCTAGGAAAGCAGGACACAAGCTCCATAAATAGGAAATGAGAAATAGATCTCTAGCTGTCAGCTCATCTGTGTTACAGGGTTAATGGCACTATAGATCTCAAGTGATGACTTCCTCTTGAAAAACACTGTTCTTTTTGTAGGTCATGATCCAGTACTCAATATTCAGCCACCTCCTTCTCCAAAAAGCCAGAGCGTAGAGAAGGTTAAAAGTAGTAATAATAAAATAAATAAATTGGTTTTTTTTTTTAAAAAAGAGCTGAAATAACAGCAGAACAATGAAGTGTGTTAATAAGGGCTGTGCTCTAAATGTAAAAAGCTGTGTAAAGGCGATGGCAAATATTTAACCTGGAACAGCTCACAATGGCACTGCTCTTCCTTCTGTGTGATATAAACAACTGCTGCTATCTTCAAGCTCAATATTGCTCTCATTACTGTTAGAATTATGAATATGATGTTTGATATTTTCATAATTCTCATAATATTGAGAGCTACTATGACCCACTTACCCTGTCTTTTGAAGTGGAATCAAGATAAAGAGGAATAAATGGTTTGTTCAAGTTCAGAAGTCTGCCACAGAAAGTATTTAATTCTAAACTTCCATGGTCTTAGTCTGCTGTCTCCTCAGCAGAGAACTTACAGGCAGTCCTCCTCTCACCAATTCCCCATCGTACTAGTAAACATCCCAGATAACTTCTACTCTTGTGTCACAAACTCCATATCACACCTTGCATGGGAATTCTCGGCCTTTCTGCTACACTTGAATGAGTGCTATGGAAGAATGAAGTATGGTCCAAGCTAAACACCACAGCAAATTGAAAATCATCTGGCAGAATGAACTAAGCAATATAGTTCTGGTGCTGAGTTAAATATTAATGTGAGTTAAACTGCTGCTTACAATTCGGACTATCATGTATTTTAATATTTAACTCAGAAAACCTTCTTTTTCAAGTTTCTTCAGTTAATGGTGGAGAAATAAAAGACAAAATCAAATGCTGGTGTGCTACAGAAATCTAGGCCATAGCTTGAATCAGGGACACTTTCAATTCTGTTGCGAAGAACTTGGCTTCTGAGCTGCAATTTTCAGAGGATCTTTACCATATTTTCTCCATTACAGTTCTTAGCATTAATTTCTTCCTGAATTCTAGTTTTGTCCCATTGTTTCTCTTTAGAGAACTGTGCCTTATCTATAAACTACTTGTGGAAAACAACTATCTACAGCAATGCGAGTATGGGATGCTATCGTAATAACTTTTACTTGATAGATTTAGAAGTATTTCAGTTAACTAATCTTTTGGTATATGATTTATTTTTTTTTTTTGCTCTTGAACTTTTATTGTATTTACAAAGCAAAATGTTATAATGAAAAAAAAATTAAATCAATGTCATCATCACACTTTTGGTTCCTGATCCCTTTCTTCTCTATATGAAAGGAATATTGTCAGAAGATCAAAAATTTAACAAAAATAACAAATGTAAAATTACATCTTAAAAATTACATCCTGAATGGAATCCTTGTAACATTTTACATGTGCAAAGATGACACCCATATTTAAATCTTTTTTATCATAAAGCATGCAGTCTAGCTTAATTTGAAACCTTACCCTTGAGAAAAACTATTGCTGATTACCCCATCTGGAAATGTATGAAAAGATGAATCCCAATGTATCTGAAAAATCAAATTCAGCTTTCCTCTTGAATCTTGAGAAACTACATGAAACATATTGGAGATGTACAAAAAAGCAAATGAAGGCAGAGTTTTTGGCCCATAGAAAACTGGACAGGAAGAAAGGAAACAAGACTTTCCAAGCAAGACAAGAAGAATGATGAATGCTAGACTTTAATCTCATTGTAATACACTAAGTTTGCAATACACAACAGGGAGTTATTGTCGCAAGTTAGGGCTGGGCCGGCCACTAACACGGACAGGTGCTCTCTAACCCCCTCTTCCCCCCTCCAAACGAGAAGGAAAAGGGAATGAGGCAGAGAGACTTACAGGTTAGAGAAGAAAAACTAGAACAACTTTAATGAAAATAATGGAAATAATGCTGAAAAGATAAAAGTAAAGAACTATATAAAACTATAGATAGTAGCCCGATATCAAACCCGACTCCCTCCCCCGATCGCAATCACCACTGGTGCTGCAGAGCAGGAGGCACTGGGGAAACCCCAGGCTCAGCAGCAGAGGGGAGCTGGATACAGGGAGCTGGATTCGGGAACTCAGGATCCGGATCAAAATCAGGAGATCAGATGGAGTCCTCTCTGGACACCGGCCATTGCAGAAAAGGGACGAAACTCTCATGATCACTCAATTTATACTAAATGTGACCTATATGGAATGGAATACCCTCGTTGGTCACCTGTCCTGTCTATTACCCCCTGGAGGTGCAACCTTTTAGTTCCTTGCGACCCCTCTTACTACCCTCTTACTACACAAGAGCCAGCAGTGGCCTTGGTCACTATAGGAATAAGTATAAGCAAGAGCCTTTCTGCATCCCAGTCCCAGGCAGTAACTGTAAACATCAGGTGTTATCACTGCTGGTAGCACACACTGTCTGCAAAAACATGCTGCTGACTTCAGAAAGTGCAGCCTTTTAGAAGAGACTGAACTGGAAAGTAAAAATCACTAAACAGAATTAGGGTTTTTAACTAAACCCAGGACAGTTATCCACATTGTCTTGTTAATGAAACAAGTACTTCTACCTAAACCAGGTAGAATTTAAGGACTTGAGTCTTAGACTGTGGTCTGAAAATTCTCACTGTCCAACTGAGAGATCAAGTGAAATTCATGGAGTTTCTCCTGAGCTTACACTAACTGTTTTTTATGGAATGGTGGTTAGATCATTCGCCCAGCAAGTGAGAGCCCTAGGTTGCATGTCTTCCTCTGCTTGTTTTTCAGATACAGTCTTTAAAATCTCATTGAGCAGTCAACATCTTAACCATAAAGCTATTGACTAATAGTCTTTTGTTCTACCTGAATAGTAACGTTCAGTCCCCATATTCAACATGAAGGTGGATTGATATTGGCAGGGAGAGTGTTAGATTCTTGGGTTGAGAGGGACACTGAGCAAGAAACGAATCACTCCACTTGAGTAAATTGAGGGGTTAGTGTAAAGTTAGGAGATAGGCATATTCCTGCTTGCTCTCTCACTTCTCGCTCTACTCTCTGACACAATAGAGGCAGACACTGACAGACTATATTGGTCTCTGACTACTGTCTCAGTCAAGGTTTCTGGGCACAAAGGCAACAGGGTTTTTCATACACCAGTGTGATAACCCTTTCCTGATATTTAGATACTGATGACAGTCTTTTTTTTGAGATAAATGGCTTCAGTATAGGGTATTGTGAACACCTCAGGAATGAGGTATACCTCAGGGATGAGGTATTCCAGCTTTCTGACGTCTCAGAATGCTCAAATCTGTAAAAATCTCTCTTTTTAAAGCCATTGGTGTTCCAGAACTTAAGTTATGCTGACTATCACTTCTGGACAAGACAGTCAGAGGCATCTGAGAAGTCTGGGTCTGCAGTTGTCTAATTTGTAAGCATCTTAGTCTTATTAAATCTAGTCTTGTTGACAGGAAGAATATTATTTATCTGCATGGGTTTGATTAAGCAGAAGATTAGTTGTCAAGCAGGACATTGAGAAATCCTTTTAACTTTTCCATTTTTGCAAAGAAACTTTCCTTCTGTGATTTGTTTGGTGTCTGTGTCTTACTGAGAAAAGACATTCTTTTTTATCACTCTTTTTTCTCCATGTGCCCAGAGAGCTTGGGGTAAACGATAAATTTTAAAATATATTCTCTGTATATTTTACTCAGAATATTGATGATACATCAGTTCTTGAACCACAGAAGAGATGAAAAAAAAGTTGTCTTAATTTGTTTTCTTTATAAATCTACCTATCTCTTGACTAGTTCATAGTGTTCTTAAACTGTGGTTTGAGGGGAAACAGAAGCTGATGTATGATTGATATAAATGTCTATCCATCTATCCTTCTATCTTATCTGCATTAAGTATCTGTATCATGGCAGTATTTCCAATTAAATGGCAATGATACCCAAGAGTCTCAGCTGTTGTCTGGGGTGTTAAAAAAATTAGAAATACATCTATAGAATTTCATAGATTAAATAATTTCAAATGTCCTCATGAATCTGATGGTTAAACCTATGCAAAATTAAGGTTGCCCATCCCATCAGAAAGAAAGGGAAAGACAGGCCACTGGACCTGGTAATGAAGGATTGTTGCCCCGGAGGGTCTTTCAGCCTGTATTCTTGCTCACACACTACCTTCCAGCTGTCTTCCAAATATGACATATTACTGAAGTGCTCCACAGCTTTGAGTATTTTCACAGTCATCTCCCGGTAGAATCTCTAAGACTTTTAAATATTTTTTTCCTAGACTGTTTTTTTTTCATCTTTTCCTAACCTTCAGACCCTCCTAAATGTCCCTTTCTTCATGGACTGTTGACTAACCTCCCCTTCTTGTGCAACTAATTCATGATTAAATTAGATGACACAACTTTCCTCAACTATTGTAAGTCTTGATCTGGCTTTTTTCTGCCCACCCCACCCTCCCTCAGGATGCCTGTGGAAGGTGGGATTCCTTCTCTCTTCCAACAGGAAAAACTTTGCTTCCTGCCACAAATGGCATGAAAAGGAAATAATGGATGAGTTACGTGTGCAGCTACTCAACTCACAGCAAGGATCAGTAGGAAATCAATGTTTTGGCTGCAACATCTATAGTACCCCTGATTCAGGTGTATGAATGGAAAGAGATTGTTAGATCTTGGCAATGCTCATCAAGTTGGATACACACTTGTAACCAAGTATGCATTTTGCTATTGATAGTGACTGACAGTCTGTTTATCTACAGTTATAAACTTAAGATTCAGGTTATAAACCTTTTATGTGGTTGTTAAAAACTTGTTAATCTGATAGATTTCAATAAAAGGTAGAGAGGTACAGTTATTTTGCTGATTCAGCCTGTCAGCCAGACTGATATAATTCGCTGGATTCACACCAGGACTGTAAAAATGACTGAGTTTCTCTCTGGCAAGGAAGACTCCATATGCTTTACGGACAGTAAAGTTCAGGGAGAAGATTATGTCAAGATTTATGTCTGCTGTTATTTAGGTTAATGAGGGAAATCTATCTAGGGGGAATGTATGCATGAGATTCAGTTGAATTAACTGTTTTAAGGGCAGAATGGAAGCCTACTAGGTTGCATGTGTTGCTAGACATTTTCTTCTATTTCTTCAGCGAAAAGCAAAGTGTCATTTCTTTTTTGTCCTCTTAATCATACTTCTACTGAAGAAAAGACGATTTTTGAGGTTATGAGATCATGAAGAATTCCTTTTGCTTTAGGATTTTAAAGGTTAAGAGCCTAAAGAACCTAGTTATTACAAGTGGGAATGTGAAAGTCAGCTGAAAATGTCAATTTACAAGGGAAAATCAGATTAAGAAATGGAGTTACAAAGTCAGTGTACTTTTATAATGGTGATAAATTCATTATATTATTGCAACCCATTAAACATTCCATTTATACATCAAAACCTTGGCAAGTAGAGGAGTTCTTAATCTGATGGTTTAGTATTTATATTATTTATTTATTTACTGGTATCAGTTTACATTCAACAGTGCATCTGTTCTGGGGCTCTGTACAGATGCTTGCCTGCTGTCTCTTTGCCAAACTGGAAGTGGTCCCACTTCAACAGTGTAAGTACTGAGAGAGAAAGCAATTAGGAAAAACTGTTCTCCCAGTCATGGGCAGGTACAAAGGCAATCACTGAGCTATCCTGAGGTCATCTCAAATGTAAAATAATGTTTAATATCTTGGGAGGAAGGAGAAGAATTAAATTTTAATCTTTGACTGTATTCATGTAGTGCATGGTTTCCCATCTGAAATCACAAAGGCAACAATTAAGTATAATTAAATGAGTAAATGTGTGTGACAATCTACCAAAATGATAGTGCAGAAATGTGATCCCACTTGGGATGGCAATAGTGCCTTGTAAAGTAGTATCTGGTCTGGAAGAGAGAGATGGGTCTGAGCTGGCTTCTCTCATTTTCCCTGAATACACCAATCCTTTGTGCTTTTTGCTGCTTCAGTCGTATACTGTATGTCCTTCAGGACTCCCAAGTTGAACAATATTCGAGGTTCCCCTGCAACAGCCCTTTGAAAGAACTGAATACTTTGTCTCTTAAAGCTTGTGACTGAAGACTGACCTATATATCCAGATGACCATTCTGCAGATCTGAGTAAGAAAAAAATATTGAAAGTTATAGGGATTAGGGGTGACATTTGTTGTTGTTTCACCTTTCTTGGTATGGTTCTCTTCAGAGATATTTCCAGATGCAAGAGAAAATCCTATGGTAAAGAGTGACTAGTCTGTTGTATCTCATTACATACGTATGTATTTCTCTTTTCTCTGGGAAGAGTTATCTAGGCAGTCAAGATGACCAGCCACTAGAGAAAATTTATTTTCTCACAGTTGTTTTCCAGAAAGGAATTCTTTTTACACAATGTAGAGAGCTTTTAGAGCCACAAATAGAAATCCTGATTGTACTTAAAAAAATTGGCATCTGTCATTTTAAAGGTTGTGAGATGACAGCTTGTTGACTGCCACAAACCAGAACATTTATGTTTTAAATTGTTCAGTCACAAACGATGTACACGACAAGAGAGAAAAAGAAAAACAAAACTAAATTGGGCACAACCAAGGAGAATGAAGAACAGGCAAGCAGCAGGCTCATGGCCCTAGGTAACATGTAGGTGATGAATGGTGACAGACGAAGTTTGGTTCCCATTCCCAATTCAATGTATGTGTTAAATAAATTAGTACTCTCATCAATATCCTCCTGACTTAATTTACTTTGTGCAGTAGGAGCACTCCCAACTCTTCCTCTTTTTAGCTCTGTTCACACAGTGCTGTTACAGGGAACCCCTTGCTGACAGAGTGGAGGCACAGGGGTGAGCACCTCCAGGGACTTCAGAAAAGTGCTGACCTCTAGACAACAATTAAAGGACATCCAAGATACGTTTTTCCTGTTTTGGTGTTCCTTTTTCTTAACCTGAAAATTTGGTGTAGACTGAAAATATAATAAGTAGTTTGTCTCTGTCCTTGGCTACTGCTTTTCTACCTAGTTAAGGCCTGGTAATGAAATTTCCAATGCATTTTGTTTTAATGGCACAATGTAATTATGTTCTTTAAGCTGGGTCTGATTATTCATTCAAAAAAGTTGACAGAAGTGGTTTTAACTCCATATATGTGAAGATGTAGCCACATTGCATTGTGTTTTCATCCATCAGATAGAAAGAAAGTAAATATAAAGAGCTTATTGTTGCAAGAATCTGAGCCCTGAGAATTCTTTACAAACTTTTTGTGAGTAACTGGGAGGTTAAAGAGGTAAGAACAGAAAATATGGCTTATCAGCTGCACTGTAAAAGAAATGGCATGTCTAGAGGGAGCCACAGTCCAATATGCTTTGGTGCTGCGGTATCCTTCTGTGGTCTTTTCTGTAAAGAATCCTCAATAAAACAAATAGAAGTTTGAGGAAAAACTATATTCCTTAAAATAAAACAAAACTTAATCAGATATTATGGATGGCTTGAATGTACTGTCAGAAACTTAGCAGTCAGAAAGACAATCATAAGTACTTTGGAGTAGTACAACATTTGAAGTTTCCTAAAAAAAAAACCCCTAGAAGCTCTTTTCAGAAATTTTTCATCATTTTATAAGAAGGGTGTAATGAAATAGCATGATATTTTATAAATGTGTATAGTCATAGCTGCCTTACCAAAAAAAGGAGAAACAAATCAAAACCTAGAGCAGAAGCAGAAAAATATTAGCTAAAAAATAGTGTCTCCTAAATATGACTGTGGTAAAATAGTCTAGAGTCACTGAACAGAACCAGTAATTCCAACCATTTTTGGCCCTGTTCATTCCCCTTCAGACAGCAGTAGAGAGCAACTGGTCCACTTAAACCAAAAAGTAATCTAAATGCATTCATTGGTGACCATGAGAAAAAACTGTGAAAATGGAAAAGGGTAGAAACAGTTGGGTGGCTTTAGGACATGTATATCTTGAAAAAGAGGTGTGGAAGGAGGAGGTTAAACAGTCCAGTGCAGATACCAATAAGTGGTAGAAACGTTAATTTTAATGCAAAGCTTTATATGACATCTATGTGAAATTGGCAATATTTAATACAGAAAAGGCACAGATGGAGGGTGAAGTGTTCAGTAATAGGTCTGGTATAATAAGTCTTACTAAAATTAAAATGACAGAATGATTTGTCAACTCTCCCCCCAACAAGCTTCTGTTTATAGTGAGAGCTACAGCACCAATGGAACAGAAAACTGCCAAAGTTACTCTTCATCTTTCTAAAGACATGGTTCAGCAAGTAACAGTTTCTTGGAATAAAGACTAGCAATTTCTTCTGAGCAGAATTAACAGTATTTTAGGGTAGACAGTTGTTCTAAAATAAAGCAAAAAAAAAAAAAAAAGAACAGATCACATCATCTGGAACAGCACTTTGAAAAGCTAACCAATTTTCATTCAGTTTGTGTTTATGCAGAGTGCACAGAAACAAAGGATTATCTGCCATAAAGTAAACGTGCAAGGTTACACAGTGAGGATACTCCCCCAGAACCAAAAGACTCCGTAGTGCTCACCTTGGTGTCTTAACTTTGTGGCAGAACTAAAATCTTTATTTAGACCTCTTGTGAATTATGCCACAAACCATCTCTACACGTTCCTCACTTCCTACTAAGTTGTCTCCTCCTGATCCCGTAGAAATATTTTTTTTCCTGGCTGTATGTTTTTGGACTGCAGCTGCAGTTGTCTGAGGTGTTTTCATCTCTCCCTGAGCATCTAGCTCTGATAAGCAGCCTGCTTGTTTTAGATGTGTTGGTACTGCGATTTCCAGTTTAAGGATGAGTGTAATCCTGACAGTGTGTTACAGAATACTTTTGATTTTGTAGGATTCACTTTTTGGTAAGGAATTTAGCAAGGCATTTCTTACTCCATCTTCCATTTTGTATTAGAGCTACTTCTCACCTTGTATCAAATCCATCAGTACAATCTGCTGCAATTCAAATTGATGAACATGGACTTGAGTCCACTCTGCTGGGTGTTCTCTTTACAATGTTGAACTACATTGGATAAAACCAGGTCCAAGCCCTCTCTTGGCCTCTAATTTCGAGCTTGGTTGTTAGTCCCTCAGATGCTGCTTTAGCTTCTGAGTGGCTGAGTAGGCTGAGCAACTGCAGTGTGTTTGCTTCTGCTCTGCAGCACTACTGGAAAGATTAGGTCTAGGGACAGAAAGCTGAGAGCAGTAACATTCTACGCTGCTGTAACAAAATCGCGCCATCTGATAATTGTCCTGGCATTAGATACTGCTTGCGCTTTAGAAAAGTTAGATTGTGGATTAGTTCATTATTACACGAAATAAGAATGAAATGATTTCGGCCACAATGCATAGCAAAAGCAAAATTTCATGGCACACGTACTGCACCTTAGTTAGTAATGGGAGGTGTCAATGTCAATACAGCAATGCAAACACTGACCTAGCCTGGTTTGCGGCAGCATTCTGTTCACTGAGCCCAGCTCTTCATATGAAAGCTGTTTGGTAGACTGCATTGTAAATGGTTTTTGTTACTAGTGAAACTCTTCAGCTATCTTTTTAATGAGTTGACTTAATGTGAATAACCACATTTACAGAGAGAAGTTTAATTTAATTTGCTAAGGAGTTGACAAGAAACACTTGCTATTTGCTCAGAGAATTGCCTCTGTATAAGTAACAAAATACCACGACTTTCTGAGAAAAAATATACTTCCATTTTTCTTCTTCTGTTTTGCTCTTCATACTTTTTCTACTCTGAGTGAAATTGTAAAACAGAAGTTGTAACATTTTATTTTATGTCTTAGATCTTTTTAAATTATATTTTTAAATATTCTTTTGATTCCACCACCCAGTAAGTTATGTTTTAAAAATATTTAACATGGATGCTTTACACATGAAATAAATTCAGGAATTTCAGCTTCAAATCCATTTCAAAGTCTTTCTTTTGATCACTGCTATGATTTTTAATTGCACCATGGCTAAGTCATGCACCTCTCAGTTGTTTTAAAACTAGGTTGGGGTCTTTTAAATATTGGTTATGGAAAGCTAAATCAAAGCTATATTGAGATGTGCTGTTTGGCACATACAAGAGAGATGATGTTGGGAGGAATCACAGACTGATTCAAGGATCTTTTTTTTTCCTGATATCACTTCTTCCAGTGATGCAAATAATCCATTAGATCCATGACAGATTTAGTGAGATGCTCTTATCCTTCATGCTCATCTTGAGCAGTTCCATCTGCTGCTGCTTTATCATAGATATGAATGAAACACTAGAAAAAAAACATTGCAGCCTGATGTGGTCTGCTAGGGTTCCCTTACGGCCTTCTTTTTCCCACAGTTTCTCACAGCAGGTTCGTTATGCAAATGGTGCCTGGCAGTCTTTCTCCATCACCGACTCCTGCTGCTGCCTAAACTGGTAGTTGTCCTCTTAGACTCCCTCCAGGCCTTTTGCAGCTTCACCAACGAACCTGAGTTTTGCATTTCTCTTTCTACTCTTTCCTGACATGATTGCACGGTAATATTTCAGCATTTTGGTTCACATGTTCATTTTATCAAGACGATATCCTGTGCCCTGGGGCTTTCATCTTCTGTCTTTTCTTCTTGGAATCATCCAGCTACATTTTGCCTATGTGTACTACTTTTTTGGCTTCTATTATCTAATGTCTTATCCAGTCTTCTGTCTCATCCAAGTCCTAATCTGTTGTTCCTTGTCACATGTCTAAATATCATCCCTTTTGTGATGTTTCAATGATCTCTGAAGTCTCCTCAGCATACTCCCGTAACCTCCAGAAATTTTTGAATAGCCGGAATTAAACAGGTGAAAGGAGCACTGTTGACTTCAAAGAAGTGTTCTACTTTTTTAAAGATTTGTCTCTATAAAGCTAACTGCAAGGTTAGCTGCAAGGTTTAGTTGCAGGCTTCCAGGAGTAGCAACTGTATTCTGTTTGAGTCTGTTCTAGAAAATGCATAGTATGCTAATTCTGTGCAACTGTTGCTACTTTTACCAACAGGACTGTGGAGGGTTTACCCTGGCTGAATGTCTGATGTACACCAAAGCTGCTCTATCACTCTCCTCCTTAGCTAGACAGGGGAGTGAAAACATAATATAACAAAAGTCTCATGAGTTGAGATAAGGACAGGGGATAACTCAGCAATTACCATCACAGACAAAACAGGCTCGACTTGGGGGAAAACTAATTTGTTACCAATCAAATGAGAGTAGGATTGTGAGAAATAACCCCAAATCTTAAAAACACCTTCCCACCATCACTCCCTTCCTCCCGGGCTTGACTTACTCCTGATTTTTTCTACCTCTTCCCCCACAACATCTCAAGGGGATGGAGAATATCAGTTCATCACACATTGTTTCTAGCACTCCTTCCTCCACAGGTGGAGAACTGCTCACACTCATTCCCAGATCCAGTGTGGGCTCCTCCATGGGCTGCAGGGAGACAGCTTGTCTGACCATGATCTTCATCACTGGTAGCAGGGGAATTTCTGTTCGGGCACCTGAAACACTTCCTCCCTATCCTTCTTCAATGACCTTGGTGTCTGCAGAGTTGTTTCACCTATTATCACTCCTTTGAGTTGTTTCACATACTATCACTCCTCTCTTCTCCAGATGTCATCGCTGTTGTGCAGGATTTACGTTCCCCCTTCTTGAATATGTTATCACAGAGGCACTACCACTGTTGCTTATGGGCTTGGGCTTGGCCAGCAGCAGGTCCATCTTGGAGCTGGCTGGTGCTGGCTCTATTGGACATAGGGCAAGCTTCTGGCATCTTCTCACAGAAACCACCACTCTAGCCCCACTGCTATGAAAACTGTGCCATGCAAACACAATATACCCAGAACACATGTTTTTCCTGCACATACCTAGAAATGCCGAATGAAAATCATAGGTTATGTTAGTACATTGACAGCAGATGAGAAACTTCTTTCTCTGAGCTAGTTTTTTGTTCTGACTTTCCTGTCTGCTGATATCTCTTGTGCAACAACAAGCCTTGTCTGCCTCAAGACACCATGGGATGCCTGAGTGCAGCATCAGGAGATACAAATCTGACATGGGTCACAACTCTGTGTTTCCTCCATGTCTGAGGCTGGATCTCTGTTGAAACAACACAAGATCTCTGCAGAACAGGCAACATGTGCTCTCTGCTTCATGCAGATTGGAAGCTCAGGCCAGGCTCAGCATGATTCATCACTGGCACTTGAAGTGAAATCTTTTATATTACTGCTAGCTGAGTAGCTCAGAATCAATCATGCACTATTCTGCCTGAATTTTTATATAAGCAGTGCTTAGATTTTTTTTTTTTTTTTTTTTGCAATGCATCCTATGTCTGCTCCAGCAGCAAGGTCTGCACGTGAGGTTGCCAGTCATAAGTTTCACTGCTCAGTTATCAGAAATCCTGATTTGTTATTGACTTGCACCACAAGAAATGATTTATATCCTGTAGGTGTGAAAAGTAATAAAGTCAGTGCTGTCACTCAAAAGAACATTTCCATTTCAAGTGTTTGAGTTGGTTGTGTTACCTTCAGTGAACTGGCTTGCTCACTGACTGTAAGCTTTACTAAACAAGAGAGGAACAGCTATGAGGTCTGACTTACCCTTTTTTATAGTCTTCTGATTACTTGTTCAGCTACTTCTGTACTCTCCTGTCCTGGAGGAAAGTAGGGATTTAGTCAATGGGAACGAATGGATTATCTGCAGCAGAAAAGATTCCACCTATCAATGTGCTTTTTGCCTTCCAGGCACCTCTGTTGTTCCTGTGTTTGAACAAAATGGATGCAAATGAAGAGTAAATGACAAATTACTTTCAATTTTTGTAATTTTTTGTCTGTGTGTGCATGACATTGGCTACTCTTTTATTTTACACATAAAAGATTGATAAACCAACTAAATACAGGATATCAAACAATGTATAAAGTTAGTGTAAAGTCTTACGAGGACACTTGTATTTAAACCTGGTTTATTTTGATTTAGTTTGTGCTCCCAAGTGTAGGTGTCATATAAATTGCTGAATCCCTATCTAAAATGTAAATTACTTTAACATTTTATATGTATAATGTCTATGTCTATGTCTGGACTAGATGACCTTTAAAGGTCCCTTCCAGCAGAACTCATTGTCTATCCATACATACATTATGTGTAGGGTGTTTTTTTTTTTTTCTTAGTTAACTACTTAGTTTGTAAGGAAGAAAAAAAAGAGATAAGCCTGAAATAGCTAATGTAGTTTTAGATATCTTTTAGAAAAGTCAGAAGTCTTTCTGATTTAACCCTGCTTATGACCACCAAGGCCTTTCTCATCATAAATTTTATGATGTACATAGTTGTGGAATTTTGGAGTCAGTGTGCAGATTCTGAAAGATTGCTGAACCTTACAAATCTCAAGGCCTTAGACTGAAATTCAGTGGGGACTTGGACAGTGGATTTTGTGTGCTTTGTAAAAGAGTTAGTAATACTGAAAATTGTGTATTCATGTAATGTTTTTAACCTTCACATGTTAATTGAGTTTGATTAAGAGGAAACTCATGAAAAGACTGAGTTAACTGGGGAAGTTTGAGATTAAACTAGAAAAGCATGCATGGTTATTTGTAAAAACATGATGGCAAGTTAAAAGTACACTGTATCTGAATGTTCATGTTTCTTGTGTTTTTCCATACAATTTCTGATGTGATTGTGATGACTAAGATCTACAGGCCTGAATCCTGATTTTTTTTTTTTTGCCACAGGATATGTCTTGTTCGTTTTGATTCTTGATTATTTCTACCATGGTACGAATAACATGTGTGTATGAGCATGGTTCCTTAGGAATTTAAACAGTAGGATGTCTGACCAGAGTGTATTCTCTGAAGATCTCGTTTAAGCTGATTACTCAAATGCTAATGTTAATTCAAAGCCTTTAATTCTTATCTGAAATATTAAAACTCTTCCAAGTACTGCATCCCTGGATACTTTTTTAAATATTTTTAAAAAAAAATACTAACTGTAATAGTGATAGCAGTATGATCATCCTTTTTGCCCCTTAACTGAGAGGATGGTTGAACACTGGAACATATTTTCTTGAGATACATTTGACGCCCCAAGCTTGTCAGTGTTTAAGAGGCATTTGGACAATGCCTGTAATAACATGCTTTAACTTGGTCATCCATTATGTTGTCAAGCAGCTGAAATACACATTCACTGTAGGTGTTTTCCACTTGAAATTTCTACTTCTGTTTACAAGGACATGTAGTGATAGGACGAGGGGCAATGGTTTTAAATTTGAGCAAGGTAGATTTAGATTAGATTTTAGGAAGAAGTTCTTTACTATTAAGATGGTGAAAGACTGGAATAAGTTGCCCAGAGAGGTGATGGAGGCCCCATCCCTGGAGCCCTTCAAGGTCAGGCTGGATGGGGCTCTGAGCAACCTGACCTAGTTAAAGATGTCCCTGCTTATTGCAGCGGGTTGGACTAAATGATCTTTAAATGTCCCTTACAACTCAATGCATTCTGTGATTGTATTCTAAGAAAAAAATCTATTCTGCTCTATGCATAAGCAGGAAAATATATTGTTGTTTGAACTGACGTCACAGGAGTAGTGAGGCTGAGACAGACTAAAACTGAAGAGCATTTGGTAGTTGTTTGAGCAATCTAGCACTCTGTCTCTTACTGAATTTCATTAACTGTAGATAAATTGTGGTGATGTCTTAACTTGTCCAGATGCCTATAATTTGTAGGAGTTTTAGTCAAAGGTGATTAACATTTTTTTTGGTAGGTAATATGGTTCAGGTTATCTACAGTGTAAACATGAATATTTCAGCAGGTATATGTCCAGCTCAGAGGATAAAATCCTGCGACAGTGGTTTCTGGTTTTGAACTTCTCTATCCTTCTCATAGTCATTGATTTCAACTTGCACAGTCAAAAAAGGACAGTACCTAATGTTTCTGCTGGACAACTTTTTTTTTCTTTCATTTTTTCGTGGAATTAACTTGTCTCTTTGCTTTTCAGTTTCTGAGGCTTTTATGGTTAGATTATTCTCCCAACTTTTAATTCTGCGTGTACTGAAGCTGCTTAGAAGCAGAAACAAATGGAGAAGATCAATTTTTATGGCATTGATGCAAAATGTGTGTGTCTTGTTTGATAAATATGTCACTCTACACAAGGAAAAAAGGTTCATTGAAAGACTGTCAAATTGTTGTATGAAGTCTGGACCATTGGATTTTTTTGAGATCTTTGACAGGCTTTTCTATTAAGGTTTATTCATTCAGTGCAATATTTGTTTTATATGAATAAAGATACTTAAGTAGTGATAAAATAGTCCAACAAATGCTTTACTAGATGGTCGATTCACTTTTCCAAATGACAGATCATGGGTGTGATGTGAATAATATTTAAAGTAGATTTCCCTAGATGTAACTAATTTCTTATACTTTTGTTAGGACTTCTGTATTTTATTATAGTGTCCTACAGTACAATTATTTACATATTCACTTAAATGTTCAAATTCAAGGGTTTATTTCTTTCTTTTGTTCATTTTTCTCATGTATATGGTGTATGAAGGAAATACGGCTGAACAGTAAAGCCTTACAGATAGTTTATGCAAACCGGTGTTTGTAAAGCCCATTTAAAGTCGGAGATATTTTCAGTATCCTAGGAACAATTTCATTGTTTATGCTATGTAAAACTTTCTTTGATCACTCTTTAGACACCGTTAATAATAATGCAGCTTGTGAATTCACTGACATTTTAGTGTGCAGAAATAATTGCTTAAATCACTTAGGAATTATGCAGAACAATAAAAAAATCAAAAGTTGTATGAACATTGGAAAAGATTTTATACATAGCCTGAGCTTTTCCTTTTGATCTAAAGCATTTGAAACCAGAGGTCCACAAAGATGGTCCAGGTAATAGAGCACCTCTGCTATGAGGATAGGCTGAGGAAGTTGGGATTGTTCAGCCTTGAAAAGAGAATACTCTGTGAGGACCTTATAACTGCCTTCCAATACCTGAAGGGAACCTACAAGAAGGCTGGGGAGGGACTTTTTACAACAGTTTCCATCAATAGTTGAAAATGGATTTAAGTTAAAGGAGTGTAGATTTAGATTGGATCTTAGGAAAAAAATTCTTTGGTACAAGGGTGGCAAGACTCTGCAATAAATTGCCCAGAGGAGTTGTGGCTGCCCCCTCCCTTGTGGTTTTCAAAGCCAGGTTGAATGAGACCTTGAGTAATCTGGTCTAGTTGAGAGGCGTCCCTGCCCATGGCAGAGAGGTTGGATTAGATGATCTCTAAGGTCCCTTCCAGCCTAGGCCATTCTTAGGATCTATGATTCTGTGATTCTACAAAACCAATTAATTTTAAAAGGTTTGGCAATGTCAATCTGTTCTTTGTGTTTTGATATGTACAAAAGTTTTGTTATGAAACTCTTGTATGTACAATTGCATTGAGTTTTCTGAAATCACAGACTCCGATTTGGCAATTACAGGTAATTCTTTAGATTTATGTAGAGTTGCGTTTGGTCTGGGGGTTGTTTCCAGAGGTTATATTAATGAATTATTTTATATTGTGTATGCAAATCATTTGTTCTGGCAGTCCCAAGAAAAACAAGATACTGACAGCACTCTGGTAACAGACTTATACTAGTACTGCATAACTGAGACCTTAGATTTTAGCTGCAATGTTGAAGTAACATGGCTACTATTGCTATTTTTTGCAAATCACCCTGTTTCTTCATGAAGAAAGGAAGAGGAACAGACTGGATAATAAGCTCTGAGGTGGCACAAAACACTGAAGTACATTACTGTGCAGGTACTAACATGTTACTATCAAATAATTAGAATATTGTACTCTTAGAGCTCTAACTAAGCTTCCTGGAAATGCCATTCCCTTTGATCTTACATCTAACAGTGGAAGAAGAGGATGAGTGTTTGGTGAGAGAACAGCTGTACCACCAGCACCTCTGTTTTTTCACATTAAGTCTTATTTTGTTGGTTATTTACATGACTGGATTTTTACTCCTTTGTTTTCTACTATAACATACTTATTTTTCTTTAAAACTAAGAAATACTAAAACGGATCTCTGAGCCTTAACTCTGCCCACATTAATTTTAAATAGTTAAACGTATTTTTTCACCAACATAACTTGTACTAACTTTCTCAGGACAGTCTAGTAACACTCAGTCTTTAATCTTTCATTTTTTTTAGCTACATAAATAGACCCAGAAAAATAAATTCCATTAGTCACATGCTTAAAGCAAAGGAAGTATGAACGTACTTGCAGAGGCAGGATATAAATGAGGATAGCAAATAGCATACTGTGAGCAAAATTAATAATTTTTAAAAAGGCTATGAATTACGATATTTTAAATGAAGTATATAAGCAAGAACCTCTCCCTTCTATCCCCTTCTACACACTCCAAGAAAAATGGAGCAGATTCCTTGAAAATGAGTGTGCCACATATAAAAAGTTGTATTTAATTCTGTAAATGTAATTATATTGTTTTCAAACACTTTATTTTTTTAAGCATTCTTAACAATACATATTGGGACAATAATATCTCTTTCTCAAGTTACTTGTATTTTAAAAGTTTTCCTGTAATGAGGACAAAAATTATGTGTAAGAATTAAAAACAAAGAAAAAAGGAGTGTTCTCAGCTATACTCCTAGATATGTACCCTTTGCAGGATAACTCAGGTGGATAAAGCATACATGATAGATTCATGATTGAGCACAACTGAGCCAGCAAATTATTTATGAATGACAAACTCAGGGGTAGGAACTGATTTTTTGTAATGAGTCATGAACTTTTTTTCTTGTACTGCTCTGGTTTTGCTTCATACTTTCACGTACCAGAAGTGTTGTCTAAATTAGGTAAATATGAACAGATAGTGTTATATCAAGCTTCCCAAGCAGATATTTATGATTGTAGAATTATAAAATCACAGAATGCGTTGGGTTGGAAGAGACCTTTAAAGGTTACCTAGTCCAACCCCCCTGCAGTGAGCAGGGACATCTTTAACCAGATCAGGCTGCTCAGAGCCCCATCCAGCCTGATATTGAACGCATCCAGGGATGGAGCCTCCACCACCTCTCAGGGCAACTTATTCCAGTCTTTCACCATCTTAATAGTAAAGAACTTCTTCCTAACATCTAATCTAAATCTACCTTGCTCAAATTTAAAATCATTGCCCCTCGTCCTATCACTACATGCCCTTGTAAACAGTTCCTTCTCAGCTTTCTTGTAGGTCCCCTTCATGTACTGGAAGGCTGCTATAAGATGTCCCCAGAGCCTTCTCTTCTTGAGGTCCAACAACCTGAACGCTCTCAACCTGTCCTCGTAGGAGAGGTGCTCCAACTCTTTGATCACTTTTGTGGCCCTCTTCTGGACCTGCTCCAGCAAGTCTATGTCTTTCTTGTGTTGAGAGCTCCAGAACTGGACACAATACTGCAGGTGCGGAACAGAGTAGAGGGGCAGAATCATCTCTCTTGATCTCCTGGTCATGCTTCTTTTTATGCAGCCCAGGATGTGATTGGCCTTTACATATGTAATAAATAGTTTTCTTGCCATTAATAATGATCTATTTGATAACAATTAGTCAATATTTTCACAGCTCTGTGATCATGTAAATGCTATAAAATGCTCAGCATTGTTATGCAACTAATTAACTTATAAATATTTGCTAAATGTCTGCAAGTGGCAATGGAATGTGAATATGGTTTTGCCAAGGGGAAGTCATGTTTGACCAACTTGATAGCCTTTTATGTGGACGTAACCAGGTGGATAGATGATGGCAGTGCAGTGGATGTGGTTTATCTGGATTTCGTTAAAGCATTTGACACTGTCTCCTACAGCATCCTCATAGCTAAATTGAGGAAGTGTGGTCTGAATGATTGAGTAGTGAAGTGGAATGTGAACTGGTTGAAGGGAAGAAGTCAGAGAGTTGCGGTCAATGAGACAGAGTCTGGCTGGAGGCCTGTATCTAGGGGAGTCCGTCAGGTGTCAGTGCTGGGACAACGACCTGGATGGAGTAACAGAGAGCACTGTCAGAAAGTTTGTTGACGACACAAAACTGTGAGGAGTGGCTGACACACCAGAAGGTTGTGCTGCCATTCAGTGAGACCTAGACAGGCTGGAAAGTTGGGCAGGGAGAAATTTTATAAAATACAACAAGAGCAAGTGTGGAGTCTTGCACCTGGGAATGAGGAAGATATATCAAAAATCTATTGTTGGGAAAGGGGGTTTGATTAAAATAAAATAAAATTGAAATAAAATTAAAATAAAATTTAAATTAAAATAAAAACATAGCATGGCCTGTGTGTCCAAATATAAACTGCATATTTCTTTACTATTTTATTACACTGTTGAACTCACAAGAATAGAGTAACCTTGGATGGTTACATAATTATATTTCTGATCTCAGAGCAGGTAAGCACTGTTGGCAGGGATCAAGAACGAACACAGAACAAAAGGTGGACAAGAAAATAAAACAGTAAAGTTCAGGAATTCTGAAGGGTTAATCAGAACAGAGGGCAAGATAAACTGTGAGGTATTGAGGTATGCTTTTGATGAGAGTTTTAAAAACCTTCTTTTTGGCCTAATGCTTATTCAACTGAAATTAACACTGGTGAAGACGGAGTAACTTGCAAAACCCCAGTACTTGACTGCAACATGCAGCAGGATTCTGCAACAATTATCGTTCCACAGTAAGGTACGTGATCTTATAGCAGAGCCCTTGACTTGGTCATTAACAATAACAGGAAGGTGTCACTGTTGGTTTTCTCTGGCAGTGATTTCAGAGATGGAAGTCTGGTGGGTGAGCTCTCTTGTTCTCAAAATTGTTAGAGCAACAAAAGTTTGTGAAAACAGACTTCATTTGTGTCACACAGATGAGCTATTTGGAGACCGTGTTACAGAAATTTTTTATTAAAGCACTGAAGCATGATGTTCAGTTTCTCCAGGAAAGCAGTCTGCTGATCGTCGTAGAATGTTATCACATTCTCTGTGTTTTGACTGGACTTCTTTCTGAATCAGGGTATTTGACTCAACTTCTGCAAGTTTTTACTCTTCGTCTGCTGAACAGAATACTGCTCTTTATGAAGCCAGGTTGTCAGGCTACACAGGTTTAACAAATTGTCATCTTGGGATTAATTTTCCTCTATCTTCTGCCTATACAACTTGGCAAAAATCTGAAAATTCAATCATTTTTTTTAGTTATTTCTGTAAAATTTTCTATTTTCAGTGGTTGAATCACATGCAGAAGTCATGATCTTTGTGCTGATGGCTTGAGAATTTATGTCTCTAGATTCTAGGACTCCTCTCTTTTTAAATTTCTGAATCTGTCTGTTTTCATGTGATATTTCACTGCTGGGCAGCATTTTACTCTTTCTGGAGTGCCTTTAACCAATTTTTAGCCCATTAGCTGTTCTGTGGGATATAATACTGCTTTCATATTTTTGCAAGATAAATCAATAAAGGCAATTATAAATCTTAATTATTTTTCAGTCAGGATTATTTGAAGTCATTACTGTGTTCTGTATTTTGTGGGGAAGGGTGGCACTTTATACTATTTCTGTAGTCCCCATGCCTGAATGGACAGAAGCATTACGAATCTTTCTGCAAAAAAAAGATTAGCCCTTCTGCAAAAGTAGGTTTATTCCTGTGTAGGTAGTACATTTTTTTTTCAGAGCTCTCCATCTCTCATGCAGTGACGTGGAAAGATTTGTAGGAGGGAAATTTGCACGAACTTTCTTTTTGTTTCTCTGTCTTTACCCTTCCCTCTTCTCTCGAATTTTTCCTTCTGTATTAAGAAAGTGATTTGACTGGAATGGGTGTAATAGAAACCTTTAGTCTTTGGTTGTATCTAATGGTTAAGATAGATATTTTCTATTCTTATAAGTGAGATTCCACCTCAAACACCACTGCTAACAAACTGGTTATTTACACTTGCAGCCAGAAGAGTTTAGCAAATGCAATGAAATATTCATGTTGTAATTCACTCCTCCCCATTGTAGCAGTAATGTTGTAGATGAAAAATGAGGACAGATACCTGGGAGGAGACAGAAGTGAGGAATAACCATGAGCAAAATAAACATTCTTCTGTAAAATCAAATGAATCCTTTCTTTCTAAGAATCAAAATACTTAAAATCTTGTGGCCAGATCTGAAGTCAGTAGAACAAAAATAATGTGTAAAATTCTGCTTCTTGTTCTGGTAAACTACCCAGAATTACAGGATGCTGAGGCAGCTATGGAAAGAAGGTGAGCGTAGCAACTATATGAAAGGGAAATTCTACAAAAAGTCAGATTGGCACCTGTGTGTGTCTGCTAATGCAGAGAACTGTCATGGTGCTTGTAGATTTATTTTAGATTTTGTTTGGCTTTTCATTAACCTTAAAAGAAGGCATGTTTGTTTGAACAACAGACCTGATAGGTTTTTTTAAGGTGAGAAAGCTATTACAGTAAAGTGATTATTTTCTTCTATCATTTCTTGCAAGTAGCATATATCAAAATCATATTACTAATGCTTACAGTTTGATTTGATCTTCAAGGAAAGGACACGAGGGAAGCTTTGTAGCAGCTTTCCATGTGTGTAATGTCATTGTCTTTTGAAGTCAAATATGGCAAAATCATAGATGAAAGTATTAAAGTCAATGGCACTACAAAGTAGAACGTAATTAACTTGTTTTGCTTTCCCATCTCTGAACAGACAGCAAAGAGAAAATCAGAGAATTATGAAAGATATCAAAAGAGATGTTCATCTCAGCCAGACACTATATGTATTCAGAAAGAGTAGCCACCATTTGACTACTTTGACTGCCACATACTGCAATTAACTTTTAAGGACAGAGATTTAAATTCACCCTGTGTCAGGCTAAGTGTTCCTGGAGATTGAGGATAAATATTGGAATCAAATGATAAAAAGATCCTATCCAAAATTAGGTCTTAAGGAAGTAAAAGTTGAGGTTTGTGACTGGATTAGTAGAGAGGGTGATGGCAGGCATCGGGAGGAGGTTCTGTAGTTGGTCAGAAAAAAAGATCTAGGTAAGAATATCCAGTGTAGTGAAACACACTGAAACAGTGGCTTACAACAGGCTGTGCAAACATATGTGAAATTCCCTGAATATAAAATCAAGCTCTAGGAATTTTCCACAATAAATAAAAAAATACATTTTTTCTGCTGAGCAGGAGTTATGCATTTCAGCTGTTATTTTATCTTGCTCAATGAAAATGTTGTTCTGCACATGTTTACGCTATCAGAACAATGGCATTTCTGTTCTCTGTTGTTTTTACTTTCCTATTCTGCTTTTATCTCTTTTGTGTACCCTTTTCCATATTTTTCTCTCACTGTTTTCTCTATTAAAGCAATTTATTTCCAGCTACCACAGGTGTCACACTTATGCTCTCGTTTATCCCATTACACATAATAAGCACTAAAATATCTATGCTAAATTAGACACTGTTTTAACACTATTGTTAGATTTCAGAAACTATACCCCAAATCAACTGAATGGTCCGTACCTTTATTTTTCAATAAGAATGGTTAAGCACTAGAACAATTTCTGCAGAAAAGTTGTAGCATTCTGTGTTTAGAGATCTTCAAAAGTTAACAGGAGAAAGCCTCAAGGGAACCGATGCAATTCTGAAGTTAGCACTACTTTGAACAGGAGATTGAACATCCAGGTGTCTCCTCAACTTAAAATATTTTATGAGTCCACTTTTTTGTTGTTCTATTTTAACTAAAAAATCAGGAAGGTAAGAGCTGTATTGGCTTAAAACAGACCAAAATGGGAAGTTTTCCTCTGCCAGAATCTGTGTAAATGGAAAATGGTCAACTGAAGAACCTGGAGGAATCGTGTGGCTTTTTTTCCTCTATATAGCACATCAGCCACTTGTCATCATGCTTTAACTTCTTGTTTTGTAACTCTGAAAGTGAAGAATGGCCTTCTATGTTCTAACAGATACTTGTGATGCTTTCAGTTATTTTAAAGGAGCTGTTTATTCCATTGCTATCATTTTAACTTCCTGAACTATTAATAATTTGCCTTTAAATAATAATATAGCAAAAGAGAGGGTTGGGGAGGAGAAGTTGTAAGTGACAAGTCAAGAGTAACATTTCCTTGGGTATGAGTATGCACGAGGCAAAAAACTTTAACAAATTATGTTGATGAATCAGAGCAAAGATCAGCAACAAAATAAACAGCTCTGTTTGTCCTTACATCTCACACAGGCATAACAGGCAAAGTTATCCTGGAAAATAAATTGTCCATGAAGAATTTCCCTGTCCATTAAAAAAAGACCCTTTGAGAGAAATCTTACTTCCAATAAGAAGATGCTAGAGGAATAAATTAGTGGTAACTTTGTGAAGTCAATTTAACTTTTTGATGGTATTCAAATGGAGATACTTATTACCCTACAAAACCCATATGGAACTGGCAGATTTATTAAAAGAGCTTATACTAATGGCTGCAACTTCTGGGTCACTAGTGGAGAATGCACTTCAACAAGCTGTTTTGTAATATTACAGCCTCTGTTGTAGGAATAAGCAATTCAAAATAAAGCAACATAAAATGATTAAGGACCTAAATATTTCAGATATTTAAATTGCTTTAATTTTCCATCTGTTGAGCTATTAATAATTTCATAATAATTTTTAGTAGGAAAGACATTTTTTCAGCAAAAGGACCTAAAAGGGTGATTACTGAAGTCACATTCACCAGCAGGGAGAGTTTTTATTGTCAACTAACATTCAGAATTTTTTTAAAATAGTTTTAAAACATATAGTGGATAGGTTCCTTTGTTTTACTGTAGGTTTTAGAAGCTGCATGAATAACGATCAGGCTGGATTATATTCAGATCAGGGAGAGTCACTTTTAGCAAATAACTTGAGTAAGATTTTAGGCTTGGGCATGAGAGAATTTTGTCACCACTGTGTGATATTATGTTAACTTATTCTCTCTCAGATGCATAAGTCTTTGGATAAATACAAAAAATAGAATCCTTTCTTTCCTTAGTCACAGTGGTAAAGTTTTTCTACGAATAAACTTCGTGTCTGGGTTTCAAAGCAAGACCATGAACAGCATTATCTCTTAGCAAGAAACTTGCTGCTGGTTCCTTGCTGCCTGTCCCATCAACAGACGTGATGATGAAGAGGATGTGCATATAGAAGAGAGAGGGACCTGACAGAAAAAGGGATGTAGGGGAAGAAGTGCTGACCAGCAATGCCCTGCGCTTTCTTTCCTATATGTGGAAACAGAGGCATAGGGAGTATGTGACAAAATGTTTGGAATTTATTGAACAATAAGGAGCATAGACACATACATCTGAGAGGACAAGAATGACAGCTTGAATGAAAAGTATGGATGAGTTGATCTGGATATTTTTCCTTTATTTCTCCCAGATTATGTTCTCCATTCTGTTCTTCTCTCATTTCATAGAAGTAGAGATCTAATTGAAATTACTCTGGTTTTTTTAACTATAGTCCTTTCTTTTTAACATGCCTATAAAAGTGCAGTTTGTACACTTCAGATCTAAGATGACTCATATTTACTGTGTTGATGCCAGTAACTGAGATTATCAGTGGCATAGGCTGGGAAAAAAGCAGTAATTCTTTTTGCATCACCTCTAGACATGCAGCAAACTTAGTTTTGCTAGTCTATCACAGATGTTGGAAAAGTATTAAGATATCTTTTTTAAAGACAATGACATAGTAAAAGTATTAGTTACTTATCTTACAACTTGTCTTTACACTAATGAATTGATAGGCAGACAGTACACTGCACTTTGTAAAATGTTCCCTTTATTTTAAAACATGAAACTGTTGATTAGTCATTCAAATAAATTGCAATTAAATGGGAACATTATGATTATATTATGCTAATTAAAGAAGCATGTATTAAATGTTTGAAAGTTATTTGAGAGAATGTATTAGGCAATTAGAAAAAAAAAAATAGTGTTTGTTCACTCCGAAGCTATCAAATGACTTGATTTGCATTAACAATTTTAAAGCTCTGTAGACTCATTCATAACAACTTGCTGCTGAGTAGGAGATATTCTATCAAATGGAAGTAGAGGAAAGGAGAAGGAAAGGGGAGAATATCAGTGTTTTAATGCTAAGTGTAACATAATTACTAAAGCAGTCTCTAGAAGCTGAGGGATTTTGACTTTTATGGTAAATTATTCATTAATGATACAGCATCATTTCACAGCTGTCATGCCGTTCTGTCTTAACTCCTGTGAGAGTTGCTGGAGGGCCACAATAAACATGGATTGTTAGTATTTTCCAGTTTGAAATGTATGAAAAATTTTATGTGGAAATGGTTTGGTCTTGATTCTTGTGGACGTATTACAAATTTTAAAATTCAAAACACTTGTACATAAAAAAAACAGAATAAAAATATCTATGAATGATTTTTAATATCAAAGACAAATTACCATGAAATAGTGAAATTCTATATAAAGGTTTTGAAACAACAAAATAAGCAGAAAAGAAAAGAAATAGAACGCATGGTGAAAACAGATCTTTATTATTTTGAGGTAAACAGCAGTAAAGAGCAAAGCAAATGATGCCAATATAGATGTATTTTGAATATTATTCAAATTGAGAATGTGACTGTCAAACATGTGCAGAAATTCTCTAGTTAGACCAAAATTCGGTTCTAAGCCTCTGTACATATTTGTTATTTTTTTTTTCTGATACATAATTAAAAATAATCTGAAGAGCAAAACACAGATAATCTGTATAGGTTCTGAAATATCCATAGGCTATATCTATGTTAATTGTTTGTCTTTCTGCAGAAATTATTTTGAAATTTTTGTCACCTATTTATTGCCTGTTATTAATGCTTCACAGACTTGGAGAAATAGAAATAATTTTTTATTTTCAGGGTATTATATGTAATACACCTTCAGTACAAAGTTCCTGCCAGACTCTCCTTAGTCCATAAACTTCCACATCAGTCTAAAATACAGTTCATTACTGCCTTACTTCTGTGTGTGCAAAAGCTCTGATGAACGTCAGTATCTGGAAGAAAAATGCTAAATTGTTGGAACGTGTGAAAGAAGCGGTCTTAGATTTGAACTCTACAAAGTATATTTCAGGGCTTGTTGGTCTTTTCCTCCTCCTTTGCTTGTTGTCACTCTTTAGTAGTGTCATGTTGCTAAGAGTTAGTGGAAGTAAGGGCATATCGTGTTCTATGTTAAAGCTTGCAAGAACTGGATGGGATAATGTCTGAGCAAGGGAAAGTGCAATGTTCAGCTTTAAGTTTAGAAACTTATTAATGAACTTCAGCTGAAATCTGTTATTGATGACAATGGATTTAAGAATACAGGATTAGATACAAAGTTAGCGTTGCTATCAAAACCAAGGATTTTGTGGCTGGTAGCCTGGAAACCTTTCAAGTCAATAGAAATGCAGTTGTTCTACTTAACCAACCAGAAAATGTAGGAATGAGTCCATAGCATCATAATGCCATGATCTTCTGCGATAACGTTGTTTGAGCATTTTAAATTCTTTACTGTGTTAGATTTGAATTAATCTGATACGGATATATCTAATGAGCCAAATTAGGCCTAACTCTTTGCTTGGGAATAGTAATTTAAGTCATTAACACGTTAATTTGTATCTTGGGGTATTTTTGTTCTACAAGTACAGCTAAGTAGGAAACACTTTCCATTAATCATAAGAGAGGAAATAAAGTAATTTCAAAGTCTTTATAGGACATGGGAGATAAAAACTGAAATTCCTGAATAAGATCATGTGTAAGGATGTAATCTGTTACTCTCCCATTAGGTGTTGTGCTAACCACCTATTAGCTTCCTGTTGGATTTGTACACTGCACTTATTAATTTGTGCCAAGTTTTATATCTGAGTCTTTTCCATCTCATTTAGATGAAAAAGAAAATTTTTAAATATAAGAAACTAATCAACTTACTTGAAAATAACGATAGATATCTCAAAGCGCTTGCAGTTAACCTAAACCAGATAACTCTTTTGTTGATTTTATTTACAAGCTCTATTGTGGACCTAAACACTTTGTGATACAAATTGACTAGAAACTAGAATGTCTTGCAGCCATTCATAATCCAGCACGTGATTATTTCCAATATGTCCTGATTCAAGCTGACTGGGACAAAAAACCACCTGGTCTTCAGCTCACTTCTCCACCCACCCCCATTTCCACAGTGATGTGGAGGAAGAAAATTCAAATAAAAAGTCTCAAGGGTTTGAGATTAAAGATAGGCAGGGTAATAATTTACCATTTAAGATGATGGGTAAAGAACCAGAGCAATTTGGGGACAAAAACATAGATTTAATTCACCATCACCATTTAAGAAGTAGGATAGTGAGAGGAATCCATCAATATATACGACCCAATCTTAAGTGGACTTTGGCATTCTGCCACCCCTCCCATCTTCCCAGCTACCTCCTCCACCTCATCAGTGCAAGGGGGCAGAGGGTGAGTGGTGCAGTCCATCTGACCATTACTCATTGTCCATGGCAGCTCCTCCTTGAGAAAGAGGGCTCCTTGCAGTCTCTCCTTCCTGCAGTGTGGTGCCCACCTGACAGGGGACAATCCTCTTCCTCCCCGTGAGTCCCTCAGGGTCACGGATTGCTTTGGGCATGTCCGCTTATGCTCAGTCTCTCTCCTCTCTTGCATGGGGCTCTGCATGTACCAACCCATCCTGGACGTTCTCATCACTGTTGATTCCCTCAGCTGGCAAGCAATCACCTTCCTGCCATCTCAACCAAGGGAAAGGTCCTCCTTCAGCAGCCTCCTCCCTCTCCTCCTCTGGGACACTTCTTCCCCTCTTTTTTCTCAGAAAAACGTTCTTTTGTTCTCCTCTCAACTCCTCCTCCTCTAACAGAAAGACTCCCCAATATTAAAGACAGGACAGCTCACAAGATGAAACCAAAAGAGAATGAAGGAACAATGGGGTCATCTCTGAAATACCTTGATGGCAGAGGCACTGATTGACCTGGCCCTGGCCAGAGGTAGGTCTGACTTCTGCGTGAGGGCGGGGGAGACTCTTGAAGGGTTACATGAGTCTCCCCTGGCTTTTACAAAAAAAAACCCCAGGCTCAAATCCACGACACATTTAGGACTTTATTTGGGGTAACCCACAGTTTGAAAGAGACAAAAAATAGATAGTGAAAGTGGGTGAAATATCAGAATTCAGATCCTAATGTGTGAAAATGACTGACAACAAAGTGTTTGTTCATGGAAGGCTATGTGTCTGCAGCTGGCTTCTCCAAAAAATGTCCTTAATCTGTATCTAAAATTCTAGACTGTGTGAACTGCTAATAAAAATGATAAAAAGCATTGTGAAGGAGCAGGTTTTGTGCTGGAAAAGTTTATTTTCTCATTTACAGAATAAAGTACAATATTGACAGGAGTAATGCAAACTTCTGGTTTATACAATTGATTGTTGTAGTTCTCTCTTATACTACTACACACAGTATGTTGATAGACTGGGAGAGAAAGTAGTTACTGTAAAGTAACATGCAGTGGGAAATATCTGAAAAAGACACCAGTCTAATTTTAATCTTGGTATCATATGTGCAAATACATAAAAAACTTCTAAGCAATGCCAGAGACAGATGCTGTGAGAGGATTCCTCAGACTTCTGCACTGACAGCTGTGATTCACCTCTGTGAGTGCAGAGCGCTGACATAATGACAAGAGGAATTAGAAACTGGGGAAACATACAATCTAGCTTGATTGTATATCTTTCTATAGCACTCTTCAGTCATGCACACAGTGTTTATTAGACTTTTGGGCCTTATCTTTCATGGTAGGCAGATTTTAGTAACTTCTAAGTTCATTTGCAATGTTAATGACCTAGGGCATTTGACCGAAGCTGTAAGAGATGGTTGTTCAGTTGCATTGTATTTTGTGACTTACATGATTTATTAAGGTCAGTATTATAAATAATGTAGCATCTGAAAATGAAATATGCCATGCAGTCACAAGGGTAAAGTGACTTACTTTGATTGTAAACCTCTTAGCATCCAAAAAAGACCTGCCCAGAATAAGTCAATAGACTATCTGTGAGCTAGACACCCCACAGTGTAGTGGATTGTCAGTGAAAAGGGCTGACTTTCAAAGAGATTTGTGTTTCTGAACCTTTTATGATATCCTGAAAATTTTTAATTTTAGGCAAGCTTCCAGCCTGGCTGCTGATATTGTCCTCATTATGTTTCTGTTCTGTGTTTATGAAGTAATGTTTAAACTGCACAAAGGTTTTGAGGAAGTAACTGTGAAGATTAACTAGTTCATGGTGTATGGTGTTTTGAAAATGCAAAATGATGCAATAAAAAGCTGTCTATACCTTATTCAATGTTTAATACTGCTGCTGCTCCCCAGATAACTGCTTTTTCTCTCAGTAAAGCATCCACCACCTCTTTCTCCATCTGTTCTTTGTTAATAGACTTGTGTGGAAAACATTGGTCCTCAAGTGGTGATTTCTTTGTTCTGTGTGCTCTAACTAGCCTACAACACATTACTTGAGGTGTATCATTCAGACAAAAGAATACTGAAGTATCTTGTAGCTGGCCAAACAGCCTCAGAGACTGTGCACCTATTATTGTGCTTGTTATTACTATTCAAGCGTGACAGGTTTTTGATTGAGTGGTTTAGAGGCTTTTTAATGCTTGCAGACTTGGAATAGTGTGTTTGAGAGAGTTTCTCTGTTAGCTTCCAGAGGATGCAGCTGATTGACATTTCTACATAGCTCGCATACAATTATGCTATGGCTTTATGGATTATTTCATACACTGAATCAATGTTCTCTCTATCCAATATTTAGTACTGTATCATCAAAGTTAAGGATGCATTTGAGGTTTCAACTTTTTCTGTCTTTGTATGAGAATGCTAATTTGCTAGGGGGAAAATGTATTCTATATATATATTCAAGATTAAATTTTTCCCACTCTGAAAGATTTTACTTCCTTTTGTTGTTCCCAAATTGGTTTTCTAGGACAGTTAGAAATTATCATTCCACATTTATTTATCTTGGTTTTAGAAGTTTTAAATTTGCTGGACTGTATTATGTGCACCCTCATATGTAGACCTGATGAGTTGCTTTCTCTTCTGTAGTGCTAAAATGAGATGTTCTCCAGCACAATCTGGTACAGTACCCTGTTCTATGGCACTGGATGGAAATTTCCATTTCAACTGATTTGATTGTGAAAGAGAACTTGGCATAATTTTTTAGGTTGTATTTTACCCTAGTATATTAAATATGTTGGATTTATTTCAGGTATCAAGAATTAATTGGCTTCCTTTTCCTGTCAGCTGTCCAGGGGCTGAAGATAGGGATCACCCTGTAGGATTTGGGGTCTATTTTCCTTTCACCTTGCCAGGGCTTTTACCACTATGCTGCCCTTTGATTATCCTTTTTTGCCTCTTGCATGGAGCATATCCTGGAAAGCTGGACATGTGATTGATATAGAACATCATTTAATATTGCTTGCAGATCACTAAAAAAAAAAATCACTTTCAAACATGATTTGAGTTGACTAATGGTGATGTCAGCATCCTGCTGTTTCAGAATTTAGTGCTTTGAAAATAGGTATCCTTGTATGTAAATTAAGATTCAGGCAACTGAATGATTTTCTCTAAGTACTATTGGGACTAAACTGCTGTGAACCGGAAATCATATGAATTGTAAACTTAAAAGAGGGGTCAGCCTTGTGTTTTGATGAGACAGAAACAACAGTGATATTTTGGTGCATGCCTATGGAGTCATGCTGAATGGCATGACCTTCAGTAATGACTGTACATCCTCAAGTGATAGCTATAGAGCAGCCCTCATGATAGCTTTTGTAACGAAACCGCTGTGTTTTCCCTAAATTTTAAGTAAGGTGTCAAGTGTGAGGGCTAGGCCAACCACTGAACACTGACAGATGCTCTCTAACCCCCCCTCCCTCCCCAATGGGAGGGAAAACGAAATGAGGCAGAGAGAATTATGAACTGGAAAAGAAAACTGAACACCTTTAATAAAACAAAAATTTAAAAATACATATCTGCAGAACTGATATCAAACCTGACTCCCTCCTCAATAGCAGTCCTCACTGATGCTGCAAAGCAGGTGGCACTGGGGAAGCCCCAGGCTCAGCAGCAGAGGGGAGCTGGATACAGGAGCTGGATTAAGGAACTCAGGGTTGGTATCAAAGAAAGAAGATCAGATGGAGTCCTCCTTGGATGCCGGTCATTGCAGAAGAGAGCTTAAGCCTTGTGATGCCTCAACTTTATACTGAATATAACATATATGGAATGGAATACTGTTGTTGGTCACCTGTCCTGTTTGTTACTCACAGCAGGCGCAATCTTTTACTAACTTGTGATGCCTCTTACTTCTTGGCACCCCCAGCGTGGCACACAAGAGCCAGCAGTGGCCTTGGTCACTATGGGAATAAGTATAAGCAAGAGCCTTTCTGCATCCCAGTCCCAGGCAGTAACTGTAAACATCAGGTGTTATCACTGCCAGTAGCACACACTGTCTGCAAAAACCTGCTGCTGACTTCAGAAAGGGCAGCATTTTAGAAGAAACTGAACTAGAAAGTTAAAAATCACTGAACAGAATTGGTTTCATTTAGCTCAAACCAGGACATACGTTTTGCTAAACAAACATTTTTGGTCCGTTTTATGCTATCTTCTTTTTTTGCATATTTTTTATTCGTTAGCAGTCTTAAAGTAATTTTAATAAGATATTTTTCTTCAGGCAGAACTTGCAGGAGTATAATTTTTTCTTCACTTTATAACCTTCCCTCTTTTCTATGGACTCCTTTCCTGGCTGACTGTCCTCCAATTTCCATTTTCTACTGATCTGTATAGTTCATAACCGTTAATCTCTAACAGGTTTGCGTAATTGCCATCACGTCACTGTTTAAACTCCGAGCTCTTCAGGTTCCTCTGGATCTTTTAAGTCTTGCAAATGTCAGAGTCTAATTTTCATTCAATAATTACTAGAATATAGCTAAAAAAGCAGGTACAGGAACCAGAATCAAGTGAATTCATGCTCCTGTTGCGCTAAAGAAGGGACAAAGCAGCATATATGTGATCTAATTACAACAGCTTTGAGTGAAATGCTAGGCCTTTTGTATTCCAGAAGCCTTGTTCCCTGCATTAACCTAACAATGATATTCCGGAATCCAATTTGAATTTTGGTATCTATATCACGGTTGTTAATTTTCTTCATTAGTCTTCTCCTGTGTTTTTCTTCTCAGAAGCTTTTGAAGTCCATGTAGATTTAACCGTTCTACTCACTCCTCTGATCTCTTATTGTCACTTCCTTGAAGCTAATTAGATTTATCTTGTATCATATCCCCTTCCAAAATCCTCACTGACAATTTGAGCATTTTGTGAATATCTGAGTAGCCTTTTCTTGGAATTGTTAAGGCCTAATGCTGTACCCCCTAAAATCCTCTTTCTTATTTCCTTTTGTGTAATGGTGCTGTATTAAGTTTCCCCTGTCACGGAAAAATTGAGAAACTCACTACGATTTTGGAGAAATGGCTGCTCTCAGGAAAGCATTACACAATTCTGTCATATGGAATGCGACACAAGGTTGCTAGAATCAGTTGTCAACTGCTACTCAGTGTGCATATCACACAACATCTTGGAGATCTTTCACCTCAAATTATAAAAAAAAAAAGGGTGTACTATATTACTTGTTTACTTTTGTAGTCACCTATGGTTGGTTTTGATTGCAGAAGGTAAGTTGCCCATAGCCAATCTGGGGGAGACTCCTGATGCATATGTGTGTATTCTAGTACCCAAAGCATGAGATGAAAGAAAGAACAAGTCAGTAAGTGTAGAGAAGTCAGGATTGAGTGGGAAATGTTTTTCCTATCCTATAAATGCCTACATGTTCCTGGAAATACTAGCATGAGTTGGTAAGTCTATTAGGATTGACATTATTTTCTTCTTAGAGAGTAAAGCTTTGGGAGAGCTATGGTTGGCCTCAGGGACAGGTGGGTTAATCATATAGAAAGACTGAGCCAAGTTCTACAGGCACAAAAAACATGCTGTTTACTTATAAAGAAAGATCTAGGTTTGTGCAAGAAAACAGTGGGAGATAGCTTGCAGGACACTTTTTTATTAGTTTTCTTGCTGACAAATTTTTCCATCCGTGTGGCTATTCTGGGCCTCAGCTGTGAAAGGCCTTGAGGGAGCTGCTACCATGCAATAAAAGAGCATCCAGATCAGTCCTTAAATTCCTGTCTCCTCTCAGTGATGAGGATTTAAAATCAGTATACAAATAAACTTTCTCTGTGTCTGTATTCTGAGTAATCACATCTCTTGAATTTCAAGATTCAATGATCAACTTTCCCATTCAGTCCGTATTTTGAAACTGAGGCAGACTTCTAATGACAGGTACACACCTTATTACGGAATTATTTATTTTTGTTAAAAAATAAAGCTCTTACGTCATACTTTTCCATGCAGCCTAATGGTGTTTGTTTTCATTTAAAACTGATTCTGGAAAAAAAAATAATTTATGTCTGATTTTATGGTCTGACTGTAAACAAATTGAAACTATTGATCAGTGAAAAGATCACTTTATCTTCTAAAGTTCCTGTTTGTATTATTTATAGGAAGAGGATTTTTTTTTTTCAGTGTAAAATCTCTCATCTTTAACTGATGTATGATTTCTTTTCTATAAATGTCTCCTTTCAAAAAATCTTTTCACTGCAGACTTCCTGTAAAATTTGAGCAGTGATTTTAAAGTTCTTGTCCTTACTTTAAAGGCCCTGAGTAGCTGTGGTATTTGACTAATTTTCTCTTCTGCATTTTCTAAGCTGCTAATTACAATCTGAATCATAAGGTTAGTTTTTTTTTCTATACTGTAATTTGGTGAGTTGTGAGTCACGAAATTTTCGTAGCTTTACCCTTTTAAAGATATTGCAGAATCCTTCCCTGCTGCCCACTTAGTGTTCTTATTTAAAAATAAGATTGAAGAAGGAAGTCTTTGCTGCTACTTTTAACTCACTAGTTAGTTGTGTATGTTCAGCGCTTTCTTCTTTCTTGAAAGATAATGTGCTTTTTTATTGTTAGTGTGTTCCCTAAGGTACTCGATGAAATATATAATGTGTAGAGTAATAACATGTATGTAGCAATACAGGCAAAATAAATGCCTCTCCAGTTTCCCTGTAGGCCCCCTTTAAGTGTTAGAAGGCTGCTATAAGGTCTCCCCAGATCCTTCTCTTCTCCACACTGAACAACCACAACTCTCTCAGCCTGACAGGGGAGCTGCTCCAACCAACTTTGTGGCCCTTCTCTGGACTCGCTCCAACAGCTCCATGTCCTTCTTACATTGTAGACCCCAGAGCTGAACTCAGCACTGCAGGTGAGGTCTCATGAGAGCAAAGTAGAGGGGGAGAATCACTTGCCTTGACCCGCTGGCCATGCTTCTCTTGATGTAGTCCAGAAAACAGAAAGAGAAATTTGAGTGTATAAGAAAGAGACGGGTTCATCACAAGCCATGCAACTGCCTCTCTTGGATGGCAAAATTTGTTGTGATTTTCATATTAAAGCTAAGAAAATGACTGTCTTAAAAATAATCTCTTATTGGCGTATACAAATATTTGAGGTCTTGTCATTACTTCTTACTCAGAAAAATATTTGGATTTGTTTGTCATTGCAAGACAGACATTCGGATAAAAAAGTAATTGAAAAGCAATTGCCACAGTGAGCTGATTTTCATACATTTGATTTTTTCCCACTAAAAGAGGAGATAAATTTAAATGCTGTTAGAGAGTAAAGTGGAGGGCCCAACTTATTTATGTGAAAGACTGTTGATTAAAAATACACATGAACCTAAAAAAAGCCCAAGAAACAAACCAGCTTTCATAAATCGTAATTCAACTATTCTTCCCTTTCAAGATTGACTTAATATTTTATTTCTGGTGTTTTCCACCTGTTGTGTGCTTAAAGGGTTTTTTTCCTTCTCCCCTGAGAATATTCTCAGGTACTATCTTGGGTTTAGGAATGAGATATTTCTAAAGAAACGTAATTGTGTGAGACTTGCAATAATTTGTGACAGTGGAACTTAACAACAGGACAAATGCATTTCTCGCCTGCCTTTACTTTTACTCCTTTACTTTTTTTCACTATTCTAAGCCTCCTATTAGCCATGTATTTAACTTGCCTAACATCTTCTATGAGAGATATTTCTATTCCTCTTGAGTAGCTTTGAGGTCTCCATTATTAGCATCAGACCTCTGTAACTTGGTGGAGTGAGATGTGGAGGGGTAGAGGTGGACTGTACTCTCTTCCTGGGAAGTCCTACTGGCCTCGACTGAGGGCTGGGGCATATAAACAACTCATTACATGTTAACAAGGTTACATGAATCAGCTCACCCACTGTAATTATGCATGTGAAAGATCCTAGTCCAGGACAAACATAGAAAAATATGAGTTTTTTAATGAAAAGCTAAGTTCATAAACCATATACACTGGTATGGATAAACCATACACTGGCCAACAGTTTCATATTGACTTTTGCTTGTTTAGCTGTGTAAAATCATTTATCTGGGGTTGGTTTTCCATCTTGTATTCTCCTCCCAGGAGAATTAAATGTAGAAAATTGCTGAGGATGTTTTTCTGCACCATGATCTAAATTGCAGTAGGATATACAGTGTTAGGAACATTTGATAGCTGCTCTGTTCAGGAACAGCACTGTTGCTGAAGCTCTGTTGCTGACTGCATCAGACTCCCTCCTGACATTCGTGTCTCCCAGTGGCTCTTGCACTTCTCTGGTGGCACCTCTGGAGCAGTTAGAGACTTCTGCCAGCTAAGAGTGGTCTCTTGTGTTTTGGTACTAAGTATTTAGCACTCATATCCTGCAGATACATATGTTAGATGTAGTTAAAATGTGCGAAGATTCTATTGTTTCCATTTTGAGATAGGGTATGAGAGCTAAGAAAGGATGTAATCAATTTTTTTCAGGGATTTTAAATACCAAAAATAGATTCTTAATAAATGCGTTGATGCTCAAACAAAAAGCAAAAGAGAATAATTATTTACCAGACAAAAACCTAGTGTGCCATTCTGGTAGGAGGATAGATAAATAAATGTCTACAAACTTTTAGTCTGTGTAACTGCATTACAGTAAAAAAATCATGTAATGCAAGTAGCATGGCTAGAGGAAGGCAAATGCATCCAGTACTATGTTGCCTTATTCCATGTATAAGAGTTACAGTACTGCTCATGTGAAACATTGTTGGAAATGACAGCTGAAAAGTGAAACTCTTCTTTACGGCCTTTGCTGGTTCAGATGGACAAGCAGCTTTTGGTTAGGGATGATCTGATTGATAGAGTCTTGGCTTAAAAAACAAACAAAAAAAATTACTAAATCCTTGACCTAAAGCTTGTAAGGCTGTTAAGTGTTCATGGTACGAGAGGGAATGAATTATTTGGAAAAAAAAATATTTTGAAAAGTGAAGAATAGAGATTATGAGCAAATAGTGATTTTATTTATTTTTGCAGTGGAGTAAGGTCCCTGCAGCCGGAGGACTCTGTGCTAAGGTATGTGTGTTCATAGATCAGCTGGAAAAGTAGGTTAACAGTAAGATGGCAAGATCTGATGATGGTAAAAAGTTTCTCAGGGTAGGTTGAATGAAGACTGAAACCAAAGTTTTGCAGAACAAAATTAGGAAACAGCATGAATGGACAGTAAAATATCAGATTAAATTTAGTACAGCTCTGTAAGGCACATTGGGAGAAAGAGCCCTGTCTTTGGATAGAAAGAATCTGCTAGTCACTGTCACTAGAAGATGATACCTGAAAAGTGTTGTAAGAAGTTTTTTTTACCTGTTCAACACCTTCCCAAAAGATATCAGAGAGATGTGAAACTTTGTAAACTTATAAGGGTTGAAGGTTGTTTTCAAGTGTGTGACTGCACAAACGCTTGAAATGAGAGAGAATTGTGGGTTACTAAACGGAAAATCTACAATATAATCAGGAAATTTGAACCAAAACTGGTCAGAGGACAGGAAGAAATAGTAAGGTAAAGCATTACATAGTTTTGCTCTGCTCTTACTCTTCCCTAGATACCTACTTATAGCTACTCTTGGAGGCAGAATAGCTGAGATAAATCCCTCGATCTGATCCAGAAGGGCTGTTCTTTTGATATTATTTTGACTTTTGGAGATATTTAGAATACTTCAATAGAACAATTCAAGAGAGCTTTGCCTTGTGCTTCTCTTCTGGGTCCAGATGGACAGAATATAACACGCTTCAGTGCCATACTTTCCCGAGCTTACCATACTAACAAATACTTGCAGAGACATAGGTGACTGGCACAGAATTTCCTATGTCAAATCTATGCCACTTGGGATGCCTCAGTCTTGGAAAATGCTTGTGGGCAGGTCTTTGTTCCAAACGCACTGGCATTACATGAGGGGACAGATGTGTGGTCCTGTTTATAAACCTCTTGTGTTAAAATTCCTTTTCAATCGTCCCACCAACTTTCAAAAAAAAATGTCTTGTTGTCAATAGCTAGAATATCTGAAAATTAGCAAATCCAAGAAATAGTAGCAGGTTGGTTTTTTTTTTCTGAGGAAGTATGGGATTCCCAGTTAAGCATTCTTTGTAAGAGGGGCTGTTTTCTATTTTAATTATGGCGTACTTTTTAGAATTAATAAAGTAGAAGCAAGTATATTATTTTTCATTGTGCTTATTTAAGCTTGAAAGCTAGAATCTAGATTACCTTTTTTATACATTTTGAGCTATCAAACCACTCTGTAATTGATTATTATTCAGGTCTAATGGGAATTTTTCTGATCACTTGCACATCTTCACTCTTTATAAATTATTTCACAAGGAGAATAAGATCAAGTTTGAAGCAAAATTTCTTATAAATACCCCCTATTATATCAATCTTATTGACATGCATTTTGCAAAGCAATACTATTGTACACAGCGTCTGTATGAGCAAATAGAATTACTGCTAATGTCTTTTTTTAAGGTTCCTGTTGCACACTTTCCCCTCAGTCAAACACTGTTAGCTCACTAATCAATCTACCTGTCAAAATGCTCTTCTTTGGCAGAAGAGACTGAGAAGTTTGACAAAGCACATTAAGTTGGTGATGTTGATTAATGCTTTTCAGTTAGCAGCATTTTGTTGAATGCTATAAATTAAGAATTTTGATGACAGTTGGCTTTTCGTAAATTACATACAAAAGAGGCTTATCATTGCAATGAAGCAATTTATTTTTCTTCTCTAAGGTTTCTCATGACTCTTCGCTTCATGTGAGTTTCTCTTTTTTTTCTGTTTTTTTTTTTTTTCTTTTTTTTTCTGTTAAAGTGTAAATGGCACAATTTGAGCTCCATAAATCTCTTTGGCAAAAGAGAAAATGAAAGAAAGTCAGACAGCAAAGAAGCCTGATTGTGGAGATTTCTGGTTATTCCTGAATTTCATCAAAGAATTGTAGGGAGAACATTGAAGTTCCATAAGGTGTAGGCCTTTCTGACGTCTTTGCACATCTCAGATGTTTGTCACTTCCCCTACGCAATTTGGAAATGTGTAGAACTAACATACAGGTGGTGAACCACGGGAGTTTCTTTAATGATTATTCCATTAAATGTGGGAATTTTTCTTGACTTTGACTGCATTCCCTACAGTGTACTTTTCATCATTCTTGATAGAAATGACATCCCCAGGGTTCATAAAAGTACTTTGCCTCTAGAAATGACTTACCTACAAAAAGCACAAGACTTACAGGATGTTTTCAGTGCACATTTAAATAGACCTTGTCTAGGATGTGCTTTATCAAGCATTTAGGTATTGATAATCTTTCAGACAGTTGTTTCACAGCAAAAGCCAAGGACAACGTATTTATGGTTCTTCTTGACAAACATGATAGCTTAGTTTATACGCTACTCAGAAATCGGGAAATCCCGAATGCTGCTTCTCTGAATTTTCCCTTCTTAAACTGTGTAGGAAGGAAGAAAACTATATTTGGGGAAAGGATCATGACTTAAAATTTGGAAAAACAGAAGTAGAGAATGTATAATTAAGAGGTTTTTCCAAGTCAAAAATGTAATACTGTTTCCAAGCAGAAGAGGTAAATAATGTTTTCCTCCTTGAATTTCCAGCAATTTTAAGTTGTGATTGTTAAGCTACCCACTCAGCCATTCTGTCACTCCCTCTCCTCAACAGAACAGGAGAAGAAATTGAGGTGAAATAGCTCGTGACTCAGGAAGAAGACAAGAAGATAGCCAATCATCACCCTAAGCAAAACAGAATATTTGGGTAAAATCTGCTTAATTTATTGCCAATTAAAATAGATTCTGATGGTGAGAAATAGAGGCAAAAATTAAAACACTTTCCCTCCCCTGGCTCAAGTTCACTCTTTCGTTCCCAACTTTTGTTGTCTTCTCCCTGACGAAATGTGCAGGGAGAGATGTGGAATGGGTGAGTTGTGGTCAATCTTTAGCAGTTCCTCTCTGCTGCTCCTTGTTCCTCACACTGTTCCTCTGCTCTGGCATGGGCTTTTACAGACCACAGTCCTCCAGTGTAAACCTGCAGTGTGAGTCCTTCCCACAAACTGCTGTCTTTCAAGATAAAACTGCTTTGGCATGAGCTCCTCACAGGCCTTCAGGGAGATATTGTGCTCTGGCATGGGATTCTCTGTGCTCCAGGGTGGGTCCTCTTCACTAACTGCTATGAAATGCCTTTTCTATCATGGCCTCCTTCATGGGCTACACGTAAATATCTGCTCTGGTGCCGGGGGTACCTCTTCCCCTTTCTTCCCCAACCTTGGTGTTTTCAGGGTTGTTTCTCTCTTCTCTATGGCCGCTTTTTTTTCTTAAATATGTTTTCCCAAAGGTGCCACCAGCTTCATCAATGGCCTCGGCTATATCTTACGGTGGTTTTTTTGTGGAACTGGTAATGTCTGAAATGTGGGATCTCCTATCCTCTTCTCCCACAGACACTCCTACAACCCCCTGCTGCCAAAGGTAAAACTATGAATTCCAAGTTTTTAATATGACTACCCAAATAAGACAATTCTAGCTGAGATTTTAAACTGCTTTTATGTCAGTCAGATTAGACTTTAAAAAAAAAACAAACAACAGTGGCTTTTGTATGGCTTCATCTATGGTCATTGTTATGGACTCTACTTTAGACCAGAAAGCAGGGAATAGTTTATGTAACTGAAATTACTACAGGAACTTAATTAAGCAGAATATAATGACTTGAATTATAATTCAGAAATAAAATTGAGGTTATCACTCAGTTTTTGTTTTAACAAATGCGAAGAGCCTCATTTTACAAATTCACCTAGATTTTAAGGTATTTTATTCATAAAAGGAGAAAGGGCACGATAGAGAAAAAAAGTGTGAGTTAGGTTCTAGTTCTTCCCTAGTTTTACTGAACCCACTCATGTAAGGATTTCCATCTAAGTGCTAATGAAGCCAGATACTGCTGTATTTCTAAGTGGAGAAGCAGAGTTAAAAACCACATCTGTTATAATGTTTAAAACTATTATGGAATCAGACATTTCTCCTGTTAAATAAATATGGTACATTCACTGTAAAATCATCACCGATATATCTTGAGCAATGTTTTTAATTTTAGTGTTCAGACTCCCAAAAAGCCTGCAGGTGATTTAGCATTTCTCATGAAGAAAAATTTACTGTGATGATGTTTGTTACTAGGTCTTTGGGGCTTTTTAGGTCGCTTTACCAGTTGTGTCGTTTGGGATTTGTATTCTTTTACGTAAAAATGAAAGATCATTCTTTATTGTACCTTTTTTAGAAGTAATTTGAACATCCTGTTGAGAATAATGCAGTGCTTTTACTCTGTGCACTTTGTCACCCTAACATTAGGATTTGTTTTCATTCCCAGACTGTGGTATGTCTGAATTCCCCAAACAAGTTCTTTCATGTGGTAGGATGCTGACTTTCACTCTCTCTATAGGCACAAATATTAGTAGAAGTAAAAAAAAAGAGATGCAATTTTCTTTTTTTTTCCCCCTCACTCTCAATCTCTACTTTTTCAACAGTTTAGCAACTGTAGAAATGAAAATAGACAGTACTTGAGCTGAAAGTTTCTCTGATTCTGAAGTATGAAAACAACACATATGAGAATAGTGCAAACTTCTTTCTGCTCAGTAGCTATGTGTGTAAACCATGACACTGGAGATATTGATGAATTGATAAGCCAGTTAAGTCAGTAATTCTCCTGCTGTGTCTCTCATCTAGGCTGCTAACTCGTAAAAATTAAAATAAAAGCTTTCTCAGAGGAACTGAACAGATAACATTTTCTTACATCATGTTGTGTACCTTACACTAATTGTTATGAAGCTAGATTATACCCAGCTTTTTAGAGGTAAAAATCTGATTTACTGCCATCGGTTGAACTACCTTCAGTTCTGTGGAATTCTGTAATACTGTTCAATACCCTTTAAAGTGCAGAGTAGAATTAAAAGGAATTAAGTCAAAGTGATACATGTAATTAAGGCCCAATTGTGAATATCTCTCCTGTTACAGAATTAAAATACTAATGTAGTTTTACAAGTCTAAAAATTAGGTTATTAATATTTCTATTTATTTTTGTTTTAAATTTAGCTACAAAAATGATTTTTTTTCTGTTTTTGTGGTTGGTGGCAGTGCTTTAAGTTTCTTTCTAAATGAATTGGTTTTTCTCAATCTGTCCTAAGGGACTATTATTCTTGATCTTCAATTTGATTTTTATATCCTGAAAACTTCAAATTTCTCTAATATCCTTTCAGTGCTACATATTAGTTTTGTGAAATAACACTAGCAGGACGCACTTCTGTAAAGGGTTTTCTTTTATATTATTGTATTCTTTTTAGATACCTAAGTTTGAAGTGAGGAAGCATCCTGAAGGAACTAAATGAAGTTGTGATGATACCAGGGATGTTACATGCTGTGTATGTAGATTTAGTCCTTTTTCATGTTTTTAAGCAGGGGAAAAAATAATTTCCCCCCATCTTGAAAATGATTCGTTGTAACAGAAGGCAGCCTGTAGGCTGAAGAAAAATTTTGATATAACACCTATTATCTATCCTTCCCATTTTTCATAAAATATTTACTCTTGTGGAAATATTTAACATAATTTATTTAATAGTGACAAAGTTGCAAGCTCTGAAGATGAGAGTTTCAAATCCTTCTTTTGCATGAGGATTGAAATACACCTGTGATCATGTGCCAGTACAGATTTTTGACTAAACAAATGTTTCACAGTAGCTTCCCAACTCAACCTGATGAAAAAGTGACCTCCAAGGTCAAGGGAGGTTGAAGGAGAAAATGACTCTAAGAAACAACCAAGAGTCTGCCCTGGGGAACAGATTCCAGAGAATGCTACAGTCTTCAATTTACAAAGAGATCAGTCCTCATATTTTAAATAGTTTAATGAGGCCAAAGAGGTTAGATAACAGAGCTTATTTTAGTATTACCAATCCACTGTAACTACAGGTTTCCCCAGAAAAGCTTTATTGCATAAGAAAAGGCCAACAGGTACATTATAATTCTCTGACGAAATTATAGTAATAGAAGAAGGAGAAAGATTCACCCTGAGTCATTACGGTTGTTAAACCAAATTCTTTCTTCTGAATGCACACAAAATAGACATTTCTATATTCTCAATGGTCTTTTAAGTACTTATTAAGTATTAATTTTATAATGAAGCTACAGCTATATTAAAAAACTTATAGAATTTTTCCTCTTCATCCTCCCATCTCACCTGAAGGCATTTGGAGATGGATTCAGATATTTTATGTGTTGTCTCTGCCCCATAGCCTCTGCAAATTCAATCTCTCTTGCACATGTAAAGGTATAGTTACTAATGACAGACTGCTTCCTGCAGGTTCTGATTTAATTTAGGCTAATTATGTTTGTAAACATCTGTAAATGCAACAATTTATTAAACTCATTCAGGTTAAATCTCTATCCAGCTGTGAAAATCTGCCTACCTCTCTGGCTTATTTTTATGCCTGTTTTTTTTCTGTTTCTGAGCAACATGCTGCAAGAGTTGTTACGTTACTGCATTTGGGAATTGGAGGAATGGAGAATCACAGAATTGCAAAATCTCTTTGGTTGGAAGAGACCTTTAAGATGATCAGCCAGCTCACCACTAAACCACGTCCCTAAGCGTCAGATGAACACGGTGTTTAAATACCTCCAGGGATGGTGAGTCCACCACTGCCTTGGGCAGCCTGTTCCAATGCCCAGTTACCCCTTCAGTGAAGAATTTCTTCCTAAAATCCAGCCTAAACCTTCCCCTGGCACAACTTGCAGCCATTTCCCCTAATTCTATCACTTGCTACTAGGGAGAAAAGGCTGAACCCCTCCTCTCTCCAACCCCCTTTCAGGCAGTTGTAGAGAGTGATAGAAGACATGGAACTTGCTCAAAGTTACACAGAAAGGATATGTTGGAGGAGGGTATAAAATCTGTTATCTCAAATTTGTTTTCTCTGTTTTCTTTGAAAATAATCTTCCCGTTGCACCTTTTTTAATTTAAAAATATGTACAAAAGAGAACTTTTCTCCCTGAAGGACTGCACCCCATCGAAGGGAAGAATCCATGCTGGAGTAGTAGATGAAGAACTGCAACCCAAGGGAAGAAGTTCATGGAGGACTTCACACTGGAACAGGAGAAGACAGTGAGGAAGAAGGAGTGGCAGATAATGTGTGATGAATAGACTGCAGCCCCCATTCCCTGTCTTTCTGTGTTGCTGCAAGGGAGGAGGTAGGCAAAATCTGGACTGAAGTTGAATCCAGGGAGAAGAGAGGGGTGGGTGGAAGATATTCTTTCTCGTTCTCCTAGTCTGATTTGATTAGCAATAAATGAAATTAATTTCCTCGAGTCTGTTCTGCCCATGATGGTAATTGCTGAGTGATCTCCCTGTCCTTGTTTCAATCCATGAGACTTTCGTCATACTTTTCTCCTCTTGTTCGCTTGAGGAGAGGGAGTGACAGAGTGGCTTGGTGGTCACCTGACATCCCAAGGTCAACTCACCACAGTGAGGATGCCCCTTTTCCCTTTTTCCCCATTTAGCTGCATAATGCATTGTCCAGATGGTGATGCACATCCTTATCTTCCCACTTGCTGGGAGAGACAGAAGCTTCTGGCTCTGTGCTTGCCATTTCTGTGTGAAGCCATTGAGTTCTTGGCAGAGCATTTCCTCTTTGAGCTTGACATTTCCTTGTCCTCCAGGGAAATGCTGTTGGGCAGACCTGGCTCAGCCAAGATAGCCAACTGCTGGCTCAGTACATCCCACGCAGAGTCTTTTACATCATTATTTGGTGAACTGTTAATTCCCTTTGCACTACCAGGTCCACTGCAGGATTCTCACACTGATTTATAAAGCCTTCAGTTTGTTAGGCCATGTTATCTCCCTGATGAATCTCCTTCCAGTCTAACATTGATTATCTGACACTCGGTATTTCAAGTTTTCTCGAAAGTAAGTTGTATTCTCTGGAAACTTTTCTCAAAGCAAGCCTGATGGAGTTTCACTTCAGCCCCTCACATATCCACTACAAAAGAAATTTCTTTCACAGAAGTGTATGTGTAGAACTGTTTCACTGTTTTGTCAAAAATAACACCTCACAGATAAAGCTGAAGTTGTATATAAAGGTGACATACTGACCAAAATTGAGAACCTTGTCTTAAATTTTTATGTTGACTTACGTAATTTGTTAAAGTAGATCTGTTTATTTTGTTCTACTTACTATTTGGTTTTTTATCTTGCAAGGAATGCTCAGGAAATCAGAAATTATCGTTTCAGCAATACAAATAAAAGAAGTCAGACTTAAATATCCATTAGAAACCTTCTCAAACTGGCATGTGTTATGGTCTCAGGAATCTGGAGTTTGACATGGGAAATAATCTCAGTTACTATCAGCCAGCCAAATTTGTTCAATGTAGTCAAATCTCCAAGCAAGAATGATTATAAAAATAGACATCCACAGCATCTATGTAAGCAAATACAAGGACTGATGAGAGTTTGTTGGGGGATCACCATAATTATAAAACTGATATGAAGGTGACAGACTAAGAAAACAGCACACAAAATCAGTTTTTCTGTGAATTTTAAGTTCTTGTTAGTCACATCAAGAAAGAAATAGATTTCTGAGTGGTAATCTTTCTTCAACATTATATTTGGAATTGGACATGGAAGAGGAGTGACATTGTAAAATAGTAGTGGGCCACAATTCAGGATGAAATATTCAAGTTTATATAACCTCAGCCAAAATTCACTTCTATTATGCAGAAAAAGAAAAGCTGAGTTTTATACTGCTGCAGTTTAGCTTTCATTAGTATTTTATTATACAAAATAATATAGGGCTTTTACCAGCTGCAGACATCATGGTTATTTACAGAAATTCTAATAAAGGCTACAAATCCCCTGTTGTGAATTAGGACACTGCTACGAAGTGACAATACTGAACAGGAACTTTATAAATTCTATTGTCTAGGAATTCTCTGAGTGTAATGCATTTTTTTTTCCGCAAGTAACTAGAAGGAACCATAGATAAACATAAACTCATAGACTGGCTTGGTTTGGAAGGGGTCTTTAGAGATCATCTAGTTCAACTTTCCTGCCAAGGAGAGAGACACCTCCCACTAGACCAGGTTCCTCAAAGTCCCATCCAGCCTGGCCTTGAACACTTCCAGGGAGAGGGCATCCACAACTCTGGGCAACCTGAGAAGTCGTAGAGGGACAACAAATAGTTCAATGTGGTTACTGCAAGTTCCATTTGTTGTATACTGGAAAAAATTCTTGCATAGGGAAAATTCAGGTTATTTATAATTGCTTTTTCAAAGGAAAATCAGATTCTTCTTGGTATTCTTGGTGTTGGTTATGAATTTTAGTTAAATATATGGTAAGATTAATGAAATTCCTTTTCCGTTACATATAACTTTGCTGCTTTTAACCCTTAGATAAGGATTTTCCAAACCAAGTTCCTTCATCTGTTCCTGGTTATTCCTTCCCCTGTTAGCTTCACCACTTCAAAATTCTTCATTTATGTCAGAGGATAAGATTAAAAGAAGAATATATTTTTTCAGATATTTTTAAAAAAACCACAATGCCTCCCTAGACTTTAAAACCCTTTCTATTTCGTTTGAGTTACGAATTTTACATGGTCTTGGATTGTTTACTAACTTTGTTTGCGTTTAAAGCCTTTTTTCATTTTCATTTATTATTCATTATCTGCAGGTATAATAAAAATACATAGTGCATGCCCACAACTGCATATATGTTGAAAACAAAAAAACCCACATGATCCCAACAGGTTAGTAGTGTCTACTGATACACAGCAGAGAAGAGCATATAATAGAACTGATACTTACAAATCGTGCTGGGAAAATAAGCTGCAACCTAGTAATAGCCATTTCCTCCAATACAACAACCTCCAGTTTCCATCTTGTAATAAAACCAGGATAGTTCGTGATTATACTCTGTTCGTATGCTCTTGTTTTTATCATGTCGGTACCATCTTGTTTGAAATTAATTTAATCATAGAAAAAAAAATCAGCTAAATTAAATGACTAAAAATATTATGTAATTAGAGAGAGATGATTAGAGATGTCATGGTGAGATATTTATCATTGTAGATAGCCATCATTATGCCTGCTGTTATATTTTAAGATAACAATTCTTTTAAAAGTCACCTACTAATTCTTTTACAGCAATCTTACTTGTTATCATCTTTCTTGTGTATAAGTAAATATAAGCAATTTCAGTGAGTTCTTATGGGAACTTTTGCTGAGCATGTGCAATCAACGTAATTTTACTTGCTATGCCAGTGTGGTTCACTCTTACAGTTCAGAGAAAGCCTTCCCTTTTTCGACAGCGGTGTTAGAGAACTTGAGCCAAGATGTGTGTGCAAAAATGGAGCTCTATTTTCAAAGTGTACCTTAGAATAGAAGTGCAATTACGTGTTTGAAATGCACGGATGAAGTTCTATGAGTTTTTCTAACACGAGGTGTTATGTTCTGTGTGTTCTCTGCAAGAAACTCCTCAGGGAGTTTTGAGACTGATGAAAGACAGAATGGAGAAGGGAAGTGATGGGAGAATTAATGAACCTGAGTGTAGTATTTTGAGATGATTCCAGGGGTGAGCTGTGAAAGGAAAGTTCAGGCAGGAGAGTAAAATCCAGAGAATATATCTAAGGTCTGCAGAACATGTTATTTTAAAATACAATAGACATTTTAAGTACAATTGAGTTATGCATCCTGCTTTTGCTTACTACAATGTAGAGTGACTATGAGGACTTACTGCATTTTTGAAACTGAAAGCTAAGACTTTATGGATTCTTTTTTTTACCCACAAACAGATAAATTAACATACAAAAAACCACATTATCCATTTGAGAGATACTAACTTGTGACCTTTTTTCTTTAATCTTAATGGAACTGATATGGAAGTATTTCCTTCATAAACAGCAGCACAGATGAATAGTGAAAGGGCATTCTTAACCAACAGCACCAGGAAGGTTGGCACGATCTGAAGAAATAGTGCTTGCTAATGGACTAATTCTGCAGAGGCAGCAAAGAGCACAAAGCACTTTTTGTTTCTGTGAGCTCAACAATATAAAGTAAGAAAAGCTTACTCAGTTTAAGTAATACTGCAGTGGGTTAATTAAAAATAGATATGCAATATCCACCCAATTCCTTCTATCACATTCTCCCCAAATTCAAAATAATGTTGAAATAATAAATTTCTTTATATAAATATATTGATTAAATGGCTTTATACTGCTGCTGGAAGCTGACTGATAAGAATGAGTTAAGAAAAATGATGTGTTAATGATGGAGAATTTCAACAGTTGCTTCAATGATGTTCCCTGCTTAGAGCTCTGTTTTGAAGAATATACAAAGCAAAGGGAAACTTCAGAAGCCCCCATTTTTGGTACCTCCTTTGAATCTTAGTTTTCAAAAACAGTAAGAAAAGGACATTTCAGAGAGCTGGATACAAAAATCCAAGAAAGAATGACCTTCTTTTCCTCTCCATAATCATTGTTAAGTTTTAAAATGTCTGATAAACTCCAATTCTGCCCTTTGAGATATCTAGTCAGTGTCACTGGTTCCTGAGCCTGCAGAGCTGCAAATAAGCCCGTTAAGGTTTGTACACAAGAATGACATTTGGTCCAGTGTGTTCAAACCTTTTGAAGGCAATAAGATGCAGGACTCTACACCAGGTTATTGTCCCCTTAGGAAAAAAGTCTCTAATATGCCAAAATGATTGATAAAACACCACTCAGAGATGCCCAGGAATCAATGTTACTGATCCTTAATGGGAAAGAACATAGAAATATCCAGGAAAAAGGACTACTAGGACAAAATATTATAAATGTTGTGTGCGTTACTTACACAATGTGTACAAGATGGTCTCCACAATATAAGAACAGCTTAATGGAGAAGCAAGTTTCTCCATAGGCTAAAATCAGATAGCTTCACTGATTGGCAAGGGTATTGGATAGCCCATCAAATCTACCATGATTTTCTTAGGAAATCTTAACTTCCAAAGATGATAGCTGTTTTTCTTAACTGTTCAGCAATCTGTTTCATAGAATCATAGAATCATAGAATCATAGAATGTTAGGGATTGGAAGGGACCTCGAAAGATCATCAAGTCCAATCCCCCTGCCAGAGCAGGAATGCCTAGACTATGCCCCACAGGAACGTGTCCAGGCAGGTCTTGAATGTCTCCAGAGAAGGAGACTCCACAGCCTCTCTGGGCAACCTGTTCCAGTGTTCCGTCACCCTCACTGAGAAGAAGTTTCTTCTCGAGTTTAAGCGGAACCTCTTATGTTCCAGTTTCAGCCCATTACCCCTTGTCCTATCAGTGGTTGTCACCGAGAAGAGCCTGGCTCCATCCTCCTGACACTCACCCTTGATATATTTGTAAACATTAATGAGGTCACCCCTCAGCCTCCTCTTCTCCAAACTAAAGAGCCCCAGCTCCTTCAGTCTTTTCTCATAAGGGAGATGCTCCACTCCCTTAATCATCCTAGTTGCCCTGTGCAGGACTCTCTCCAGCAGTTCCCTGTCTTTCTTGAACTGAGGGGCCCAGAACTGGACACAGTATTCCAGATGGGGTCTCACCAGGGCAGAGTAGAGGGGCAGGAGAACCTCTCTCGACCTACTAACCACCCCCCTTCTAATACACCCCAGGATGCCATTGGCCTTCCTGGCCAAAAGGGCACAGTGCTGGCTTATGGTCATCCTGCTGTCCACCAAGACTCCCAGGTCCCTTTCCCCTACACTGCTCTCTAATAAGTCATTCCCCAACTTATACTGGAACCTGGGGTTGTTCCTACCCAGATGCAAGACTCTACATTTATCCTTGTTATATTTCATTAAATTTTTCCCCGCCCAACGCTCCAGCCTGTCCAGGTCTCGCTGGATGGCAGCACAGCCTGCTGGTGTGTCAGCCACTTCTCCCAGCTTGGTGTCATCAGCAAACTTGCTGATAGTACTCTCTAGTCCCTCATCCAAGTCATCGATGAATATATTGAACAATACTGGTCCCAGTACCGACCCTTGAGGGACTCCACTGGATACAGGCCTCCAACCAGACTCCGCCCCATTGACCACAACTCTTTGGCTTCTTCCCCTTAGCCAGTTCGCAGTCCACCTCACTACCCGAGAGTCTAGACCACACTTCCTCAGTTTAGCAGCAAGGATGCTGTGGGAGACTGTGTCAAATGCTTTACTGAAGTCAAGGTAGACCACATCCACTGCTCTGCCATCATCTATCCACCTTGTTATATCCTCATAAAAGGCTATGAGGTTAGTCAAACACGACTTCCCCTTGGTGAAGCCATGTTGACTGTCTCTAATGACCCTCTTATCCCTGATATGCCTTGAGATGGCACCAAGGATAAGTCGTTCCATCACTTTCCCAGGGATGGAGGTGAGGCTGACCGGTCTATAGTTACCCGGGTCCTTCTTCTTGCCCTTTTTGAAGACTGGAGTGACATTTGCTTCCCTCCAGTCCTCAGGCACCTCTCCCATCTCCCAAGACTTGGCAAAGATGATGGAGAGTGGTCTAGCAATGACATCAGCCAGCTCCCTCAGCACCCGTGGATGCATCCCATCTGGACCCAGGGATTTATGGATGTCCAGATTGCTTAATTGGTCCCTAACCCAGTCCTCATCGACTAAAGCAAACTCCTCCACTGCCCTGACTTCCTGTGGGGCCTCAGGGGAACGGGGCTCCTCAGGACAGCCTCCGGCAGAGTAGACAGAGGCAAAGAAGGCATTCAGTAACTGCCTTCTCTGTATCATGCGTCACCAAGGCACCCACCTCATTCATCAGTGGGCCTACATTGCCTCTGGTGTTAGTTTTATCTGCCACGTATTTGAAAAAGCTCTTCCTGTTGTCCTTGACCCCTCTCGCCAGGTTCAATTCAAGGGAGGCCTTTGCTTTCCTAGTTGCCTCCCTACATCCTCGGACAACAGCCTTATATTCTTCCCAAGTGGCCAGCCCTGCCTTCCAAGAGCTGTAAATTCTCCTCTTGCCCTTGAGCTTACCCAGCAGATCCCTGTTTAGCCACGCAGGTCTCCTGGCTCCCTTCCTTGACTTCCTACGTGTCGGGATGCTCTGATCTTGAGCACGGTAGAAGCAGTCCCTGAACGCTAACCAACTATCTTGGGCTCCTTTACCTTCAAACAGCCTTGCCCATGGGATTTTCTCTAGTAATTGCTTGAAAAATCCAAAGTTTGCCTTGGCAAAGTCCAGGGTTGCAATTCTGCTTGCTATTTTGTTTCTGCTACATGAGATCCTGAACTCCACCATTTCATGGTCACTGCAGCCAAGGCAGCCCTCAACCTTTACTGCTTCAACCAGATCCTCCTTGTTAGTGAGGATGAGGTCCAGCAGTGCTCCTCTTCTAGTCGGCTCCTCCACATTTGCATCAGAAAATGATCATCGATGCACTGGAGGAACCTCCTGGACTGTGGCTGGCTGGCTGAGTTGTCCTTCCAGCAAATATCAGGGAAGTTAAAATCCCCCACGACAACCAGGGCCTGTGATTGTGAGACTGCTCTCAGCTGCCTGTAGAAGGCCTCATCAGCTTCCTCACCCTGATCTGGTGGCCTGTAATAGACACCCACAACAGTATCTCTCCTGCCAGACTGCCCCTTAATTCTAACCCATACACTCTCAACTTGCTCCTCCTCCATGCCTGGATGGTATTCAAGACATTGGAGTTGCTCTTTCACGTAAAGAGCGACTCCACCACCTCGCCTGGCTGGCCTGTCTTTCCTGAAAAGGACATAGCCACCCATGACCACATTCCAGTCATGTGAGCTGTCCCACCATGTCTCTGTAATTGCCACCAGATCATAATCTCCCGCCCGAACCCAGGTTTCTAGCTCCTCCTGCTTATTCCCCATGCTGCGTGCATTGGTGTATAAGCATTTCAGGGAGCAAGCTCAGCACACTGATCTCACCCTAGGGGGATGGAAGGCCACCCGGTCCTCATAATTTCTAGAGCATTGCCCCGCTGCAATCCCAGCTATAACCCCATCCCCCTTCATATCTAGTTTAAAGAACGCTCTATGAGTCCCGCCAGCTCATGGCCAAGGATCCTTTTTTCTCTTTGTTTCATTTGAACCCCAGCTTGTTTCAGTAGACCAGGTGCCCTGTAGATCTCCCCATGGTTAAAAAATCCAAAGCTAGACCGCTGGCACCACCCCTTTAGCCAAGTATTAATCTGCTGCACTTTGTCAAACCTTCCACTATTTTCCCTCATAATTGAAGGAATAGAGGCAAACACAACCTGTGCGCCTGATCCTTCTAGCATCCGCCCCAGTGCCCTAAAGTCCCTTTTGATTGCTTCTGGCTGTCTCTCTACTATCTCATCATTACCGATCTGCATAACTAAAAGCGGGTAATAGTCCGTGGGTTTGACGAGACCAGGAAGCTTCTTGATAACATCCTTAACTCGGGCCCCAGGGAGGCAGCAGACTTCCCTGTGGGTCGGATCAGGGTGGCAGACAGGGCCCTCTGTTCCCCTCAGGAGGGAGTCTCCAATTACAATTACCCTCCTTTTTTTCTTAGATGAAGAAGTCCTAATGCGTGTATCTCACAAAGAAGGGCAAAAGAATGTGTGCTTTTAAAGCAGCAGGCTAAACCCACCTGGCTTATGGCAATCTGGAGTGTTTGCTCTATGTGAAAAAGGCGTGAGCTGAATATTACCTGTTTTTGCAGTGTACTCAATTCACTACTTGAAAGGTAGGAGTTGGCAGTCTGATTCTCTCATACCATATTATGATTGTTTTCCTCAGACTGAAATCACGCTGCCAGTTCTAGAGAGATACTTCTCGCAGCAGGTAATGCCAATAAAAGTCATACCGAGAAGTGACGGGAATAGCAGGTATGCCAGAACAGCCACATCATCGTTGGAGGGTTGACGTTTTTCAGCTTTTGTCGCACTCTCCTTTATCTGACCTCTGATGTCAGAGGAGGTGGCTGGCGTCTCTGCCTCACTAATCATCTCTGACATGTGGCTGGCGCTGGCAAATTTACTCAAAAGGATGTGCCTGCTGTGTTCTAGATTGGCCTTCACTCATGGGAGGGAAATAAGCACTGAGTAGTTTGAATCGGGGATCTAAAAATGTAATGAGTGCTTTGTGAACTGCTCTGCTTTCTAATGCTGTTTTACATAGAAGTCCTTTCTTCTTCAGGCCAATAAGCTGTCCACCCAAAGTACACCAGTAAGTCATAAATTCTTCAGGCTGCTCTTGCAACTGGTACTTTTTTTCTTTGTCAAGATAAACAAAACAGATGAGTTTGTTCAGAAAGCAGTATCATTTTGGTGTATCCTAGAGTTTAAAAAAACCCATATTTTTCCTTCCTACAAAAATATTTGCATTTGGAGTTCTGAGATGTAATCTGAAACACTTTGATATGAAAATATTAGCAATAAATTTTAACAGAGAGAGGAATTTGTTGCTAAACTTTCTTCCTTCAATTACTTTTCTGAGGAGTTGTATGATTTTGAATAATGCACCTACAGAGAGGACCAAAGCAAAGGATCACTATATATGCTTCTTCCTTCGTGTTTGTGGTGACTTAGAGAGTCCCCTTCAGCTAAAGTTCAGAATGAAGGAAAGTGATTTTTGTGGATCATCTAGTGAATTTAGTCAAAAGCACGTCTGTGTTTGTGCCTGTGGGAGAAGCTTTAATAAATCAGTAATCATGTGCAGGTATCTTCAGTCTTGCCTGCTAAGACTCAACAGAGCTGTTTCTTAATTCCCTTTCTGCTAGTAAATCACAGCAAGGATTTGAAGTGGTGAGGGGGTTTCTTTATTCTGCATGATATAATCATTGAATTCCTTGATTAGTGTCTTTTCATTTTATCAATGAACACTTCTCTGAATTTCAAATAGGTGTTTCTGTTGAGGAAATAAAAATTGTGAGAAAAAAGGTGAAGTGTTTCAATAATGGTGATAGTCAAGTGAAGCAATGCTTTCCAGGTATTTGCTTTAACAACATGTTTAAATTTTTGAATATTTTGTTTATATGCATTCATTTCCCAAAGTATGAACATACATTGGCAGATGCCTAGACTTTCTGTGCCCAGTTATAAGCTTGGTAGAAAATTTATGTGCAAAAAACTGTTCAGCAGCTGCTTGGTTACAGAAGAAAGGAACACATCCATTGCTGCCTGCTGCCTCAGAGGCTGAACTGACCACTTTTTCTTTTTTTTTTTTTTTTTTTTGCTGGCTACCTCCTTTGAAAGAGAGTCAGCTAATTTGGAATCTTTTCATGGTGCAGTCTTTTTAAAGTTTACATCCTCCTTTCCAAGTAAAATTATTCAACCTGAAACATTGGCACTGAGCATCTTTGAACAACAGAAGTTACTAGTGCCACCTGCAGTTCTGATTAAAAGAGAAAAAGGTGCTTGCTTATTTGTGTGATATCAAAGAAAGATTTAATGGGGATAACTTTAACTGGCAATATTGGGTTTTTGTAGTCACTGTTTCCAATTAAAACTCATATGATATGTACATCTATTGGCTAGAATACAAAAGACTTTTTTTAACATGTTTAGGATAATGTGACCTAAACCAGTCAAATGGTATGAAGAATAAGGGGTGGGGAGCACCTCACCTTAACAAAACATTTTGCTTCATTGTCACTTCTAATACCTCATGAATGAATGATGGCTTCTTCTTGTTCTCTTTCAGTGTGCATGGTTGTTAAGATTTTGAGTTTAATGAATCCATGGTAGGTTGACTGTTGAGTGTGGCTCACTGTCTTTTCTGGAGGTTAAATACAGGAGAAAAACTGCATGTAGATGTTATGCAGAGATATTCGAGCTCATTCCTGACAAACTGGCTGGAATTTTAGGGAAAAGCCATGCTCATTCACTGCTCTGCATGTGCTGAATCACCCTGCAGAAGGAGCGATGCTGTTTCTGGCATGGAGTACTGCACTATGAAGAAATATACTCCATGTTTTCATCAATCTAAAGCTCTAGATGGTCAAGTGGCTGAAAAACCTGCTACTGCTGAGCTTCTTTAACCCTTCCTTACCTTACATGGAAATTATGGCATTTTTTGCAGAACTAGATCTTATCTAGAGAAGTCAATCTTATATCACATCTGGCCTCTCAACTAGCTTTGAGTGTCAATAATCAGTTGGTCAGAGGGTTCCCAATTGATCTAATTTAAACATTTCCTTTTTTGAATTTTTCCCAAGCTGTTAAGATATTGGAGACTGAACGAGTCTTTCTCAGCCTGTCAGCCTGAAACTGTTTTATTTTATATTAATAATCCTTTACTGTGGTACAGAGACTAAAAGCCACAGAAATCATTCCAGAGATTTAAATTTAAGAGATTCTTTGAAACAATAAAGATCACTTATTTATACACGTGAACCAAGTTCAGTGGGAATCCCCTCTGCAGAAGCGCCTGGTAGTTTTCTTGCTGTGGTGCTCTCCCGGGATACAAAAAACCTGAGATGAAATGCTGTTTCCCATCAAGCAGGAAGGGGGCACTCAGCATGATCGTCTCCGAGGTGAGTGCTCTATTGCCTGGTTCAGGGGGAGGGTATCTGCATTTCTGTGACTTTTCCGGTGTAATATTAATAACTTTTCTTTTTTTTTTTTGGAGGGGGCGGGGGTGGAATGGGGGAGAGATGGACAGGGAGGGATGTGACTGAGATGCTCAAACAAAGATCAGATACTTGCAGGCAATTCTTTCTTGGCTGGTACCAGCAGTTCCCTGCCAGCTCACTGTCATCTGTGTAAGTGTTTCTATGGGGGTCAATGAGTCTAAATTCAGGCTTTGTGGATCTAGTTTTTAGTATTTCTCTTCTTTAGTATCCAGGAGCAAAACAGAGGAAAATTGCGCTCTTCTATTTTCGGACTGTTGTGAAAATAAATAACATTAAAACTTGTGCAGTATTCAGATATTAATGTAGTTATACATATCTATATAAAGTAAGAGTGAGTCACCAACAATGAATCCTCTAGGACTGTTATTTAGCTTTGTGCATTCATCCTAACCAGCTAGAGGAGAGTCTAAACCACTAATTTGTCATGAGGGAATCATATATGTCTGATTCAAACAGATTCTTTAGCCAGTGTAGGTAGGGATTTTTAGATGGGAACATTAATGATAACTCATTAAGACATAAGGAAAGTACAATTATTTTGTGCTATAGAAAGATATAAGTGACTGTGATAGTCTTACCACAAAATTCATGGCAAAGATAAATTATTAAAACTTCATGTAGCCATTTCCATAAATTTCGGATAATGTATTTTTTTAGTTTCTAACAGTCTTCACTATGTTGGATGAATTTATTGTTTCCCCCTCAATTTGAGGGGCCATGTCCCATTTCTTAAGTTTCTGTTCTGATGATCTCTGTTATGAAAAAAATCTGCTTTCCCTCCTTGCACAGCTAATTGACTTCAGTAGATCAGTATGAAACAGGCAAAAGACTTTATATCATTTCTGTTCCTTATATACTAAGAGGAAAATATTGTCCTATTTTCATATGTGTAATTCTTCATCAGAAGTGGATATGTTTTCTTTTTATTGATGGTATAAATATACAGAGCAGGTTTCAGGAGACATCTGGAGCTTGAAAGTGAGGAAAAAAGCAGAGAGAAATGAATAGAACAAAAAAAAAGCATGTTCATAATTTTAGATAATGTGGTCCTAATACTGATTTCATTTATACCCTTATTACAGTAATATGATGTTATCAATTTTAATAAAATAGTTTGTGATTTACTTTGTATTGTCTGTGTGTGTTTGTGTGTGAGACTTTCATCCTAGCATTGCTGAACATCATCAGTTTAAGCTCTGCCACCCAGTGATTGCCTCATCCTGTGTCATCCACAAAGTCCACAAATGTCTGTGTCCCAGGTAAATTAAGAAATTTCCCATACTCAGTGTTTTCTTGAACATTGAATCTATTGTGATCATATCACACATGGTAATTTTCAGTTGTCTTTAGGGTATTTCCTAATTAAAAATTTATTAATTTTTATTCATTCAAGGACTCCAGAATCACCATCATTTATAATAAGAGAGTAAAATTCTATTGTGTCACTTCATCACTGACAGAGTGAACTTATGTATGTTGCTATTCCCTGATATACTCCTCTTCTCCTTAAGGAGAAAAAATTTCTGCAAGGCAGCAGAAAGAAAGTGCAATTCTTTATGCACTGGGATTTGTAATTTATGAAGCAGGCTTTGACGTTAACTGTTTTTTCTTTGAAGACATGGAAATGCACTTTGTTAAGACCACCCCACTCAGTCTGATCTCGAATGCTGCTTGTTTAAAGACCTGTGATGGTAAAACTTTGCTGCTTTTTCCAGAGTGTTTAAAAAGAAGTAGAAACTCTGATCTAAATGAAAATGGTTAAAGAAATATCACTAGAAATAAATGTTATGTAGTCATTGTCTAATTAAACTGGAGAGTATGAGGTCTAATAGTCCAAGACTAATTTAAGTTTCAAGTGGATTGGAGGATGGAGAGATGTGTGTAATAATGGTACATAAAATCTTGTTATTAATTGCTAAAATTTCTTTCATGGTTGAACACTGTAAAGAGACTATGTTTACTATGATTTTTCCATCTCTTGAATCTTGTAAAGAAACTGGTACCTCATAATTTCACCTTGTTAAATGAGATATTCTCCATCCTTTCTGTCCACACACACTCTTCTCTTCAGTATGTTTTTTTCTGAGCATAGGGAAAAATCATAGGAGGTCTTCTGAGCAAAGAAGATAAAGAAATGAGAATTATTCATTAAAAGAAATGTTAACCTGAGAAGAGAGAAGAGAACCAGTAGGGAAAGTTGTTGTAAGCACAATCCAGGAGCATATCCATCTGAAGGCAGCTGACAGATAAAGATTAATGAAGGACAGTGTCTGATATCAAAACAGTTCATTTGAGACTATAAACAATTTTTAAATGGTGAAATGCAAACACCAATTCAAAGAAAATAAAAAAGGTTACCTGCAAAGACCTACAGTCAGCGTAAAGAAATAGAAATTAACATTTGCTTTAAAAGGGATTGAAGCATGTTAAATCTCTGGAACACACGTAATATCAATTTTAAGGATTTCACATGTATTAAAGAGCAGATTCTATGCAGTCGTGTGTTGAAAGCAAGTAGATGTTGGTTCTTCAATATGATTTATTGGTATAGGCCATCTTGAATGAGTTTACCATATATTTACTCACAGGTGCAAATTGTACATGAATCCAGGTAATTTTGGAGCTCAACAGACCAGTTTTGCCCATCTCAGTTTCAAATACCAGCTGCCTCCTGGTGTAACCTATGAAATAAGGCATGTGTTCAAGACAGAAATACCAAGAGGAGAAAAGGAAAGAAAAGGAAAGAAAGAAATATGAGAGTGGCTACAGATTTTAAAACATCTGTTAGGCAATCTGAGTGTACAAAGAATTAAGCATATTTTAATAAGAGAATTAATGTATTTATTGTATATAAAATGTGACGTTTTAGGGTTGCAGAAGAAAATGAAGGTCTGAAAATCTTAGATTTTAGTGTATTATGGTGGAAATTCCACAAACAAAGCACACACAGAAATCAACAACAACCTCTAGACAGCGGAAGAGCTCAGTAGAGTAGACATGCATGATAAGCATGCATTCCATAAAAAATGAAACAATAAAACATCTTTTTAGAAACAATTCTAACAGATAATACGGGGAACCTAATATGAAGAAATGTATACAAATGCAATCATATATTCTTGGACACTTAGCACGATGCAGTTAATATATACTCATGTATGTCTTAAGGATTTGTTCCACCCAGAACTTTTCTTTCAGCCTCGTTAAAAATTAACAGTATAACACAAACAATATTTTTCCTTTCTGTCTTCCTCTGTTGCTGATATTTTTCTGGTTTTACTGATTTTGCTCTTCCGGAGAATGTTTAGGGGATGGTTCAGTGGTTTAGACCCTGCTCCAATGAATATGTAGTAAACTATTTAAATTTAAAATTGTTCCTGTTTCTTTTTTTACCTTTAGGAATAACTTTCAATTCTGAACTGGTGTTTGGGGCCTAGAGCTTTTTATTTTTTTTTAACAACACATATTTTCATTGATTTAAAGGTCTCATCTCTCTCAGTTGCTTTCTATACAGTTTCAATGTTATTTTTAAAGGCTTGATGAAAGAGCATAAACAGGCTATATTAACATTGCTTTTCTTTCACTGATCTTTTTGCCTCCTACTCTCTTCCCAACCCCCTCTCAAACAATTTGAGGTGCAAGATCCATTGTTTGTAGGGTGCCTGTTCAAGAATGGACAGCACAAGAAAACGTTGTATTAATAGACTTGGAAGCTTTTCTGAAGCAAAAATTACATAAGTAAACTAAAGGTTAAAGGCAAAAATTATGACTGAATGTGAGCTTTTGAGAAAATTACAGTGATTTTGGTAATGCAACACTTTTCATTAAGAAGGCTGCTGTATGATCCGGGTGAATTCTCTGATCAGCAGGCTAATGGATGTTCAGTGCTCTTTCCGCTTCCACTCACAAATTTCATGGTGGACCTATGGGATGAAAATCTATGTAAAAACTTGGGAATGTGGAAGTGATGAGTGCTGTGTGAATGTGTATTTTGCTGGAAACATTTCTTTGAGAAACATCTTATCTAGAACTGAACTTCGAGAAATATTTAAGATTTTATGAACTTTATTCTTTCCTTCCTCCCTCTTTCCGTCTGTTACAGAACTGTAAAACTACAGGGACTGGTAGTATAGTAAGGCTAAAATGTTACAACACTGTTTTCACTTGGACTGTTTCAAGTGGTAGAAAACCTGTAGAAATCTAGTATGATTTCTATTATTGCACTTTTGCAAAACTCCAATATCTTGAAAGCCCAGAAGTGGAAAAAATTATCTGTTTGTGTCTTGGTGCTGTTCCGACCGTGGCAATGCTCTTCCTCCTTCTTTGCTTTGAGATACATTCACAAATGATATTGTGATGAGCCACTGCCTTTCAGTATAAGGCACAAAGGTTTCATTTTCTAGAATCCTTTTTTTCAGGAGTCCAGAATTAGCTTGGATGTAGTGATAGTATGTCTAATAAGAAAGTTCTAAACTGATCTCAACATGATGAAATAAGCACTGATTTAATACTGAGAGCAAAAATGGTAGTAAGGAATATACATACTGCTGTCTTTAGGACACAAAGTAAATGTTTTCACCATTGGACTTTGTGGATTATACTGTCTTTAGCAGCAGTTGAATTTATTGGTATTAAATCATGCAAACAGGAGAAAGCTTTTGTTCCTTAAAGGAAATAGAAAACTATTGAATAAATAGCAAAGTGATTCCCTAGCTGAATTCAAAATATTGAGCTTATGTAAAAAATTATCACATGAAAAAAAAATAAAATCTTTAATACTGCACAAAAGATTTTGTACAAAACCATTCTGCATTGTACTGAACCATCAATAGAAATGCTTTCTTTGTTTTCAGTAGATGAAGAATGTTGTGGATGATAATATTTTATGTAAAAAATGTAATACTCCTATTTCAGTATGACAAAAGAATAGAAAGGAATAAATTTTAATAAGACTGTGATTCAGGAGGGAATTCTGCTGCAAAGAGGTGCAAGAAAAAAACAACAAAAAAGGACAAAGTTCTTTCTTTTTCAGTAGTCAGTCTGTCTAGAGAGTGATGCTCATTTGTATGAAGTATTTTTTATTATAATCACATATTTGATGCCAACAGTTTAGGTAAATCTCTCTGGGAATTTAACATAAATAGGAACAAAAGGGAATGTGCCTTAAACTGAGGACAGTTTCATGAATGGCAGAATTTATTTGAAAGTAATAAACTTAAGGTGGATGGTTTTAGGTCTACCTGGAAACTTCCCTGGCAGTGTCCCTTTTACTGTAAGGCATCCCAGACACCACATCAAGCAGGGGCCCTGAACAATCCAGTACAATCCAGGGGCCCTGAACCCCTCTAACTGAAAGAGGGAAGCTTGGTGAAATGCACATTTAGTGACTTGGTTCATTTTCCTTTGGTTGTGTCAGATTGCAAGTATGAACAGTCTTGGATTGTCTGGGGGGAAAAACTGCAGTTTATATTGAGTCACTAAACAAAGGTGTAAGGGAAAAGAAGGTATTACAGTGAACGACAGCACTAATACTTAATTGTAAAAACCAGTAAATCCTCTCATAGCAATATCAACAATGAACTGTAGGTGACAAGAGGGTGGCTGGGGCAGGTGTTTCTCTAATGTCCAATATTAAAAATCCATTAAGAAAAAAAATGTATAAAGTGAATAAGAGCCTATTAGGTCACTGACTTATTAATTTTAGAACTGGATGAAAGGCCTGAAGTACCTTACACAAGCTGTATTTTTTACTTCCTATTTACTGAATAAATGAGTTCTTTCTGGGTCTGTAGGCCCCCAACCTGCATTTTGGGCTTTTTAAGCTTATCTATACTTAGAGTGTGGAGTACTAGAGGACTATAGAGTATAGGAGTACCGAGGGATTATTTAATCAATACATATTTACTGCTGACTCTGAGTTTATGTTGCGTTACATTTGTGAAAGTCTTTATATACATGATTATTACCATCTTCATCTGTACATTAATTAGCAAACTCCATGCTGATTCTTTTCTCAGAGCTATTGATCTTCTTATATCTAGCATATACATTTGAAGGATAGCTGCTATGGAAAGTAATTACAGGCAGAGTTTACAGGGCATTGCAGTCTGTGAAAACCCGATAGTTTTAGTTTGCGTATCAAACTGAAAAATCAGGAAAAAGTAGTTTAAGTTGAAAAAATTTTTAGACTTGACTACAAGTAGGGTAAAGAAAAATTCTCAAGTCAAATGAAATAATTTTATTTCACTGGGTAAGAAGTCTTTTAACTCCAAATTATCTTCTTCTTGATGAAAACATTGTCAAAATGCTTTTTGAAAAATAAATGTGATTTTTTTCTTTAAATACTGTCAAAGTCTACTTGGTTATCTTGTGGACATTACCCCTCAGTCTGTTGCAGATTTGGAAGATGTTCCAGTTAGTCTAAACTGAGAGGAAAAGAATTTTTGACTGAAAAATAATTCACATTTAGGCTAATGATGAATATAATTAGCTCAAAGACCATGAAGTCCACTCTGTCCTCACTGCTGACATACTAAGTTTATGCTGCAACTGTACTTCTCTAAGCCCATAGGAACTGTTGACACTTAAACAGGCTGTCTTAGAAGCATATATAGATGGTAAAACAGTGACCTTCAAATTTTAGCATGTTCATAAATTTTTGCTTTCTAATTTTATTTTTTAACAAACTGTATCTAATTTACTTGCTGAAAGCAGGGATGATTCACATTGATTTGTCTCTTTCTTTTAACCAAAGTGCACACTAATCAACAGCAGTGTGATGACTTACATCACCAACATTGTGGTGGGATCGGAAGGAAGGGGTAAAATGAAAGATATCAAAAGCAATTTTAAACAATCGGAGCAGAAAAAAAATTCTTCTAATAGTTCTGAAAAGACAGTTCCTATTATTATTATTATAATGGAGAAGCTTAAACATTTTCCTGAAACAGAGCTTACTAATGTCGAATCGGTGCAGCTCTAATATACCCAGAGAAATTAAAAACAAAATCAGTCATATTTAAAAAACAGTCTTAAAATAATAGTTTTGGAAGTAATTGTTCGGGGGATTTTTTTGTTAAATTATTAGAAAATGTTACAAGTAGAAAAGATGCACTGAGTTCAGTTTTCATGAAGTTCTGGGAACTATAACCTTGCTGTACATTTCTCAGTTGTGTTAGTCTCTTACTAGCTTTGAGATAAATACATTTCAGTTTTTGCAGTAGCTGCTGTAATAATTATTAGAATGATTACTGACATAAATTGCTTCATTATCCATAGGTTGTGCACAGTGTTAGCTGAGACACTGGATGTGTCTGAGGATCCATTCATTTTCTGTCACTAAACTCAACCTCAGCTACCTGAAAAATTTATGATCAAGGTAATTGTTCATCATATCTGCTCATTCAAGACATCATTGCAATTGAGTTGATACCAAAGTTGGGGCAAGATATCTCTCTGGTGGAGATTCATGTTCATCAAGGAGATGCAAGCAATTTCTTTCACAGAAGCTACTCCAGAGCCACTACTGGTGTTTTTACTGGTTTCTGGGTAGGATGAGATTCAAGTAGCATAAGCCACACATCATTTGTTTATATAATATATAGTATCTGGGGTTGATTGTGACACCTTTTAACTACTGAAATAATAATATGTGTGCAATGTTGGATAATTTTACAAGGAGTGCTTTATTGTTTGTAAGAAACAACCTGGGTACTCCCCAACCCCTTTTCTACTATTTTCCAACATTTTTTTAGCATGCTGTCATGTGTTTATAAGTTACACTGTGGTTATATGCTTTGGTATACATTTGAAATACTCTCCATGTAAAAAAAGTGAAAATAATAGGAGGTAAGAGCAAAATCTTGGCTCACGTTCTGGCTTAAGCACTTCTTTTTATCATAGGATTTTAAATTAATGGTTCTTATGCTACTAAACAGAGTAGTGTTAAATTCATAATTGATGCTTTGTTTGTCTGCATATTTTCATGCTGTATTTAGGGCTGAGAACTGTTATTTTGTTTGGCTTTCAGTGTTAGTTATATTAGAGGAGTTTCAGAATATGCAAAAGAGAAACAACGTAAAAAATAAAAACAAAATTTTCAGTAGCTGGTACTGCAGTTTTGGAAAGATAGGAAGCTGTAATTTTCTTTCCCACCATCCAGATTAATTAATATCCCAGAGTTCTGTAAGACTTAAGTTTTACACTTAGGTGAATAATTTGGAGATTTCCTATAACCTTCACCCAAGTGATTAGTATTTCTTTCATTTCTCTTTCTTTTGATGCAGTTATTTCTGGCTGTACAAATGCCAGGCAGATTAACTTGTCTGGTCGTGGTTATGCCTACATCAGCAAGTCTGACAGAGGAGAAACAGATCAGCAGATCAAAGTAGCTGGTGCTGAGGCTTCTGCCACCATCCTGTGTACTGTTCTGGGGGTTATTTTGAACTAGATTTAATCTGGTTCTGTGATTTCAATGTCCTCACCACAAATGTAGTCTGAAGTCATCTGAAACACCTTTGCCTCTGATTAGGACCCTTATGAACTCACCAATTGTTAGATTGCATTTGGTGCATACCAGGCATGGAGTTTTCAGATTCCTCCAAAAGGAGTCTAGTTTGCATAAATTAAAACTGCCCTGTGAGCTGAGCTAATACATTGTAAGGGACGATTTGGTCAGGAGATTCAGCTGAAGACTGCAATGCTCTGAACTAAAGTGCTAATGTAGATCCAGTCTTTGAGTTTCATAGATTTGTTAACTTCGGGTTCAGGGGATATTTTTATGCCGCCTTCAGTCTAAAAGAGAGGTAATTTCCTCCGGTGATTTCTACAAACTCCAGACTTCTGGTTTCAGACCTCATGCTCACAGAATAATTCCAGCAGGAAGGAAGCTCGAGAGGTCTCCAGTCCAACCTCCTGCTCTTAACAGAGCCAGAACTTAGATCAAACCTGCTTCCCTGGGCCTTTGTTCAGTTGGATCTTCAAAACCTGGAGACTGAAAATTGCACAGTCTCTCTGGGAAGTCTGTCCCACTCCTGGGCTGTCCTCATGCTGAGAAAGTTTTCTCTTACACCCAGCCTGAACATCTCTCATTTCAATTTCTATCCATTGTCTGTCATTCCCTTTCCATGCATTGCTGTGAACAGCCTGGCCTTGCCCTCTCAACAAACTCCCTCCAGGCACTAAGCGGCTGCTGTTAGATGTCCCTGAAGCCCTTCCTGCTCCAGGTTGAACTAGCCCTGGTCCTTCAGTCGCTCCTCATAGGGCAAGTGCTACAGTGATCATCCCCTCTCCATCCTGGAGGCCCATTCATGGGGAGCTTCAAGGTGTGTCTCTCTTTTGGCAGCTGTTTGCTGACTTTGAGTGCCATCATAATCTAAACAACTGTGCTCTCTGAACAGAGGAGACTGTGAAGATACCATATGAACCTTCTTACCTGAAGAGTGTGGTGAAAGAATTACAATGGAACCAATTAAGCGTGAAAAGTGTTTGCACCCATGCAGCAAAGGAAAGTATATACGACAGCTTGTTTTCACAGTATGCCTATCATCTGCAACTGATGTCTGTGTCAAGCATCTTGTTTCATGTCAAATATCAAGCTTTGGTAATGTGTCATTAGTGCAGTTGCCTTCAGCTGGTGAGATATTTACCTGTCCACGGCATGAATGGCACCTCTGCATTCGCTTCTTTTAAAAGCAAGTTAAAGATTTCATGTATATAATCAGCTCTTGACAAAATATAGCTTTCTGCAGGTGGAAGCAACTTCTGTATATTTTGGACCAAATGCGTATTTTTAGCACCAGTAGTTGGAAGTCACAAAAGATTCCTGTGCTTACACTGACAGTTTGCTGTTGATCTGAAACATACGGTAAATATTTCTACAGTACAATTTTATTGGTATGAGAAAGATAATTGTCTAATATTGACCAAAAGAATAAGAATTTAAAGTAAAAGTTGAATAAAGCAACTCTATACATACATGCTGCAATTAAGAAATATATGTGATTGGTAAGAAAGAGTAGTGTTCTCCCACACAGCAGTGTTTTATTGTATTTCCACAGGATGGCCCTCGTTTTATTATATCAAACCTTAAAAGCCTTGCCTTCTCACAAAAGTGTGAAAAGGAAATTCCAGGCACTGGGGTTCTGCTTTATTGGCTGTGACTTGACTTCTGACACGAGCAGTTGTTGTCTGTGTGTCTCTCAGAGCCTTGCATTCTCTATTTACACTGATGGACTTTGAGATGTCTGTTTACTTCAGTGGGTGTTTTAATCTGTTTTGATATCCACAAAGTCAGTAGACCTAATCTTATTGAAAACTATTGAACTCCTTAGGTATATACTCTTATATCCATCTATTCCTGTACACATGGATTAGCATAGTTAGGATCATGAAATGTGTTTTTTTTCAACAGCAACAAAAATTCTGTAAGCAGCTTATCTTGATAATGAGAACAGAGCAAGACAGAAAAGCTGCTCAGCAAATATTCATCTGAACAATATCTTTTCCCATGCAGAAATGAGGTCACATGGAAAGAAAAGGAAGGAAGATCTAATTTCTAGAGAGGCACCAGACTGATGGCACCAGAAATTAGGTATTTTCTATCAAAACCTAAATAAAAACAAGGCATATGGTTCTCATAGCCATAGTACAAATGAGAGTTGTTCAAGGAGTGAGTTATGGATAGAACTGAGTTATCCATACATATTCTGCAGGTGACAGATAATCAACTTAAAATGATCATTTTTATACCAAATGGTTGCTATTTCAATTACTAGTGGGTTTCCCTCTAAAAAACTACTTGGATTGTATTAAGTGTCATTACAGGAAATTGAACTATGAGAAATAACAGTTCATCTAAATACATAGATGACATCTGGTTCAAGATACACCTATAATTAAAATTCGTTATCCAAATTGTGGGTCTGTAATATAGACACACACAACTTTTTAACATAAACATAGAGAATTCAGTTCCTGCATGCTCTGGTAGCAGAAGAGTCTACATATATGGTCATGTTCTCCTAAAAGCTAATTAAAAATGTATGTTAATAATGGGTATCTATAATTCATGATTTACAAAATACAAAAAAGCAGACATAGACATTAAGGCCAGGATTTGTTAATGTAAGCAGCGTCATTTATGCCAATAGATGAAACTGTAGAGAGTATGTGACTTTAAATTTTCTTTTTTAACTTACTCTATAGTAGTTTGCATCACTTTTAAAGACACCATTTTAAAAGGTGTTCAGTGTCTCTAATTCTGTATGCATAAGCACTTGTACATGGTAATTCTGTAATCCATGAGAAGGGAAAACCTATTTCTAGGATTTATGCACACAAACTACCTGGATGTGCTTCGCATTAATGACACTTATCATTTACCAGAATGACAGTGTGTTTTGTAATCCTGTACGAGAGATTTGTGCAAGCGCAGATGGTAGCAAAAGGAAGGCCAGTATGAAGATATAGCTCTAAATGGATTAAGTTGGCAATGTTGAATGTCCCTGATAGCACTATGTGTTTCTGAAAGTTTTAGAGTCTCCGTTTCTAATGACATGTTGAGGATTCATTTACTATTTTCCAGTTTTCAGATTTATTCTGTAAACATTTTTAAAGGGTACTCAACCTTAACTTTTATCATGTGGGCACAGATTTATAACCCATGAAATATTTGGCTGTATAACTTTGGCTTCTGTACATTTGGTTTATTTGTCAAATGTGTCTGAATGTGATCCTCTTTGTTTATAGCTTACTCCTGCCTTGTCGCAGGCATGTGCAAGCGGCCACAGGTTTCAAAGGCTGCAGCTGGCAGCAAGGGCACAGGAATTTCAGCCTGAAGCAAAGAATACTAGATGAGAAAATCTGGATAAAATAAACTCTGTTTTGTGATAAGAGAGAAATAACCTGCCATTTGTAGCATTTACTTGGAGGAATTTAGAAAATAGCAGGGAGGAATCTTCCCCTAATCTTCCCTTTCTCTTCCTGATAGAGAGCTTAGAAAGAATTAGAAGTCTGAGAAGGGATGTAAGAGGGTGGACAATACACCTCAGGAAGAATATGTCTGTATCATATATTCTAGGAAGACAAACTTACATGGCACTCATAGAGATACGACCCATTTGCTGATCAGGCGTGAGGTTTATCTGCTTGTATTCCAAGCCAGCTGAAAGTTCAGCTTCAGTATTGGATTAAATTGACTGTGTTGCTTCCCAGCTGGAGCTTGCACTGATATGTCCTAGGGCACCAGTTTTATTAGTGGCTTTTTTAGCAAGCTATAAGTGAACAATGTTTTTGCTTAGAGCCAGCAATAATGAAAAGCTTGATTATTTCCAATTCTTAAACTGTGATAATTAGATTTTTTTGTAGAGCATTTCATTAATATTGGGTATGTTGGTCTCACTGATAGGAAGACTTCATTGCCTAGTCCTGATGTATGTGTTTGAGAAAAATTAGTATGGCTTCTGACGAGATTTTAAGGATATAGAGAAAGAGAAAATGTAGGCAAGTGTGGCATTTCCTTGTTTATTAAGCAAGCAGTGTTGTTTCTGTGGGGTTGTTTTGTCCAGAAGCACCCTGATAAGGATGCAAACCTACTACATTGGTTGTTATTAGCACAATGTAAAATTTTCAAGTGCTCATTTCAGGCTGGCAGACCGGCACTGAGGTTTCTGGCTTATGTATCTGGCTGTGCTACCGGTCTTTTGTATGAAATGCAACAAGTGGTTTCATGTCCCTCTCCCAGCAAAATGGGGAAAGTAAAACCCTCTATCACTTGAGGGTGTTTAGAGGTAGATTTATTAGTGTATTTAGCAGTTACAATAAAAATGTGGAAACAGAAAAGCCTGGTTACAGTAAAACTGTCAAGCAGCAGTCATTGTGGTTATCATTTTTAGCTATATTAGTCCAGGAATCTGGGAAAGTTCCTCCTGCCTGGAAATGGTGTGAGGCCTTCTGGCAGCATTTCATGTGCTTTGACTTTCTTCTGCTGACAAATTCCCGGTTGCTTGACAAAGTGAAGAAGTTTTTAGGGTAATATGTGCATTTTGTTTTTCCTAATGAAGTGGTGGGTAGGAACAGGAGGATGCAGCCATCCCCACAGGCCTCAGGAACTGAGCGTGGAGACCCCACATTTGGAGCCTTCCTGGCAGCCTGTGAACTGCATTTGTACGTACCGACGTGATAAAAGATGTATTTCCTCATGGGCCTCTATTAGTTGCTTGGGTGGGTAAGAGCTGTGTCTCATCCCTCTCTCCTGTTTTGTAGGGAATCACCACAAAACGTGTTTCCTGTGAGGGCCACTCTCTCACTCATTGTGAGTACATCTTAGTTTTGACTCCAGGTGCATATAGGTTATTGATCTCAGATCAATATCAATAGCAAAAGCAAGACAAAACTAAACAAAATATCTGTGCAAGAGAGTCTTTTCTTTCTCCAAAAAATTCTGAGTAAAATAATGGGATTTGCTTTTCAGGCAGGCAATTGGTATTGATTATGAATCTGAAATTATAAATCAACGAGACAAAAACTAATAAAGAAATAAGGAAATGAAAGTACACACACATTCAATAATAAATTGAATTAAAAATCCCTTCATATCTTAAATGCAAGAATCTTAAAGCTACTGAATTCACAAGTGGTTGTATGGTATTTCCCTAAGTGTCTTAGCTGTTCTATGTATAACCCAGCATATATTTTTGCTATTATAAAGTTATGGAGTGACCTAAAGAAAAGTAAATAATCATTTTTATGACCACTGTAACCTTACAGACTGTTGTGAAACACTCATGACTATCTTCTTTTCTCAATCATGGATGAAATTGGGCGATATGATGCAGAATGTTGGAACAGGTCAGTGAAAGAATTTCTGTCTCTGGGTATACTACATAGTTCTGAATATGAAATCTAAGCCTGATCTTTGGATGAGGTTGTTCTGGTGAATACTTTGTTATCCCTTAATCCCTATTCAAGACTAAAAATGATATGTTTTAGGACAAAGACGGTCTTATGGTGTGACTGTGACTTTAAGCACAATGTGAATAAAAAAGATTGTATCTTTTAATTACAAAAGGAGTCTATGACTACTTTATAATTTTCTGTCACATTGATTTTTTTAGCAAAAGGACGGATTTTTAAAAGGTAGCATATTTTTCATAGGACAGCTTTCCTTCAAATTTTATGCTGAGAAAAATCATAGAAAGTATTTGATTTCAGAGCTTGGTTGGTTTACTGTTTTTTAACTTAAATTATTTTATCTTGTTGGAGCTACAGTGAAAGAAATTTTACTTTAAAATCAGCAATTGTTATTCAGAAATTATAAATCTTGAATGAAAGATGAATCCATTTATTCTTATGGACTTTTTTATTGGCTGGATTGCATTTCCATGATGCTTTGTCTCCTCCTTGACTGAGCATCTTGCTTGTTTTGGAGATCTGTTCTGGACAGGGGAAATAGTCCGTGAGTCTTTTTAAATGACATATGCATTTTAATACTGATCTGAATGCTCCTAAGCAGTTCGGTAAGACAAAATGAAAACACAAGGCTCACACAAACAATTTAAAAAGATTGGCATGTTTTGCCTCACTACAAGAAACCAAAACAAAATATCTTAATCTCTGTTATCCTTTCTTTCACATTATTTTTAGTCCTCCTATTATTATTCTCACCCTTCCCTTACTGTGTTAACCACCAACCTATCTTAAAATAAATCTTCCTCTTTTGAACTTCATAACACAACAAGCATTCCTTTTCCCCTGGCTCTAAACTGCAACTTTTGAAGAGTCTGATCTTACCCTTCAACCAGAAAGAGAAGAAGAGATCAAAGAACTCAGTCCAACACCTTCAGGTACACTACTTTTATAATTATAGAACATTCCATGCATAGGTGCTGGTATCTCTAAAGATATATCTCTGAATGTATTACTGAATATCTCACTTAACATTTCTGTAGAGTTGCAGTAAAATCTACAGAGTTAAACCATAGAAGTGAGATAAAAATTAAATTAATACTTTGGAAAATGTGATAATTGTTTGCGCTAACTGCTTAACAAATACTATTTTATCAGCCTGCAAGCACTCATATGTTCAAAACCAATTTGGAGCATGTGATATGGCATTCAGACAAAATCTTCCACTAATAAGAAAAACTTTTCTGGTGTGTCAGGGCAGAGGTATTTTGCCAAGATTTGAAACATAAAAATGAAACAATTTTATAAAGCATAACTGTGAAGCTGCTTACAAACTCTACAAGAAAATATTCCCCCTTGGCTATAATGAAATACGTAAAATGTGATCACTGTAATTTTTGTAAGAGGAAATTCTGCATTTGGAAAAGTGATGACGTTATACATTCCTTCACAATTATGTCTGTTTTCGGAAGAGGAGAAGGAATTCTAAACTTTTTAATAAACTATTCTTCGTTTCTATGCTGGCTAGTTTTTATATGCATTTATTTCAAATTACAATGCATTCAGTGTTTTTTTGCTGTATGGTGGCTGTACAAATCACAAAACCATTTAGTATATCCTTGAAGCAGCAGCAGCTGATCCATTTAAATAAGTTCAGTTTAGATTTGCAGATTTATCTCTTTACATTACTGTAGGATTAATACAAAACATAGTAAATATAATATCAAATTAATAATTTGTTTTGATATTACAATGCTTAATAAAGGTAACATATTAAAATATTATTTGCAAAATAACAATGCCAGAAACTGAGCTTGTAACAGAGCCCGCTGAAAATACTTATGAAAACCATCACTGAATTACAGAAAACCCTCTCACAGTTCCAGCATCAGTTGCATAAAAGAAAAAGGACATTTATGAAATGTGTAGGAGGAGAGGAGACATGAGAAATTTGTCTCCCATGGTACTAACAAAATAAGATACGAGGCAGAGACATGAAGATGATATCTTTGATGAGCTTGGCCGTGTTTCCTTCTTTGGTTTTTGTCTCTGCATTCACGAGACAACTTTTCCTGAGTAACAGGCAACAGTGAAGCCTATGGAGCTCCACCATCACTTTTACTAGAGATGCTTTACTGTCCTGAAGGAAATAGATATTGAAGACAAAGAGGAGGTGATAAAAATAATAATGGCATTTTGTACATGTATGGTAAAAGCTCCTTCAAAGTAGAAAGCACAAAGGAGGTATCATAAAAAGCACAAAAAATCTGGCTACATGAAATATGGCTTGTTTTCAGAAGTTTGCTGAGATACAGAGAGCCAGTGAAGAAGAAGAAAAATTAAAGTGTCTTGGTCACAGCAACAAGATTCAATTTTCCTCTGATCATCATTATCCACGAATATTTGCAGAATAAATTTGTGTATGTTTAAGCCAGGGAAAAAGCTACTGAAATCAGGCCAAGTCAAAGACGAGATCCATACTAAAGCTGCATATTTGACTGAAACAGTATATTATCTACGTGAACTTCCTATCTGTTACTGCTGTGTTTAAATTAGATATTGTCTGTGTATCTTTCCACATAGTCAAGGAGTGGCCTAAGTTGTGATTGAAAAGATACATTCAGTTGCAGAAGAAAGATTTTGGGAAATATTTCTAGGAATTAGGTAATTTGAAATGTAATTCCATTTCAAAAACCAGCATTACAGTGCTTGTAAGTTTTTCCTTTTCCTTGAACTATAAACTGTTACTTGTTTTCCTCTCTGATTCTATAAGCCTGGTAAGACAGAAAGCTGAACGACTTCATTTCATACCTCTGATCAGTGATGTACTCAGTACTTTTTCTGCTTGTACTCTACCTTTTCTGAGTGGAGACTTAAGAGACAGTATAAAGAATAGCATTCTTACAGTAGGTAGGAGTACAGACTCTCTTCTAATCACTGAATTTCAGAAGACTTTCAATCATGATTTTAAGCTGAGGTAGCTTTGAGGACTTAATACTGTACATAATGCTCCATGAACGGTGGTACAAACTTGGTCGTAGAGGTGTGGAGAAGTAACTTCAGCAGCAAAGGGTTTGCTTTTTTCTCCACTGTGGAAAAGGCTGCATGGTTGTTCTCCGCATGGTGGCCAGCAAGACGGTGGGGAAGACCTGAAAGAAAAGAGGGAGCCCTGGTTTTGGCAGCCTGATATTGAGAAGATGCTTTCTTAGTCAGATCATGTTTTATTTGGATAGGACAATTTATGTCTAGAGGGCAAAGCAGAAACATTATTGTAGAACTTCATTAGTATTTGTTGGCAGTTTTTCTCAGAAACAAAACATACAAGAGAGAATGGGACCAGTGAAGGGTCCTGTGGAGAGCTACAGAGCAAAGAGGGCAGACAGGTAGAGTGTGGGAAGCTGTGAACACCATCTTCCAAGAAAGGCTATAGATTTTGAGAAAAGGAGATATTGGAGAATAAAAAGTCATATGCACAAATGATTGGAGAATCTTGCATGCAGGTATTTGCATTCATGTATTTGTGACTTGACAATAATCTTGTGATAGCGGTGATAAAACTTCCATCGATTATTATGATCAAACATGAATTTATCATCCATATGTGCACATACTGCATTTTGTACCTTTAACGTGCATAAATACAACTGCATACGTCTTAAAAAATCTAGCTCTGCTTGCTAAGTATTTTCTGTTTTCTGCTCATGAACCCGAAAAGACATTTATGCACAGTCCCAAAAAGCAGTCATGCGGGCAATTCCTTACTTGGACAACAATGATAAATGCTTTCTACTTCATGTGAGATCAGGAAATCACTTGCCTTTAAGCCATCCAATCTAAGGGTATTAATTATGTATTACATTTCATGAACCTTCTAAATTTAGATAGCCTTGCAGGGACTGATGTGATTTATTAATATACTGACAAATAATTAGTTGAGGAATGTATCATGTATATTTCATCTGTAGCCTGAAACTTCAACCTCTGCCACTTGGGAACATGAAAAATCTAATGGTCTGTCTATCACTTCACTTGTTCTGGAAGACTCACTTTTTTGCCATTTTGTATAGCTAAAATACAAGATGAAACGCTGATGTTGTTCAAAAGTGATGTTTCAGCACCCCTATACTAATATTGTAAGTAATGTTATATAAGAGTGAAGGGTTCTTCTGAATCAATGCAGTTAAATGCTGTTAATGAATGAAAGACTCTAATAAGCACCTGGTTATGGTTCTTGGCAACTAATGCACTTGAACCAATGTTGCAGCTGGTTAAACTGCTGTTATGGGAACAAAAAAAGGCTGTTTTCAGTACTATAGCCTAAAGCCTTGAGACTATTTTTACTGTAACAGCTATTAAAAGGGTTGCAATTCAACTTCATTAGCAAATAGATTGTTCTGAGCAAAGATTCTGGGGGATAGAAAAGGGAGATAGGATTGTCAAAGTCAATTCTGTAGTGTAGAAGGAATCCTGGAGTAGAAATACTTAGCCAGTCTGCAAGATACTTATTAGCTGCATCAGCATCTACAAAACTTCATGTGTACCAATACTGCACAAAGAATCTTTCAAATTTCTGTTAGAATATGAACAGCACAAAGTTGAAAATGCATAGCTACCATTGCTTTTGTGACCTGTTGAAAAGTGTGTTCCACTGTTAAAATTGTAATACTTTCTTCCTTTTTTTTCTTACATTTATTTTTCATAGTAGACTTTTCTTTCTAGAACATGCTTTATCTGTACCTGTCTCAGTCCTGACTCAGTCCTGCCCCATCTCTCTTACCACTGCAGCTTTTTTATTGTTTTGCTTCCAGTTGCTTCCATTAGAGGCAGCTGCATCAAAAGCCACCCTCAGTCTTTCATAACCAAAATATAGTACTGGGTCCTTCTGCAAAGATGCAGACTCCAAATATCTAGGAGCTCCAAGCACATACAACACCCTCAGTAGAGCTAAGAGCTTCATCTTAGCTCTCTGCCAAGCTCCTGATTGTCCTTCCATAGCACATATGTAGACTGGGCTTCTTCGAGCTCATAACTTGAAGTATTAATTGCATCTCAGAGGTGTATTTACTTTAAACCGTATATTTATAAAAACAGATCTCTTGGCAGGCTCATGTAGATTCAGGAAAGAATGACAGCATAACCTTGGAAAAAAGCCAGATGTCAAGGGACTAATATGAAGTATAACTCTAAGTGGTTAGCTAAATGGCAGAGAGCAGGCAAAAGATTTTCACTGACAGTTATTCTCCTTTCTTGACTCAACTGGTAATCACACTCTTCAGTCTAAAACTCCCTTAGTTCTAACGCTCTCAGTATTTGCTAGTCACCTTCCTCCACTGTCATTCCTCAAGCCATGTATTTCCTATAGCTGACTGCAGCAGTTCTGAATCCAGGCACAAGGTTTTGAAGTGCTGTTTCCCATTTGTATTGAAACAAAATTAGTATCTCCTTGAAGAAAAGTGCTGTAAATATAGCAAAATTTGTCTTCTCATTCTGTCAGCTGTTGTTATCGAGCCAGTATTGCTGTCAGTAAGTATTCAGACCTTCACAGAAGGATAAATGTGAAAAAAATTAGAGATGGTTGTTTTCAAACCAAAGTCTCAAGGCTCTGATGAACTTCCTGATAAAAACTCTTGCAAAAACAAAACTCCTGATACTCTATCTGCTGAAAAACTGCATCCGCACTGTGGTTAATGGTCATGAGTAACAGAAATTACTTCCTAAGGAACAGCAAAAACTGTTTCAGCAGAAGTTCTGTAGATTAGCTGTAGAGGCAACACCTTTCTGTAAAACAGATGGGCCTAAGTTCAGAATATAGCAGTAATTTATCACAGAATCACAGAGCCATAGAATGTTAAAGGTTGGAAGGGACCTTAAAGATCATCTAGTGGTATCTCTTCTTTTCTTAAGAGTTCCTCAAACAGAAAGATTATAGACTGATTAAAGTCCTCAATTTCATCTTGCTGTTGATGTAGTTTTCCTGTCTGTTCACCACCTCTTACCTTGCAAAGAAATACAGATTGGTGTGGTAAACAAACTCTGGACTGGAATGTGCAAATTGTTCGACTTGCTTATCAGGATTACTAGTATTCACTAACTTACAAATGGAGAGCTATTAATAAATTGTCAGAAAACCTGTCAATATTTTATAACTTTTTTTTTTTTTTAATGACTCTCCTGGAAACAAGCCCACGTATGCTACAAATAAGGTCATAGGTAGTAAGACACGTTGAATGAAACAGTAAGCCCAGATTCTCTGGAACTGTTTTACTGGTGGGTGCTGCTGCTGAGCAAACACTAGTGTCAAACTCTGTGCATGTTGCAATGCCCACTTAAGAACCCTGGGAGACCATGTTTGTGTGCGTGTGTGTGTGTGCTTGCATATACCTGACGAAGTCTCCAAAACTTGAGCTCCCAGCTAAAGGTAACCTGTCACTGTTCTCTCATTAGGAAGCCGCTGCTTGCTTTGTTTGGAGTGACTCTTGCTGCCTCAGAGAGACAGGAGAGTTACACAAGTAGATTAAACCAGCTCTCATACTTATCATAAACTATGGGCAAGCTTCCCCCCTCCTCTCTCTCCAAAACAAATGCCATCAAATTCCACTGTGAAGGAATGCAACCTTCATTTTAATTAGGCAAGACTCTCTTAAAACATAAGTTCAACTCTTATTTTGCAAAGTGTGCTCCCCAAACTTTTAAACAGAGAGATATTTCCAAAATTATGGCACTTTGAGGTGTCAGAGGCATCATTGCCTTACTCTGCAGGGAGAAGAGTGAAAGGACAAGAGGACAGGGCCTGAAACTTTGTCAAAGGAGGTTTAGGTTGGATCTCAGGAAGCACTTCCTCATGGAGAGGGTAATCAGGCATTGGGATGCACTGCCCAGGGAAGTGGTGAAGTCACCATCCCTGGAGGTGTTTAAGGAGAGGCTGGATGTGGCACTTAGTGCCATGGTCTGGTTGATGTGGTGGTGCTGGGTCACAAGGCTGGACCTGATGATCTCAGAGGTCTTTTCCAGCACCAACAATTCTGTGATTCTGAGATAATTGTGTTTAACCAGTAGCTTTTCTCTCTGCTGCCTTTCACAGGACTTTGCCAAAAGCATCCCCAGAGCTACTTCTTTAAATTTCTTCTTAAATTTCCCTTTCCTATAAAGGACCAATGATTTTTACAACACTGACTCCCATCACAGTAATAACTACTGTCTCATTACTTCCAGGCAGTCCCCTGGCAGTCTGTATCCATCTGCTGTGTCCCATCATACTCTCAGCTTGTAAACTTCTTTGTAAAGTTTTAGATAGGCACCATCTTGTTCTGCGTTTTTAGTGTTACTTACAATGGGATCATAGCTTGTGACAGAAGCTGCAGGCAAGAATATAATACAAATAAAGAATAATTAATGCTGGAAAGGTCTTATACTCCTGCAAAGAACGCTGAAGTTGTATATGTAAAATGAAATGGGCCATGCTGATTAGCAAGCAACAATTAGGTTAGCTAAAATATTACTGAGACCAAATAAAAAGTTTTAAATCCATTACTATTTTCATAACAGTAATAAGTAACATATTTTATGATGCTGAAGACTAATAATTAACAAAGGAAAGAGTAATTTAAATTGTGCTCATAATGGTCCTTATAATGGGTATACACTGGTGAATATTGACTATTTAAGCCAGCTTAAAAGAAAGTTCTTACAAAAACATGAACATACAAGAAATTTCAAATTCTGAATTTTTGACTGTTGTATTCAGGCTTACAGTGGAAATTATAATAATGGCAATCATTTTTGGTTTAAAACATTGACGCTTTTGAGGCTTGTTTATTTTCAATATTGTGTTTCAAAGACTTGGAAGATGGTTTGATCGTAGTTTTTATTATAGTGGCAGTGGAATAAGGCTTATATGTTGTGCAACAGTTTTCAATGGAAAGCTTGTCTTTCAGTTTCTTCTGACGATGTTAAGATCCAACCATTTGTCTGAAAACTTTAACATTTGCATCTTACAGTCGGCTGAAATCCTTGAAAACTTTTTATTAAATAATTGAACTATGATTGAAAATGAGGATAAGACAAGTATAAAGAGTATGGCTAGTTTAAAGTGTTTTCTTGACCCCATGGCTTCTGTACACTTTTTGTATAAGGGTAGTGCAAAAAACAAGTGTGATAAAGAAATAGTTTAAAAAACAATAAAGAAATAAAAAACAATAAAGAAATAGTTTTAAACGGTTTAGTAGAGGAAACAAGGGAGTTTCAGAAGAATAATTATCTGAAAGGGCTGTTTTGTTCTTTGACTGGTTGTGAAACCACAAGCGTTAAGAAAGGAGAAAATTAAGATAATTTGTTCAGCCTTTCAGTTATAATGCACAAGGAAAAGAGACGACAAAATTTGACTCCAAAGTCAGCTTTGCAGAAGGGTCTCTAAAAACAATATCCATATGTCACAGAATCACAGAATGTCAGGGACTGGAAGGGACCTAGAAAGATCATCAAGTCCAATCCCCCTGCCAGAGCAGGAAGGCCTAGATAATGATACACAGGAACATGTCCAGGCAGGTCTTGAATGTCTCCAGAGAAGGAGACTCCAAAACCTCCCTGGGCAGCCTGTTCCAGCGTTCCGTCACCCTCACTGAGAAGAAGTTTCTTCTCGAGTTTAAACGGAACCCCTTATGTTCCAGTTTCAACCCATTACCCCTTGTCCTATCAGTGGTTGTCACCGAGAAGAGCCTGGCTCCATCCTCCTGACACTCACCCTTGATATATTTGTAAACATTAATGAGGTCACCCCTCAGTCTCCTCCAAACTAAAGAGCCACAGCTCCCTCAGCTTTTCCTCATAAGGGAGATGCTCCACTCCCTTAATCATCCTAGTTGCCCTGTGCTGGACCCTCTCCAGCACTTCCCTGTCTTTCTTGAACTGAGGGGCCCAGAACTGGACACAATATTCCAGATGGGGTCTCACCAGGGTAGAGTAGAGGGGCAGGAGAACCTCTCTCGACCTACTAACCACCCCCCTTCTAATACACCCCAGGATGCCATTGGCCTTCCTGGCCACAAGGGCACAGTGCTGGCTCATGGTCATCCTGCTGTCCACCAAGACTCCCAGGTCCCTTTCCCCTACACTACTCTCTAATAAGTCATTCCCCAACTTATACTGGAACCTGGGGTTGTTCCTACCCAGATGCAAGACCCTACATTTACCCTTGTTATATTTCATTAAATTTGTCCCCACCCAACTCTCCAGCCTGTCCAGGTCTCTCTGAATGGCAGCACAGCCTTCTGGCATGTCAGACACTCCTCCCAGCTTGGTGTCATCAGCAAACTTGCTGATAGTACTCTCTAGTCCCTCATCCAAGTCATCGATGAATATATTGAATAATACTGGTCCCAGTACCGACCCTTGAGGGACTCCAATGGATACAGGCCTCCAACCAGACTCCGCCCCATCGACCACGACTCTTTGGCTTCTTTCCCTCAGCCAGTTCAAAGTCCACCTCACTACCCAAGAGTCTAGACCACACTTCCTCAGTTTAGCAGCAAGGATGCTGTGGGAGACTGTGTCAAATGCTTTACTGAAGTCAAGGTAGACCACATCCACCGCTCTGCCATCATCTATCCACCTTGTTATATCCTCATAAAAGGCTATGAGGTTAGTCAAGCACGACTTCCCCTTGGTGAAGCCATGACCCTCTTATCCCTGATATGCCTTGAGATGGCACCAAGGATAAGTCGTTCCATCACTTTCCCAGGGATGGAGGTGAGGCTGACCGGTCTATAGTTACCCGGGTCCTCCTTCTTGCCCTTTTTGAAGACTGGAGTGACATTTGCTTCCCTCCAGTCCTCAGGCACCTCTCCCATCTCCCAAGACTTGGCAAAGATGATGGAGAGTGGTCTAGCAATGACATCAGCCAGCTCCCTCAGCTCCCGTGGATGCATCCCATCTGGACCCAGGGATTTATGGATGTCCAGATTGCTTAATTGGTCCCTAACCCAGTCCTCATCGACTAAAGCAAACTCCTCCACTGCCCTGACTTCCTGCGGGGCCTCAGGGGAACGGGGCTCCTCAGGACAGCATCCGGCAGAGTAGACAGAGGCAAAGAAGGCATTCAGTAACTCTGCCTTCCCTGTATCTTCTGTCACCAAGGCACCCACCTCATTCATCAGTGGGCCTACATTGCCTCTGGTGTTAGTTTTATCTGCCACATATTTGAAAAAGCTCTTCCTGTTGTCCTTGACCCCTCTCGCAAGGTTCAATTCTAGGGAGGCCTTTGCTTTCCTAGTTGCCTCCCTACATCCTCGGACAACAGCCTTATATTCTTCCCAAGTGGCCAGCCCTGCCTTCCAAGAGCTGTAAATTCTCCTCTTGCCCTTGAGCTCACCCAGCAGATCCCTGTTTAGCCACGCAGGTCTCCTGGCTCCCTTCCTTGACTTCCTACGTGTCGGGATGCTCTGATCTTGAGCACGGTAGAAGCAGTCCCTGAACGCTAATCAACTATCTTGGGCCCCTTTACCTTCAAACAGCCTTGCCCATGGGATTTTCTCTAGTAATTGCTTGAAAAATCCAAAGTTTGCCTTGGCAAAGTCCAGGGTTGCAATTCTGCTTTCTATTTTGTTTCTGCTACATGAGATCCTGAACTCCACCATTTCATGGTCACTGCAGCCAAGGCAGCCCTCAACCTTTACTGCTTCAACCAGATCCTCCTTGTTAGTGAGGGTGAGGTCCAGCAGTGCTCTTCTCCTAGTTGGCTCCTCCACCATTTGCATCAGAAAATGATCATCGATGCACTGGAGGAACCTCCTGGACTGTGGCTGGCTGGCTGAGTTGTCCTTCCAGCAAATATCAGGGAAGTTGAAATCCCCCACGACAACCAGGGCCTGTGATTGTGAGACTGCTCTCAGCTGCCTGTAGAAGGCCTCATCAACTTCCTCACCCTGATCTGGTGGCCTGTAATAGACACCCACAACAGTATCTCTCCTGCCAGCCTGCCCCTTAATTCTAACCCATACACTCTCAACTTGCTCCTTATCCATGCCTGGATGGTATTCAAGACATTGTAGTTGCTCTTTCATGTAAAGAGCGACTCCACCACCTCGCCTGGCTGGCCTGTCTTTCCTGAAAAGGACATAGCCACCCATGACCACATTCCAGTCATGTGAGCTGTCCCACCATGTCTCTGTAATTGCCACCAGATCATAATCTCCTGCCCGAACCCAGGTTTCTAGCTCCTCCTGCTTATTCCCCATGCTGCGTGCATTGGTGTATAAGCATTTCAGAGAGCAAGCTGAACACACTGATCTCACCCCAAGGGGATTGGAGAGAAGAGACAGTGCTTGCCTGCTGTTCTTCTTTCTTTCTGCCTTAGCAGGCTGACCTGTCATTATAATCCTAATTGATGGAACATAGTCTCTGTCCTTTCATGGTACAATCAAAAAAAGTTTAAAGGAAAGTAAAGGAAAAGTTCTGTACCAACCTAGCTGGTATGTTTTACTTTTTAAAAAATTCCTTTTTAAGTTAAAGGAAAAACCACTATGACCTACTCTAACTTTTTGAAAGGCATAAAGTTTTCCAGATTAATATCTTTTTTAAGCCTGGGATCTGAGACTTAACTAGAAGATATCTTTTTAAAAAATATATTTTTTTCATCTTTAAATTCTTAGCAATGGGGAATCTGATTTATCTATGATACTTTCCCACACTATTAATAATCACATTATATGAAAAATGGGAATGTTAATTATTATTTTTTTTGTTACTAAGGATGAAAATGCAAAATCTTATGTATTTATTTATTTGTGGATCAAATCAATGTGACAAATTCCAGTAGGTCTACCAAACATTGTTTTTCCATAGTCATTTATTTTAGTTTGGATCCTTTATGCTGATAAACACCAATAACAAAAATAAAAGGCAGAACCAGCTTTTTCTGATGTTATGTATATTAACTAATTTACCCTTTTTTTTTTATTAAAAGAGAAAGAGTGAAATCAAGATATCTAACTAATCAATTCACTGGAACAAGAAAACTGTTCTTTTTCAAGATGATTGCTTCTTACCATTTAAAAATATTTCAGCTGTAATTGCTACTAAGTTAAATGCATTAATCATTCAACAGGTACCATTATGTGTATATAAATGCATATGTTGACATATAAACTGTAAGCAGGGTAAAAAAAATATTATCTTTTCAGCAGAGCAAATGAATAAAAATATTTCACTTCATATTCCTAGTCCATTGTCATTTTCCTGTTATTTCTGAATTTTGAACACTGAGGCTGGACACAACATTTTAGTAACTTTCAGCTTAAAGAAGATACAGAGGTAGTAATATCTTTCTGTACCATGAGGTTTAATCCTTCTTCAGAGCTACTGCTTACCATCATTCTCCATTCTGTAAGTACTTCCTAGATTAATGTTCAACTTTGCCATAATGCCATCCAAGGTTGGGTTTTAGACACTGTTTTGGTTTGGCCTGGCCAGATTTCAGCGGCGGGGGGGGAGCTGCAGGGTGGCTTCTGTAAGAAGCTGCTAGAAGCTCCCCAAGATTGATAGAGCCAATGCCAGCCGGCTCCAAAGAGGGACCCGCCGCTGGGCAAGGCTGAGCCTATCAGTAAGGTGATAGGAGAGGAACGCCTCTGTGAAAAACATATTTAAGAACGGGAAAAAGAACTGCGCCATCACAGCTGGCACAGAGATGGAGGAGTGAGAGTCTGTGCAGACACCAAGGTCAGTGAAGAAGGAGGAGGGGGGAGGATGAGCTCCAGGCGCCGGAGCAGAAGGAGTCCCCCGGGTCCGTGGTGAAGACCATGGTGAAGCGGGTTGTCCCCCTGCAGCCCATGGGCGAGGTGCAGAAGTCCACCGTGAGGATCACCCCATAGATGTCCACCGAGGACTCCACGCCGTGTGGGTGGATGCCTGAAAGGGGACTGTAGCCCGTGCGGAGCCCACGTCAGAGCAAGTTGCTGCCAGAACCTGTAGCCCGTGGAAGAGGGAATGCCCACGCTGGAGCAGGTTGGCTGGTGGGACTTTTGGGACGTTGTGGGTGGCTCACGCTGGAGCAGTTTCCCCCGAAGGACTGCGCCTCAGACTCACGAGGGGTGGGCTGCCCCTCGTGAGGTGTCTCGCGTTGGGCAGTTTGTGATGAATTGCCCTTCGTGGGACGACTCACGCCGGAGAAGAGAGCGTGAAGCTTGTCTCCCGTGAGAGGGACCCCACAGTGACCCTGGGGAAGAGTGAAGAGTCCTCCCCCGGAATGAAGAAGCGGTGGAACCAACGTCGGATGAACTGACCGCAGCCCCCATTCCCTGTCCCCCTGTGCTGCTCAGGGGGAGGAGGTGGAGAAACCGGGATTGATGTTAAGCCCGGGAAGAAGGGAGGGATGGGGGGAAGGTGTTCTGTTTAAGATCCATTTGCTCTTTCTTACTTCTCACTACTCCTCTCTGATTAGTTCTTTTAATAAATGTACCTAATTTCCCCAAAACTGAGTCTGTTTTGCCCGGGACGGTAAATGAGGGTGATCTCCCTGTCCTTATCTCAAACCCTGAGCCCTTGGAGATATTTTCTCCCCCTGTTCAGTAGTGAAGGGGGGAGTGAGTGAGCGGCTGTGTGGGTACCTGGCGGCCGGCCAGGGTCAACCCACGACAGACACCCAACTGAAAATTGAAGACCAGTCTTTATTTGTTACCTATTTTCTTCTGTATTTTGGTTTTGCGTCACTTACAAACTCAACCAGCAAGATTTTCATGGTGTTTTTGTTGCTAAGAACCTCACAAACAGAGTAGAATCAGGAACTGATCCCTATGGGATCTCTGAGATGCACACCTGCTCACTCTAGAATTAATTATGCTTTGAGACTTGCTGTTTATTCAGAACTGAATGTGTGTAATATGTACCATCACAATGTTTGGGTCTTCTGGCTTCCAAGTAATATGTCACGCAGTACCAAGGCAAGCATGTTACTGAAGTCTAGTTGCCTTACATTTAACCAAATTTTTATCTTCATAAGCTATTATCGAGTTAGCTAGACAGTTTTCAATTTTTATATTTTTTTTTAATAGGAAAGAGTCCATCTCAGATACAGGCAATTTCAATGTATTCCTGCTGCAATTAGAAATCACTTAAACAAATATTGGCCTTCCATATAAAATTGCACAGTTAGAGCTTCAGGCATCTGATGTGCACCTGCCATCTCATTTTAGTGTGTAGAGGTACATAAGCAAATAAAATGAGATCATGCCACTGTAAAAATCTAATCTACCATGTCAGTAAATAAAAATTAGTCATGTGCTTCTATATCCATCCTTCATAAGAAGTTCTCTTTCAGAGAATGGGTTTGCTTCATCAGGACTGTGTCTTCTGTGCATTAGATTTCACTACTGAAAATTATGTAGACTAAAAGATTTGGGATGATGCCCTTGAGATCTATTCCTATGTATGAGCTATGAATAGAGGAAATAGAAGTAACACAGCTGCTGAAAACTTAATCAGTTTTTTAAACTCACCTACAATAAACCAAAATTCTTCAAAATATTTTTTCAAACTCTGCTCCCCACATTCCTCTTCATATCTTTGAAAATACAAACACTTTTTCAGACTTACTCTCTTAGTCTATTTTACCAGGAAACAATTTTTTGACTTGAAGACTATTTTATTATATTTCAGTTTCCCATATCAGTCACTTCTCCAAAGCTTGTCTCAGTAAGAATGTCAGCGCTCAGGGTAGTTTTGTTCTGTCTTGTATTTCTTCCCAAATAGATTGCACTATAAGACATATCTGTGATGGGATAATAATTTTTCATCTCCATCCCCACAGTTCTAGTATTTATCATGATTTTTATTACTATCACTTTTTTTTTGGCTGTTATCTAGAAACAAACAAACAAACAAAACCAAACCAGAAATGGTCATTTGGATTTAACCTTTTAGCCTAGTTAGTAGAATATTCCTAACGTAAAATAATGGCCTTCTGTCCTCCCTTGCCTGCAGCCACTCAGTGAACAACTCTACACTGAATAGGAGGGCCAAGAAACTAGTGTCAGTGGAAACTGTCAGGCTGGACTTGGATTATTCTGAGAAATCAGAAAGGTTTTCTTGATCTAAGCTCCCAAGATGTAGTTAGAGTTTTTCGATTTATCTGAATTTGGGAAGTGACAAGATAAGCAGTTAAAATATATTGGTTTTATTACATGAGGATTTATACCATCTACTTCTGCCACCCTCTCTTTGACCAGAGATAATTGTGCTCTGCTGCCGTATCCTAATAAAATTGCCAATGTCTCTTTCATGCTGGCTAAATTTCCCACTCTCCCAACCAGACTTGTTGGTTCAAGTTATTCTTAAATTATTTCCATAAAAACTATTTCTAATCAGCATCTCTTTCTGCTTTTGTAGCCTTAGCAATGACCGCAAGATCTTCTGCATGCTGGTTTTGCAGCTGGGTTTGATGGAGTTTGCTCTGGTTCATTCTATTTGGTCTCCGATGGTTTCAAACTGCGACTCAACAATGCCAAAATATGAATTCTTTAAACTTGCAACGCTGTGATTAGTTGTGACATTGCTAAATAAGGTGAGAAGAAATTAATATTGCAGTAGCAGAAAACTCCTTTACCATGAAGGTTTTTCTAGAAAGAGGAGAAAAACTACAATGAATGGACTTAGCTTGTTGATAGTGTTACACCGAAAGTCTGGTTATGGGCACAAATTGCACAAAACTTATGTGTGGAGCCGAGGGCATTTATTTGGGGACTTCTGTTAATGAGAATGGTTCAGACTTTTCAGGGGTCTGTTCAGAGCACACAGACTACTATTCTATGGCAATGTTTCTGGGAATGAACAATCCTGCTGTTTTGTGAATGCAGGTGCTTTCTCTAGGCTTAGTGGTATTATTGTCCTATATTCTGGAATACTTTGAAGAGCGGGATCTTCTAACTGCTTCCACTCTGAATTTTGAAAAGATACCTAAGATAAACTCTTATATTCCCGAAGTGATGTGTGTTTTTGTATATATTTAAATTTATTGTAATCTTCATGAAGACATGGTAATGATGTGATCCTTTGCAAATCTATACGTTTTGCAGCAGAGTGAGAATGACAATTTAAGGACTACCATTCTTTGGAATAATCCTTGTTTAGTTCCATATGTAAACTGCATTCTAATGTTGCATACTGAAGAGTTATATAATCTAATTAGGATACATATTCATCAAAAGAGAGACATGATATGTACAGGAGAGATTCATTAGTGAAGGTATATTCCCAGGAAAATGACAAGAAAACTGTGGTCCATTTTTTTGTATTAAAAGGCATGTCTGAGATGAGGGGGAGGCATAAAAGGTGTTGTAAAAAAACCCAGAAATAATTGCTTAACCCAAAACATACTTCTGATTTTGTGAGTACATTTATTTGTGCTTTACAGTTGAAGCGTTTCACTGGAAAATTTAGTGAGCCTGAGAAAACAATGAGGACGAAATTAACCTTATTGTCTCACTCTCATTGGCGCAAAAGACAGCAGAAATGCAGTCAGGAAAATGATAGCAATCCTTGCTTTGAACAATCAAATAGAAAGGGAAAAATGGTCTTTGAAATTTTTGTCTTTCTTGAACATTGGAGTTTAATTGTGCACTTTGCATTACTTTGTTTCGTGTGTTCATAATTTTTTTCATAGTTTTTAAAAATTTAAATGTTTGTTCATCTGTTTTAAAAGGTAGTAAACACACTACTACTTGCAGCAGTATTCAAGACGATTGATTCCCTATTATTTGTGTTCTTACATGTTGGATCCCACTTCAGGAAGCTGCATCTCTTCAAGAAGGAAAATAATCCATGTGTTTGCATTCATCCCAAAGCAAAAATTTAATGGCATTTTATCTCACTGGCTACAATATGAAAAAGATGGAGGCTAGAAATGCTTATCTTTGTAAATAGCAGTAGAAACAAAAAAGAACATGACTTTGAAGCATTTTTCCCCTAAGTTATGGAAAACATTATATAAATCCTTTATGCATTAAAAAATCATTTGTTTTATCCTTTAATGTATTTTTCTATGGAACATTAGATGAATAAATACAAGCTTCACATTAATGGAAAAATGTTTATAAATATCACTTTCTAGAGTAATGAAAACTGAATGTAATATTCTATACCAACTATTTGCATCTATAGTGATACTGACCTCTGTATCTCTAAAACTTTCAGAACAGCAGACATTTATTGACTGTTTCTTCAAGGGGGGAGTAAACCATCTGTTATCTGCTCTACTTCTATTTTCTGTTGAGGTGAAAGCCACGTTTGGGATTAGCAATTATACAGAAACATATTTTTTCTTCTGATTTTGTCCTGTTCTCGTCCTTATGATGTCAACTGGTCTGAGGAGAATGCAAAGTCAGATCCCTTAGCTGTCTAATTTTCACAAGGGAGGTTTTCATAATGTCACTAGTTTCAATTTTTATCTTCTGGGCATGAGAGAATTCATGACTTTTCCTGACATTTTGAGGCAATGAAGTCTTGAACTGTGTGGTGTGTGCAATATCCTTTGCAAGGTAAGTTTTAGGATTGCTAAATTAATTTAATTTCGTATTATACAAGGGGGAAGAAAATTATTCTTCTTCAAACGACATCACTCTTCATGCACTTCTTCTAAGGTGTCCCCAGGTAGCATATAAATAGATTACTTTCCACTGGGCAGTGCCGAGCAGGAGCATATCCACAACTGTAGTCTGACTCTTATAATTTTGCTATTACTAAAAAAGAGGCCACAGACTTTGTATTGACCTGGGAGTGCAGGATCTCAGGATTTGTGTAGATCTACCTTGGCCAGAGGTGGTTGATTTCAGCATTTTTTAACAATGACTTGGTGGTCAAGTCACCATAACCTCATCTGGTTTAGTCTAACCTCTGTGAATCCAATGTATTCTAAAAACCCTACGTTTGTCACTGTGTACCAAACAAGAGTTAATCGGAGCTGAGAGAGTGCATTGTGCAAACTGCAGTGTGGAACCAACAACACTGGTCCCAGTATAGACCCTCGAGGGACACCATTTGTTATCAATCTCCATCCAGACATCAGGCTGTTGACCATCACTCTGGATGTGCCCATCCAACCAATTGCTCAGCCAACCAATTGCTAATCCAACAAACAGTCCAACCACCAAGTCCATGTCTCCAACTTAGAGAGAAGGATGCTGTGGGGGACTGTGTCAAAAGCCTCACAGAAGTTCAGATAGATGACATCCATGGCCCTTCCCTTGTCCACTGATGTTGTCACTCCAATGAAAAAGGCCACAAGGTTGGTCAGGCAACACTCGCCCTTGGTGAAGCTGTGCTGGCTGTCTTGAATCACCTCCCTGTCCTCCATGTGCCTTAGCAGAGCTTCTAGGAGGATCTGTTCTATGTTTTTCGCAGGCACGAAGGTGAGGCTGAAAGGTCAGTAGTTCCTGCAGTCCTCCTGTCTACCCTTTATGAAAATGGGTGCAATGTTTCCATTTTTCCAGTCACCAGGGACCTCACCTAACTGCAATGACTTCTCAGATATCATGGAGAGTGGACTGGCAACCACATCAAACAATTTCCTCAGGACTCATCCATTCCCATAGACTTATTTATGTTCAGGTTCCTCAGGTGTTCATGAACCTTCTCTTCTCTTGCAGTGTGAGCGACTTTGCTCCCCTGGTCCCCATCTTGTGGTTCATCCAGTCAAGAGGTGTAGGAAGAGATTGCCCATGAAGACTGAGGCAAAAAAAGTTACAAAGTTATTGATACCTCTACCTTCTCCTAGTCTGTTGTTAGCAGCTTGCCAGTCTTGCATATCAGTGGGTATGCTGTCTTTGACCTTCCTTTTCTGACTGGCATATCTGTAGAAGCCCTTCTTGTTGCTCTTTGCATCCATTGCCAAGTTCACCTCCATCTGTGCCTTGGTCTTCCTGACCTCATCCTATGCTCTTCTATACTCTTCTAAGGATACCTGTCCCTACTTCCACTACCTGTGTGTTTCCTTCTTGCCCTTTAGTTTGTCTAGCAGGTCTTGACTCATCCCTGTTGGTCTCTTGCCTTCCTTGCCTGACTTCTTTATTAATTAGATAATTTGGTTGATTGAATGATTAAAACATTAACTGACCTAACAATAAATTCTTATCTTCGTGTATGTTGTGTGTTCCCTTTTGTCTGTAACAATATTTTGAGTATAACATGATCTTTCCAGCAAAAAAGTAGTCTCTTGTGGCTTGTCTTGAGGGTCTTCTCTGACACACGTGGTCATGGAGAACATCCAGAAGATTTAATATGGGTTCTACAGCACTAGAATCATTACAAGAGGAAAACAGAAAAATAACTGTTTGTGTTGCTAATCTAGGAGAAATGTGGAGTATATTTTTACTGTTTTTTTTTTAAAATCCACCTGAGTCAGATCAGTGAAGAAGGGAAACTCATAGAAGACTTGCAGAGAGCTTGATTAGATTTCCTTTCAGTATTCAGGACTACTAGATCCTAGAGTGATAGTTCTGGTTTTTTAAAAAAATACAGTCATCCCTTTGTTAGATATAACTCTACTAGTGTGTTAACTCTACTTTCCCCTGAATGACATTGCTGAGAGCATTTTATGCTTGTTTTCTTGGTCTTCAAAAATCAAAAGGTCTTGTACATCTATGATTATAACCACACCAGCAATTAGCCAAATAACAAAAAGATATAGGCTAAACGTAGAAAAAAAAAGTGCCATCTTTTACAAAAATAGTTAGTATAATCTTGCATAATGAAAAAGAGATGCTATCTTATATTCCAAATTTCTCAGTCTCCTCTTTTTCTCCTGCATGACAAAGTGGGTAGAGGGTTGTAGCACATAATTTAAAAGAATAACAGTAGAATTTGTTTAATTGCAGAGTCCTGCTCCATATTTAGATTTTAAGTCATTCATTGTGAACCTAAAATTCACTTTAGTAGCAAAATATGCAGCTAAAGTAATCTCATTTATTGTTGATCACTGCATACTACTGATAAGCCCTATAGGTACTTGGTGTAAGATTAGTGTTAATTAAGGTTCAGTTTGTGTGTTTTCAATATAGGCAATTAAAATGAGAATTGTTTAAGCATGGTGCCTAGTGCACAGTAACTTTCCTTTCTGGAGAACTCTAGTGTGGTAGACCTTGGGACTGCTCGTGTTCCTACTGAGATCACAGGCAATACTCCGCCAGGATTTTCTGAATGTAAACAGTCAGGCCCCCATACTCAGAACTCCCCCTAATCAGTCACGAGGAGATTTATGTGACCTCATCTCAACTGTTCGCAATTACTTCAAGTATTTCTCAGTAAAGAAGATAAAGCTATATTTTACCACACAGAGAACTATAGAAAGGTCCCTTCGGAGAGCCGGTCAAGACAACGACAAATCCCACTGATATGGCTACAAGTGGTCCTCGCTTTATTGCTCCGGACAGCTCAATCTATACAGTTCAGCAGTGTCCCCGCGCCTGCCCCTTAACAGAGTTGGTCAGTTACAGGTTCACACGCGCCAGCGTTTTATTGGGTAGTGCCATTCCACTATGCAAGCGGCTCTCGCCCCCCGCTTCTCCCCCTGGGGCCAGGACCTCCAGCCAAGCATCTCGCAAAGCTCTCACAAAACAGATAAAACCTCCTTCTCCCGGTGTTCCAAGGCAGCTTCAAGGACAGAGCCTTTGTTTAGGCCTAAGCTGGGTTGTCCACACCTTTGAAGTGATACCGCGCCTCTGCTCCACAAGAAATTCCTCTACATATCCCCCTTTTTCTTTTTGGACAACCCAGGCTTTGTCCACTAGCTTGCTTATAATTTTCTTGATTATACTTATCAAACAACTAAACATAACTAAGCCTATAACAATTAAAACTGCAATAACCAAAAATGCCTTAACTAAACTCTTAATTCATCCTGTCAAAGTTCTCACACCCATCACCCTAAATCATCCAGACCCGCAGTCGCTGGGGAGTCCCTGTTGCAGCGAGGTCTCTGGAGAACCCTCCCGACAATTGGGAAGTCCTACGCAGTGCGTCCACCTGTAGGTGAGATTTCTGAAGTCGCTGCAAGAGGGTCCAGCATTTATACTATTAAATAAACACCCTTACATAACATTGAATGCGGGAACACCTGGTGTTATTTGCTCCGTTGAATTCCTCTCACAGCTTGGTCAGGGCTGAAGGAAGAATGCAAAGGGAGTTTCCCTATCTATTCTGGTCCTTAATCACACACTTCTAACAAAGCAAAAGGCAGCTAGTTTCCCCCGTCTTGCTTTTAGCTAAAGAAAGATCACTCTGCTGGTTAGTACCATAAACCTTAACACCTGTTATATGGCTTTAATCAGACAGTCCTACACAACCAATATAAGCTTCATTATTAGTCACACAAAGAGGATACATATCAGCACAACAGGTAACACTGAAAACAGTTACATTTTCCCATAATTGCTCTGCCATCAGCCGTAAGAATCTTCTGCCAGTCCAATCCATGTCATCATTGGTAACCGGTACTTCAGGGTCCCATCACGTCACTGGGCAAACAAAGGGATTCAACAGGCAGGCCCAGAACACGGTCATGTTGCTGCTACGCTGTTAAGTAACAGGATGCTGCACAGCCACATCATGCAGGATCATGCGGTTCCCAGGTCCCTTGTCCGTTATTAATAATAACAGGACACGCAATCGAACTGGCTGCTTCCCAATCTCCCTCTGTTATAGCGTCTCTGATGACACCGCTCCATCGCTGTTGCAAAGGATCCTTTATGGTTCAAGCTTGAAAATCAGGCTTGAGTGAGGGAAGTGATGGTAATGGGGGAGCTGAACTGGTTTAAGGGTTTCTTCTATTTCTTGCTGTCTAGTTGATAATTCAGCGAGTTTGTTCAGGATCTCTTTCAGGGGTTCATCCTGATCTTCTTTTCTCCCCCCCCCCCTTTTTTTTTTCTTTTTTTTTTTTTCCTTTTTTTTTCTTTTTAGCTCAAGTATCACTCTGTTGTCAGACAGGGAGAGCAGAATTTCCCAGGTCTGTTTTGATCATGCTCTTCCATTCACTCCCATGCATATCTGGTGTACAAGAAGTGTCTTATCTTCATTCTCACGGACAAGCTCTCAACATGAGCTGTACCTGGCTGGTCAGGGTCTCTTTTCATAATTAGCAAGCAAGAGTTATGCACTTGTTTAGAAAAGAGCTCAGCTCAAGGACGAAAGTCTTAATTCTGCAACGCAGTGCAGTTTCTCCTTTTTCTTTTTTTCTTTTTTTTTTTTTTTCTTCCACCCAGTCGGGACGAGCATGGAGTTTCTTCCTTTGCCTTTTTCCTTTCCTGCCCTCCCCCCAACGCTTCGATCGCTGCCGCAGCAACTTTCTTTTCTGCTTGCATGATTTCTAGAGTGCATATTACGGTTTTCCAAACTGTTCCTAGTTCTTTCGCTTCTTTTCCTTCTTTTCCTCCCTCTAGGGTACAGTCCCACAAAAAGTCTCCTACTTCACTCCGTTCTGTGGAAGCAAAGATTAATGACAGGTCCTTCATTTTCTCCCGCTTCCGAGCCCATGGGGCTAATATGTCTCGCTCCTTTACTTTTTCTCCTCTCTCAGAGAGTATACTAAGGAGGCGAGTTACAGCGTCTGTTTCTATCGCGGTCTTACCTTGGCAGGGGCTTGATCAGAGCTCAAGCTCTGGTCTCCAGTGCCCTTTTGGTCACACCCGGAACTCTCCCGCCTCCAGCTCTCCAGCTCCCAAATCGGCTCAGGTCCGATGCTTCAGAGTCTTCCCACATTTAAGCAATCCGCATTTAAGCGTCCATAGAGGGTCCCTGTTCAGGCGCCAGACATAGAAAGGTCCCTTCGGAGAGCCGGTCAAGACAACGACAGATCCCACCGATATGGCTACAAGTCGTCCTCCCTTTATTGCCCCGGACAGCTCAATCTATACAGTTCAGCAGTGTCCCCGTGTCTGCCCCTTAACAGAGTTGGTCAGTTACAGGTTTACACGCGCCAGCATTTTATCGGGTAGTACCATTCAACTATGCAGGCGGCTCTCGCCCCCCCTTCTCCCCCTGGGGCCAGCACTTCCAGTCAAACATCTCGCAAAGCTCTCACAAAACAGATAAAACCTCCTCCTCCCGGTGTTCCAAGGCAGCTTCAAGGACAGAGCCTTTGTTTAGGCCTAAGCTGGGTTGTCCACACCTTTGAAGTGATACCGCGCCTCTTCTCCACAAGAAATTCCTCTACAGAGAACAGTTTGCACCAGTGCAAAAAATGCCTACCAAAATGACGTACAGCTTCCTCACTGTTGCCCTGTTTTATTGTCAATTTAATTAGAAAACATTTAGATTGATATTCCATTAGAAATCTGTTATTTTATTTCTGCATTATGGAAAATTTTTACATTAATGATGTTGTTGACTTTCTATTTCTTAGCATTAGCCGATAGCATCATTTGTGTCCACATTAAATGTGGAAATATATTAGTTTATATATTTTAATATTTTCATTTTAAGTCACTGGTCATGTCAGACTGACAAATGCATTAAACTTCAATGAATATTTTTGACCACTGCTGTGATGCAACAGATTATTTTTACAGTTTTGATACAGGAAGAAGTACTTAACATTCTTGTTCTAAGCAAAATTGTGATGAAAGTTGGGCAACTATAAAGCAATAGAGATACATCTAATGGGAGACTAATTCTCATCCTAAACAGCTACAATAGTTCAGTATTGGAATAACATGATTGCTCTGTTTGTTAAATACACCCGTGTTGGGTAAAATATCTTCTTTTTCATGTGGAGATACAAAACTATAACCATTATTTCCCATCTGGACTGAAAAAGTGTGGGCAACAATCTTTGTCTGTTTTACCTCTCTTCAGAATCATCGGAGCTCCTTTCAATCATACCTTTCTCTGACCACTTACTACCAGTTGCCTGGAGAGGTGGTATGATGCCATAATCCGTATTGTTTTCAGATGTTACCAGCAAGGACCTGGTAAGGCACCTTCCTTTGGATGTGGAGAATCAGGAGTGCGTCCTCCATGGCAAAATCATGGTAACATTGAAAATGTTGTGGCAGATGATATGACTTTCATCACAGGCGTTGGTTTCTATTAACACAGAATTATGAGCCTTAAATCGTTAATGTCTGAAGACGTGTTCACTGTTTCCATTCGTGACTAATCTCATTTGATGCAGAAAGTCAGAAAGCGGATGAGCATGATTTTGTAGAAGCAGTGTCTTTCAGTGGATACAGAAGTAATAATAAGTAATGAAAATTATTAAAGGTGTGAAGAGAAAATGGTAAAGTAAGAAGACCTAACGGTTCTTTATTAATAACTTCTGTCATGATGAATGAAGAGTCTATTGAACAGATCTTCAGGTAACAACTTCAACATTCCTTGTACCATGTGAAAAGGGTCTTCAGTTCCTAACAGTATTAATCTCATTAGAATGCTCTTTATCTGGCACCTTCCTTTGCTTTTGACAGATTTTAATTAATAATGTCTTGGGATACTGAGATTATTTAGGAGTTGTGTGTCCATTGCTATAAGCATTCTGAAATCTCAGTATTACAAATCCAAATGTAAGGTTTTTCTTAAAAAAAAAGGGGGGGGGGGCAGAAGTTCTTGATGCTCAGAGGATTTCATGGAGGGACTCTCAATCTCCTTAAAATTGTACTGTTCTTGACAATTGCCTTAAAATTGACTGCCACAGAGCTATATTACAGCTTCTAACTGAGGGTAATTGTGCTGGATCTGGACAGGAATTCTGTCACATTTTTGCTACTAAATTTCCAGAACTTTATTTTGACAACTTTTCAAGAGAATAAGGTTCATCAAGTGCTGATGCTATACTTATTTTTGGCATTGTTGGAAGGTTCTGTGTGTCTGTAGAGGAAAGATTTTGTGGTTTACACCTGTCAAAAGGAATTAGCTAAAGGAGACATCATAAATAGCTTTTTTATTTTTTTTCCTCCTGAAGATAAAATAAATATTTTCTTTCAAAAACCATTTCTGTATACAGAAAGAGGACGTACTTAATTCTTTTTGGAGTTTTTGGTAATTGCTTTGTGTAAAACAGAGAGAATTATGTGTTTTAAGGGTATATTTTAAGGGTTTTCCAGTCAGCAACTCCAGCATCAGTATAGGTAGAAATTATTAACCTTACAAAGAATCTCCCTGTTAAATTTCTCCTAGCCTGTGAATCAAAAAATTATTTTCCTGATTAAACACATGGCTCGTCCTGGTACATATCGGCAATACCATACAGAAGGTTTATTTAAACACATTCTGACTGGAGGATCCAAGTTATGCTGCTGGGGAAGCAAGTTCAAGCAGCTCACTAAAGAATTCTGGGTGTGTGGGGAAGAGGCCAAACCTGGGCTGGCAGAAGAAGATGCAGGATGATACTTAATCCCTTTACTACTCTCTGACTAGTGGCCTTTTTCAATCCAGGAAGTAGGAAGAACGTGGATAGCCAGTAATAAAGCAGTTTAGTAAAGTATGAATATTTCTGGATTTCCAGAATTATGTCTAAATTGATTCAGCACTTTAAACATTTCCCACTTTTTCTGCTGCTTCATTCTTCATGGCTGGCAGTGTGAAAAAATAGAACACGGATAGTAACTTAGTCAAGGCTGGTGTCCTTATTTAGCTCAACAAATTATAGCTTAACAAATCACAGTTGCTTATTCAGTTAACTTCTGAGCATAGAACTCGCATCAATGCATCCATTTCCCCCCCCCCCATCCTAAGTGAATTGTCCTTTTTTAAATTTAATTAGTCTTGCTCACTGGTTCAACAGTTCACAAGTTTAATGTATTAATGTTTTTATGGAAAGATGCCAATCACTCTTAAACTTTGCCTGAAGAACTACTTGTAGTGAAAGCATGCTTAAGAAATTTGAATGTTAGAGGTACATTTTTAATGGATATAAATCCACGCATCGTGTTTTATGCTGCTGGGCCTACTTAAGTGAGCAATAGTTTAGTTTACTAATCGTTACCACAGGGAAAGAAAGGCCTCTGTTGTGCATCAGTATTGTTTTTTGGATCACTTCCACACATAATTTTTATCTCTATGTCAGTAATCACGAAGTCTGAGATAATGCAGCTTCTGTTTCCTTTTCAGATGCAGGATGTTTTCTTTGCTGTTATTTCTTTTATTACAGTTAGTAGATTTATCACTAGACAGAGTTCCTAATTATGTGATTGAGAAAAGGCATAAAAAGAAGCAACAGAAACCTTTTTTTTTTTGTTTTTGTTTTTTTTTTCCCTAATATCTGCCTGTTTCAGACAAGGTCTCCAGCCTCCTACTAGTCCAACTTGTCCATGGACGTGTCATCAAATGCCTTTTTTCACACAAGTAACAAGAATTCTCTCCAGCACACATGTGTAATCCTTGCAGCTGTGTATGCCCTCTTCACAGCTGTTGCTGCTGCTGCTGTAGAGGCCAGCTAAAGAAAGGTTAGGAAAGCAACGTGCTTCTCTCAGGAAGTCAGAAGGTATCAGAATGTTCCAGGCTGACTTCACGTAGGTATTCCCCTTTTTTTAATTTGGAATTTTTAGACAAAAAAAAAACCCACTTTATTCTCCCCAAACTAGAAAAGGACAAACCTCTATTTGTTTTTTATCTCAGTTTTATCTGAGTGTTTTCCTTCTTTTTTTTTCTTCTTCTTTTCTGTGACTAAAATGGATAGAGCAAAATCTAAAACCCAAACCAGTCTGAGTGGACCAGTGAGTAGGAAAGTCTGACATTAGCACTGCATAGTACGTGCTATTGCTGCTAGTGGAAGAGCAACAGAGCACAGCATCACAGAGGTTTGGTGCTGGGCATTTACCATACATATTCTAATGGGTCTTTGGTTGATTGATGTTTTAGAGTTCTTGCCATGCTCTACAGTCTCAACTAGAAGGTTAAGAAACAGGAGTTGTGCAAAGCTCAGGGACATCAAAATGGCTTTTTACTTTTCCATGGCTCCATGATATAAATGAGCTGTGGTCGTGATTCTGCTCAAGTCCTTGTTTAGAAGGAAATTTTGCAGAATTACTGAATTTTCTTCCCTTAAATGTAAACATACTGAAGTGAAATCTCTTTTACTCATTATTTCACTTGAATCTCTCCTCTCTTTCACTAGAAAGCCTACTTCAAATGCCAAAAATAAGTAAACAAAAACCCTGAGCTTTTCTGTGATGGGTAGCGCATCCAGGTGAGGCTGACAACTATGCTTTGAACAGATGTAATATACTTGTAGGAGTGTTTTTATAAGCAATTTATTCATTTGAATGTATTAATTCTGGAAAGATTATCACTGTATTTATTCAAATAAGTAACTGAAAAGCCTCATTTTTTCTATTTGTTTGTTTCTTTTAAATAACATAGATACTTCAATAATATCTAAGGAGGACTGAGAATGAGGAAATATAATGAATAAACTTTATTTGGTTAAAGACAAACTCACAAACTTTAATCTTGTTTTTTAGTTAACTTACCCTAACATCTTTCTCAAATTTTTGCCTGGTGTCTGCATAGACATAAAATAAAATCAATGTGCAATTGTATTACTTTTGATTTTTCTAGGTTGGTACATTTAGAAGAATTTGTTTCCATGAGAACAGATTGCTGAGGAAATCATTCAGCTTACATCTTACTGGACTGATCAATGAACTCTGAATTTTGTTGCAGCTAAAATGTCCTACATTGACTGGGTAGAGGGATTGTACAGGCAATTTTAGGGATATATCAAGAAGACTTTTGTTTCCTTTCACTGTTGATGAGGATTATGACTTAATCAAGTTCCTGATAAGAAGTCACAGTAGAGGGCAGACCTGGTAGTCTAATTTCTGAGGAGTGCAAATCTCCAATTTGCATCTGCCTAAACTCAATATATGTTGTTTGGAGATACAGTATTTTTACGTTTCAGTCGAACTACACTAGATGCAAGCAAATGGGTGAAAACTCTGGATGGACCTCCAGTTTTAGAAAAAAATGCTGGTGCGTTAGACATGGGAAAACATGAATGACATTTTTCTTTCTTAATTAGTGTTACTTTCTTGTTGTGCTTGACTTTTTTGTTGCTCATGAACATGTGATATTCTGGCCAGCGGCCAGGTGCCTACACAGCGGCTCCATCACCCCACCTTCTCCACTAGACAGGGAGAGAAAATATAATGAAGGGGGTTCATGGTTTGAGAAAAGGACAGGGAGATCACCCGTATCTACTGTCCCAGGAAAAACAGACTCAATTTTGTTGGAAATTAATCCAAATTATTAAAGAAAAAATCAGAGAAGAGTAGTGAGAAATAAAAACAGATCTTAAAAAAAATAACACCTTCCCCCCATCCCTTCCCTCTTCCCAGGCTTGACAGCAATCCAATTTATCCACCTCCTCTGTCCGAGTGGTGCAGGGAGACAGGAAATGAGGGTTGCTGTCAGTGCATCTGATGTCTCCATCGCTGCTTCTTCCTCCGGGGGAGGACTCCTCACTCTTCCCCTGGGCCATTGTGGGGTCCTTCTCGTGGGAGACAAGCTTCACACACTTTCTCCAATGTGAGTCCTCTCATGAGAGATAGTTCTTCACAAACTGCTCCAACGTGAGTCTCTCTCCACGGGGTGCAGTCCTTCAGGGGGAACTGCTGCAGCGCAAGTCCCCTGTGGCATCACAAAAGTCCTGCCAGGCAACCTGCTCCAGCGTGGGCTTCTCTCTCTCCACAGTTTACAGGCTCTGGCAGCAACTTGCTCCAGCTGGGCTTCCCACGGGATTACAGCCCCCTTCAGGCATCCACCTGCTCCAGCATGGGTTCCTCCACAGGCTGCACGTGGACATCTACACCCCATCACCTCCATGGGCTGTAGGAGGACAGCCTGCTTCACCACAGTCTTCACCACAGCCCGGGGGACTCTCTGCTCTGGTGCCTGGAGCACATCCTCCCCCCTCCTCCTTCACTGACCTCTGTGTCTTCACATATTCCCACTCCTCTGTCTCTCTGCCAGTTGTTGTGTATTGCAGTTCTTTTTTCCCCATTTCTCAAATATGTTTTTCACAGAGGCGTTCCTCTCCCATCACTACTGATAGGCTCAGCCTTGGCAAGCGGTGGATCCGTCTTTGGAGCCAGGTGGCATTGACTCTCTCAGACTCAGGGGAAGCTTCTAGCAGCTCCTTGCAGAAACCACCCTTGCAGCCCCATCCTTGCCACCAAAATCCAGCCAGGTAAACCCACTACAAGGAGATGCTGATGACTTCATTTCCCAAGTCTTTTTATTTAGGATCTTTTCCCAGGAGCCCTCTCTTCTGATGACGAAAAATACCCCGAGAATATCCAAAGTCAACTTGCCTCTTGCAATGTCCTCAAAGGGACAGGAGAAGGTATCATTCCTGCCAGCAGTGTGACTGTACTTTAGGTGCTAACGGATGTGTGAGTAACCTATGTGCCCCAGTGACAAACTGGTCGTGTTTAATGTGTTGAATCTGAACCCTTCCAAGGGAAGTTTCACTTGTGTGTTGTGTATCAGAATGCAATTTTTCGAGCTTGAGCTCAAAAAAGTGAGTTTTCTTGCCTTTTCTAGGTAGGAATTTTATCCACTTTGACTGTAAATACTCATCATTGGTTGTTGTCATGTCTTTTTATCAATGATTTTGTGACTCAGAGCTTTTTTTTCCTGACACCAAGGCACCTGAAGATGTCCTAAAAGGTCATCAAAATTTTCTCACGTGCTTACAGGTTTGCTCAAAATTAACATTTTATTACAGACTCCTTTCTCATTTAACTATAATGCTAGACTCTGAACAAACTCCTTCACTCCGACAAAGGAGCAGCCAAAGACTCTCAAAATGGTGATTTCTGTAGAGTATGACATAAGGATGGGTGGAGCATCCAGCTGACCTTTACAAGTTAAAGTACCCAGATAGGTCTCAAATCCCATGTGGAGACTATGGTAATCCTAAGAAGCCCCCAAAGGATCCCTGAAGAAGCAGTTTGCTCTTTCAAAGGACTTTTTCCCTAAACCATGCACAAACTGATGTTTACTAGTATTACCTGGTAACATTATTGCCATTGTTGACATGATATGTCAACAATGACAAGAAATGAGGACTCCTTCTCATCAAAATATTTAGATCCATGAATGCAGATAATTCTGAAAATCATCCCTGTAAAAGATTTCCACATGGTGAAATCCCAAGAAGCAACTTTCTACATTCAGATCCCAAGTGTTTTAAGGACTGCTGAGTGCTATGACCCATAGCCTCTGTCTACACTGTTGGAGACCGTCCTCAGGAGCCTCAGTCCCCTAAGGCCCCAGAGGAAGTCATGGCAAAGGAGGAGTCTGCCCTGATTGATGAGGAGTGGGTTAAGGATCAGTTTGAACACTTGGACATTCATAAATCCATGGGCCCTGATGGGATGCACCCACGGGTGCTGAGGGAGCTGGCGGGAGTCATTGCTAGGCCACTCTCCATCATCTTTGGTAAGTCGTGGGTAACAGGTGAGGTGCCTGAAGACTGGAGGAAAGCGAATGTCACTCCAGTCTATAAGAAGGGCAGGAAGGATGACCCGAGTAACTACAGACCGGTCAGCCTCACCTCCATCCCTGGAAAGGTGATGGAACATCTTATCCTTGACACTGTCTCTAGGCATATCAAGGATAAGAAGGTTATTAGGGGCAGTCAGCATGGCTTTGCCAAGGGGAAGTCATGTTTGACCAACCTGATAGCCTTTTACGAAGACATAACCAGGTGGATGGATGGTGGCCATGCAGTGGACGTGGTCTACCTGGACATCAGCAAGGCCTTTGACACCGTCTCCCACAGCATCCTCATAGGTAAACTGAGGAAGTGTGGTCTGGATGACCAAGTAGTGAGGTGGGTCGAGAACTGGTTGAAGGGAAGAAGCCAGAGGGTTGTGGTCAATGGGGCCGAGTCTGGCTGGATGCCTGTGTCTAGTGGGGTCCCTCAGGGGTCAGTGCTTGGGCCGGTGCTGTTTAATATATTCATCAATGATCTGGATGAGGGATTAGAGAATGTTGTCAGCAAGTTTGCTGATGATACGAAGTTGGGGGGAGTGGTTGACACACCAGAAGGCTGTGCGGCCATTCAGAGAGACCTGGACAGGCTGGAGGGCTGGGCGGGGAGAAATCTGATGAAGTTTAATAAGGGCAAGTGTAGAGTTTTGCACTTGGGAAAAAATAACCCCATGTGCCAATATAGGTTGGGGACTGCACTGCTGGAGAGCAGTGCAGGGGAAAGGGACCTGGGGGTTCTAGTGGACAGCAGGATGACCATGAGCCAACAGTGTGCCCTCGTGGCCAAGAAGGCCAATGGCATCCTGGGGTGTATTAGAAGGGGAGTAGCAAGTAGGTCAAGAGAGGTCCTCCTGCCCCTCTACTCTGCCCTGGTGAGGCCCCATCTGGAATATTGTGTCCAGTTCTGGGCCCCTCAGTTCAAGAAAGACAGGGAGCTGCTTGAGAGAGTCCAGCGTAGAGCCACAAAGATGGTGAAGGGAGTGGAGCATCTCCCTTATGAGGAAAGGCTGAAGGAGCTGGATCTCTTTAGCTTGGAGAAGAGGAGGCTGAGGGGTGACCTCATCAATGTTTATAAATATGTCAAGGGGGAATGTCAGGAGGATGGAGCCAGGCTCTTTACAGCGGCGTCCACTGACAGGACAAGGGGCAATGGGTGGAAGCTGGAACACAGGAGGTTCCAGAAAAATATGAGGAAAAACTTTTTCACTGTGAGGGTGACTGAGCACTGGAACAGGCTGCCTAGGGAGGTTGTGGAATCTCCATCTCTTGAGACATTCAAAACCCGCCTGGACGCGTTCCTGTGCGCTCTAGTGTAGGTGATCCTGCTCTGGCAGGGGGGTTGGACTAGATGATCTTTGAGGTCCCTTCCAACCTTTAACATTCTGTGATTCTGTGATAGCTTGACACAGACAAACTTTTTAAGCTCTACCCAGTTAAAAGTCCATTCTGAAGGAAAATCACTTGAAGTGCCACTTCAGTTTTTGTGTAATTTACTTTATTAATATTCTCGGATATGATCCACCATTATGCAAGCATCATTTTCCATCACCGAGCTCTCTCATTACCCCTGCAGTAATTATATTCTCAAGAACATAAATGTCCTACGTTGATTCTTTAAGGAGAGAACTGTATTAGATGCAGAGTAAGAATTGCAGGCTGTGGCTGTTATAAATCTTGACTCTTTACATCACATAGAGCCTTAAGGAACTGGTATCCAGGATTGTATTTCATAGACCTTCCATGCATTTCAGGCTGCATTTGCATTATGGTAGAAATATATTTATGATATGACCTGAGGAGTTATGTGGGCATCAGACTGATAGAAAGGCAACAGGTAACTTTCAGAGATGAAAAGGAGAGAAAAAAGGGTGACACACTTCTAATATCAAGGATTAGAATGCAAGTAAGAGCAAAGTAGGAATGGAAAGAGAGAAAGGAGAGATTTATTTTTCAGTCAATAAAGGAGAATTGGCCTAAGCAGTAATTGATCTGAGATCCAATCCACATGTTCTGAGAAGATTCAGGACTTCCTTTTTCTGAAGCTTTGGTAGACTAGAAAGATTTGATTCTTTGCTAAGTATTTGAAAGGCACTCTCTGACGTCCAAACAGTTTTAATGACAGCTGGAAATTCATTTCCAGTGCTACATATGTTTTTTAGCTGGAGAAAGAAATAACATGTTTTCATATTATCCATGTATGGATGTGTTGGTTATACAGGGAAAATGATAAAACTGACTGCAGCTTATGCAAAAAAAACAAACAAACAAACAAAAAAATTCCATTGTGAAATGCATAAAGTACATTGACTGCTATGATAGGAAAAAATCCAGTTGATTACCGTGATTTTTTTTTAATTAGGATATGATTTGCAAAAGTGCATAGTTAAAAGAAACAAAAGATATTAAGTTGGTGGTGTTCCTTTTCAATTTAAATGAAATTAAAGAGTGGAAAAAAAGCTTGAAGAGGTTGAGAGGTGAGGGGAAAAGCAGTGGAAGGAAATGCCTTTTACACATCTGATTGACCTGTCACCTATGTTAAAAAGTTGTTACTCTGAGCTTGTGATGATTGTGCAGTGTTTTGGGATATTGTATCCTCCCTTGACACAAGTTGTCAGCCTTACCAGCAGCTTCAGGACTCTTAAGATGTGAAATGTATTTGTATGAATGCTGAAATATTCTGCCTCTGCATGCCTTATGGTGTCCATACCGTAACACAGAATGGGCACTGCATGTAGCATTTGCCCTGGTACAACCAGGCTCTGTATAAAAAAGAGTTTTATGTGTATTCATGGCATGATTGAAGATCAGATAATTTTCCAATGTGACAGGTCACTGAGTTTACATTTAAAGCAGAATTAAAATATTACTCTCTGAGAATTAGGACTTCATAGTAAAATACAACAAATTTATAAATCAAATAATACAGGATTCCATCAGGAGACATAAATGTATCCTTTGAGGTATCGACTTCATGCACACAGGGATTAAACATCTCCAGTTTGAGATGTCTGTAATAAGACAGAATGGCTTTATTGATTTTATTGCTATTTAATATTTTTATTTAATATTTTGATGTCCTGTTAAATTCTACAAAAGTCAACATTGATGCCTTACACCAGTATGTACTGACTCTCAAGAGTCTCATGTTGTTTGGAGAAGACAGAGCTGGTAATATTAGCTATAAATGCTGTTAGATACATCCTCAGTCATATTTTTTTCCCACATGTAGGAGCGGTATTAGCTCCTTAGTCACTCGTATCGGGAAGTTGTCAGCAGGGGACTCCAGAAATCTCCTAGATCTCTTGTACCTCACTGTGTCATCCTTCCAGCAGACATCAGGTTCGTTAATGTTCTAGATTTCTATTTACTTGCAGAGCATTGCAGGAAAAATTATACTAGATACAAGTGATTTTAATGATCAAGCTGACTGCCATTCTTTCGCACAAAATAAACTGTGTATACAAATAATAATTACAGATTCAATACGAGTTTATGGAAAATTGATTCCACTAAACTAGCTGTGTGTAATTTTACTGAAATATTAAGTATTACAAATCTGTATTTTATTGGCACAATGATAATTAAATTTCTCTAATGCATTGTAGTTATTGTACAACATTTTTATTAAGAAACTGAAATAATGGCATATATGAAAAAGAAAAATGGCATGTATTGAGTATGTGGATTAGATAATACATCCCAAAACAGAATGACAAAAGAGCCATTAACTTGTTATGTCAAAGGGAATGGTCTTGGTCTTGTGTTATTTTTGTTCTAAAGTACTGACCAAATCTTCACTGATAAATGTGAGTGTGTTACGAAATTCAAAGAAATGGTTATTAATGAGGAGAATACCACATTTGTACACTATTATTTATGTTTTATCCAAATCAGCTTATATTTTAAAATGTTGAGGTGTATGATTTTACATCAGTAATAAAGAATTTATTTATGCTGCAGCTCCTGCTTACAGGATTAATTACTGAAAAGTATTCATGTAAAGCTCTAAGAACAATTCTAGAATACGGAGCCCTAGCATTATTGTGTAAGTTTAAACAGTGTTATATATGGAAACATTAATCTGAAGTATAATAGCTGGGTATGACTGATATGTGATTGGAAATGCAAGGGAATTAAGCTCTGCTGGCTTAATAAAAGAGAAAGGGTCTTTCTACCTTTATGCTGAATATGTGGCCTCAACATCCCTATTAAACGTTGAACATCCTGTCATCTATCTTGTTTTTAACTGAGGGCCTGGACTACACCTACTACAATAACCGAATCATGAACATCAAAATAATTAGAATTGCATGATAGAAGTGTGACAGATCTAGGCACTATGTAATCGTGTCTGGCATCCACCTGTACAAGTAGCTGTAGCTGCGGCCTCCCAGCAGAAGCTACTGGAAGACCAGAGCTCATTGTTTCCATTAAGCTAATGATGATTGCTTACCTCTGAAGTAATTTAACAGTAATGAAAAAACAGTGATGAATCTAGAGCTGGCTTGTGCTTTGTGACTGGGTGAACTGAAATCTCAGAAATGTAGGAGAAAATAATGTGGGGCCATTGAAAGTGGGAAAAATGGACCCTCGATGAATGTCCTGTGGAACAGTAACTCACTGAAAGATAGGTAATCTCACTGAAAGGTCAACTCACTGATAGGTAAACTCACTGAAAGATAGGTAATACGAAACAATCAGCTATCTTTAACCTGAATGAGATAGCATAAAAATACAATAAAGAGGAAATATAGGCTATACCTATATTAACAAGGGTGTAATTGGAAAAGACTGGACCCAGAAAGTGAAATGTGTAGTGAGTTTCATGCCTAAACTGTTTCTTGTCATATCTTAATGGTTTTATGTGAAAAAAACGTTCAGTCTGGATTTCTGATTGCAACCTCCAGCTTTTTCATTCTTGATTCCCTATGGTGCCAGCTAAAGCAGTTTCAGCACTAAAATGTTAATCTGCCTCCACTTCTCATTGGAAGATGCAAATTAAATAAATAATTTAAACATTGGAGTAGTTGTTATTGTACTATAATAGTCTACTTGTGCATTTCAACTTGTCAAAAATGATGGGCTTTTATGAGTATTTTAATGAAAGACTATTTTAAAAATACCAGAGTAATGTAAAGCATATTGCAAATGAGTTCAAAATTAAAGGCACTTCACGTCCTTTATTGGATTCCTACAGTTTTGCTTGTTTTCACACTAATGGCTGACAGCATGTGATGGGAATGCAGAAATCAACCATGCTCGAACACTAGACATTTACTATTTCCTTTTTCATTAGACTAAATAATTGATTTTAGATATAATATACACATATATACATATGTATGTGTATAAGTACAAAACATATGCATATAGACTTAACATATTGCATATAAATATACGAATATTTATATTTACATTTTAACTAGAAAAATGCAATGCAAGAAAATCTGTCGACCTAGGGAGGATATGACCTTGAATTGTGGATTGCATGTGGACTGCATGTAGATTAGGTTGCATGTAGACATTGCAGTATATTTCAAAAAATATCTTAGTCCATCCTTTTTTCATGTGGTTGGGAAGATTTGCAAGGGATGGGTACCATGAACTGCTTTTAAAGTCAGTTTAACAAAGACTCCCTGTTGCATTCTGGACTCTGGATTGATGTGCAAATGTTGATGTGACTTTTATGCTCCGAAATCCTCTATCCACAATTTTAGTGGATGTGAAATGAGAACAAAGAAACTGAAATATCTAGCTATTTAGAACAGAACTTGAGTAAAAAATGATTTCAAAAATCTGGCTTTTTATTTAGGTGACCAAAGATTAGGGTACTGTACCTTCTCTTCCTAAGTTTGTGCCAGTATTCCAGTTAGAAAAGGTGAATCCGTGAAGACATAAACTGTTTTTTAAGTTAAACTGAAGAAGTGCATGTATTAGAATTTTCTGCAGGAAATTCAGTTACATGAATGAAATACCCTCAAGATCCTAAGATGTGGATTGTGAGAATTAAGTGTATAGTAAACTAATAAAACAAATTCTCTTTTAGCACACTAGAGGAAATTGTTAGCAACTCACTCGTTCTGTGACTCTGTCCAGGATAGTATTTTTTTTGATATTTCCATTCCCTACAAATGTCCATGGGGCTTTCTGCTTACTGTTAATCAGTACTTAAGGGAGTGGAATCTCTAGAATGATAACCTATTAATCAATAGCCTCATGATTCCTAGAGCATTCCCTCCTGGAACCATAACATCGGAGTTGGGGGAGCTGCTGCTTTATCATTTGAAGTTAAGCTGATGAATTTCTGGAGTGCATGGGCCATAGGATGTGGGGGAGAGCAAGGTAGGAGTGCAGACACCTCTCACCTAATGTTGAGGGCAGTCAGAGTTATCTGAAATATGCATTCCCTTATCTGCAGTGATATCTAGCTAAGACAGATGCTGTGTCAACAGAGACTGGAATCTTTCTACTAACTTTCAACCTTAAATGACTAGATCTGGGCTGTCATACTTTGTTTTGTGCAGTATGACCTGCAATTCATTGACCTGTGGCTTCCCAGTGGCTCAGCTTCAGAAAAGGAGAAGTCTGTTCATTGCAAGGAGAATAATGTTTTGCTTTATGGGTTTTTTTTGTGTTTGGTCTTTGTTGTTGGTGGTTTTGGGGGGTTTTCGTTTTGTTTTGTTTCCTTTTTTTTTTTTTTTCCTGAGAGCTAACTTCTTTCTTAGGCTTATTTTCTGTAGGTGAGTTCTCTCACCAGTCATGAGAAAGGTTGTCATTAAAACTTAAGAGTTCTTGCTATGTGTAACTTATCTTTTCCAGAGTTCCTAAATCTTACAGCAAATTAGGTCTGAAGAAACAACATAAGGCTTGAGGAAGAAAGTGCCTTTCTCTTCCAAGCAGGCATGTCTGACTATGTGTGGGCAGTTAATTTAGATGTGTAGAACACTAAGGCACAGGAGAGGAAAGATAAAAGAATATAAGCATCTACTTACAGTCCTGGAGAAATGGGAGAATAGATTGCTAAGCGCAGATATGTTTCAAATGCTTTAATTTCCATCTGTGTTTATGAAGACTATTTCAGCAGAATACTCTCATATCTTTATAACTGATTTTTACAGTAAAGGGAAATGGTGTGCACCTCATCTATCTTGACATTAGTGAAACATTTAATCCAGTACCATGTTGAAATATTCAAGTTAAAAGGAGGAAGACAGGTTTTTTGTAAGAATGATGAAGTGCATTAAAAAATAACTGAAGGAGAGAAGTGGACTCATGTCAAAACAAGAAATTACTAGTGACGTTCTTGAAGGTTTGATCTTAAGAGAGACTTTATTTAGTATTTGTATGACCTTGAGAGGAAAAATAATAAACGGAAAAATAAGTGTATGCAAAAGTTTTTTGAGGATTTTTTTTTTTTTTTAGGCTAGGAGATACTTTTTAGTACAGGGGAAGATCAAAATATCACATTGGAGGAATGACCTTTCATATATAACGTTATTCTGTGTGCCTCAAAGTCTGGAATAGTGGAGAGGGAATTAAACTCTATAATATAAAATATGACCATACACTTGAGTTAAAAAATAGTTCAAAACCTTTGCATAGGTGAACACAACTTGGAATCAATGATGGGGTTATAGGGCCTCAGCAGTGAGATGTAGCTACTAAAAGTTGACAGCAGTTCTTGGATACATCAAGAAAGATACCTCTGCATGTGTGGAGAGGAACTGTTATGCACTGACGAATTTTCATCTACAACACTAAGCATAATTCTGTTCACTTGTAGTCAAGGTGGAAAAAATTGTAAAAAAATCCCTCTGTTAAAATAATGTAGGGAAGAATGGACCCTTTCTAAAAAAGGACATGAAAAGACTGGCATAGTTAGCCAAATGAAGGAGTAAAGGGCAGATGATTGTTCTCTTCAAAGCCATTAGTTGAGACACAAGAGATGTTCAAACAAAATTATTGTTCTAGCATAGCTATAAATTGTTAAACTGGACAGGATTATATTTAAATACCAAAAGTGGATGTGACTCTTTGACAATCATAAGAAAAAATACGGAATAGTAGCAAACAAAGGTAACAGGTATAAGATACTTAACTTTTTTTTCAGGTGGAATTTGACAAGTTTATTGAATCATTTAAATCATGTGATTATCTGCAGCATGAGGGGATGACTGAGGAAGTTCTGATTTCCTAAATGAAATAAGGCACAGCAATGAAGAATATAACAGAAAGATTTAAGACAGAATGTTCACTTGTTTATCGTTATTTCTCCCTAATAGCCCTGAGGAATTCTGTGAACTGACTGGTTGCAACACTTATTTTTGAGGTGATACCTGACAACTGATGCTGATCACCAAGGCACATACTGCACAGCTCCGCTACTATTGTTGAGAGATTTATGTGCTTTTTGCTGCAATGGGTATTCTGCTTTGGTCATGCAAGTTACCTTGAAACATGAGCAAGAGAAGCAAACTACCTAAAGCAGAACATGTAGCTATCTACTGTCTGAGTATATCTAAATATTTAAGAGTTTGCATAATTGCGCTGGAATTTATTTCTCTTCAGGAACCTGAGAACTTACAGAGCTATAAAAGATCTACTACATCCAGAAATATTGTTATTGCTTTCTACAGGAGCAAGTGTATGCATTTTGTTACTTGCTTTCTTGCCTCATACCAAGTACTGTAAATGAGAAATTCATACTAAAAGGCTGCACAGTACTACATCTCTCACACAAAGGAAAGTAATTTTAAAAATAGCTTTATCCTTTGGACAAGAAAGTGAAGAAACACTCAGAATAACAAGGCACTTTGGCTATTCAACAGTTCAGTAAAAAAGGGATCCATCAAGTGTTTGCCCTTAACAATACGGCTACCCTCTTTTGTGGCAAAAGATAAAAATACCAGTTGTGTTCCACTAAATTTAACAGAAAATGTCACTTCATTGTTATGCACAATGCATGTATTAAAAGTGCAACTTCTGGAGTCTGAAGATTTCACCAACTGAAGTTCAAATATATTTTCAGTAACGCAGTGATGTCTTTTGTTTAGTCTCTGCTTTGGAAGGAGATTTCACTAGGTAGGATTTAATAGTGTGCTTAAGCACATGTTGAATGCATGTACTGGTTCAAGTGACAAAAGGAAATTTTGTTGTATAACACTAGAATTTATAAAATAAAACAAAATCAGAGGAAGTATAAAAAATATGTTGTACAGAAGGAACATGGAAGGAGGAAAAAAAAAAGTATGCCTTTGACAACAGTTTACACACAGAGAAAATATTGGGGTTTTTTGCACTACTTGTTACCCTGTGCCATTATCCATTGAAGATTGAAAAGAGGTAACTATTTTTTTTACAAAGGTATCAAAAATATTGTTAATATACACTGGACAATCTAATGAAACTTTTAGTGAACTGAAAAGAATTTTTAAAGATTAAAAAGATTCAGTTCAACAAGAATGAAGGCAAAGTACTAAATGTAATAAAATCCAAAATAACCAGAAGTTTTGTGTAAGGCAAATGAACAAGTTCCTCTCATATGTGCAGTTTTCACTGTTCAGCACTGAACACCGAAGAGTTATGTTTATTCATAACTGGATTTATATTCATTGGTTTATTTACTGCTACCCCAAAACGAAGAAGAGATGGGAGGCTATTGCAACTTGTTATGGAAAGAGCTGTCAGAGCCAGCACTGAAAACTGAAACTGTTGCCTAATCTTCCAAGTGTTTATAAAATTCAGGCATAAGAAAGCCCAGGAAAGAAGCAGTAATAGTTAAGAGTAATGGTGGGGAAAATTTAAGTTACTTGATACTTATTTTTTATGCATCATTTGTCCCTCTGAAGACCTCGTAACTTAGATAATGCTTTGTGATCTCATTCTTATCCTGTTGTAATAGTGATTGAACAGCAAGCTATTTCCAACTCTAAGGCAAACTTTCAGCTATGGATAAAAAAGTTTCCAAACACAGAAGCTATTTGGAAAGAGGCTGCAACCTGACAACCTTAAAGGAAAAGATAATGTGTTTTTCACATTTTCTGGCTTGAAAAATCTTTAATTTACAATGCTCAGCTTGTTTGCAAGTAATACGTAGAGGGACAATAATGGAAGAAGAAACAGTGAGAAGAAAAAAAAAGTATAAAATATCTTACATGAAACTGGAGCCATAGAAGACCCATAACATGCTCTATTCACATGATGACAGCCTGAAAACATGTGTAAGGACTTAGAGAAAACAATTAACTTCAGTGCAGCTGAGTTTAGGAGTTCAGATCTTGTGTCTCTTAGACAGTATGGTCATACTGAAAGCACTGCTTAAAGATCTACGACTGTTTTTCCTGACAGAAACTCTATGCGATGTTGGCACGGTTTAACCCCAGCGAGCAGCTCAGGCCCACGCAGCCGCCCACTCACTCCCCACCAGATGAGATGGGGGAGAGAATCGGAAGGGTGAAAGTGAGAAAACTTGTGGGTTGAGATAAAGGCAGATTAATAGGTAAAGCAAAAGCCATGCATGCAAGCAAAGCAAATCAAGGAATTTGTTCACCACTCCCCATTGGCAAACAGGTGTTCAGCCAGCTCCAGAAAAGCTTAAAGGTGACTTGGGAAGAAAAATGTCATCACTCAGAACACCTCCCCCTTCCTTCTTTTTCCTCTCAACTTTAAATGCTGAGCATGACACCACATAGTATGGGATGTCTTTTCGGTCATTTGGAGTCAGCTGTCCCAGCTGTGTCCCCTCCGAACTCCTCACTGGTGGGGTGAGGTGAGAAGCAAAAAAGGTCTTGACTCTGTGTAAGTGCTACTCAGCAGTAACTAAAATATCTCTAAAACAACTAATAATTTTGTTGATAACTAAAACAGTTATCAATATTGTTTCCAGTACAAATTCAAAGCAGAGCCCCATATGAGGTACTAGTAAGACAATTAACTGCTCCCGCCAAAACCAGCACAAAGGTACCAAAGGAAATCTTCCTTTTAAATATCACTCTTATCTACTAAGGCACAGAATCATTTTGCTGAGTGTTGACCTGGTAAGCCCTGGATTTATGGACGTGATTAACATGTGGTCTAGTGAGATGGTATGTCACAGATTTTGTTTTGTTCTCTGATGTGAGCATCAGCCTGATGCCTGCTACTCTCTAGTGCCTTTCAGCCTGTACTCTGTGTACAGATTTCTGAGCTGTACCTGTTTCATGAGGTCACTGAGAGGCATGATAAAATTTAAAATGAATTTTAGATACTTGCTCCTGTACAAAGGAAAAAAGTAGTTTGTATGAAGAAAAAAAAACCAACCACAAAACACAAGAAAAAAAAAGCCACAACATTTTAACAGTTCCTTTTAGGCTGAGATGCTATATTTTTTGAGAAATTTTGGCTAGGTCTGGCAATCTAATACTGTATATATTGCAGTAGTACATTGCCAAGAGTGGATGAAAACTCTATAGGGTAAACAGAAATTTTTAATTTCATGCATCATTTGTAACTTGTTACACTGATTTCACAAACTCAGTTGTTAATAAAAGCTAATGAGAGAGACTAAGTGCCTCCCTTTATACTTCTTCAGAATTAACTCTTTGTTCAAAACTGTAGAAATATTTAAGATGCATTAGATTGACCCCTGTTTGTTGCAGATTTACTTTTCCTCCTTCACTTGCTATTTCATCTTTTATTTAGTAGTTTACAAATGTGTTAAAATTTTATTAGAAGCTTTCTTGCTTTCCCACATTTGCAGTTTCTGTGTCTGTGGTTACAGATATGGCTGTGTTCTCTGATCTTCATAAGGACTCTTCTCAGTTAACAGTCACAAGGTAATAGCCTGTAATAAGACTTTGCTTTAGAAATGTCAAACATAATAAAAAAAGAAAGATATAGAGACAAAGAAGGCCACAATTTTTCTTCAGATTCTCCCTGTGTAGGGATGAGAGGGGTCTGTTATAATTTCTGATGTGAGTAGTCAGCTGCTGATGCAGGATTAATTCACAGGAGAGAAGTGTCTCCTGCACAACAACTAATCAAAGAGAAAAGGGCCTTCTGATAGGAAAAAAAGAAAAAGCAAAAAAACCCCAAAAGCTTTGAGTGAGGTTATGAGAGATTTGATCCACAGGACATGTAAGTCCAAAGGGATACTCTCGTCAAAATCATTAATCATGTTCGATAACTGCTGTATTTGTACCTCTGCTGTTATATTTGCAGAATAACTCTCGGACTCAAGTTGTTTTGGCTGACAAATCCAATGGTGGGATGGTACACATCTATAATTCTAAATAACATTTTTTCTTTCTTTCACCATCCTCTTCCTTTTTTCTTTTTTTTTTTTTTTTAATAATTCTAATTGAAATACAACATTAATCCTGTTATTCAATTCCTTCTCTAAAAATGGATTGGAAATAACTATCTTGAAAGCTAAAGCATGAAATTTTCAGCATTAAGAAAGGCAATTAGTTTAGTGATTGTACTCATAAAGTGTTCCCCAATATACATTCAAAACCACTAAACAAAAATCCTGTCTGTTTTAACATGGGTAGATACCATCTTCTTATTTTACACAAAACCTTTTAATTCTAGAACTTTTCTCTTTCAAAGACCCTCTATGCTCTTTGATATATGGAGCATATAAAAATAAAACTTCAGTAGATGTTTCTATTCTAGGAGAAGTATTTCTAAAAATACAAATAAATAGATAAACTTCTTGCAGTAACTTGTAGTGAATGCTACTTTTAAGGACAAGAACAGCATACAGGATAGTTTCTGAATGCAGTTAGACAAATTAAGCCCCTGGTGGGCAAAATTTTATTCATCTGAGAAACAAGCTGAGTGGCTGCAGTTTAATCACCTCTTAAAATGTTTTAAAATGGTAAAGAGCAAGAATTTCATTTTCAAAGGAAAAAGATGAGAAACAAATCAATCAAAATTTGTTCTGAGAATTCAGAGCACAAGGGGGTGTATTTTCAAAACAGAAACTGGCAGTTGAGAAACAAATCCTATTATTTTGTAATAGGATTTTTGGGCACAATTGCCATAAACTGGCTGAACACTTACTCTGCAGTAATTTCAGTTACAGCTGAGGAAAAAAGTTGGCAAAACAATTTTATTTTTTTAGTGAAAGAGACACATTCCCCAGAAGAGAGCTAGTCAATTCAATCTATCTCACTTTGAAAACCTCTCAGGCATTCCTTCCTTAACATACTTTGAAGCTAAAACACTAAATTGCAACGGGGTTATTTTTAGCCCAACCAAGAGCTTAATTTTGCTTTGGGGGAAGAAAGCGGGACTTCCACATTCAGTGACAAAAGGGGAAGGACAGTAATGATTTGTGGAGAGGAACAACAATAAACACATACTTCGTACTTTTCCCAAAACTGATGCATAAGACACTGAAGTACAATTTAAGCTTGCAGTACCAAGCAGTCAGCAGAGCATTTTTTTACCTTCTGTAGCACACTGTTGTGCTGAGTTTTCACATTTTATCTTGGCTTTAATATATTGTAAGGACCATCAATGTAATAATTTTAGAGTGCTTTCAAAACTCTAAGGTATATGATTTTATTTTCAGGGGCCTGTAACGTAAGCACCATAGTGAAGAAATTTTGTCAATGTTGCCTGGCCACTTTTAGGGGGAAAAGGAAAATTTTCCTGGTTATCAGGATCTAGGGATGGGTCATGATGCCACTTGAGACATGAACTCTCTAATCAGGCATTTGGTCTGCCTCACATGGGCAGTTGGTTTGACATGCTGAAACCTGGAGAAACAGCCCTTGTATCCTCAGCAGAGATGGCCTCCCTAATACAGAAAAGCTTCAAGCAGAGACAGCAAATCCCAAAGCTCTCATTAGAGAATAAAATGGATCACAAAATCACCGCTGTGTTTTCCATTTTAAAGGGTATTTTTAAGTTATAAATTGAAACTTTCACTGTTCCTGTATAACTTTAATCACAGAAGGTACAAAAATCAAGGATAAGGATTTTCAAATACAACAAAACTGTTGCCTCTTTCAATGTTTTTGGCCAGAACAAGTGCTCTAACTTTTTTCATGTACAATGTTTTCAAAAAGGAAAAAAAAAGTATTTGATGCTGGACACCCAAATGTAGGCATTCAGTCTGACAGATTACCTCTGGTAAAATTTACTGAGTATTTCATTATCTCTCAGGCCTTCCAATATTCGTATTCTTTGCAACATTTTCAGTAAGATAGTCATTGCTTCAATAAAGGAAATTGTCATTCCCCTAGAAGTAGCTATTGATTTATTTGCTCATTGTTTCAGCACAGGGACTGCATCCTTCCTAAAACACAAATACAAGCTTTTGACAAGTGGTCCCCTCACTCTTGAAAGAAGTTGTGATTTCATCCATTTCTAATGAGAAAAGTATACTGAATGGTATCAAAATGAGTATCAATAATCTGATTCTCAAATATTTCCTGTTCCTCAAGGAACCCAATATTAACTTTATTAACCAACTAGAAAGAAATGTAGTATATAGACAGCAAGTTTTAGGGTTCATTTTTGGCAATTTCATACAAAACCAGCAGGATTTGGCAGCTTCTTACTTGTGAAGAAGCAGATATGTAGAACTAGGAAACAGTTTTAACCTGGAAAACTAACAAACATGAAAATTTAAAAAAGTCCTGCCTTGGAATGCAAATTTTGCAATGGTCCTGCCAATGGAAGTAGTGGGAACCGGAAAGGTGATGAGTTCTCAGACAATACTTGAAGATTTCTGAAAGTGATTTTACGACATAAGCCCATGACATCTAGAGCAACAACCTCACAAACGGGGTCCTTCCCTCTTGTTTCCACTCCTGAATCCGTAGCCTCCATAAACATATATTTGTGTCAGAGAGACAATAAAGAAACAAAAAGTATATGTAGCTAAATAAAGAAGTAAATTAATCCACACTTTAATTAAATAATGCATTTAATTGGATTGCTTTAGTCTTATAAACTTCTCATTAGTAGGTTTTTATTTATGATTCAGACATGAATATAATATAAATGTGTAGTGGTAAGATAGGCCGACTGCAGGGCCTTTTTAACAGGAATTACTTCTCAATCTACAATCTGTATGAGGCAAAAAACTTTAGGCCTGATTCTGCTCTTGGTTACCAGAGCATGTTGCAAGCAGCTTTTATGTCTTGCCAGTTTTATTTTAGCTTGCCATTTCAGTTTGCACATTTGAAATGATTTTATGACAAGACCCTGACAATGTTGTGTGTGTTTTTACAATAGAAAGTGGAAGCACAAACTAATTCCTTAGAGGCTGCAATGGTTCTTCATGAGTCTTTTTTTTTTGCTTTGCATGGAGTCATAAGTTTATCTCTATTACTCTGCCCACAAATGAACTGTAAGCATTCAGAGAAACAGATTTTTAATAGAAAAATAACATACTCAAATTTATTTTTCAACAAGGATCACTTGCGTAAGAGGAATGTAGTATTTTCAACACTTACCTGTAAGAAAAGAAGCTATATTTGCATCCTGTTAGCCTTTATACTTTGTCTTTAAATATTTGTTCTCATAAAATACTTGTCATGCCATGACAAAAGCTTTCATCTCTATTCAGACATGTTATGACCTACTGCCTTTTTTCTTTTTTTTTTTTTTGGCATTATATTTCTTTTAAATGTAATTAACCTTTTACATAGTTTAAAAACATCAAAGTCTCAGTTTTATGTCATTTTCTCTTATGGACATTAATAAACTATGGCCAAAGAAAGACGAGCTAGGTCATACTAACCTAATATTTTACATCTGATTTCATACTTCATTACAGTCTGGATTGCAGTTCCTATATGCTGTAAGTTGTATTGGAACTATGTTAGGAGGAAATGTATCAAAACATACCAATCTGATTTAGAGCTTTGCTATACAAAGATATGACACAGAATGCGTTTGTGTATGTAAACCAGATTAGCTCCATTTTAAAGACAAGCCCTAAGGAATCTCATGTTGTGCTCTGAATTAAAATCGTCTTAACTTTATTCGGCTAAATCTATTTTCTGGGTTTGATTCAGATAGATAACTGATAAACTGTCTAGTAAATGGATTAAACTAAATAGGAAGAAGGCATTTTTATTCTGAAATGAAGTGTAGCCATTTAGTTTTACTCAAGGACAGCTGTTAGACTTAACATTCACACCCTATTTTACCCAAATTAATGTTCTAGTTAAGAAAACTGTTGGGAAATGAGGCAAAATGCTTTTGGTATTATAAGCTATTTGCCATGGTCATGAAATGAGTTTAAAATGAGTTCATTCAAGTTAATTTGCATTTTAGATTAAGGGTTTTGTTGATTCTTATGTTTGCTGAATGGGTTTCCCCAGGCCTAGTTACTAATGGACACAGTGCCAAAAACAGTAAAACCAGCAGAAGCCCCTGAAACACCAATAAGTTTTTAATGTTCATTCCTGATGCTACTTATTGTCACAAAGGGGAAATGAATAAAACTAGTGTATAGTCAAGGGGAACAACATATAATACTTTCTAATGTTATTTCTACCTTTACTCATAAGCCTTCTCTCTGACCCTTAACAAATTCACACCAGTTGTGATGTAAGGGCTTTTTTTCTGTATAGTGCTTACTGTCTGGGACAGCCTTGCTGTGTTTCTCTGTTTCGTCAATTCACACTCTTTCAAAAAAAATATGGAAAAAAAGGATAAAATTTTTCCCACAAAAAGTTTAATGTCTTGCTCTTGCCCATTTTCTTGTCTCTTAGATGAAAAGTATTGTATAAAATAAAAATATAAGTAGGCAAAGCATGATTAAGAAGTGCAATGCAAATAACACCAAGTGCTTCCCAATAATTTTCTCTGCTTATTTTGTTTTGATGATATTGCTAATAGGAATTTCAATGGAAAACACTCATCTACTTCCTAAAGTTCTTATGTGATGACTAAGATGTAAATGTAGTAGTGAATTCACATGTTTTCGTTAAGGCAATAAGGGAGGAGAGGAAGCTGGTACATACTAAACGTCAGAATTTTATCCCTCTCTCTTTATGTATGTTTTAGATTTTTTCTTATATATTAGAGTTTCATTTAGTTTTAATCAGGATTTAAATAACCCTCTCATGACAGAAGTAAAAATCCAGGCTTTTACTCTGTCTTGCAAAAAGCTAAGTTCTGTAGGTCTTAACTTCTGCATTTGTCCAGCTGTGAATTCTCCAGGCCTGAGAAAAAGCTCAGCCCTCAAATTAGTCAGAAAACAGAGATTTTCTGGTTTAGGGCTGTCTTTTTTTTATATTTGTTTTTGATCATTCATCATCTCTTACAGGGAATTGAAAGTAAACAAGCCATTGAAGTAATTTCTAGTGAAGTATATTGGCAGGGTTATGTCTGCTTGTATCAGCAATTTACAGGGTGATTAGCAGCTGTATGCTAATTATTCAGGAAGCCCTTGATTTCCTGAAACCACTAATTCTCAGTTCAGATTGTATGGTGTCTTTGTTGCATCTCTAGTAAGAAAGTTTTCTGCATATATTCTGTTTACACCCAGTATTTCAGAGAAGATTTTACAGAAAATTTGCCAAATACATCCTGTTGAACGGTCTTCTTTAAGTATCAATCAGGTATAAGTAACACCAACTTTTAGGAATGAAGTGGATCTGTCAGAAAAAAAAAAGCGAAGACAAATAAAAGGCTACGTTTGCTATGCTGTTTGTTGGAAAGTAGAGACAATATTTGGGTTTAGGTATCCACTGGTAAGATTGTAATTCTTCCTTATTAGTAATCAGGAAGTGTCAGTATCAGCACTAGATCTTTTGTGTGTATGGATTTTTTCTTTATTTTAAATTATTTAAAAATTTTCTTTATTATGCAGCTCCTAGATATTATTAGTGGTACTAGGTTTCTCTGAACGTAGGAATGCAAAAGTCAACATCAGTGAAGATAGCCACGCCTTTTCTGTCTTCAGCAAAGTCCAACAGATCTTTTTTCCCAGTGTCTGTTTGCCAGTGCCTCTGCAAACAAAAGGGAATTGTCTGCATTTTAATAACCTGTCTTTTTAACGCTGATAGATGAAACTAAGACTTGTGAAGAACTGCCTTTGGACCTATTTATTGATAACTTCCAGCTCTTCTCTTCCTCTGTAGATGTAATTTCAACTAGTTTTTGAAGGCCTGTTTATAATTACAGTGTCATCCTTAGCCTCAGAGAAGCAGAAGTTGGGAAGAGCTGGCAAGGACCAGTTCTAGTAAGATCTATATATTGCTGAATATGACCACTGAGGAGCATTGTCATCAGCAACAGATTAGATAATCTTAGCAAGCGCTGTGTTGCAGGGTGCTAATTGACATAATAAAGAACGAAATATATCCATCAAGCTGTGTTTGTGGGTAAATAGGAGCTAATTAAATTAGCAATAAGGCATAAGGCCTATAAAACAACATGTTCTTTTTATACTTATTGAAGTTGGTTCTCTTAGAGTCATTGTCTTAAGCAAAGATAATTGCTTACATACTTGTTGCTCTAAAAGACAATAAAATTAAAGCATTCATATAAGTGCTACTAGTTATTAAGTGTTATCTAAGTACCTGAAAAAGACACCTGAGTCCTAGCTGTACTTGAGTTGGGTTGGTCAGGTACAAAAAAACTTACTGCCAGGCTATTTAAAATGCCATTTTAGTAATAGAAAACATTAAGTAGGCAACAATATTTACTCTAGATTTTTTTAAGATATCTTCTGATTGAATCAGAAGTTACTGTTCATCTGATAACTATCAAATGAAGATGGATAATCACAGCCTTGATACAACACTCCAGAAATAAAAAGAATACTTACATCCATTTTTTGTAAAAGTAAGAAGTAATACATTTTAAACCAGTCTAATTACATTTGAAACAAGTTTTATTCAATGAGACAGAGAAAAAATATCTCATGGAATTAATGGTCTCAAAGGAAATAGAGGTCAAACTGATGTTTGCAGTCCTGTGTATGTGAAACTTTTTCACAAATAATGTCAACTGTGGTTTTGTGGTCATGTAAGAGATCATAATTAATGTTAATAAAGAGAAGAAATCATTGATTGAATTACCAATAGATGGGAACAACCAGTGCAGTAGGTGAGAAGCATACTGAACCTTCCCAACATCAGCTTCTTGTTAGGCATAACTTAAAGGATGCTGCGATATACCTGCCAAGGAAGATTTATCTTCAAGAATTTCTTAGCCTTCAGACTGACCCTCCAACTTGCCATATGCCAGGATGGCAGACTTCAAGAAGCTTGTATATTAAACTTGTTATTTTTTAGAAGAGAGCTTATGAAATTGGGGATTCAACAACTCCTGTTGTCTTTTTTTGTTTGTGGTAATTAAGAAATCAGTCTTTCTCCTTATACATTTACTGATGGCTGGGAAGCAGCTGAAATATCATTATTACTGCCAAATGCTTATGGTATCTTATCCTCTCTTCCTGTGTGGCAGTAGAGACACTGACCCTGGTGTCTCAGAGGCACCCACAAAACAGACAGGGCTGATACAAAAAATCAAAATTTATTCTAACCTGAAAACTACCAAGCACTCCAACAGATAAAGTACATTACGGATTTGGATGCAAATTGGGAATTCTCACTGCACAACCCTATTTAGGAACTCATGACTATTCCTCTAGAAATATAACCGAAAAGTGCACACACTCACTCCCTAAAAGGGAGAAAACCTCTCCCTCAAGGGTACCCAGCAAAACACTCACTCACAGGGAGTGCAAGTATCGCTTACCAGTGGAGGGAGATGGGAGCTCTCAGTCCCGGAAAGTTTCCTTGGGCAACATCCTGATCCAAGGGAAGGGGGGTGTTGCCCAACTTCAGACCCACTGCTCCAAGGAGGACTGACTCAAATTGGCTCTCCAACAGCACCCTGTTTATAACTGAGTCAAACCCTCCTCTGGTCAATTTCTAATTAACCAGGAGCCGGTGCACACTAGACACGTAAGAGAAGCATCAGGCCTCAATGGTCATCCTTGACAGGTCCTTGGAACAGGTCTTTGTCAGATCTTTTGTAAGATCTTGTGTCTGAGAGGATGCAACTGCCACACCCGGTCCCCCTGATAACCCCCATACACACTAGTGTTAGGGGTCCCCAAATTTTCCTTGTATTCAGGTCAAACCAGCCACAGTTGCTCAGTGTCTCCTAACAGGGCAAGTTCTCCAGTCTCCTCCATGCCACTGAACTTGCTCCAGTTTGCTAATTTCTCTCTTGTACAGGAGAGCCCCAAAATGGACATGGTACTGCAGATAGGGTCTAATGAGTATTGCCTCTATCAGCTGGCCATGCTCCTGTTCATACAACCCAGGGAGCCGTTACCCTCATTGCTGTCTGGGGCTCAGCTCGCAACCTATCAGGCCCCAGGGCCTTTCCTGCAGGGCTCTTCTCAGACTGTCTGTCTGCCCCAGTCCCGGGGGCACTTGTTGTTTAATTGTAGAAGTTTCCTGTCTCACCATTGTTCCAGGTCCCTCTGGATGGGACTCTACTCTCCAGAGTATCAATAGGTTCCCACATAATTTGCTGACATCTGTACGCTTGAGAAGCATGTACTCCGTTATCTCCTACAGACCATTGATAAAGGTATTAACTAGGAGAGATCCCTGCACAGGCCCCTGAAGTTTTTCAGTTACTGACATGATGGTAGAATACAATCCGTTAACCATGACCCTCTGGGTCTGACCATCCAACCATTTCTTTTACTGATGGTATGCTCATCCAGACCATGATGTCCTGCCTTGGATACATCAGTATTGCAGGCGAGAGTGTTGAAAACCTGCTGAAGTTGAAGTAAATGATACCCATTGCTCTTCTCCCACCCCAGTTCTCTTATTAGAGAAATATAATTTACACGGTACAGTTATTTAGACTTATTTTCTAAATGAAATTTCCCTGAAATGTATCCAAAGGCTTGAAATGCTCTGTTTCCGTTGTATTCCCACCTGCAAACTGCAGGTTTACAAAGAAGTTCTTAAATAGTTAACAACCCAGTCTCTTTCATGAGATGGCAGGATGTAGCCGTGAAATACATATCTGGGCATTTAAGGTGAAAGGGGTGTGAATTTTTTTTTTTTGGTGTTGCTCTTTCTACTTCTCTATCTTTTTTTTTCCCCCACAGCAAAAATAATAACATATTTCTAAGTGGTTTTGTAATTTTACTCCTACTTACCTTCTGCTCAGCAGTAAAAAACAACTACTTAAGTTAAAAAGGAGAAAAGCTAAAACAAAACTTATTTGTGGATTGTTACTGGACTCCAAATTTTTACCTAAAATATCTGGAAATCTAATACCCTCTAGAACATAATATAGTTTTCTCTATGATACATAATTTCCAAAATCACTTCATGCAGAATTTTTTGTGGTCATAAACAGGAAGCTTGTATTAATCTCTGTTAAAATGCCATCAGCAATGGCATTTAAAATGCTTTCTTATACACGTGTGATACGTTTCCCTCATTTATAATGCTTTTTTAGAATTAAATTACGTTGTGAGATCCAGGCACTTTTCAGCGTTGGTGCTTAGAATGGTAGTGGACTCTTCCATGCCCTTAGATATTAGCTTTAGGATTAATTTGAAAGATTTTTTTGTTAGGAAGATACATCCCAATCCAACCAATGAAGAAATGTTAGTTTCTTATTAGAAGATGAAGTCATAAAGGAATGAACATGCCTCCTCCCAAGAGCATTTCTATCTTATCCAATGAATTATGTTTAGACAAGTGTAAAGTAGTGTGACTTGTACATATGACCGTATATGTATGCCCTAATCTGTATGGATATTTTTACCTTTACCTTTTAAATACCTAAATATCTTTGAGAATATGACTCCTAGTTTTTAATCTCTTTAGTAAGACAAATTTAGCTTAGAGCTGGGGTAATGAGGTGAAATTTTATGGGCTGTAATATTACAGAGGTCAGGCTAGATGATCATTCTGGCTTCAAAAATTCATCAGTCCTTGAATGAGGAAGCTGAAGTAACTCATGGTGTCTGGTTTCAGGCTTTCCTCTTTATTCACACAGTTTTTCTGTGTCCCTCATGCTAGGACATACTTCTCAGTTTTAGATATATAAATCACAGGACAAGAGCCATCAGACATGGTAAAGATCTACTTAATCATTTACCCACTCACTGACAAATAGAATATAGTTCAAAAATAGATGATATTTCAGATATTAATCTGATAGTTGAATAATACCACATTTACTCTTAGCCCAAGGGTCTATATCTTTTAGTAAGTAATTCCTAGCTTCTATCACAATCTATTCTAATCATCAATATTATTCTTGCCCTGGAGGGATGTCCTCCAAACCTCCTTCAGCTTGGCACTCTTAGCCATAACAATTCCCGTTCCATTAAACCAGTCCATTTAAATGGAGAAGTTACCTCAGTTCAGTTCTGGAAGATTATTACAGCAGTCACATCCACATAGATTTATAAAGTCACTTGTTTTTTATCTCCAGTACTTCCTGGACTTTTAGATCCTCAATTAATAATTTTTTCATTATAAAGGTTACACTTGAGTAAAAAACAAAAGTGCCGTTCTCTCACTAATAAATAGTTTGCACTGTCCTGTTATATTTAGGTGCTACGTTCTGAGACTAGACAAATGTTTTGGAGCAGTTTATCTTCATGTACAACAATGGAGAAGGGGTTCCACTGAAAATATGCCCCAAAACTTTCATATTAGAAAATAGAAGTCCAGAAAGGACAAAAAAAAACCCAGAAACAATTCAATGTCTTCATAAGTGGGTTTCTAAGAAATGACCGACTACAGCGTAGCAAAAATAATGAAGCTGTTAGAATTTCATAGAAGCCCTGTTACTACAAAAGGACAGTGGTAGTGAAAGTCTTTCATTGAAATATCACAAGGAAATACCCATGTAGATGTCTTCCCTCTCTGGTAAGAACTCAGGGATTAGGATTAATGAGAAAAAAGTTCATCTGATATTAGGAAGATCACGGTCCATCAATACAGTGTCCAAGAAGTACAGCTACTGTGTATATATACATATGCACTGAACATACACATGTACACATATAGAATCATAGAATCATCCCCACCTATATTGTAGGCCCCTTTCAGTTACTTGAAGGTTTCCCTGGAGCCTTCTCTTTTCGAGGTTGAACAAGCCTAACTCTCTCAGCCTGTCCTCGTAGGAGAGGTGTTACAGCTTTCTGAATATCTTGGTAGCCCTCCTCTGGACTCTTCAACAACTTGTTGTTTGGGGCTTGTGTTGGGGGTTCCAGAACTGGACACAGGATTCCAGGTGAGATCTCACAAGTGCAGAGTAGAGGGACAGAATCACCTCCCTCGACCTGCTGGTCACACATCTCTTGAAGCATCCCAGGATACAGTTGGCTTTGTGTGCCGCAAACACACACTGGTGGCTCGTGTTGCTCTTATCATCCACCAACATACCCAAATCCTTCTCCCCAGGACTGCTCTCAGTCCACTCATTGCCCAGCCTGTATCTGTGCTTGGGATTGCCTCGATCCAGGTGCGGGACCTTACACTTGGCCTTGTTAAACTTCGTGAGGTTGACCTGGGCCCACCGCTCAAGCCTGTCAAGGTCCCTCTGGATGGCATCTCTTCCGTCCAGCCTGTCACACAACTTTGTGTCATCAGCAAACTTGCTGAGGGTGCACTTGCTGCCACTATCCATGTCATCAACAAAGATATTAAACAGTACCGGTCCCAGTACTGATCCCTGAGGGACACCACTTGTCACTGGTCTCCACTTGGACATTGAGCCATTGACCACAACTCTTTGAGTGAGATCTTCCAGACAGTTCCTTATCCACTGAGGGGTCCATCCATCAAATCCATATCTTTCCAACTTGGAGACCAGGATGTTGTGCGGGACAATGTCAAAGGTCTTGCACAAGTCCAAGGTAGATGACATCAGTTACTCTTCCCTTGTCAATTGATCCTGTTACTCCATTATAAAAGGCCACCAGATGGGTCAGACAGGATTTTCCCTTGGTGAAGCCATGTTGGTTGCCATCAATCACCTCCACATTTACCATATGTCATAGCAGAGCCTTCAGAAATATCTGCTTCCTGATCTTGACAGGCACAGAGGTGACACTGATTGCAGTTGCCTGGGTCTTCCTTCTCACCAGAATTAGTATGTATGGTTGATAACACTCCTTCTTTTTATATATTTATTTCCTGACATTGAGATGAGACTGACTGCAGTTGCCTCGGTCTTCCTTTTTTCCCTTTTTGAAAATGGAGGTGATGTTTCCCCTTTTACCAGACTGCCATGACCTCTCAAATATTATAGAAAGCAGCCTAGCAACTTCATCTGCCAGTTCCCTCAGGACCCGTGCACGAATCTCATGAGGTCCCATAAACTTGCACACCTTCAGAGTCTTTAAATGGTCACTAACCTGATCTACACTTACAGTGGGCAGATTTTATTTCTCCCAGCTGAGAAGCACAGATCATTGAACAGAACTGATTTTATTTAGCTCAAATCAGGACACTGGGACGCATAAAAGAATCATGACCATAAGGTCGAGGGAGGTGAATCTCCCCCTCTACTCCCTTCCTATGAAACCTCACCTGGAGTACTGTGTCCAGCTCTGGGGTTCCCAGAACAACAAAAACATGGACCTATTAAAGTGTGTCTAGATGAAGATCATGAAAATGGTCAGAGGAATGGAATACTTCTCTTGCAAAGAAGGGCTGAGATGGTTGGGGTTCAGCCTGGAGAAGAGAAGGCTCTGGTGACAGCTTATTGTGACTTTCACTATATAAAGAGGGCATATAAGAAAGATGGAGGAAGACTTCTTACCAAGACCTGTACAGGACAAAGAGTAGCAGCTTTAAACTAAAAGAGGATTGATTTAGATTAGATATAAGGAAGATTTTTTTGGTTATGATTATAGTGAGATGCTGGAAAAAGTTTCTTAGAGAAGCTGTAGATGTTCCATCATTGGAAGGGTTCAAACCATTCAGGTTGAATGGTGCTTTGAGCAACCTGAATTTGTGGAACCTGTCCTTTGGAGCTTCCTCATATTCTTCCCAGTCTACCTGTCCTTTCTTCCACTTTCCACAAATTCTCTTTTTATCTTTAAGAGCGTTCAGCAACTTGTTCATCCATGCAGGCCTACCAACATTCTTGGCTGCCTTCCTCTTTTTTGGAATGCATTGCTTCTGGGCAAAGAAGTGGTGGTCCTTGAATAGGGACCAGCTTTCTTGGGCTCCTCTCCCCTTCAGGACTTCATCCCATGGTACTCCACTAAGCAGATCCCTGAAGAGGTCAAAGTTTGCTCTCTTGAAGTCCAGGGTGGTGAGCTTGCTGTGCACTCTCCTTGTTGCCTTGAGGATCTTGAATTCTAACACTTCATCTCAATGTATATGTAAATTTATTCTAAAATTGGAAGGTTTGTGAGCATTCAGTATCAATAGAAAGGTCAAAGAAGCTAAATTAGCCCTAACTTCCTTCTTTCATCTCAACTGACCTCTACAGGACTACTCAGCCCAAGCACGGGATATATGGGACACAGGTAGTCACTTCTATCCCATTTGAGTAGCTCCTCTGCTCGTATCAGGCAAACTGTGCAGAGTTGCCTCCCAAAACCCAACCAGTGCTTTCTGGGTCTGTGCATTCATGGCAGATCAACCAGGAAAACTGGTCTACAATTCACCTTTGTAGCAGGACAGGGGGAAGCAAACTGAAGCCCAGACAGAAGCTTTGATTGTACTGCTGCAGGCTCAGACAGTAATTCTAATGGTTTTATTCACAACCTTTTAATAGATATTCAGTATCGTTCATTTTTAAATGTATGCTCGGGACCTGTGAAAATTTCATGGTCCTCTTAAGACGAGGATTTTCCTTTGAAATATAATTTTGAAATGTAATGAAATCAATGTAACAGAAATGTTTGTGTTATTCAAGGCTATGCACCTCACCTGTCTTCAAAACAATCCCAAACCGTCTAGGAAAGTGGGCAAGTCTTAGGCATCCATGCATCAGGATAAATGTCTAGTGTTCAGATATAGTCCTGGATCAAAGACAAGACAGAAAAAGATATATTTTAGAGTCTTCCATGGAAACTAGTTTTACATATGTTCTTTTCCAAACACAAGGGCATTGAAAACAATATTGCATTTTTGCAGAAAACTATTACACTGAACAAATGTCAGACTTCAGTGGTTGTCCTGTTCTTGGTCTCAAATATATTAAAAAATATAATCCTCCAGTGCACAGGAAACGAAGAAGATAAAAAGGAGCTCTTCTGCATAGCAGACAGCTTCTCCTCCACTGATTTAGTACAGAAAATGGAATATTTTAATGATTTTTTTCTTCTATGTGATTAGCTTTTGTGTTAATGTTCAGCATCACTGATTGTAGACATCATGTCTCATTCTCTCAGTTCTTACAGATTTATGCCATAAATTGTTTGGACAGAAAGCAATAAATGATGTTTTCTGTCATATCAAAGAATAAATGAACCTACATTATTGTATAACCCACAACTCTAAGGATTAACTTCTTCCATTCACTTAACCTGAAGTAATATTCTGACCTTTCAGCAAACTGAATAAAGAAAAAAACCTCCCAGTTATCTAACACAAAGAGAAATAAATCAGCAAGGAATTATTTTTTTCTTTTTTCTTGTTTTATTTTTTTTTCCCTATAGAATTTATACTGTTAACATCTGGCTCAGTTCTTATCTACTTGTTTATAACCCAAATCAAACCTCTGGTTGGTAACTACTGGTCAGATTTTACAGCCTCCCCCTCATGGCTGTTTAATTTAAGACTGGGAGGAAACTGACCAACACTGACAGGCTTCAGTTTTGTTTTAAATAACTGATTTCAGCCATATGGCACAACAGCAGCCATATCTCTCTCCTCAAAAAATCATTAATTCTTCATTTTAGTCTCCTTGACCACATTCAATTTTCTCTCAAAATCATTTCAAGGGTCAGTGATCTACTGTTTCTATTCACCAAAACCACTTTAGCTTTCCAATTCAGTGGGGATAATGTAATTAGAATATGTATTAATGAGGTTTCTTTTCATTCATAGAGGGCTTCCCTGGTTTTAAGGACAGGGAAACAAGTATGGCCACAGCTTTTGGCATGAAAATGTTTCCTCATTTCAGTTCATCCTGTCATAAGGAGTAGCTCAGGGGTCTGGGAGAAAGGACACAGACTCTAGATGCCTCATCTTCTAAAGAAATATTTGAAGCCAACAGTGACTCTAAGATTTTTCTTTTTTTTTTTTTTTTTTTTTTAAAATGAGACCATGTAAATAAGAACCACTCAGCAAACAATAAATGGAGCAACAAACAAGGAAAACTATTGCTAAAACACTGTAAGATGGAAAGAGAGGTGAAGAAGAGAAATATTTTTAAAAACTCCTTGTGAGTTATATTTACTTGTTTTCTCAGAGAGCTCTGAGTACCCTAATAAACAAAACCAAAGAAGAGAGACTAAGTATGGATTTTTCTTTCCTATAGACTCTTAAAAAAAAATAGGGTGAGCAAACACACAGAAAGGTGTGTTTGTTTAAGCTAAAATGTATTTATCTAGAGGTGGCATCTGACCCCTTGTGTTATTGCTGGGGCTAGAAAGAAGCCTGGAAATGCCATGTCCCCTGGCGTAAATAGGAGGAACCACTCCCTATGCTGAAGGCAGTTTGTCATTGACGGAGCTGTTCTCTTGTGACACAAATAGATCTGTAGACTTCCAGAGCTGAAACTAATACAACAGTTCCTCTCGGCTAAAAGCAATCCTGATAGGTTTCTCACAGATTTGCCTTCATCTTTAATATGAAGGTGACCCCTCCTCGAGCAGAGACCAGCAATCTCATCTAAAGAAAGAGAAAATAAAGTGAAGGTGTTCTGAAATGGGTACAGGAACAATGAAATTTGAAGGTTTATCTCAGTGAATCTACTGGCTTCTATCAGTCAATTTTAGCAGCCAATTGTTGTAAAGTCTGTTGAAATTCTGAGGTGGAACAGGCCATATTATTCCTCATTAAGAAATATGGAAACATAATGTGAGCATGCATAGGATGTGTGTGTGTTTGTGCATATGTGTTTGTATACATTTGTTAGACAACATGGAAATGTATGTCCAGAAATACAAAGTAAAATGACAGATTGTAAATAACTGATTGAAAGTGAGTTGAAGTAAATGGCTCTGGAAATTTCTCTAGTTGCCAGCATGAAACAACCACCTTTTCTAGTTTTTTTAAATACATCCTGTTTTTGTCTTTTCATCAGGAAAAAACGTAGTGGATTGTAGAGATGGAATACAGCATCCTCAAAACAATACACTGAGTGTTAAATACCCACTGAAAACTCCAGGTGATATTGAAAATGATCTTAACATGCAGAGAGTAATTTGTATTCGGATCCTACAGACAGATGTGCTGGCGTGGGCTCCTGACAAGTTGAATCTGCTGCTTAGACAAGACCTCAAGGAGTAGCACCAGCCCAATTATACTTAATGAATCACTTACAATTCTTGATCACTTTACCCAATGTTCTCTCTCCTAAGTTTTAAATTCTGCTTCTCCTACTTTGATCTTAGACATGGAATACCTCTTCTTGTACCTGAATACTTTTAAGTTGGAAGGGCTAATTTAAATGGACAGCTTGGTTTTGTTTTGTTGGATTTTTTTTTTTTTTTGGGGGGGGGGCTTATTATTGGAAATGACCCTTTCAAATCTGTGCACTTCTAATGTTTATTTTCCTGGGACCAAGGAATTTCTGACTCACATGCAAAAATTTAATATTTACCATTGAGAAAAAAGAAAAAAATAAATTAGCAATATGAGGAGACAATTTCTTTCAGATGAAGCCACTGCTTCATGTGTTGTCATTCTAGAAATTATACTGATTATAAAAGTATATTATTAATTATTATATCAATTATAAAAGGAAGGAAGAAAACATAGATAAAAATAATTACCTGGCCTTGCAGTGTGAAAAGCAATTTTGTATTTCTTTATATATGGTTGTCCGTATAAAGTAGTGCACTTTTTTTAAGATCAAAATTTGTACGATTTAAGTTAGGTGAATGAAAAACTCCATTGAACAAATTTGGTTTTCCCTAGGTTAACTGCTCTGTGGCCTAGGATGTACATTATCCCTTTATTAGAAAATAAATGAATACAATAAATGATTTTTATTATTTCTTTTAGTGTGAACTATAATTCTGTCAGGTTGGTAAGAAATGCCAGGTGTATGTAGTTTTGGTCTAGGGAAGGGAATACTTTATTGGATTATTTAATCTCTGTTTCTTTAAACGCTTGTGACAGAAAACAGTAGTGTGGAACTTGCTTCTAGATATGGCTTGCAAAGAATGAGTTAGAATAAAACCCCGCATATTTTGTCATTGCATCAAGACCCTCAGCCCTGCAACAGGCAGTGAAGCCCTGGAGCTTGAATACAGAGCTGTGCCTCTGTAAAGGTAACTGGTTGAAGAGGGAGCTGCATGAGGTAGTCACAAGAAAAACTGATTTCACTGATCTATGTTAAAACCTGGCCCTTCTAGAGCATAACTAATTCAACCTTAAACAACTTCACCAACCTAAACTGTCTCATAAAATTACATGTGTGCATACATTCCTTTCAAAAGCCCAACATGAGTTTGTTTGTGTTTTGTTCTTTTTCCATTTTTCCCCCTGTAGCTATAAGAGGAGAAAGTAATGTCTCACTTTCTTCTAGCAGTTAGAACATTTGCCTTGAAACTACAGTACCAATTCCCTCCTCCATCTATTAGAATCAAATCTCACTTTTTCTTTTTTTTATTTTCCCCCAGAAAATACCCTAATCACTTGGTGGTGGGCTGCTCTGAGCAAGGAAAATAGGAGGCCTGTATCCAGTGGAGTGCCTCAAGGGTCGGTACTGGGACCAGTATTATTCAATATATTCATCGATGACTTGGATGAGGGACTAGAGAGTACTATCAGCAAGTTTGCTGATGACACCAAGCTGGGAGGAGTGGCTGACATGCCAGAAGGCTGTGCTGCCATCCAGCAAGACCTGGACAGGCTGGAGGGTTGGGCGGGGAAAAATGTAATGAAATATAACAAGGGTAAATGTAGAGTCTTGCATCTGGGTAGGAACAACCCCGGGTTCCAGTATAAGTTGGGGAATGACTTATTAGAGAGTAGTGTAGGGGAAAGGGACCTGGGAGTCTTGGTGGACAGCAGGATGACCATGAGCCAGCAGTGTGCCCTTGTGGCCAGGAAGGCCAATGGCATCCTGGGGTGCATTAGAAGGGGGGTGGTTAGTAGGTCGAGAGAGGTTCTCCTTCCCCTCTACTCTGCCCTGGTGAGACCCCATCTGGAATATTGTGTCCAGTTCTGGGCCCCTCAGTTCAAGAAAGACAGGGAACTGCTGGAGAGGGTCCAGCACAGGGCAACTAGGATAATTAAGGGAGTGGAGCATCTCCCTTATGAGGAAAGACTGAAGGAGCTGGGTCTCTTTAGTTTGGAGAAGAGGAGACTGAGGGGTGACCTCATTAATGTTTACAAATATATAAAGAGTGAGTGTCCCGAGGATGGAGCCAGGCTCTTCTTGGTGACAACCACTGATAGGACAAGGGGTAATGGGCTGAAACTGGAACATAAGAGGTTCCGCTTAAACTCGAGAAGAAACTTCTTCTCAGTGAGGGTGACGGAGCCCTGGAACAGGCTGCCCAGAGAGGTTGTGGAGTCTCCTTCTCTGGAGACATTCAAGACCTGCCTGGACACGTTCCTGTGTAGCATTATCTAGGCGTTCCTGCTCTGGCAGGGGGATTGGACTTGATGATCTTTCGAGGTCCCTTCCAATCCCTAACATTCTGTGATTCTATGATTCTATGAAAATGCTAAGAATATATCTAGTTTTTGTAACGTAGCTTGTCCATTTGGTCCCAAATCCCTATTCCCCAACTGCCCACATTCCCCAAACATTCATTTTCTTCTGAGCAAATGCTTTTTTTTTTTTCTTTTCTATTTACTGTGAACTATCTTGTACTCTCAAAACCAAAATCCAGCTGTCCATCTGAATATTGTTTGTTCCAGTGCATACTCCCAACAGGTGGGAATGACAAGACTGCATCTGATTAAATACTCTCACCCTCCGCTGTAGTCCTTCAGTGTAATCACAGCAAGATTTATATGCTCAATGTCCTCTGCTCATGCTCTACTTACATCTGTAATTTCATACTACTAAAAGTACCACTCTAGTGAAATGCAACACTACCTTTGCCCATTTCAGACATGTAGAACTGAATCTCTCATCCTGCACCTTATACACACACACTTATGCACTGTCACAGAGGGACATGCACACTCACATACACAGTATTTCCTTGGAGTTGCAAGAACAATACATGGGGGCCAGAGAAGACCCAAAGCTAAATACAACATAGTTTGGAATGAGCTGGTCTTTTCTAGGGGCTGACAACCTTCAGCAGTGTGAACATAGACCTTTCATCATCACTTGGTCTGGGTACTAGGGACCCTGTCTGGAGAGGGTGCGCTTAGGGTTGCATATGTAACCTTATTTCCTTCTCATAAGATTGTTTTGTTCCAGAATAGGTGAGTGTGAACCATTATGAATGTCTCCTGGGAAGACAGAGTTAGGGTCTATGTGGCAGCTGAACAGAGGTCTCTCCTTTCCTGGCATCACTGATTGATGGACAAAAAGCAAAATGAGGAATCTGACAGATTAAGGAAACATCTGCAAATAGATAAATCAGTAAACTCTTTCCGGCATAGAGCTGGAAAATGCATAATTTGTCATGGGACTTAGGATGAAATAGGCGTTGTTGAAACTAGGGTTTCGGAACTGCCCCCAGAATAAATATTTATATGTCAGGAGACTCTGATGCTGAAAAAGTACGAAATGTGCCATTGTCAGGAGGCAGAAGTGTGAGTGTGGGCTTTCAACTTCAGCCTTTAAAGTGATGTTTAGCAGACTTATGGGTCTAATTCCTTTGTTGCCCCATCCTTCTGTAGTTTGCCAAAAGTAACTATAATGTTTCTGCTGTGAAAATCCTGTCTGTGATTGTCATACATCCCTATGTTCCTTATTTCCTTCTCTGTTGCTGATAACTCATGGTCACAACTTATATAAGTTGTTAATTCAGTAGTGCTTTCCAGTATATTATTTTCTCCTTCTTTTTTGTACATCAGGTAACAGGTTTATCACTTATTGTCAGCGCATCTAAGTGAAACAGGGACCTTTAGAATATACTGCCTGGTGGGACTAATCTCTGAGAGTTTAGTTCCAGAAGGGCTTTTTTTGTATGTGTGTTCTGGGACTTTTTGTGTCAGTTTTTCTCTTCCTTATTTATTAACTTAATGAATGGTGACTTTGTTGTCAATATGTTGCAATAAAAGTAAAACACTGAGTAACATCGGAGTCACGTCTACTCAACCGTACTTAACATCATAATTAGGGCCCATCTAAAATTACATGCTTCCCCCTGAAGTTTAAGAGACACCTGAATTCAAGGAATCATGACAATTAATACTTTTTCCTTCTAAATTCCCAGAGAAAGTGTAATTAGAGCTTTCTAAACACTTAATTTTGCATACAATTTGCAGTAATTTTAATAACTTACAGATGTAGATAGAAAAGCACATCAGAGTACAGATGATTAAGGCCAAGTGGGGGAATCAGTAAGACTTTTAATTATGGCATTTGAAGGACATTTTTAAAACTCAAAGCTCTTTTTTTGCATGTCTCTGAGGGTTCTGTGGTGACTTCCATTTGAGAAACAGAAAACCCAACACCATCCATGTGAAAGCAAAATCTTATATGACCTGATTCTTTTGACACAAAACTGGAAGTAGAGGACAATTCTTTGAGAAATGATCTTAGAAGTGCTTCAATACTGAGCTTTAATACTTCTTCAGCACTTTTCCCTTTTAAAGTTATTATCTACTCGGTTTATATAACACTTTGTTCTCATTGTGTAGGTCTGCTTTGATCTGCGTTTTAAGAGTCCCAGCAAGTGTATAGTATCTGTGTAGACACTTTAACCAGATTCAAAATTTTGATGCAAGTCTGTATATTTTGATGGCAAAACTTAAGGATTGGAATACTGAGCATGAGTGGCTTGATAAGATCAGATATAGGCAAGTGAGTTCCACCTCAGCAGAGAAAAGTGGCAGACCATCGCAAACTTTTTTTCCTTGGTTTCTGTTTGAAGTGGCAGAATTCCTTTACAGTGAGCCAAATAATCAGAAGTTGCTTCAGCTTCTGCTCTTTCTCTTCTTACAAGGTGAGAGACTGAGTTAAGTCTTTCCACAGCTGTTTCTCTGAACTTGAGGTCAGCATTGGAAAAAAAATTGAAATCATAGAATCATAGAATTGTCAGGGTTTGAATGTAGGAAAACATCAGTTTAAACCAATCATATTTATTTTGTGCAATGATATAGCAGGCACTTTATTTTCTGATAGCTTTTTTAAAATTTTTTTTTTTTAAAAATATGCATTATTTTCCTTTCTTGAGGGGAAAGCAGGAGAGTTTCAGTCTGTATATTGCAGTGGTAAAAAGGGATTGTTAATGCTGGAGCTGTCTCCTAGCTGAATAAAACTTGACATGTGGACAGAAATCTGACCCCAGTGCTTAGACACACTTCCTTTATTTCATCCAGTCTGTCCCAGCAAAGGTAGCACCTTTGGGATAATGTATTTATTTGGGATAATGTATTTAAGAAGGGGGAAAAAAAATCTGCAGCCAGAGAGATGAGTGAGAATATGTGAAACAACTCTGCAGCACCAAGGTCAGTGAAGGAGGATGGGAAGGAGGTGCTCCAGGTGTCAGAGCAGAGATTCCCTTGTCCCTGGTAAAGACCGTGATGAGGCAGGCTGTCTCCCTGCAGCCCACAGAGGTTAATGGTGAAGCAGATATCCACCCGCAGCCCATGGAGGACCCCACATCAGAGCAGGTGGATGACCAAGGGAGGCTGTGAACCCATGGGTAGTCAGTGCTGGAGCAGGTTTGCTGGCAGGACTTGTGACCCTGTGGGGAATCCAAGCTGGAGCAGTCTATTCCTGAAAGATTGCACCCTGTGGAAAAGACCCACACTGGATCTCTTCATGAGGAACTGCAACCTGTGGGAAAAATTCGCACTGGATAAGTTCATGAAGGACTGTCTTCCATGGGAGGAACCCCATGCTGGAGCAAGGGAAGACTGTGAAGAATCCTCCCTCTGAGGAGGAAGGAACATCAGAAACAACATGTGATCAACTGATCACAACCCCCATCCCCCTGTGCCGCTGGTAGGCAGAAGGTAGAGAAAACTGGGAGTAAGTCAAGCCTGGGAAGAAGGGAGTGGTGATGGAAAGGTCTTTTTAAGATTTGGTTTTATTTTTCATAATCCTACTCTGATATGACTGGTCTACACTGTTTTACCCATGACAGTAACCGTTGAGCAATCGCCTTGTCCTTAACTTGTCTGATGAACCTTTCATTGTATTTTCTCTCTCCTGTCCATCTGAGGAGGGGAGTGATAGAACAGCTTTGACGGGAACCTGGCATCCAGCCAGGGTCAGCACACCACACTTGCGGAAAAAATCCCTAGTATGGAAGCCAGCATAGAGAAGAAAATGATGAGGTTTGGAATGGCTACCGTATGTTGGACTACAAATATTTTTGCTTGAGAGTAATTATTCTACTGATTTTAGAGCAATGAAATGTATGTTTGAATATTTAGTATACATACCACAGCATGTTTTAGTATTAGGTTTACAATTTAAATTATTAAAAAACCTGTAAATATTTTTCTCTGTTGCAATCAGATAATTTCTGGACATGAAGCATGACTTTTTTTTAGAGATTGAGACCAGAGTTTAAGCAAAACAAAATTTCCTTCTGCTAGTAGCCATTATCAGTTTAGTATAGAGGGATATAAAGATCTTGCTACATAGAACTCTTCGCTCTATCTGTTGTCTGAATAAACAATTCCTAAATCTCTAACTCTGATGTCTATGTTTATAAAAAACCTGTTCATAATTTACAAACAGAGAATGAGGTACTGACTCTTGGAAATTAGTGTCTAGAGGATGACTTTTTCATTCTGGACAACAAAATTTTACAAAATTATTTGGCTTATTGCAATCATATTACTAGGAACAAGTAAATGTTATCTAAAATGACAACAATTGTATTAGAGTTCTCATGGCAAAATAAGCAATTGGTAGATATTTGAAAGGAAAAGTATTAATAATTTTTTTCTTACAATAACAGGTTAAAAAAAAACATCTTTGGTCAACCTGTTTGCTACCCATGACCAAAAGTGCTCATGTTCAGGTTGGATTAGTCTTCGACTAATATGATCTAGTGGAAGGTGGTCCTGCCCATGACAGGGAAGTGAAATTAATCCGTGACCAGCATAAAATGTATAGAGGAAGCATTGCATAATTTTCCTGAGATAAGCACAGTAGCACAACTCCTATTGTTCTGCGTAGACAGAGGCTCTATTTGGCTGAGTTGGTAATTTATCCTCCTATTCCCAACATGAGCGTAGGAATGATGGACTTCTGAGAAAGGGCAGAAATTATTCATACTTTCCATTCTGTTAGTTCCTAAAAAAAGAGACTGGGATCCATAGAGACCCTGTTGGCAAAGGTTTCCTAGAAGCACTAAATCAGTACACTGTCTTGCAGCCTTCTTATATTCTTCACGTTTTGAAACTCAACTTTTCAGTTCACAAGAATATTTTGGTAGAGTGATATTAGCTTGCATCCAACCTAAAATCAAGCCATGAATATTTCATATAACCTAAAGTCTTTTTTCCATCCATTTTTTTGTTAAAATCATTGATTTTAGAAGTTTCTTGGGTTAAAATTTGTAATTTTAATGGATTTTTAAATTCAATTCTACCTTTTTTATGCAATCATCTATTTTAGATACTTTTTCTGTTGCATTCAGCTGCTGCTGTTTTGCACTGAATGAAGAATTTTGACTTGCTTTCCAGGCCCAACAATAATCTTTTTATGTCACAATTAAACAATTTGTAACTTGCTACATTCCATACTGCAGAGATGCTTGGATGCACTAAGTTTATTGCCTCACACATAGTGCACAGGTACAGAAATGAAACATAATTTTGAAGCAATCCACACAGGATCCTAAGTATCAACAATCTTAAATATGACACTGCAGGTGAGAAAAGACATACTTTCACAGAAAGAGATTTTAAACCAGCAAGCTAAACTGTCATCTGCTTTTCAAAACAACTGCCACAGAAATCCATTAAGAATATTTAGAGGCAAAGTTATGAAGATACACTGATTTCATACAGTAATTAAATTTGTCCATGCACGGTTAGTAGCTGTAGACAGTTAATGGAGAGAGGAAGAGGAGCTGGAAAAGATGTCGGTATAGAGTGGAAGCAGTAGAGTGGAGTTTTAGTTGATCTTTAAGTTTCCAGATTTTTTGACTCATCCGATCCGAGTTAAAGAATTTGTGTCAAAGTGTAGCTCGGATTGAAGCTGTTGGGATTTTTTAAGAAAAAAATGCTTAATTGACCAAAATACTGGTCACAATTAGGTAGTGAGATGAAAGTAAGTCACTACAAAATAAAAGCTGTAAGAGATGTCTTCTGGAAAGAAAAGGTGATTTCTCTTCTCTTGCCTAGGATATTTTCTATTATGAGACAATATCAAGAAAAATTAAAACCACTGTCTTTCCGGAGCTGAAGGGGAAATAGACTGCAGGGAATCATTTTTATAATAGAAGACAGTTAAGCAAGGTCTGTCTACTTTGTTTCTTTGCTTCCCATGCCAGACATAAACCCACATTTGCCGCAGAGCGTGTTCAAACATGGGATCCACTGCATTTCGGATTGATGAGCATGGACATAACAGTCCACAACAGTATTTGATATTTCCTGAATTCATGCATAATTAACCAGACATAGAAAAAACAAAACAGGATTACTCTTCTTCCTCTCTTCTGTCTTATTTTCCTTTACAACTCCAACACTGTAAAATAAAGTTTTGATTGGCTGATTTCTCTCATGCAAAAATTCAGTCCAAAATATTAGTCTGATCAAGTTACAAAACACTGAATATGAGATCAGATAACTTAGTGGGAAGTATCCTTAACCAATGGTGTTGTGCAGCAACAGTAGACTTGTAACACGCGGAACAAAGAAATATGTGTACCTATGCACAAAGTCAATTTACTTATTTCTATTAGTGAAAAAGAAAGAGATATAAATAACTCAGCTTCCACCAAGATTAAAGAATACTTATAGTCTATATCAAGTTTTCTCAAACACAAAATGGCAGGTTAATTTGGTTGGAACTTAAATTTATGGATTTAGAATGCTGGTTATAACATAGACAATTTATGAACTTTACTGTGCTGTTAAATTGATTTAAATTCTCACACAAAGGAAGAATGTTTATCTCTTGTGGCTGTGGGCTTTCAGTGGAATAGCATAATTGTAATGCATCTTTTCTAAAAAAGTGTTTATTTATATGCTTCCTTTTTAACGATATGAAATTATTCACCACTGTAATATAAAATTTGCTTAAGTAATAGAATTACTTTGACTTTTTCTTCAAGTTGATAAAAGCATCACAGAGAGACAGAAGATAAAGTCCAAGACTGTTTAGATCCAAAAGCTACTGAAAATTGGCATAAATCAGATTATAAAAACACAATTGCAATTTATAGTAGCAAATATCAGAGACTCATAGAATCATATAATCATAGGACAGCCCAGGTTGGAAGGGACTTTGAAAGAGCATCTGGTCCAACCTTTTATGGGAAAGGGAGCCTAGATAAGACTATTAGTGCAGTGTTCAACGACATCTTGAAAACCTCCAGTGATGGCAACTTTACCACATCCCTGGAGAGGTTGTTCCAGTGAATGATTGTTCTTACTTTTAAAAATATCTTTCTTATGCTGAGATGAAACCTACTGTGACTTGTACCTGATTTCCTCGTCTTTTCCATGTGACTCCTTGTGAAGACAGAGTTTCTGTCCTCTCTGTAGCTAAGCTTTAAATATTAGAATACTATGATGAGGCCACCCTGAGTCTTCTTTTCCTCAGGGAAAGAAGACTTGACTCCTTCAATCTTTCGTCAAAGGGCAGGTCCTCCAGCCATTTAATCATCTTCGTGATCCTTTGGACCCTCTCCAGTTTGTCTACATCTTTCTCGAATTGTGGGCCCCAGAACTGAACACAATACTCTAAGTGCAGCCTGACAAATGCTGAGTGGGGTGATCATGTCTCTATCTCTGCTAGTAATGTCCCTGTGGATGGGGCCCAGGATCTGACTTATCTTTGTTGGTGCATCAGCACGCTGCTGACTCCTGGTCAGTTTGTTCTTCACCAGGACCAGCTTGCTCTCAGCAATGCTGCTCCCCAGTCACACAGCCCCTACTCTGTACTCGGCTCTTTGGTTATTCTGTCCCAGGTGCAGGACTTCACACTTGTCCTTGTTAAACTCTATACCGTTCTTGTTAGCCCACTGTTCCAGCCTCTCCAAGTCTCCCATCTGATGTGTCCACCTCTCCACCCATTCTGATGTCATTAACAAACGTGGTGAGGGTGCGTTCGATCTCATAATCCAGATCATTTATGAAGATGTTGAACAAGGGGAAGTCCAGTATCAATCCTTGGGGGACTCCACTAATGGCAGGCTGCCAGCCTGAGCAAAATCATTGATTATCACACTCTGAGTGTGTCTTGTCAATTAATTTCCTACCCAGACCACCCTTTCAATCTGTATCTTACCAGTTTGCCTAGGAGAAGTCTGTAGGAAATGGTGTCAAATGTTTAGCTGAAGTCCAGGTAAACAACATCCACTGCTCTCCAAATTTCCCCAAACATTGAAGACTAAATATTGTGGTATCATAAAGATACCACATGGATTTTATTAGCAAATAGTTTACTTTGAATACAATAAATTTTGACAGAATATAGCAGGTAAAGTAATATAAGAAGCTTCCTGTTGCATATGTTCTTTCTTCTGAACCACTGTTCTGCCTCTAAATTATTTAAATGAAAATGATAAGTTTATCGTTATAAATCATTTAGCTGAACTAAGCATTTAGAAACCATGGGATCAATAGGTGTGATTTTGATGATCCTTCACTTCTCACGTATGAGGACTGACTTTAACCAAACGTTTCCACATAGCACTTATGAAGCTCAAATGTCAGAAGCTAAGCAAACCTCTAGCTTATGCTCTTTCTGATCCTTCAGCAAGTCTTGTTTCTTCCACTATGCCTACGTAATACTGCCTACTGCTAACCGCTTGGCAGGCAGCAACTCACACTTTCTGTGTGGAACATATTTTGTGTGTTGTTCTTCTTCTTTCTTTCCTCTTTCTTGACCTTAACCATCTGCATGTTTTGCCTACCAGTTCTGTCATTAGCATAGACCCTGATCCCTTAAATGGTTTAGCACATGGATAAATTCAATGTGTTATGTACACCTTTTTTGTAGGTTCTAGCTTGTGAGAACTCTATTTAAAAATAGCCTTTACTGCTGGCATTGCTTCTTAGTTTACTTGTTAAGTGCCTTGTAATCTTAGACCAAGATTGCACTGTGAAAGGCACTTTGTGAATACAAGGTAGTAAACATGGTCTCACTTTCTGTCTGTATTGATACTGGGTTATTCTACACACCATATAAGATAGTCACTAAAAAAATGATTTTTCAGTGAGATATATATTTACTCCTGCCTGCTTTTACTTAGTTCTTAATTCCTATGAATTGTGATTTAACTCTACCACATATACTGCATCTAGTTCTGGTGTCCCCACCATAAGAGGAATATGATTCTTTTGGAACGAGTCCAGAGGGCCACAAAGATGATCCAGGAGCTGGAGCACCTCTGAGATGAGGACAGGATGAAGGAGCTGGGATTGTTCAGCCTGGAGAAGAGAAGATTCTGGGGGGACCTTATAATTGCCTTCCAATACCTGAAGGGAACCTACAGGAGAGGGACTTTTTACAAGAATGTCCAGCAATAGGACAAGGGATTTAAAGTGAAGGAGAATAGGTTTAGTATGGATTTTAGGAAGAAATTCTTCAGTGCAAGAGCGGCAAGACTCAGGAATAGATTGCTCAGAGAGGCTGTGGATGCCCCTTCCCTGGAGATGTTCAAGGCCAGGTTGGATGAGGCCTTGAGCAACCTGGGCTAGTTAAGGGCATCCCTGCCCATGGCAGGGAGGTTGGATTAGGTGATCTCTAAGGTCCCCTTCCAATCTAAGCCATTCTATGATTTTATGCATTTCTTTTTCTGTCCCTTGGTTTGTTTTTTTTTATTTCTGGAACAACATACTATATGAAGCTCTGATTTCTCAGAACAGTTTCTGGTACTAATCTCTTTGAAATCCAAAATATGACATTAAAATGTGAAGTGCCTAAATACCTCATCTCAGATGCAGTACAGGACAATTTTTGTCTACATTTTTTTAATTTTGTGAAATGTTGAACCAGAAACCAGCATTACAAGCCACTTCCTATCTCTTTAGCTTATGTTAGTTCAACAAATTGCAATGACTCTCTTTTCCAGGTGGGAAAGATGGGAATTAAGTGAGCAGAATTTTCTCTACTTGTAAGAAATAGGGAGAAAGGACTTACGAAAATCCTAAACACTTCTTGTGTGTAGGAACTAGAAATCCACCTACATTCTGTCTGCAGCACGAAGTATGTACTAAAAAGCATACCTAATTTCATTTTTGCACAGCACCATATCTCTGTAGTATGTATTTTTTGATTTGCCTGTATTGATGAATAATTTTGAATTATCGTTATATAATGAATTCATAATCACATGCATACATATTGGCACCTGTTATCTGTTTTCCACAAAATTACTTCCTTGCTCACAGTCATAAATATGTTAATGGAATTAAGCATTCATCAAAATTTGGCATTTGGAATTCTTTGCCTTTCATAGTAGATCAATAACACCTCTCAATCAGGTATTTCTTAACACCTCCAGAAAATGTAATGAACTCAAAGGTGCAACAATTAAATAGGAAATCTTGGGCTTTCACATTTTGATTTTATTGAAAAATATTACAGAAATCTTATTTTCTTACTCAAATCTAATAATCTCAAAACCAAACTTATTTTAGATCAAACACTGTGTAAGAAATATATACCAGAATATGTATTTTCTTTTTAACTGATGAACTAATATAACTCTTGCTGAAAAATTGTGTTTTGTAATATCCAACTTGTCTCACAAATGTGTTCCAAAACACTTCATGGGCAATGAGAAACTAGAAAATGATCACCAAACCAGAGCATGAAGCCCCATTAACATATTTTTTTTTTGCAATTATTGCACCTACCAGCAGATTCAGGAAGGCTTTCTCTTGTAAACCACCTGGTAAATGAATTGAATTGTTAAGAAAAATTTTTATATTCTGACTTGTATCCTGGTTTTTAGCAGAACACCATTTTAGTCTGGAATGAACTATGAAATAATAATTTTTACAGTCAAAATTTGTAGGATGAAGTTGCACTTCTGAGATATAGTCTTTTTGCAAAATACCAACATCGAGCTTGAAAAACTGAGTTAAAGACCTGCTTTACAGAATTCAAACCTATAAATATGGTAATTCAAATGATGTTACCTGTGCTCGTACAAAAACGTTTTCTGAACACTGTCAGCTAAACCTGGTTTATGTGTCCATAAAATATGCATCTGAGACCTTTTATTGACAGATTTTCCTCACTGAATCCAATAAAGTTTGACCCTTCTTCTCTTTATTTGAAAGCTCTTAATCTTCTATACACTGTTCTCAACCTAGAATTAAATGTAATAGTATGAAGATTAGTCTGCATTTTTGTCATTTTCTCCTTAGAAATATATTTAAATTAAAAAAAACCAAACCTGTTAAAATATTCAGACACCTTGTAAATGAACAACAGATGCACTGATATCCAAGGTGTATCTTTTGGTATATAATTTTCTCTTTCTTGTGCTTGAGTGATCATATCCATACTTTTTAGTTTTTTTCCTGAAACTTTTAGTACAAAATTTAACAGCAAAAAAAAAGTGTGTTCTAAAGAGAAGTAGATTTTAAATGTTTTTAATGTTATTTGATTTTGATGAAAGAAGTTAAGGGGTAGAAATACAGATCTGTAGTATCAGACTAGTTTCAGCTGAGGAACATCCCATATCAGTAATAAGCCTGGAAAATGTTGAAATGAATGATCTCATGTTTTTGTCAGGACAGAAGATGCAGAAGTTGAGTGATTCAGAGGTTAAACACACTTCAGATGAAGAAAGGCCTAAATTGTACTGAGCCAACTAGCACTTCATAGAGAATTCCTGTCAATCTTTCTTTTCTACAGCATTACAGAATTAGCAGCCATAATGAAACTTGTGTCTATTTGTATTTTTAAATGGATCTTGCTAATATTGCATTAAAGTTTGGTTGAAAGATTTCACCTGATTGGTTTGGTTTGTATCACTATTAGAGACATAAATCACTATCTGAAATACTAAAGGAATGTTTTTTTAAAAGGCTAATGGACAGGCAACATGTCAGTAGAGAGATGTCTAATGAGGTGTAGCAAGGTGTCTAAGGGGGTACAGACTGTATTTCTATCCTAATGGATGAACAAAAAAACTCCACACTTAATATATGCACATTTAGGAGTGCATTTATATATACACATAAACAGTTGACAGCCGTACAAACAGACTAAATCCTGAATTACAGAGTGAAAAATGAAAAGTCAGGGAATATTAGCTTAAAAGATTTAGTCAAGAGAATCAAATTTTTGCAAAGGAGTAATTTAGCGAGAGTTGTCAGGGATGAGTAGAGCGAGGATGTGCAATAGCGTACAGTGGTCTGCAGTTTGTTAGTATGTTTATAGTTTGATACAGTGGCAGAGTTCTGCTCTGGTTGACACAGTGGAGGCTGATGCCATAAACTAAGGAGCACAAGTACAGGTTTTGTATAATTACAGCATACTGTATTGACAGACTACTGTACACTCTTCCATACAAGTTCAGCACAAATAAGCCAGAGGAAATCACACAGGAATGATAACATGAGTTTATTTATTTATTTACTTACTTACTTTTTGAAAATAGATTTACTTAAAAAAGAAAACCACAAAGTAAGGATGTTTAATTTACAAATTAAACATTTAAACTTCATTTGGTAGATGAAAACATTAAAAAAAAAAAAAAAAAGAGCTAAATAGTCTTTTGTTTTAAGGTGAGATTTAGGTGTAAAAAAAGTTGAAAGAAAGAAAAAGTGTATTACTGACATAAATTAAACAGAAATATCTCCTGTGGGAAGAAGTGAGACCTAAAACAGTTAAGAAAAAGCAATATTTATACAGTGC